>BTPG01000001.1:162468132-162478132 GCA_036245525.1 Semisulcospira habei | reverse complement strand
GTAACTGTCAAACGCTCTCCTCATTTAAATCACTTCTCAAAACCCACCTCTACAACGCTGCCTTTCACTAGTTTATTTCCCCAGCCATGTACAATTCATCACCACTGTCACGTATGTGTGTGTGTGTGTGTGTGTGTGTGTGTGTGTGTGTGTGTGTGTGTGTGTGTGGTTGTGTGTGTGTGTGTGTTTGTGTGTGTGTGTGTGTGTGTGTGTGTGTGTGTGTGTGCGCGCGCGCGTATGTTGTGTGTGTGTGTGTGTGTGTGTGTGTGCGTGTTATCTGTTAGCCTTTTCATTGTATCAGCGCTTAGAGCTACTTTTAGAATAAGCGCTTAACAAATCTTAACAGCCTCTGTATCGCGACTAAGAGTAATTATCAAATCCGCAACAGACAGAAAATGTTCGTTGAATGTGTCGGCGGAGAGATTACTAGGGATGGTTGTTGACCTACTACTATTACCTCGGGTGATCGAATTTAGTACCCGCCACACTCCTGACCCATCTTTGTTGTCCTTGACAGTGTTGCGGATAAAGTCCCTCCTCGCGGCGCGAACTATTGATCTCACATGGTTTCGCTGCTTTTTAAATTCATCGAAGTTCTTTTCTTTTTTTAGGTCATTTCGCACCGACATAACATGCATTATTTCTTTTGTCAACCAAGGGGGAAGTATCTCACTCTTTACTCTTTTTGTTCTAATCGGCGCATGTCTGTCTAATACTCCCAGAAATAAACTGTACCAAGAGGACAGCGCAATATTTGGTTCATCTGCGAGAAGGACCTCGTCAAAAGGAGTGTTACTGAGATCATGTAGAAAGACATTACGATTGAAATGCTTAAACGACCTGTAGGTTGTTGTAGTATGACTATGTTTCTTTAATTTTGGGAGTTTTACAGACCAGCAACAAATCACGGGGCAGTGGTCACTAATACTAAGATCTGAAACACTAACATCGGACACCGCCTGCGGTTTGTTTGTGAGACGTGGTCAATGATCGTAGAGCTCCTGGCGGTAATTCTGGTGGGGGGTAGCTGTACTAGGCCAAATAAAGAAGATGTAGTTTCCCATGCGGGATTGGGATTAATCATGTCTATATTAAAGTCACCTAGAAGAATGACGTCATTTTGCCCTTTACAAACTTTGTCTAGGTTAGTGGTAAAATTGTCATACCACTCGAACGTAGACGCCGGATTGCAGTAATTAAACCCGACAAATGACGGTGAGCAATACGGGCTCTTCAAGTTGACCTCAATCCACACACACTCTACTTCGGCCGTTTCTAAGTCTTTACGCCTACGGACTAAGTGTTCAATAGAGTGATGAACGTATACAGCAATCGGCCTGTTTGACCGTGACAGGAGGAATCTCTTCTCATGATACTAAAATTATGACTTTTCACGGCATCATCACTGATGTTTGAATTTAGGCGTGACTAGGTAAGGCCAAAAATGTCGAACGGTGTGGGACTGTTAAGGAACGCTGACAGGTCAGATATTATATTATAAAGATGAAAAACGTTGAGATGACCCACTCGTAATTTTTGTTCTTTTTGTTTGCCTCTAGCCATGAGTATTTCGCTAACAGTTGTATATTTTTTTCACAATTAAGCAGCAACTACAATAGCGGTGGTTGAGCAAACTTCAATCAAAGATGTAAAGCCAATGGAAAAGGAAAACAAAATAATCAAAGAAAACAATAAGAAAGTATGAATACAAAATCTGATGATCAAACGTTCATGGATTATAAAAGCTCAGCGCCCACAGCTGAAGTTTATACGGGAAGTATCAATGTCCGATACCCTGAAGGAGCAATGTCAAAATAATCCACGTCTGTTAAGTAAGTGTCTGTGCTGCCGCGGACATCCAATACATGCAATGACGACGAAAACAGAAGTTAAGCCGCGGAGCACCCACAATAAAACGAATCACTGTAAATAAAACAGTCCATCAGTGTCCACAGCTAAATTTTCTGCTATGTCTTTCACAGTACGGCTTAATAAACGCCGATTTAGATGAGAACGATTTAATAAAACTTCCAGACATTGGAATGTAAGTAAAAGCGCTACCCCAAAGCAGCGTTCATTTAAGACACTCGGTCTAGTCGGCAAAAGATGTAAGAGAATTCCAGAAGTCCGAGCAAGTCAGTCAGTGTATCGACAAAAGCTATAGAGATACGGCACCATACACACTTGTATTATGCAGCACTTAAACGGAATAATTTACACTCGCGAGAAGCGCAGATGTGAGTGTAACCTGCAGGAGGCAGCTATCCTTCCGAGCACGTGCTACTGCAGGAGCTTATGAGGATCTATGTCTCTTGCATTTGAGGCTTGTAGATGGCATGTGGTATTTATCCTCACGAGCCCGTGCATCTGCATGGGCTCACGAGGATCCATGCCTCTTGCATTTGAACAGGTATTCGCGACCTTCGTGAGGTATCTATCCTCCAGAGACCGTGCAATCGCAAGGGCGCATGAGGATCTATGCCCTCTTCATTTAGATATTGCGGTCAGCGTGAGAGCGAGAGATAGGAGGGTGGGTGGGGGGTGGTGAATCGTTTTTTTTTCGCCTGCTTACTGCTGATTAGCGCGTTTTCCGGAATATTACACCGAGGTAAAAACTATAACGAGAATGTTATAAAAGACATTCGAGAAGAAGATAATTAAGTTTGATAATTTCAAACATACAAGGCCACGTCTACGCTTAATCTGACATTATATAACTTACTGTGAAACAACGCTTTGCACTTCAAAGCCCACACACTCACGCTCGAACGCACTTCGGCTTCCCTCGGGACAAGGGAATATATCCAACCATGAATGTGTTCCCTACGTATTTGTACTTCTGCCGTGGATGATAAAAATAGACCTAAATTTGACCTTTTTTAGGCCACTTTATACATTTCAAATACAAGCGATCAGAATTTCCGAAACATCAGTAGCTGAGCTGACCCTTCGCACCACGTGACTCACGTGCCGCTGTGTTCGTCTTGCTCTGTGCTTGTCTTCAGCGTAGTAAATGCTTGTGTTTCACGTGAGCGTGCGTGTTGGGTTCCGTTCGCGGCGCTTTGAGCCGATTCGCAGACTTGGGTAAAGCGCCTATATAATGACCGGTATTACTAACTGCTGTTCCGCTTCTAACACTGAGTGGTTTTTCTCTGTACAAGGTAAAGGGCCCTAACTATTTGTGCAACGCTGAGTGAGTGACTTCCCTTCATATCTGTCATACTTCTGTGCTGACATTAGAAAACGTGACGGCCTAAGTGCTCGGACACTTACCCGCGTCCAAGTCGCCTGCAAGCTGCGTTAGCGTGGTGGTCAGTCAGCCCGGCCGCGCACACTGGGTACCATTGCCCCCTGACGTCCACGTATACATGCGGATCCGCGACAACTGGAACAAATCTCTACGTAGTGTATCGAGTCAACATCGGCCGCAGTGGGCCCGCGCACGGCTGTGCGCGGGCCCACTGCGGCCGACGTCAGCTCGAGAGCCTTTAGCGCACTAGAGATATTTCTTAGAATTATGATGACAGATCAGCCACCAAAAATCAAGCGAATAGGATATGCACGCAATAAATAAATCTCTCTCTCTCTCTCTCTCTCTCTCTCTCTCTCTCTCCTCTCTCTCTCTCTCTCTCTCTCATCTCTCTCTCTCTCTCTCTCTCTCTCTCTCTCTCTCTCTCTCTCTCTCTCTCTCTCTCTCTCTCTCTCTCTCTCTCTCTCTCTCTCTCTCTCTCTCTCTCTCTCTCTCTCTCTCTCTCTCTCTCTCTCTCTCTCTCTCACAACTCTGAGATGGGTATGTCTGCCCAGCATGTCTACCGGCCTACATCACCACAGATGGTGCGACCCACACCCACACACGTTCAGCCCAGCGTCAACCCCTTGGAGATGGGGCAGCCTGTCTACTCACCTGGCTTCAAGGTCCCTTCGGCTCCACATGCACAACCCTTTGACCCCCTGCGGCTTGTTGCAGAACTCCTAAAACCCTACATTATGAGCTGAGTTTGCAGTTACGATACACGGTGGCATGCCCCACTCTATGCTCATAACCTTCATACACCTCATATCTCTGTGTGAGAAAGATGATGGGCATAGACTTGGGTATGGCCTTCTTATTTTATTTTGGTAGTCTCAATCACAGTTTTGTCACTGGCTTACTCCATTTTATGCCCCACGCTTTAGCCCAACTGGAAATCTACATGTCTAGACACTCACCGTCCAATACATGTTGGAAGGCGCGGGGCATAGAATAGGATTTGACCCTGTAGTTCTAACAATATATTCCGATGTGATGCCGATTCAAGATCTTCATCGACCGTTGATTGTGAGCTGCGTCTAAGAGAGAAAATGAAATATTGCTGTACTAGCATATGTTGCCGCTTTACTAATGTTGCATATCTGAGACTTTTCACTTGTCGAAGGTGTTAAGCATAAAACTGAATATGACCTCTGTCTGCGTTTGAAATGATATTCTCGGCAGGATCCTTTCAGCATATCAGTAGCATACTTTATTTTATGCCCATCGCTTTTTTTTTCTTTCTTTTTTTTCCCCCGTTACTGTATTGTCTTGACGTGCACTCATACACATTATACGAGGAAGGCGGTGAGCATAGAATAGACTATGACTCTCTATTTATTTTAATTCGTTGGTGATATTCACTACATCATAATCACTAGAATGTGTCATTGTCTGCCTGTCGACTTATCTAATATGTCAGGCTATGCGAGGCACTCATACTCAATACAACAGAAATGTAACGGGCATAGAGTGTCTTATGATTCCTTCGGTATTATATGCCGATATATTACTAGCTGAAAATAGTAATTCATGGACTAGCATGTCTTACTGTATTTGGATTACTAATATCTATTTAATATCTTAAATGTGTGCTGCGATGGCATCATCTTGACATATCGTGCGAGTGTTGACACTTTCATCACAAGCATATTTGTATCTGCTTGTGATTTTCTTGGGATTTGTCCGGACATAAGAAATTGCTGGACGCTTATGCGATTTAAAAAATAATAATTTTGGCAGCATTGAGTTATAGGAACATTGAACTCTCATTTGTGCCACGTACCGTGTTTGGAATCTTATTGCGTGTCATTACTTATTGCATAGATTAGATCGTTCGTGTTAAACCTGTTATCGGGTATTTAGCTTCGGTTATTTAGCTTTACTTTCTCATTCTCTTATTACTTCACATGTGCAACCAGTTTCTTTTTTCTCCCATTATCCTGTAGTCAGAAAGACATGTCACCAAATACCAACAACCCAGATCGTCTCTTAAACATTGGCCACCTTAATGTGTATCATCTCTGCCGCAAAATACCAGACATCACAATTCTCTTAAATCAGCCATCACAATTTCATATCTTTGGCTTTACTGAATCCCGCCTGACAGACAATATCAGTGATCAGGCAATCTCCATACCTAATTTTGCTATTCTACGTCGTGATGCCTCTGTTCTAGGTCAAACTGGCATAGTAATATACATTCATGACTCTATAATTCAATATGTGACTAGAAGATTTGACCTAGAATCAAAGCAAATTGAATGCATGTGGCTGGAAATAAAAACATCGAAGTCATCACCCGTTCTTGTAGGGTTTATTTATAGAAATCCAGCGGCCACAGTGGCATGGCTTGATGACTTTGAATCAATGATTGACACAGTACAGAAATGCAAGGGTGATATACATATCCTAGGTCATTTTAATGTTGATTTGTTAAAAGACTGTTACTCTTCGTGGAATTCAATGATCTCTTTTCTTGGTTTAACACAAGTTGTTCAGTCGCCCACACGAGTTACTTCATCTTCTGCGACAATGATAGACCATATCTATACTACAAATGTAAATGCTGTTAATAATGTCCATGTTCTCAATTTTTCTATCAGTGATCACTTCCCAGTATCTTTCTCGCTGTCTGCCAAATTAGCTAAGAAATTTTGCACAGGGCATACTACTATTATTTACAGGTCTTTCAAAAAATTTAACCAGAATGCCTTTCTCTATGACTTATCCAATATCCCATTTAATGATGTGTTAAATTACAATGACCCAAATGAAGCCCTCACCCGCTGGTATGAACTGTTCCTCGGTGTTCTAGATAAACATGCCCCAGTGCGAACAAAACGTGTCAAACATCCCACAATCCCTGAATGGCTAACTGGAGAAATAAAAGCAGCCATGCAACTCAGAGATACACTTAAGAAAGAAAAGAAATTTGTTGACTATAAAAAACAAAGAAATTTTGTCAAATCTTTAGTCCGAAAAGCTCAAAGACAACATGCCGAACAGATCATTGCAGACGGCAAGGACCTACGCTCTGTTTGGCAAGTTATCAACACCTTTACTAAAGGTCACAATCACAGAGACATGAACATTGCACCTGAGCTCACTGCAGATACCTTCAATACCCACTTTCTTAGCATACCTGAGACTTTAGCACGCACTAATACAAATGATCCTGCGAAATACCAATGTTCTGAGCAACTACAATTTCACAGTAACAGTACTGCTGGTTGTGTTTTTTCACTCCCCCCCCCCCCCAATGACTGTTTTTGACGTGGGTAAATATATATCTAATATGAAAAAGAGGTCATGTGGTTCAGATGGCATCAGTTGCGAAATTCTTAAAATAGCTCTGCCCTACATAGTTGAGTCTCTAACCTTCATTTACAATCTTTCTATTCAAAGAAATATTTTCCCTGATGAGTTAAAAACAGCTAAGGTCATTCCTCTTCCCAAAAGCAAAAACTTAAACTCATTGAATGATTATAGACCTATCTCCATTCTACCAGTCATCTCAAAACCTATTGAAAAACATATACATACACATCTGCAAAATTTTCTAGAACAGAACTGTCTACTCAGTAAAATGCAGTCTGGGTTTCGCCCACAACACTCTTGCCAAACTGCCCTTATACATATCATTGATAAATGGCTTACAGCCATTAATAATTCTCAGTTATCAGGTGCAGTTTTTCTTGACCTTAAAAAAGCCTTTGATTTAGTCAACCACTCTATCTTATTAAAAAAGCTACCGATGTATCACATCGATTCCAATACCGTACATCTGATATCATCCTATTTAAGTGACAGAAGACAGAAAGTTTTGCTTAATGGTAATTACTCGAGTGAAGGTTTAGTAACATGTGGTGTTCCTCAGGGGTCAATTTTGGGCCCATTGTTGTTCAACATATTTATCAATGATTTACCATTCTCTATCTCACATCCCGATGCAACGTGTGACTTATTTGCTGATGACACTACCATACATACATCAAACAACGAATTGCCAAAAATAAACGAAGTTCTCCAGCAAAGTCTTGATGAGGTTTCAAGCTGGTGCCAACATAATCATATGATAATTAGTGTCCAAAAGACAAAGAGTATGCTGATTACTTCACGCCAAAAACATCAACGTGGTCTCCTGCCCTTAACATTATACTTGAACTCTGAGCCCCTTGATCAAGTTAAAAAAACATCGTTTGCTTGGAGTCACAGTAGATAACCAGCTCAGCTGGGAACCACATATCGAAAACACATGCAAAACAATATCTAAAAATCTATTCCTGCTATCAAAACTAAGTCAAATAGTTAACACTGACACTAGAAGACTCTTTCTCCATGCCCACATTAAGACACACTGTGATTACTGCTCTACTATCTGGGATGGATGCAGTGAGGTACATTTAAAAAAACTTAACTCATTGTATCGTCGAGGGGTAAAGTTAACTGTGCCTGGTCCCTCTCGCACCGACGAAAAGTTTAGAACTATCCGACTGCTAAACCTAAACAAACAGTTCACATTTAATCGATGCATACTTATGCATAAAATTCTTCACCATAAAACCCCATCTTACCTTCGTATGTTATTTTTGGATAGTCAAAGACAAAACACGAGGAACAGTTTGTTACAGCTACCATGGGCCAGGCTCGATATATATAAAACCAGCCTTTCGTTCTCAGGTGCCAAAGCCTGGAACGAACTACCACCACAAATTAAATCCATTTCTAACTCTAGAACCTTCAAAACTCGTTTATATAACATCTTGTTACAGTAACTTAATACCTGAACGGACTACTTATATATATAATATATATATATACTATATATATATATATATATATATATATATATATATATATATATATATATATATATATATATATATATATATATATATATACTGTTATTGATATGTGTGCGCATTATTTGCATTGCTTTTTTTTTTTTTTTTTTTCAGTTTATTTTTTCATGTTTCGATTTATTGTGTTTCTCTTACTCTTTGCTATTAATGTTTCTTTTCTAACAGGAAGGTTTGTAAGAGAGGCGTTTCGCCTAAAACTTTATCCTGTCAATAAAACAATCCAGACCAAAAAGGTGACTGCCAAGCGTGTAATATGCAAAGAAGTACCCAACGGAGAAAGAAACACGCTTAGAAAAGACGGGTACAACACAATTTATTTAAAAAAAAACGTTTCATCATCATCATCATCTCTCATCTCTCTCTCTCTCTCTCTCTCCTCTCTCTCTCTCTCTCTCTCTCTCATCTCTCTCTCTCTCTCTCTCTCACTCTCTCTCCTACTCTCTCTCTCTCCTCTCTCTCCCTCTCTCTCCCTCTCTCGGCAAGCGTGAAAAATGGCACATGTGCTAACTGCTTCTTCCGTTCAGAAATAAAGTTTCATTTCATTTCATTTCATTTCATTTCATTTCATTCTCTCTCTCTCTCTCTCTCTCTCTCTCTCTCTCTCTCTCTCTCTCTCTCTCTCTCTCTCTCTTTCTCTTTCTCTTTCTCTCTCTCTCTCTCTCTCTCTCTCTCTCTCTCTCTCTCTCTCTCTCTCTCTCTCTCTCTCTATATATATATATATATATATATATATATATATATATATATATATATGCATTTTTAAATATGAAGAGGAGAAATTACAATAAATAAATAAATAAATAAATAAATAAAAATAAACACAACAACCGGAAATAAAAGAAATACAAAATAAACGCAAGAAAAATTACGGGGAGAGCTAATAAAATAAATAAACACAGAATCCTAAGATAATAAAATTTCGACCCCTGTACGGGAGAAAAAAAAATCGATAATGCACGGCTCTGCTGTATTACAGCATAATAAATAATAATTAAAATAAATAGTGAATAATTGCATAAAACAAAAGCTTAAGTATAGGAGATATGTCAATAAAATAAGCAGATGAATATTTGGAAATAAATGTGTCAATCAGAATATTAAACATACATAAACAAATACATAAACAGACAAATCGATCAATCGGTTTATCTACCTATCGATTAATCGATCACGCACGCACAGAGCGAGTGACTGGCTAGCTGGATGGCTCATTGAATCGGTCAACAATCAATTAATCAATCAATCAATCAATCAATCAGTCAATTAATCAACCAACCAATCAACATACCAAGCAAGCATGCAGAGGAAAGAAGAGGTATAATAACTTACTGCAATTCATCTCGTCCGAATGATCCACACATTGCGACACGCCGTCACACCGCTCTGCGAGAGTTACCCTCTCGCCACTCGCGCATGCGTGCTCCATCTCTCTCCCTGTGACCGGAAGGAAGTACACCAGTGCGGTTTGAAACAGAATGTAACTTTTTCAGCTCTGACACAATACAACAGGACAATACTCGAGTGAACTGCTATGTATCCTTCAGAGGACAGCTTACTGATGTGGTAACTACAACAACAACAACCACAGCACCAGCTGCAAACGAAACTACAGCAATGGCTAAAAAAAAAAATAAATAATAAAAAGTACATGTACTCAGAACAGAGACGAAACTCTTGACGTATTCTTTTTTTCGACTCTCATTGCATTTACTTCCCTTGGTTGAACGTCATTTTCCTGTAAACACAGAACTTCGGTGGTTTCGAACCAAACGTTTGTCTTTGTTTTCGTAGACACTGTCGCCATTTAAAAACTTGACACACTTACTGCTACGGGTTGCACAACAGT
>BTPG01000001.1:162448132-162463132 GCA_036245525.1 Semisulcospira habei | reverse complement strand
GCCATTGCTTGTTTGATTTCGTCGGTTATCCATGAGGGAGGCTAGCGGGATCGGACTCGCTTTCGTCTTTCTGGCACATGTTTGTTTAGCACCCCGAGTAACAGATCAAGTAAGACAGAGACAGCCTTATCTGGGTCAGTACAATTGTACACATTCTGAAAGGGTGTAAGGCTAAGATCGTGTAGAAAAGCATCCCTGCTTAGTTTTTTTAAAGACCTATAGGTAATATACACATGTTGAGAGAGAGAGAGAGAGAGAGAGAGAGAGAGAGAGAGAGAGAGAGAGAGAGAGAGAGAGAGAGAGAGAGAGAGAGAGAGAGAGAGAGAGAGAGAGAGAGAGAGAAAGAGAGAGAGAGAGATAGAGAGAGAGAGAGAGAGAGAGAGAGAGAGAGAGAGAGAGAGAGAGAGAGAGAGAGAGAGAGAGAGAGAGAGAGAGAGAGAGAGAGAGAGAGAGAGAGAGAGAGAGAGAGAGAGAGAGACATAAATTCAATTTCACGCAACCTCACCCATCCAAGTAATACTGATATAAACGTTTTGCGTTCAAGAGACAACGCACCTCACGAGCCCCCGAACCTGCGGGGACTCATGAGGTTCTTTACCTCTTGTAGCAAAGGGCGGTAAATGGCATTTCTCGTCACTGAAGGCGTCAGCCATGCCTCAAGAAATGCTACAGACGTAAATATGTGTGCTACTTATAATAAGCACCGAAAAGAATCACTGAACGCCAGATCAGAAACCATCCTGCGGACAGAAACAGTGCATAATGTGTCCCAAATAAGCCAAACATGTCACCAAATTTCACTAATGTGTATTTTCCATAGCAGAGTAATTATCTGTCCGCTTTGGAATTGTCGCAAAATTCACTTATATTAATTATAACTGAAATATGTATAAAATGGAAACAAAAACAAGGAGAGAAAGTTTGCTTTTAAAAAACAATTGTACCACAAAACAGTTTTGTGCTACAACTGATTTTCAAAAGCCACATTTCTTTTCTTTGTTATTACTTTTTTGTTCCATTTTGAACTGTTTTGTGCTTGTATTTTCAAAACGAGATTTTTCTTTAATTTGATAGTTAACTCATTCAGCCCCGACATACCACAGCAAGACATGGATCGAGCATGCTAGCTCAAGGCGGGTTGTGCCAGAATAGCTATTCTGACACCACCCTTGAACTATCATGCCAGAGATGTCTCTAGAGTTGTAATCCTGTCCTTCAGAGGGCAAATTCAAAATTTTGGGATTTCGGTCCTGGGGCAGAATGTGTTAACTCTAAAATTCAAATTATCCAGATGCCGCCTACCTCTCTTGACGACCGTCTTCCTCTCCTCGCGAATCTCCGCTCTGGTGTCTGTCGCTGGCCTCTTCAAAATCCACAGCCCGACAACCGCTGCGGAAATAAACAGAGCGATGATTGCCACAATGAACCATACACGTCGACTGTGACGCCGTTTCTGGCCGTGCCATTTGAATTCCGGTGCAGATTCTGTGCCAGGTGTGCCGGGGGGCGGCGTGAGATGGGGCAAGTCCTGAGTGCTGCTCTTTAGCTTCTCGTCCAAAAACACGCTGTCCAGTCTGTCTAGTTTCACCAGGGACGACAACCGTAGGAAGGCCTGGTTTCTAAGGCCGGGAGTTGTCGGTGTTGGTGGGATAGGGGTTAGCGGCTCTGAGCTGGACGCGGCTGAAAATCTCTGGCAGATTTAGAAAAAGAAGAAAAAAAAAATCAGTGAATAATAATAGTTTAAATTTTTATTTTTATTTTAAAAACAAAGCACTCTTCTTAACTCATTCGAGACGTGCCGCCTCCGGATACGCGGCATAAGCCGCGTATCCGGAGGCGGCACGTCTCGAATGAAATTAATCCCCTTTCTAGTCTACTCTGCAAATGGACTCAGATTATGTTTCTGAAATCTGTGTTATTTTAACACACACACACACACACACACACACACACACACACACACACACACACACACACACACACACACACACACACACACACACACACACACACACACAAACACAAAAACCAAAAAAAAAAAACGTCCAAGGAACATGCATACAATGGACGTTTCCCGATTGTGTACTTTTCCGCGACCCCATTTCTGATGACGTAGTACGCTGGAGGGCAAAGCGGTGTGGAGACTCTACACGAATGTTCAGCAGAGTGGGGGCTGTAGCAAAAACAATGTCCAAACCTGGAGTTAAACCGTCTGAAAAGTATATAGATACTCTAGATTCAGTATCTAGAAACCGTTATGAGATGAAATTGCGAGCAGTTGGCGGGTTAGATCCCTAACGAAAACTGTCAGTGGAGTGACGATGTCGGACTTCTACCTCCGGTTGCTCAAGACGACATTTCAGAATATTTGGTTCATCGCACCAGCTACTACACAAGAAAAGCCTTCAAAGCAAACAAACAGCTTGGAGCACACAATCAACACACAGCCGGCCGATAAAAAAAACAGGCCATTTCATCGGATAGTGTGCGATGTGATACGGCACTTTTTTACAAACGGTCCGCTGACGAAGAGGAGTACCGGCAATTTAAAGCAAAACTTCCTCGAAACACACATGAACTAGACATAAAAATTCAGACTGACTTGTGTCGCTCGAGTGTGTACGGCCGGCCGATAAAAAAAAACAGGCCATTTCATCGGATAGTGTGCGATGTGATACACTTTTTTACAAACCATGGTTTCACTGTTTTGTCCGTGATCTTCTTTCGATTGATTTGGGCGATCCAAAGCCTTCTCCTCTTGGCTGTCAACTCGCGTATTTTGGAGCCCTTATTGAATATAACTGTCGGAATCAAGAGATCCCAAGATCCCTAGTACTTCGTTTCGAACAATGCTTGACACAGCAATCGTTCGTCATAGTGAGAAAATGCGAATAAATAGCTTACGTGACACGCTTTCAACCTTGCTAGAGTGGTGGAAATTGCATCACCCGCCAGCTTGCCCTCCAGGGGCGGCAACGCACAAAGTGATGACGTAGATCGGGATAGGTCGATACAAAGTGGCGTCAGCAAGAGGCGTAGATCTTCGTGAGCCCCCGCAACTGAGGGGGCTCATGAGGATCCACGTCTCTTGCAGCTGAATCGTGTTCCCTTTACCTTGGCAGTGAATAGCTTGTTTGCTGTTTTTTAATCAAAGTACACGGCCTAACTCTATTTATTGCCAGACCGCGACACTTAACTCATGCTGCCCGCGACACACCACAGCAGGATATGGCTCGACCATGATAGTTCAAGGGTGGTGGCGGAATAGCTTGGCGCCTATAGGCCTATAGGCGCCAAGCTATTCTGCCACCACCCTTAAACTGTCATGGTCGATCTGTCTTCTAAATTGTTATGCAATCCTCAGAGGATAACTCCAAAATGTGGGTGTCACGACACGGGTCCCCCCCCCCCTCCCTATTTTTGTAGGGGAGGTATATCTAGAGGGGTGACAGATTAGCTAGTCACCGGGTAGTGATAGCATAGGTATCGAGTATTTGGCCTCTACACGGATGTTGTGCTGCTGTGCGTGAATACGGAGGTCGGCGTAACGCACGAGATCGCTCGGTCTGCGTGATCGGGTGGTTTTCATCACATGATTTACTGAGAGTTTTTTTTTTTTGCTAACCTAACGTTATCCAAATTGTTAGACAGTCACTTTTCCAACTGCGAACGAGTCAGTCGTTTTTCCAGCAGTCTCCTAGGGTGGTCTTTCAGGCGTGGTTCGCCATTTGCTGAATTCCTCAAACAGCTGTGTCGTTCGTTTGTAAGGGCCCTGTGATGCGGTTTTGGTCGTCCCGGAGCCGGTGTCCGAAGAAGGAGAAGAGAAGAAGCAACTGCGACGACTTAACCCCTGGCTTGTCTTGTCCTTGTTTGTCTTCGTCATAGCCGAGGCGTCTTCACGGATGGCAGTAAGTAAACGCAACAATTCTTTAGTGGCCATTTGCTCGGGGGGGGGGGGGGGGGGCGGGGGGGGGGGGGAGGGGGGGTGTTTGTGTTTGCCTGTTCTGTTATTATTATTTTGGTTAGTGTGTATTGGGGGCCGGGGGGGGGGGGAGGGGGGCAAGTGTAAGAATAGAATGTAGAAGTGAATGTCATCTGTTGTATTTTGTAGTATTTAAGCGTTGGAGGGTGAATTCGGAAGTGAGTCATGTGGTGACGTGTAAATATGTATTCTGTTGAGGTTGAATTTATTGTTGCGGGAGAGAGGTGAAGGGAATATAAAAGACGGCAATTAAAGTTGCGGGAAGGGTGATGTGATTATTTTGTTTCTTTTGTTATGTGTATTTTTTGCACCTGTGTTTTAGTGCATCCTAATCCAGTGGTCCAAACTCAACGGCCTAAAACTTAAAGAACGTATCAGCTAAGTCTGCCACCATGCTGTGGTACTGAGAGTGGAGGCTGGTTGTGTCACTCCGCCTTGTGGGGCTACGACGCCGTACCTGGGTGCTGTTGCGAGTGTCGCGGCACGCCCCGTGTTTAGTCAGGTCGGGTCGTCCCATTTAATTATTTCTAACCTATTTAAGTAAAGTTTTGTATGTTGATAATGTTGTAAAGAACGTTGTGAGAGTTTTTTCATCTCCTCGTGACAGTGTTGTGAGAGGAGCTTTGTCACAGTGACGGAAAGTTTTTGAGAGATTGTATTATTTAAAGGCAGCCTGTGTTACGGAAGGCCTTATCGCGGAGGCAAGAGCGTCGAGCTGAGCTGAGCTGAGCTTAACGGTTGTGCTTTTGGCGAGAAGGTCCAGTGACGTGAAATATATTGAGTTTATTCAACTTTCAGTCGTGCTAAATTAAGAATATTTGCTCCATTTGTATACGTGATATTGTTTATTCTGAAACATTGTGGTGGCTAAAGGAGCCTTGTGCTGTGAATGTCTAGTTTGCGAAAGCATTAATTTAATTCGAACTTGTCGTTCGTGCTCCCGCTGAGGAGATTCAGTAGCTTACGAACTATATTCATTTTTCTCGATCTTCATTTGTGTTTTAGTAAGTATATTTGGTTCATCGTATATTCGATATTGTGTTATTTGAAATATTGTGTTAAGGAGCCATGTGCTATGTGGGACTCTTCGCGGAAGCAAAGGCGTTGGTTAACTGGCGCTAGCGCTTGACGCTTGTGCTTCCGTCGGGGTCCAGTGGATTATGATTTAGCTTTTCAGCCTCAGTTTTCTTTTGTATTTTATTTAGGATATTTGTTTTATTATATATTTGTTGTTTTGTATTGTGTATAACGGATATTCGGGGTGGGGAGTTTGGACGTGTGTAAATGAATGTGATGCGTGAGTGCGTAGGTAGGATTGAGTGAGAATATTTGGTTTGTTAGGGTTATATGTAATAAATGTCGTCGTCATTGTTCCTCTGGTGTTTGTGTTAGGTTTGTGTTAGTGTGGGTAGAGTGTCTTGAGTGGTAGCACTCATAGCTCGCGCCCCGGAAGCGGGGTCGTGATAGTGGGTATTTCGTACCTTGGGCACAATGATTTAACAACACCCAAATCGGGCTAGCGTAGATTTAGTTAATTAGATGTGTTGGGCTCTTGCGTACCTTTGTCACAATTAATGGCAGGCCCAGTAGCAAAACGTCTTCGGGCCCACGGTGGCCGCAGTGGGTCCGTGCACAGCCGGGCGCTGGCCCACTGCGACCGTCGTGGGCCCAAATACCTTAGCTCACTGGGAGTGAACGCGAAAACAATCACGTTAATCCCTTCCCTGCCACATATTTTGCTTCTGAAAACATTGTTCATTCAACTCCCAAAAGGTTTTCCAGGCGTCGACGGAGCGTGGTTACCATGCGGTTTCAGGCAAGAGGGATTGATCCTCATGAGCCCTATCATGTTCTTCGGACGGCTGGGGCTCTTTGGCTTTGAATTAACCCTTTTAGCCCCAAGGTCCCATTTCTCACATTTTGGAGGTGTTGCCTATTGACTGTGTACCAGTTGCAGGAGATGGACTGACCATGATAATTCAAGGGTAGTGCCAGATTAGCTTGGCGCCTGAAGGCGCCAAGCTAATCTGGCACTACCCTTGAATTATCATGATCAATCCATCTCCTGCTGTATGGTGTAAATCGGTTAACAAATATTTCTCTGTCCACTGATATTGAAGGGAAGAAATGTTAACAGGATGAAATGTAAGATCTGCAAGATTAAGCTTCATTGCTATATCCTGATTACACTTTCACCATCATCATCCGTATTCTAATCTCCGGATCTTTGACCTTACGGCTCAATGTGCTAGCTATTCTTGCACTACCTCAAAACTATCATGATATATCTCTTTACTGAGTTGCAGCGCAGTTTTCAGAGAATCGCCCTGGTAGCTATATTCTGGCACCACCCCAAAAATGTCATGACAGATCTCGTTAATGTACAAAAGGGTCATTTTCAGAGGATCACCCCGCTAGCTATTCTGGCACCACCCCAAAACTATCATAATAGATCTCGTTACTGTAGTGCAATATAGCTGTCAGAGGATCACCCCGCTAGCCATATTCTAGCACCACCCCAAAACCATCATGATAGAACGCTTTACTGTGATGCAACGTAGCTGACAGAGGATCACCCCGCTAGCTATATTATAGCACCACACAAAATCTATCATGATAGATTTCTTTACACTACTAAGGTATAGTTTTCAGAGGATCACCCGGCTAGCTATTGTGACACCACCCCAAAACTGTCATGATAGATCTCTTTACCGTAATGCAGCGCAGTTTTCTGAGGATCCTCCCCTCTGGCCGCAGACTCCGCACGCACAAAGCTAGAACACTTAGACTACAGCACAGTTTCATCCCCAAATCCATCACTCTAAGCAATCTGTAGGTACATCCACGCATACCCAAACCTAACTCCTCCCCCTATCCCCCTTTACCTGTGCAATCAGTAGGAATGGAGCTTGTTGATTTTAGAGAAGTGATTATATTGTGTTTCATTTGGTGGTGAACATGGACATACTGGGATTGTTGTTACTGAGTGTTTACCCACTAATTATTTTACTATGGTAGACTTTAATTATTCAGCTTGTGTAATAATGTACTGAGATGTCTGTATAATAAGTAGTGAGGGTTAGGACTAGGTTGAAACACGCGTATTATGTATGCATATGTAGAGGTGGGTGTGAATGTATAAGTGCCGCTCAGTTCAGTCCATAAAAGATGTTTGTGTGAGATGTGTAAGAGTTATGTGTAAAGATTTTGTAGTGTTTACTTTATATCCATTTGGAATTTGTAGCTGTGCAAGTGCAGGGAGAAAATGTTCATAATTATGCTATAATTTTTTTTATGTCTTGTTTGTACTATTTGTTATAAATGTACCACAACCGAATTTCTCTTTTCGAGATAATAAAGTACTCTTATTCTTATTCTTATTCTATAGCTATATTCTGTCACCACCCCAAAACTATTATGATAGATATCTTTACTGTATTGCAACATAGTTGTCAGAGGATGACACCGCTAGCTATATTCTAGCACCACTCCAAAATTATCATGACAAATCTCTTTTTGTTCTGCAGCATAATTTTCTGAGGATCAAGCCGGCGCTAGCTATATTCGGGCACCACCTCAAAACCATCATGATAGATATCTTTACTGCAATGCAACGTAGTTTTCAGAGGATAACTCTGTAATTTATTATGGCACCACCCTAAAACTGTCATGACATATCTTTACTGTGATGCAAAGTAGTTTTGCAAAGTGGTATGGGCATGTCACGCTTGCCAAAACAATCCTGCAAGGCACTGTGCAAGGAGGACGAAGGAGAGGAAGACGGAGGAAAAGATGGGAGGACAATATCTCAGAGTGGACAGGACTGAGGCTGGACGATACGCTAAGAATAGCAGAGAACAGAGAGGAATGGAGGGAGCTGGTTGCCAAATCAGTGGTGCTCCAACGGTCGGCAAGACTACGGAATATAGATAGATAGAAAGTAGTTTTCAGAGAACCACTTCTAAATTTGGGATTATGGACTCCATGGCTACTCGAGGCAAGATACCGTCACGGAAATCCGCATGAAAAGAGGCGGGTGATAACAGCGAAGACGTCTATTCTATTTTCCGGATGTGTTAACCCTTTGACTGCTAAGAAGAAAATGACCACGATCCAACTGCAAGAGGCATAGATCCTCATGAGCCCCCGCAGTTGCGGGGGCTCATGAGGATCTAAGTCTCTTGCTGAGACCACTTTGTATCCACGTTCCTTAGACGGTTGTGGTCTTTGGACGCTGAGTGAACAAAGATTACAGAAATACGATACGCGTACTGTGGCACGGAAAGGGATAAGGAGTTCCGAGTTTGGGCCTGGTCTACGGGCTGCTGGGCACGGTCCGATAAGAATCCATCATTATTACTAATCACTGATGTGTGTACAAATTAATTATCAGAAATAGGTTTTTAATAGATTACATGAAAAGTTTGTATGACGCATGCCCCACACCGTGGTCTTCATCCCCCGTTTCAACATGTCGGTCTTATGACGTAAAAATGGGTGAGTTAAACAAACGTTACAAACATACACTCATTTAGTCCCGACACTATTACAGCAGGAGATGGGTCGATCACGATAACTCAGGGGTAGTGCCAGATCGGCGCTGCGCCGTAAATCGACCATGATAAATTCAAGGGTAGTGCCAGATTGGCTTAGCGCCGGAAATCGACCATGATAGTTCAAAGGTAGTGCCAGACTGGCTTGGCGCCATACATCGACCATGATAATTCAAGGGTAGTGTCAGATCAGCTTGGCGCCTGACGGCGCCAAGCTAATCTGCCACTACCCTTGAATTATCATGGTCGATCCATCTCGTGCAATTGATACATAGCCGTTAGGTGACACACCTCCAACATTTGGGAAAGGCGGCCTTGGGGTTAAATGGGTTAACGCCTCCAGTGTCCGACATCGCTACCAACACCTAAATTAAGAGACGCAGACTCCAATTGCCTCTAGCTGTCTTCATTTATATGTGTGTTCATCGGCCGGACGGTAAGGTTGTCAGGTACGAGGAATGATCAAAAAGTAGTGGTGGTTGAGCCATACAACGGGAACCGTTGGCCCAATTTCACTTGATATTTTTTCACATCAGATTTGTAACAGCGCTTTTATCCTGTTGTTGGACCACACTTTTGCCGCTTTGAGGCAGATTTTCAATGAAGTATGATATTCAGAAAAAAAGGTAAGGGTAGGAGTGGTATGAATTTACGTGTTGTGCTATTCCCTGAATGCGTTCAATACCGAGACAAATAATTGAACATCACTCAACTGCAAGAGGTATAGATTCTCATGAGCCGCCGCAGCTGCGTTTGTTCTTAAACCGTTCAGTGCCGAGAATTAGGTCAGGTCAGGGTTTCTCTCCCTGCTACTGGTAACCATGTAACCCAGTACAACCTGTTACATGTTGAAAACCTCATCAGCGGCTCACGGAAGCTGTTAGCATGTGACATGGTGAGTCATTTGGGATTTGTCTACCCAAGCATGCAAAGATCGAACCCGGCGGCCTGCGCGAAGGAAACCATCAAATGGTTCAACGGGCAGAAAGGCGGACCCAGTTACGCGATGTGGAGCGCTATAAGGGCACAGTGAGACACAAGGGACACTGTTGGCCATCCACTGCATCCTTACCTATCTCCAGTCGTCTTGGCTACGTCTTGCCACTAGACCCAGAGAGGCCTGGACGAGAGAGTGAGGCTGACGATTTGCGCAAGTCTCTCTCACTTAAATCCAAATCTCGCGCAAGTCACGACATCCCTCCGCCCACCCGCACCTCAAGCCCTGTGGCGACGGGCGAGCGGCGAAGCAGCATGTGCGGATGCACTGGGAGCTGTAGCTGCGGACCTACACACAGGCGGCTCCGGCAATAGGGTCGCTTTCCGTTGGGACTGAAGCAGCTGCGGAATTCGGCAGACACCTGAGCGACAGAGCAGCCTTGTTTAGGACCACACTGCTCTCCTCCTGAGCATGAGAAAGGGGCTGGAAAAGGTGCCCTAAACATTGCCTGCTTCACATCACCCTGGCCAGCATACCGCGGCTAGCGGGGATCCCTCTATTGCGGTCGAAACAAATCACAACATGGCTAGGGATTTCAGTGGTCCTCATCGCCCGCGATGGACGCACATCATCACGCCGAGAAATTTGGACTTACCCAACTGGTTCGAACCCAACTGGGGTCAAAATTTATTCAGACCTCTTTTCGGTGCCCCGTCTTTGAAATCACCTTCGTGGTGGACAAGAGACGTTAAGCCCTAAACGTTTTCTTACCCAACTGCGAGGCATAGATCCTCATGCGCCCCCGCGAATGAGTTAAACTACTTAATAGCCTACCTTATGGTTCGGCATCCTGTCCTGCGTTTCGATTAGATGTGTCGCTGGCTGCAATCTGGTAATGGCAATGTGGCAATGTGGCAATGTGAATGTCGCCTTATATTGTGCGTGATTTTTGCGTGATTTTTGCTTTGGGCAGGAGGCATTACAAATACAATTCAATGAGTAAGTCAGACACCTCATCAAGCAAACACGGATACACCCACGAAATCACACCAACAACCACGGTTTATACATTCGTCTTGACACCACATAAAAAAAAGTACTGACTACAGTAGGCGTACATATTTTACAGTACAACACTTTTTAATTAACTTTTATTACATTTTTAATTGACCTATTTTTTAAAGTAATTTTGTTCAATGTTTGCATGCATGCGTTTTAAGCGTTAACAGGCCCAAAGTAATATTATTCCTTATTGTTTACATATTAATAAAAGTGTATCCATAATATATTAATGAAAGCTTATCCAATAATATCCAATAATTTATCCAATAATAAAAGTGTCATCTCTCGCTCTGTCTCTGTCTGTCTGTCTGTCTGTCTGTCTGTCTGTCTGTCTGTCTGTCTGTCTGTCTGTCTCTCTCTCTCTCTCTCTCTCTCTCTCTCTCTCTCTCTCTCTCTCTCTCTCTCTCTCTCTCTCTCTCTCTCTGTAACCAAATGCTTTTACCATTTAAAATAAAACTTCATTGTTCAGTGTTCATTGTTCTCTCTTCTGTTTTTTCATTGCTAACATTAACACATTCTACTCCAAGGACCGAAATCCCCCAATTTTGAAGTTGCTCTCTGAAGAACGGTATTACAATTCTAGAGACAGACCGAGCAAGATTAGTAGTTCAAGGGTGGCGCCAGAATAGCTTGTCGCCTATGGCGCCAAGCTATTCTGGCACCATCCTTGAACTATCATGCTCGAGCCATGTCTTGCTGTGGCGCGTCGGGGCTGAATGAGTTAACGGCCCAGTGAACCGGCACACGGCACAAGTACCGTTATGCCGTACCGGTACATTTTTATACCGGTAATAACGTGCACCTCTAGCTAACAGTAACAGCCCAGTGTACAGGTAGACGGCACCCGTATCGGTACAATGTCACACCGTTTTAATCCGTAATACCGTGCAAGTCTACAGTTTATACAAAGCAATCGTCTAAAATAAATAAATCAAACAAATCAATACTCTTAAAAACGCTTTTTTTAAAAAGTGCAACCCAAAATAAAAAAAAATAAAAAAAATAAAAAAAAAACCGACGGAAAAATACATATATATCTAAAAAAAATAATACATACATATATAACCTCTAAAAAAGCAAAATAAATAAATAAAACTTAATTCTAAAAGAAATATACAGTATAAAGTAACTGGGTTGGGCGTCAGCCGCTGTGGGTCCGCGCACAATCGTGCGCGGGCTCACTTCGGCCGGCGTCGGCCCGTACCCGGACCTTTCCCTCAGGGTGAGAACTTCTACAATGTCGAATGTCAAGAAACACACGCCCCTCACCTTTCTTAGAGTGTTTTTCCGGGTCTTCTGGAGTTCAATTTTGTGTTCCGCCATGCTGAAGACTGTGCACCCGGAGACGTCTTTTAGAAAAGTAACCTGCGAATGAATGGTATACACTTAGCTCATACAGCCCGGCGCACGTATTTCCCAAATTTTGGAGGCGTCATCTAACGCCTGTGCACCTGTTGCAGGAGGTGGATCGACCATGATAATTCAAGGGCAGTGCCAGGTTAGCTTGGCGCCGACAGGCGCCAAGCTAATCTGGCACTACCCTTGAATTATCATGGTCGAACATTTCCTGTTGTAGTGCGTCAGGGCGGAATGGGTTAAACAATACTTGAGAGATTGTATTTAACACGTTCATTGCCGAGAAAAGTCTAGCACCGATTACCCAAATGCAAAGAGGTATAGATCCTCATGAGTCCCCGCAGTAGAGGGGGCCCATGAGGATGTACGCTTCTTGCAATTAGATCGAAGTTGCTTTTTCTCGGCAGTAAAGGTGTTAAATAAGCTACTACTTGACTATACACTGGTCAAATTTTGCATTTTTCTTTCTGTCATTCATTTGTTTTCTTCTACCTTTTCCTTTTTGAATGGGGGAGGGAGAGAGAGATAGAGAGAAAGAGAGAGAGAGAGAGGGGGGGGGGAGAGATAGAGAGAAAGAGAGAGAGAGAGAGAGAGAGAGAGAGGAGAGAGAGAGAGAGAGAGAGGGGAGAGAGAGAGACAGACAGACAGACAGACAGACAGACAGACAGAGACGAGAGAGGGTGGGAGGGAGGGAGTTAGAGAGAGGGAGAGAGAGAGAGAGAGAGAGAGAGGGAGAGAGAGAGGGGATTTTTTTTTCCCGTGTTTTTGTTATTGCATAGGATCATTATACAGCCCTATCTGATCATTATACAGCCCTATCTGATCATTATACAGCCCTATCTGATCATTATATAGCCCTATCTGATCATTATACAGCCCTATCGGATCATTATACAGCCCTATCGGATCATTATACAGCCCTATCTGATCATTATACAGCCCTATCGGATCATTATACAGCCCTATCGGATCATTATACAGCCCTATCGGATCATTATACAGCCCTATCGGATCATTATACAGCCCTATCTGATCATTATACAGCCCTATCTGATCATTATACAGCCCTATCTGGTCATTATACAGCCCTATCGGATCATTATACAGCCCTATCTGATCATTATACAGCCCTATCTGATCATTATACAGACCTATCGGATCATTATACAGCCCTATCTGATCATTATACAGCCATATCTGATCATTATACAGCCCTATCTGATCATTATACAGCCCTATCTGATCATTATACAGCCCTATCGGATCATTATACAGCCCTATCTGATCATTATACAGCCCTATCTGATCATTATACAGCCCTATCGGATCATTATACAGCCCTATCTGGTCATTATACAGCCCTATCTGGTCATTATACAGCCCTATCGGATCATTATACAGCCCTATCGGATCATTATACAGCCCTATCTGGTCATTATACAGCCCTATCTGATCATTATACAGCCCTATCTGATCATTATACAGCCCTATCTGATTATTATACAGCCCTACCGGATCATTATACAGCCCTATCTGATCATAATACAGCCCTATCGGATCATTATACAGCCCTATCTGGTCATTATACAGCCCTATCGGATCATTATACAGCCCTATCTGATCATTATACAGCCCTATCGGATCATTATACAGCCCTATCGGATCATTATACAGCCCTGTCTGATCATTATACAGCCCTATCGGATCATTATACAGCCCTATCTGGTCATTATACAGCCCTATCGGATCATTATACAGCCCTATCGGATCATTATACAGCCCTATCTGATCATTATACAGCCCTATCTGATCATTATACAGCCCTATCTGGTCATTATACAGCCCTATCTGATCATTATACAGCCCTATCTGATCATTATACAGCCCTATCGGATCATTATACAGCCCTATCTGATCATTATACAGCCCTATCTGATCATTATACAGCCCTATCGGATCATTATACAGCCCTATCTGGTCATTATACAGCCCTATCTGGTCATTATACAGCCCTATCGGATCATTATACAGCCCTATCGGATCATTATACAGCCCTATCTGGTCATTATACAGCCCTATCTGATCATTATACAGCCCTATCTGATCATTATACAGCCCTATCTGATTATTATACAGCCCTATCTGATCATTATACAGCCCTATCGGATCATTATACAGCCCTATCTGATCATTATACAGCCCTATCTGATCATTATACAGCCCTATCGGATCATTATACAGCCCTATCTGGTCATTATACAGCCCTATCTGGTCATTATACAGCCCTATCTGATCATTATACAGCCCTATCGGATCATTATACAGCCCTATCTGGTCATTATACAGCCCTATCTGGTCATTATACAGCCCTATCGGATCATTATACAGCCCTATCGGATCATTATACAGCCCTATCTGGTCATTATACAGCCCTATCTGATCATTATACAGCCCTATCTGATCATTATACAGCCCTATCTGATTATTATACAGCCCTACCGGATCATTATACAGCCCTATCTGATCATAATACAGCCCTATCGGATCATTATACAGCCCTATCTGGTCATTATACAGCCCTATCGGATCATTATACAGCCCTATCTGATCATTATACAGCCCTATCGGATCATTATACAGCCCTATCGGATCATTATACAGCCCTGTCTGATCATTATACAGCCCTATCGGATCATTATACAGCCCTATCTGGTCATTATACAGCCCTATCGGATCATTATACAGCCCTATCGGATCATTATACAGCCCTATCTGATCATTATACAGCCCTATCTGATCATTATACAGCCCTATCTGATCATTATACAGCCCTATCTGGTCATTATACAGCCCTATCTGATCATTATACAGCCCTATCTGATCATTATACAGCCCTATCTGATCATTATACAGCCCTATCGGATCATTATACAGCCCTATCTGATCATTATACAGCCCTATCTGGTCATTATACAGCCCTATCTGATCATTATACAGCCCTATCTGGTCATTATACAGCCCTATCTGATCATTATACAGCCCTATCGGGTCATTATACAGCCCTATCTGATCATTATACAGCCCTATCTGATCATTATACAGCCCTATCT
>BTPG01000001.1:162371702-162448053 GCA_036245525.1 Semisulcospira habei | reverse complement strand
AGAGAGAGAGAGAGAGAGAGAGAGAGAGAGTGTGTGTTTTTCCGTGTTTCTGTTATTGCATATGATCATTATACAGCCCTATTTGTTCACTGATCACACGGTCGGCTATAACAAAAGTCAGATATATCTACACCTTTTCAGAGGTCCCGACATTTTTCTTTTATTCAATAAAAGTCACTTCGCTTATAACAAACTTTGAATATAACAACGAAAACGTCTGGGTCCAATGGCGTTATTTATATCCAAAGTTTCCAGTCAAAGACTTTTCAAGAACAAGCCGACAATAGCCCAACGATAAAAGAATCACGCTTAGAAAAGACAAGACACAACACAATTAATTAGATTAGAACATACCAACAACAACAACAAAAAGATTAGAAAAGACATTACAACACAATTTATTAAATAGATTGTGCGTGCTTTCTTTTCAAAGCGTGCTTCTTTCTTCGTTGGCTTCTTCTCTGCATTTTACGCTTGGCAGTCACTTTTTTAGTCTGGAAGCTGATACTAGCCTAAATGATACGCTTACCTTGTTTCGTCTCTTCTTCGCAGAACCGACCGAAAGGTCTTCAGATTGTCAAGCAGATATATACTGAAGAACTGAAGTATTTAAATTAACTTCCTTATTCTCATCTAATCTAATCCTTAACTCATTCGAGACGCGCCGCCCGCTACGGATACGCGGCGATTCGCCGCGTATCCGTAGGCCGCACGCCTCGAATGAGTTATGCACTGCATATTCCGGATCACTTTCTTAGAATCACTGCCATAAAAATAACTCTTATGAAATAACCCATTCTTTGCTGAGGAAAACTGACCACTGTCCGGCTGCAAGAGACATAGACCCTCATGAGGCCCCGCATTTGCCTGGGCTCATGAGGATCTATGCCTCTTGCTGATACAAGTGTGTAACCGTGTTCCTTGGACGGCTTGGGTTTTTTTTTTTTTTTTTGGCGTTTCAGATCTACGACCACTGTCGGGGAAGGGGGTGGGGTGGGGGGATTGAGATTTTTTTTTCCCCTGTGCTACAGCAATTATCATCATAAAGTTCCTCAATTAGTCTTCAGCAACTTACTTAGGCCTGCATGCAAACATGATTTAGTCGTTGAAGTTTGAACCAATTCAGTGCCAGCTGACACAGACTGTTTTTCTTCAATCTTCGTTAATTCAACTTTAAAAAACTTTCCTGTCCCAAGGACACGGATTCCAAGTGGTGCCAGCTTGCAGTTGGGTGGTGTTCATTTTTTCCTCGGCACTGAACGGGTTAAGTGCAAAAGCACACCAAAAAAAAAAAATGGCCCGGACCTATCAGCCAGCCAGCCAATCATGCGGTCACCCAGCTAACCAACCAAGCAACCAAGATATAAAGAACCTCCCAGTCAACGAGCAACCAACCGAACGAACGAATGAGCGAGCAAACGGAAGAACAAGAGAAACGAGAGAATGAACGACTAACAAACAAACGAACAAACGGATGAAAGAAATAAGCAAACACCCCCCCCCCCCACCCTCCACCCCCGCCCCTGCACCACCAACCCACCCCCCAGCCCTCCCCCTCCCGCACCCCTCCCAAATAATAATAATAATAATAATAATAATAATAATAATAATAATAATAATAATAATAATAATAATAATAATAATAATAATAATAATAATAATAATCATCATCATCATCATTTTTTCAAAAAATCTACAAGCAAACAAACAACAACAAACAAACAAATAAAACCCTAACAAACAACAAAACAAACAAACCAAAAAAAACCAACCAACTAACAAAACAAACAAATCAAACATAAACCACCAAAACCCACAAGAAAAGAAAACAAAAAGGATAAACCGAACGATAAGACGAACATAAGAACGAACGAACAAACGAGCAGACAAGTATAAGCAAACAAGTATAAACAAACAAGTATAAACACACATTACCTGAGTTGACACGAAGAGACTACCGATGCTTTGTTAAATTTGATGTGCGCACAGTCTGCGGAGGTCGCGAGGATCTATCCCTCTTGCGTCTGAGTACTGGATGCAGAAGTACAACCGTGAAGGACGTGAAACTTTAACTTAACTCATTCGAGACGTGTCGCCTCCGGATACGCGGCTTATGCCGCGTATCCGGAGGCGGCACGTCTCGAAAGAGTTAACCCGTTCAGCACAAGCTCCCGCAGACCGTGTTACTGCAGTCTTCGTCAACTCAACACCCAAAACACCTTAGATGTCGCAGGTTTTCAAAACGGTGTCAGCAAGAGGCATAGATCCTCATGAGCCCCCGCGAATGCGGGGGCTCATTCTGATCTGTACCTCTTGCAGTCGGGTGCTGTTCAATTTTTCTTGTTAAGATCATTACTCAAAAGGTTTTGCTGGAAGAAACCAAACGACTCGAACCTTCCCGTGGACGGTACTTGCACATGAATGACCTTACACACATGGTAACAAAAACGAGGAAGTGCAGATATTTACCACACTGCGTACTACGTACAGTAAAACCTGTTTCGAGCAACCACTGTTTTTTTTTTTTATATTGTCTTCAACGACAGGAGCTCTCTCAAGAGAAGTCTTGATGGGCAAGAAGTGTCAGTCACCTGTCATTAAAGACCATCATTTAGGTGGCTACAGTCACCAAAACGATGGTCTTTATATTAATGACAAGCGATCTCTCTCTTAAGCGTGGTCGATCACAAACGGCTCTGCTGTGTCCAGTTTTCATTACAGGCAATTCTACCTCAAGCCCCCTTTTCATCTGTAGAGTAGCGAGGATGTACAAGGGTGTCTGAAGGCTTTAGGCGCTCTGTTAGGTGTCTGTGCTGATCTGTGATTTTGTCAAAAATCACAGACCACCACAAATGTTAATTTGTGCAGTTGAAAGTAGCAGAGGATGAAGACAAAATGTGTCTGTCGCCGACAAATTTTTAACTCATGTCCCTCTGTGCTCATATTTGTATATATAACCTTTGACGTATTGGGAATTTCACCAAAGACTCTTGTAATTTATAGAATACTTCTGGCACAGCGCATAGGTCTACATCGGCCCTCTACATGGGTCAGTGCTCAAGATAATCTAAGAGACGGTGTTGCTGGAAGGAAAATTGCGTCCGTATATCAGGGACATCGAAGGCAGTTGAGTTCATCGTAGATTCAGCAAATGTCGCTAAACAGCGGTTATTTGCAAGACGCACAGAGCCTCATGAGCCCCCGCAGTTGCGGGGGGCTCATGAGGATCTGTGCGTCTTGCTGAATCAAATTTTGCATCCTTACCGCTGTTTTGTCGGGCGTCGAAATCACCGGACAAAGTATTTGCGCAGGTTGCAGTGAAAATGTTCCGGAAGTTGGACGCAGGCAATTGAGCCTGCAGAAAGAGATAACTGGCATTTCCCAGTTCGCCAGAGATCATCGGGCCGACGTCGGCCGCAGTGGGCCCGCGCACGGCCGTGCGCGGACCCATTGCGGCCGACTTCGGCCCTGATGCTTTTTGCTTCATGGGTTGTCAATCGGACTAGGTTGTTTCAAGTTTTACTAATGACACAGTGTTATACGCGGATTACAACATAGATTGTCAGAAGTAGGTCAAGAGTTGCTTGTCATTTTGCGTCGTTGATTGAAATCACGGATAAACATGTGCTATCGCACGTTTGTTGGGGCTTTTAGCCCGCGTTTCCGTCGTTACAAGTGCAGTTTGAACAGACTTCGTATTTCCGTATATTCACAATTTCAAAAATGCCTGGAGAGAGAGAGAGAGAGAGAGAGAGAGAGAGAGAGAGAGAGAGAGAGAGAGAGAGAGAGAGAGAGAGAGAGAGAGAGAGAGAGAGAGAGAGAGAGAGAGAGAGGGAGACAGAGAGACAGAGACAGAGAGAGTGACAGAGAGACAGACAGAGACAGAGACAGATAAACAGAGAGAAATTTAGGCATTTAAAAGCCTCTCAGATAGAGAGAGAGAGAGAGAGAGAGAGAGAGAGAGAGAGAGAGAGAGAGAGAGAGAGAGAGAGAGAGAGAGAGAGAGAGAGAGAGAGAGAGATGATGGTGATGATGATGATGATGATGATGATGCTGAAACGTTTATTAGGTCAAAGTTTTAGGCATTGAAATGCCTCTCAGAGACAGAAAGAGAAAGAAAGACAGACAGACAGGCAGAGAGCTCACAAATTCAATTTTAGGAAATGGAAATAACTGAAATACAAATGTGAATCAAGATTATGTTTCAATATTTTAATTTTCGGTCATAGTTAAATCTCATAATTAACATATTTTATGACTCTGAATATAAAAATAGCTGTATGTACACTTAAAAAAAAACAATGACATAATATTTCAGCCTTGGAAAATGTATTCTACAAACAGGCAATCTTGGCTAACAAAATTTACAAAACTACAAAACGTATGTAAAACTATTACAGTACAATTGAAGATATTTTCACAAAGACAAACGCTTACTGATTCCCCCCCCCCCCACTCCCACCCACCCCGCCACCCCCATCCCCCACCCCCGCCAACCCCCCCGCCCCTCCTCCCCCCAAAAAAAACAAACAAACAAAAAAAAACCCACAAAAAAAACCAACTGTAATATCTTCAACATGGAGTCATATCATTCAAACAAACAAACAAACAAACAAACATGATATGTTTTCACAACACTATTACATAGAGGTTAAACATTAACGGAACACTTCAGTACGTTTCAGAAGATAGACCGATCTTGGCAGTTTAAGGGTGGCGCCAGAATAGCTTGGTGCCTACAATCGCCAAGCTATTCTGGCACTACCATTTAACTATATCATGATCAATCATGTCTTATAGCGTGTCAGGGCTTAAAAGGGTGAATGTCGAGGGGTAAACGGTTCTGATTGGTTGGATACAGATTCCTAATTTTACTGACCTCGAAAGGCAAAAGACAGTAAGAACATTTTCGTGAAAAGCTAGATTATCATTGTAATATAATGAACATCTATATTTATTTTACAAATGCACTTGGTTTCAGGCATATTTCTACTGTTCTGTGATTTTGGACCTTACGGCCTATAGGCCGTAAGGTCCAAACTCGCAGACCAGTACACAAATACGGAAGAAATTGGTTGCAGACAAGAAAAAATAAATAAGAAAAAGGCTGCAACCAATTAAAGACTGCGCTCCGATCGCATGTTAAGCAGTCTTAGATGATTTTCAACTTTCAAATTTCATTTATGTTTCAACGGTATTGGATAGTTTACGATTTTCATGGAAATATTATAATTCACCAGTTTAAATTCAAACAGATTCCATATTTACAACACAGTATATACAGCAACAGAGGGAAATAGATATAAAAAATGTACAGCCAAGATGACACATTAAGTGACATAACACTATAGGTATTTTATAACGAGGTTCGTGACAATGTTACAACTTTTACAGCGCACGTGTACACACCTTAGAGTCTCCACGAACTTAGTAAAAAATATTTAAAAAAATAAAAAAAAATGAATGTGGTTGTCATCTAATTCGTCGAGGATGTTTGTGTGTATTCCCTTCAACTCTATAACAATCACAAAGTTTGCCACAAAGCACCTCGTTGAAGTTAGCATGCAACCTCGTATGTGATATCCTGGCGCGAAATCTTGTTTTGATGAATTTGCTTCCTTTGATGTGTTTTCCTTGAGAAACTCTTAAACTTCTACTTCAACAGGAAATGTTCAAAATCGCATTGTGAAGAAGGCTTTATACCAAATAATTATTTTGACCAAAATGTAGTCATGTTTTGGTTTTTTTTTCTATTTCTTTTTTTTTTTTTTTTTTTTTTTTTTTCAAGAAGCCTCAAAGTTCTTTGTTGCTAGGTTACACGCGAACACAATCGACATGGAGACTCCACAAACTTTGTAACGATTGTTACATTCTCACAATCCTTGTTATATCACTGATGATATTACAAAAGCCAGCAACTGCATTTTTGAGAAAAGCGAGATTTTCATTGTTATACAATGAAAATCTCGCTTTTCCCAAAAAGGGACCTACTGGCTTTTGCCAGATCAGCGCAGTGCAATATGTAACACAGATTTTGTAACATACGAGTACAGGTATCATCTTGAACAGCATATTTACCGTGGTCAAGATCGTATCACAGACGAGAGGCAATGTTGCGTAACAGACCAAAATATATAAGAAAAACAGTCAAAGCAAATATGGCGTTGAGAGTTACAAAAATGCGACTACGAAGTGTCATGGTTGCTTACTAAAACGATTGCCAACTCGCTTGTGCGTGCAGTCACCGGCATTTTCTTTCCTACCGGAAGCTGCACTCACAAGGGAGTCGACTCATTCAAGGCGCTCCGCATCAATAGCTGCGGAAGTGTCGTATAGCGTTGCCGACGACACTTCCGCAACTATTGATGCGGGGCGCCTTGAACGAGTTAGGTTATATATAAAAAATGGTATTAAGTTATAAAAAGGTATCTAAATCTACACTCCGTCAAATCAAACACACTACAAAAATACAAATAAATCCATCGTTAAAAAAAGCTAGGTCAATAGTTACATCAAGAATCAACCATTTTGGGCGCCGTAGTTTGGTCCTTTGGAAGTGGAAACTCAGGTTTACAATTATAGGAGCTAATCCCAGATCAGAATCAGATCAGGTCAAAAGCAGTAGGTAGTTCCATTTTAAAGTGATTACGTCCGAACAGCGATACATGGGCCGTTTCGGTCAATCGCGCCTACCACTGCCGCATTCGTCCTCGAAACAGGATGACAGCTTAACCCATTCAGCCCTGACGCACTACAGCAGGAGATGGGTCTACCATGATAATTCAAGGGTCGTGCCTGTCGGCGCCAAGCTAATCTGGCACTGCCCTTGAATAATCATGGTCGATCCATCTCCTGCAACTGGTGCATAGTCATTAGATGACGCCTCCCAAATTTGGGAAATACGGCCGTCGGGCTGAATGAGTTAACACTAGGAATGAACTTAAAGTCACTGCCGGCCGAATCTCATGAATGTTTGAATTCCGTGCTTTTTCTGACCATCTGATTTGGAGATAAACTCTGTTTTACATAGGCTGCACACTACTAGGGACACGTACATTGCCGTGATTCTGGAAAGCGTACTACGGTCATTTACAATGTCAACGCGAGTTGTATTTGGTATTTTGTGCATTTTGTGTTGTGCACACCACATTTTGAGTATAAAAAGTGTTTTCAACGTCATATTTTTAGGTGACGCAAACAAAGAGACCAAAGCAATTCCTGCCAATACAACAAACGCAGCAACAAAGAAAAGAAACACAATTTGGAACAGCAATTTCCGTGACCGCCAAGCGTCTGTGTAAACCAAAACAAAAAAAAAAAGAAGACGAAGAAAAGAAACACCCTTTGAAAGGACAAACACAAAACAGTTTATTAAACTGTTTTGCGCTTGTCTTTTCAAAGCGTAAGTTGTTTTGTGCACGTTCTTCCTTATTTGTAGCTTACTTCTTTGTTTTGTGCTTGGCATTTCAAAGCCCTATTTTTTGTTCCTTTGTTGGTTACATGTTCCATTGGTAACATACGTTTCACGATTATGGTTTGACCCATCAAAAAGTTAACCCGTTTAGTGCCGAGAACATATCAACAACACCCAACTGCAAGAGGCATAGATCCTAATGAGCCCCCGCGAATGCGGGGGCTCATGAGGATCTAGGCCTCTTGCTGACACCACTTTGAATCTGTGACATCTAGGTTTTTTGGGTGTTAAATTAATGAAGATTGCAGAAACACAGTCTGCATCAGCTGGCACTGAACGAGGTAACACATAATCAAGCAGAAATATTCAAACTGAAGGAAACTAGCGACGTTTCATGGAAGTTGGTCCTGCGTTTCTACATAAGCCCCCCTCGTGCATGCAGACACCGGCACTGTACACTGTACAATCACACATTACTAGACACGGTACCAACTGCAGCAGACACGAAGGGCGTAGCGTCTTTGGAATGTAGACATGAAATTTCTTTCTTCAGAGTGAGATTCCGTACTGAACAAACTTATGTTGTTGGTATACACAGTCGTGCACTTTAAAAATGCGGCAACACGGAGGCAATCATTGACACAACACTCAACTGCAGTTTTACATACATATTATAGGCTTCTAATTGCTTAGACATTTCCTGGGGTTTTCTGTGGGGAAAAAAAAAAAATTCAAGTGAGTCATCTGTACTAAACCAGAGTGAATTGAAACCCGTTAGTCTCCATATTTTTATTTCGTCCGCGGATATAACGTTTTTATGTTGTCGAATTCTTAAAGTGCATGGCTGTATTATAAAGAGATTCGAAAATTTCCCTGAACAGCCCGAACAGAAGACTTCTCGAAAATGCAAGTCCACAATACACAGGTTTTTTTTTTTATCCAGTCTATGTCTCTGAGAAGCACGGTGCTGGTAAGTTTGGCCATTAAAGCGTGTTGGCAATTTCAATTCACCATCACGTGGTAGCCATCAAGCAAACGTCTCGAGGCCGATGTCTGTTGGTTAGTTCCGGGTTTAACGTCCACGGCACCGAAGTGATAATGGACGGCCCTGACGGGCGGGTTATGGGGGACAGGGAAATCTATCGCCTATGGAGTACGACCTGAACACTGATCAACTCAGGTGCACTGCGACGTCTGTGTCGAGGAACAGCGATGCTGAAAAGCTTGGAAATTAGTTTAGTCCTGCGCCCGCCACTCAGCAAGGTGCTCCGCTAAAGCGGAGCACCTTGCTCAGTGGCTGGCGCAGAACTCAACTCACTCATTTAACTGGGCCCTGGTGTTTAGAATTTACCAGCTCCTAACCCCTTTACAGGCAATTCCCAAGAAATGAAACGTATAAGCCCACCGCAGAGTAGTCTTCGGAAAAAGCAATCGTTCAGAGGATGAAGGATACAGGAAGCACATACCTACAAAGTCCAACGTTGAAGGAACATGGATAGAAATTGCACCAGAAAGAAGCATAGACCCTCATGAGCCTCCGCGACAGCGGAGGCGCATGAGGGTCTATGCTTCTTGCGGTTGGGTTGATGTTTGCGGCTCCCCGGAAGTGACGTGGTTAAACTTCCCTATGCGTCACATACATTACAGAATATGATAAATGCTACACAGTGTCAGTGCTCACAACAATTTGGTCATTTCACAACAGTTTTGGTACTTGCGACCTTGGCGTTTGTGGAAGCAGACGACAAAGTCACTTTGGTCCATGATATTTGGCTGATGTCTGGCTTTGTCCGCTGAAGACAACATGAATTATGTCAAAGTCCAGTCCTCTCTCGTTTCGTGTTATCGTGTTGCGTATTATTTTAAAAACTGGACAGCTTGTAAGAAAGGCTGCATAACCCAAACTCGATCGTTTGTTTACTCTCTCTCTGTCTCTGTCTCTGTCTCTCTCTCTCTCTCTCTCTCTCTCTCTCTCTCTCTCTCTCTCTCTCTCTCTCTCTCTCTCTCTCTCTCTCTCTCAGTCCCTCGCCATTTTCGAAATCCATTTTGGAGGGCTCTTGATGTCTTGATCCGCCGTGTGAATCAATTGCACAGTCTCCCACCCATTCTTTTCTTCCGGAAGTGACGTAAATTCTTATGAGCCCCGAGCAGTCGTAGAAGCTCTTGTAAGAATCTATGTCTGATGCTGGCATAGCTGAGCCTCACACTGAGAAATCATTCCAGGCTGAACACACTGAAGTGTAAAGTTTGAAATCCAACCGAAGTTGGGAGGTGTTGTCTGAAGACAACACAACACAACAATCCAGTAGGCAAAGATTCAAATCGACCACATTACGAAGATTACATTGCGGTGCAGGAGATAGATCGACCATGAAGTTCAAGGGTTGTGCCAGGACAGCTTGGCACCTTCAGGCGCCATGCTGTTCTGCCACCACCCTTGAACTATCATGGTCGATTCGTGTCTTCTTATACCGTGCCAAAGCCGAATCCCTTGAAGCGTATAGCTATGCTGGCACCACCCAAAAACTATCAATATCGATCCATATCTTGTTGTAGTCAACGTGTGATAACTTACTGGAGTAACTCCACATCTGCTTGTGCGCACTAAAGGGCCGCCACCCTGTGCGCGTAAATCAAAGGGAGGTTACCCCGAGCCACCACAATTGGCTTCGTCCGCGTTGTCTATACAATCTTTGATTCCGTCACATTTATGAGACATGGTGAGACACAGACCGCTCGGACACTGAAATTCTCCGCTCGGGCATCCTGTGACAAAGAGAAAAATAGACAGAGATTAACCCCTTTACAAGAAAGCGCTTACGAAAAGATCAATCAATCAATCAATCAATGATCAAGCAAGCAGTCAATCAATCAAGCAAAAAATAAAAGAAAGCAATAAAAATATTACTGAGTAAAAAACTAACAAACTAAGTACCTAAGCAACTATAGCTCACTCACTCACTCACTCACTCACTCACTCACTCACTCACTCACTCGCTCGCTCACTCGCGATACTTAGAAAAATAAATAAATAATAAAACGAACAAGCAATATTAATTATTTAATTAAAAAAATAAACGAGCAATCAAACAAATAAATAAATAAACAAAATAAATAAATAATCTATCTTTGGTTTTAACAAAACTGTGAAGTAATATTTTAACACTAACTTTAACAATATGTAAAGAATAAGACAGTATTCCTATTCTGTGCATGATCATTTTAAAGAAATAATCAACACATTTGTAACCCCATTGTGCATCCAGCCCGATAGCTCTACGCACAAAGTGTTGATCACTCACAGGTATTACACTCACCTGAGGGAGAGGGTACTGGAGGTGGAGGAGAGCCAGTAGCAGACCCGGCCTGTAGACGGGACTCTGTGGACACAATTAACACACTGAACAACAAGCTCAGTAAAATGACAGGCAATAATATGATTTACTGTTTTTAAAAAAAAATGTTATCATTACACATAACGATTCTTCCCCTCCCCCCCCCCCCCCCCCCCCCCACCCGACTGCTGGAGGCAAATACCGCTCGACAGCAAAAACGCATAACCACGCGGGTTTTTTTTCCCCGCCGAACGGTATCGTCAGTAGCAGGCAAGGGGGTAACCTATTTAACTCATTCAGCCCGACGCACGTATTTCCCAAATTTGGGAGGCGTCATCTAATGACTATGCATGAGTTGCAGGAGATGGAGCTAATCTGGTACTGCCCTTGAATTATCATGGTCGATCCATCTCCTGCTGTAGTGCGTCAGGGCTGAATGGGATAACCAACAGAAGATGGATAGAAACTAAAACATAGCACCGACCTCATGGGCTACAGTGCGAAAATTGCTCAGATGGAAAACGGTCTATGGCACGGTCAGCAAGAGACATAAATTCGCATGAGCCCCTGCGTACGCAGGGGCTCATGGGAATTTATGCCTCTTGCGGATGGAGCAGGCTGGCTGAAGGGGTGTTTTGTCTAAAACAAAAAGCTGAAATTCAGCTTTCTGGGATTTTTCAAAAAGCCGAATCAGCCTACAGGACTGAAAGACTGTCACCCATGCGAAGTAATAACTGTCACCCACCTAAGTCGCGAAATAAAAATGCCTTTTGTTGTTGGTTAAGGGTGTCCTAGTCTGTGATTTTAGCCATTACGGTTAATATAAATTGAACTGCATTTAGCAATAAATAAATAATAAATCAGCGCATTAAATAAGTGCGTTATCCCAATTGAAAATCGGCTCAAAGCGTCGCCGCGAACTGAACCCAACAAGCACACACTCACACACTGTACATAAACACAGAACATTCACGTGGTGCTAAGGGCAAACTCACGCGAGCTACTGAAGTCTTTTTTGAAATTCAAATCGTTTATATTTGAAATTTGAATAAATGGGCTGAAATTGATTTCAAAGTCGAGGGGGAGGAAGAGCCGGAGTACCCGGAGAAAGAACCCCCGACGGTCCGCCCGAATTAACGGTGACACTTACTAGAGGAGAAAAGTCCGACGCCGGAACCGGGTATCGAACCTCGCACCTCTAGCATTGGTGGCAGGCGCTTTTACCGCGGTGCCACGGACCGCTCCAGGAGTCAGTTGCATGAGCGAGCGTAGTCCTGCACCAGCCACTAAGCAAGGTGCGCCGCTATAGCGGCGCACCTTGCTTAGTGGCTGGCGCAGGATTAAGCTCGCTCATGCAACTGGCGCCAGCTGTTTTGCCTGGATTTTTTGCTACTCACCTAAGTAGAACTGGTCGCAAGTTATTTGCCGGATATCCACATCGTCCACAGCCATGTCCGCCTTCTGGTGCTTCTCTCGCATGGCAACAAACGCCACAGACAGGTTATTCCCCTTGGGCAGCTGCACGCACGCGCTCCGCCAGGTGGAGTTGCCGTCAGCCTGCACGGACCACCTCACAGACTCGCTTCTGGTGTCGAGGTTTCTCGCGATTAGGGTGAGAGTTCCCGTGGGCATGAACTGGGAGAACATGCTGTAGGCGTGATAGTAGAAAACCATGATCTCGCTCCCTGTGGAGGAGAAGCGAGGGGATTCCAGTGCCACGCGATCATAAGGGTGTCCGTTCTCTCCGTTGGCGAACGCATAGTATCCTGCAATTCAACGTATAGAAAATATTGTGAACCCTTCTCTGCCAGTAAAAGTATGTCACACACAAAGATAAATAGATTTTTAAAATTTGACAAACCGTACGAGTGACTGGTTGGTTTGTTGGTTGATTGGTTAGTTGCATGATTGGTTGGAAGTGGTGCCTTGGTTGATGGATGGATGGATGGATGGATGGATGGATGGATGGATGGACTCATACAACTGACTCATGAGTTAGTGAGTGAGTGAGTTATTCATTGATTCATTGATTGCTTATTTGATTGATTGCTTAATTCACTCATTCATTGACTGATTGATCATTACACCTTGAAACCATCACAGACTTAAAGCGCAACGAAATGACCGTTCGGAGTAAGGAACGCATATACAGATGTAACCAGCAAGAGACATAGATCAACATGAGTCTCATGAGGATCTATGTCTCTTTCGGAAGGAACCATTTCTTCCATTCTCTCAATGCCCATCACCCCCCCCCCCCCCCCCCCTGGGGCATAGGCCGCCGACAAGGTCCCTCCAGCCGTCTCTGTCCTGGGCGAGTCTCTCCAGGTGTCCCCAGGTGTAGCCCATCTTCTTGGCATCCGTCTCCAAGTCACGTCGCCAGGTGTTTCGTGGCCGACCTCTCTTCCTTTTTCCCTGTGGGTTCCATCTTAGGGCTTGCTTTGTGGTGTTGGTTGCTGGCTTGCGTAGTGTGTGACCTATCCGTCTCCAGCGGCGTTGTTGAAGCTCCACTTCTGCAGGCTTCTGCTTTGTCCGCTGCCACAATTCCTCGTTGCTGATTTTGTCCGGCCAGCGTATCCCGAGGAGCCTTCTCAGACTGTTGTTGATGAACGTCTGTATTTTCTTGGTGGTCAACACTGTGGTCCTCCAGGTCTCTGCTCCATAGAGGAGTACTGGTTTCACATTGGTGTTAAACAGTCGGATCTTGGTGTTGACTGACAGATCTCTTGAAGTCCAGACGTTCTTTAGCTGGAGAAATGCTGCCCTGGCCTTGCCTATCCTGGTCTTCACGTCAGCATCCGTCCCACCCTTCTTGTCGACTATGCTGCCGAGGTAGGTGAAGCTCTCCACCTCTTCTAGCGCCTCGCCTTCCAGTGTGATGGGCGTTCCACTGGCAGCGTTGACTTTCAGCACCTTGCTCTTTCCACGGTGGATGTTCAGGCCTAGCCTTGCGGAGTTCACTGCCACTGCGTTTGTCTTTTCTTGCATCTGTTGTTGGGTGTGCGAGAGCAGGGCTAGGTCATCTGCAAAGTCCAGGTCGTCCAGTTGGGTCCAAAGTGTCCATTGGATGCCATTTCGCTTCTGTGCTGTGGATGTCGTCATGGCCCAGTCGATGGCCAGAAGGAACAGGAACGGTGACAGCAAACACCCCTGTCTCACCCCTGTCCGGACTTGGAAGGCGTGAGTGAGCTGGTTTCCACAGATCACTCTGCAGGTCAGTCCCTCGTAGGATGTTGGTGAGCTTTTCAGGTACTCCATAGGTCTCAGCAACTTCCACAAGGTGGCTCTGTTGACTCTGTCGAAGGCCTTCTCGTAATCAAGGAAGTTGATGTAGAGGGACGAGTTCCACTCTAGCGACTGTTCCAGGATGATTCGCAGCGTGGCGATCTGGTCAGTGCATGATCGGTCCTTGCGAAAGCCCGCCTGTTGATCTCGAAGTTGGGGGTCCACTGTGTCCTTCATCCTGTTGAGTAGGATCCTGCTGAAGACTTTGCCTGGGACAGACAGTAGGGTGATTCCTCTATAGTTGGCACAGTTGCTGAGGTCTCCATTTTTTGGCAGCTTGACCAGGTAACCCTCCTTCCACTCTGCTGGTACTTGTTCTCTCTGCCAGATTTTCCTGAAGAGGGGGTGGAGCATCTCGATTATGGTTTCAGTATCCGCCTTTAGCGCTTCTGCCGGTATACTGTCGGGTCCGGCTGCCTTGCCCGACTTGAGCTGTTTGATGGCTTTCCGGATCTCCTCCTTGGTGGGCTCGCTACAGTCTATCGGCTAGTCTCTCTCGGCTACCTGAATGTCTGGTGGGTCTTGTGGAGCTGGTCTATTTAAGAGCTCCTCAAAGTGCTCCTTGGATGGCTCTTCCCTGTTTATCCTTTACTGGCCTCTCTGGCTTGGCAAACATCCCTAAAGCTTTTTTTGTGGTGTTGTAGAGCTCTCTCATGTTTCCATGTCGGGCTGCCTCCTCTGCTTCTTGTGCCAGTGACTCTACAAAATTTCTCTTGTCTGCCTTGATGCTATTCTTTACTATTTTGTTGGCTGTTGTGTATGCCTCCTGAGCGCGGGCCTTCTCTGTTCTTGTACGGCTGTTGTTTACTTCTGCTTTCTTCTTCTTTCTATCTACTACTTTCTCGAGTGTCATTGGTGTTATCCACTCTTTGTGAGTGTGCTTCCTGTATCCCAACACCTCCTTGCATGCTGCAGTTACTGCGGCTCTCACCCCTCTCCACTGCTCGTCAATGGTTCCTTCTTCCAGAAGCTCTTGGAGAACCTGGAACCTGTTGGAGAGGGCGAGTCTGTACTCCTCATGCTTGCCTGAATCTTTCAGCAGCGTAGTGTTGAACATCTGGCGCTGACAGGTCTCGCCGGTCCAGTTCCTCTTCAGCTTCAGTTTCATTCTGGCAACAACCAGGTGGTGGTCTGAAGCAACGTCGGCTCCTCTCTTCGCTCGGACGTCCTGGAGAGATCTTCGGAACCTTCTCGAGATGCACACGTGGTCGATCTGATTCTCGGTTAAATGGTCCGGTGATACCCATGTCGCCTTGTGGATGCGCTTGTGCGGGAAGACTGTGCCGCCTATGACAAAGTTGCTTATGGCGCATAGGTCTGCAAATCTCTCTCCGTTATCGTCCATTACTCCCAAACCCTGCTGCCCCATAACCTCCTCGAAGCCCCTGTTATCGCTGCCGACCTTGGCGTTGAAATCGCCCATGATGATGTTGAAATCTCTTCTAGAGAGGGTTCCAACGATGGTCTGCAGTCTATTATAAAACTGATCTTTGGTCTCGTCATCGCTGTCGTTGGTTGGGGCATAGCACTGTATGATGTTCATGCTAATCCTCTTCTGCTGTGTTCTGAACGAGGCTGTGATGATGCGTGGGCCATGGGCTTCCCACCCGATGAGAGCACTCTGCGCAGTTTTGGAGAGCATGAGAGCCACTCCCTCTGTGTGTGGTGCATTGTCCTCCTCATGGCCGGAAAACAGCAGCCTCTCTCCTGTGGTCAGTCTCTTCTGTCCGCTGCCCGTCCATCTGGCCTCACTGATGCCAAGGACGTCGAGACGGTAGTTCCTCATCTCCACTGCCACCTGAGCTGTTTTCCCTGCTTCGTACATGGTCTTCACATTCCATGTTCCGATGTTGATGGTTGCCCTGGTCGAAAGGATGGTAGTCTGCTGAGTGGCTTCCTTTCGGCTTTCACCACCCCGCGTCATAAATCCTCCAGCTGAAGGTCCATCCTCTCCCAGGGCCGAGTCAGTTGTTGGTTTTCTTGTTGGCGTTTCTGTAGCAATGTGTGTTTTTATGGGGTGGGGCAGCTGACCCCACGCCCAACCCTCCTCCTTTCACATCCGGGCTTGGGACCGGCCATGGCGGAGTTATTTCTTCCATACTCTTTAAAATTTTTTTTTAAAAAACGACAGAAAATGGGGGAGGCAAATGTGACTAGGCAAAGGTCCAGCTTTTCCTATCACACAAGACATGCTGGATATGTCCTAATACAGCGGTGTCAAAAAAGGATATATATGCTTTGTCAAATTACCTGAACCATTGAAGAAGGAGTGATCGCCGACCGGGCCCGTACCAACGTTGATTGGTCCCTCTTTCTCTCGTGACCACATGTATGCACGTTCCTCGCGCGTGCCGTTGTGCGTGTAGCCACACATGAACTTGTTCTCAAAGTCGCACGGCACCGAGCGAAGTTTGTCTACAGAACAAAATACAGACAATGTGAATGTTTATGAGGATAATTATGACTACACAAGGTGCTCCACTAAAAACAAAGGATATAAAAATAAATATTTATGTACAAATTAATCAATTTATTGAGTGAAATAAAGATCATGCATGAGGTATAATAAGCAAGGTACTACGATATATTGCATGAGTGAGCTTAAAACTTGCGCGGGGGAGTTGGGTGGCTCATGATAGAGCACCCGACTCTCGTCCGAAAGGTCCCGGGTTCGAAACCCCGGCTGGGGTCAAAATTTGTTCGGACCCTACTCGGTGCCCCGTCTTTTAAATCACCTTCGTGGTGGACAAAAGACGGTAAGCCCTAAACGTTTTTAAATCTTGTGCGAGCCACTGAACTAAGCAAAGGCGTTTCGCAGTACTGTATGAGTGAGCTTACATCTTACGCAAGACACTAAGCAAGGTGTTCCCTATATTGCGTGTGTGAGCTTAGAGTCCCGCGCAAGCCACTAAGCAAGGTACTTCGCTATAGCGAAGCACCTTGCTTAGTGGCTTGCGCAAGACTCTAAGCTAACAAAAGTCTTACTTGCGCAGAACGTAAGCTAACTCGTGCAACCGAGGCATGGTCGTCAAGTAGCATGATTTACTGAAAAGTATTGAAGATGCTGAGAAAAAGCCAACGAAGAAAGAAGCGCGCTTAGAAAAGACTGTTAAAACACAATTTATTAATATTTCTGGATTTCGTATTGAAGATGCTGCTTGCCTGTCTACTGAAGGTATATGTAATTTATGTAAATTTATGAAATCTATGTAAATTGTGTACTACGTACCACACACGGTTCCCTCGTCGCTTCCATCCGGGCAATCCCTGAAGGTGTTGCACGTGCGCTCCAGCGGAATACAGGGGCCGTTGGTGCATTTGAACTCTTTTGCCGTGCACACTGAAACATACAGACAGAAAATAGGTGCACAGTCTCTTTACATTTTTACATGTGTTGTGTCATCTCATCTCGTGTTGTCACGTTTCATCGTGTTCAAAACATTTTTTGGGGGTTGATGTTGTTGTTGTTGGTTGATGTTGTTGTTGTTGCTTTGTTGGTGTTTGTTTTGATGTTGTTGCTTTGGTTGTTGGGGTTGCTTTGGTTGTTGGGGATGTTTTAGTGTGCATTTTTAAAATATTTTTTTTTAATTTATTTATTTATTTTATTTTATTTTATTTGGGGGGGGGGGGGGATTGGGGTATTGCTGCTTTTTTTTTTTTTTTTTTTTTTTTTTTTTTTTTTTTTTTTTTTGGGGGGGGGGGGGGTATAATTTTATTTCTCACTTTCATTTTTCTCTTTCTTCGTCAACTCTGCATTCCAGCGTCAAGAGTATTTTACAGTGAAAGCCGCTGAGCATTTCAAGTGGACATGGATTGCACTGGACTGGATACAGCAACGACAGATGTAGGGGACAAAAACTAACACTGTCTACAGACATACACCGATACTACAGGATGGGGTGTGAATGGGTGACAGGGGGGGTGGGGGGGGGGGGGGCGAGGGACAGGGGCGAGGGGTTGGGGGAGAAGGAAACGGGGGAGGAAAGTACACGTATTAACCCCTCCCCTGCCACTGCACGTACATGTGAAGTTTCTGAAATCTTTGCTCATTCAACGACCAACAGCCAACACCGTCCAAGAAACATGGATGCAAATGCATCTCAGCAAGAGGCATAGATCCTCATGAGCCCCCGCGACAGCGGGGGCTCATGAGAATCTATGTCTCTTGCAGTTGGAGTTCACATTTCCTCTGCAGTAAAGGGGTTAACAAACAATGAACAATAACAAAATGATATACTGACCACACTTGTTCTCATCTTCCCCGTCCAGACAGTCGACAAAGCGGTCGCAGACCTGGGAGTCCATCAGACAGAAGGCTTCGCTTGTGCACTTCGTCTGGCCGGCCCCACAGCCTGAGACATCAAGCGCAAAACGTACGGTTAGTTAGCACGTGCGTTAAAATTGTTACCGAAATCCTGCCATCCAGATGTCAACCCATGTAACCCCGGGGCCACATTTCCCAAACTCTGACTGATTTATTCACGTTCCACCTTCCTAAAAAAAAAATGGAGCAGTGTCACCAAACGGAGATTTGGTCGACCTTGATAATTCAAGGGTAGTGCCAGATTAGCTTGGCGCCTGATGATAATTCAAGGGTAGTGCCAGATTAGCTTGGCGCCTGATGATAATTCAAGGGTAGTGCCAGATTAGCTTGGCGCCTGATGATAATTCAAGGGTAGTGCCAGATTAGCTTGGCGCCTGATGGCGCCAAGCTAATCTGGCACTACCCTTGAATGATCACGGTTCGATCCATCTCTTGTTGTAACGCGTCGGGGTTAATTGGGTTAAATTGAAAATGTAAAATGCCTTTGTTTAATTGCGAACAGGCTTTGGCCTAAAGCTCGCGGGCAGAATCCAACTGGTGTGAATGAAACTGCTCACTCCACTGCTTCAAGTTACGGGAAAGACATATTCCGGCTCAACATTTAACGAATTTTTCGCAGTATACAGCTACGCTTCCATAAACACGAATCCGATACGAATTCCATCCGAATCCGAAGCGGGTCCGACACAGAAAAGTGCATGCTAGTCCTTTTCTGATTTGTGTGTTTCCATATGTCCGACGAGGAAACCGAATTCGCATCCGACATCGAACGAAAATGACGCTTTTACTTTTTCAGGAAAATTGCATCACTGTATCGGGTTCGGATCGTATTCGTTTCGGATTCGTGTCTATGGAACAGTAGCTTAAGGCGCCCGATCCGAATCAGAAGTGGGTCCGAAACAGGAAGGTTCGTGCGAGTCCTTTTCATGTTTGTGTGTTTCCATAATGCCCGATGCAGTACACGAATTCGCATCCGGCTTTGAACGAAAATGACGCAATATTTGAAGGAAAATTACGCCATCGCACCGGGTTTGGATCGTATTCGTATCAGATTCGTGCTTATGGAACCGTAGCTTAAAGGCGGCTACCCATAAACACGAATCCAACACGAAACCGATCCGAATCCGAAGCGGGTCCGAAACAGAAAAGAAATCGTGCAAGTCCTTTTTATGTTTGTGTGTTTCCACATGTCCGATGGGATAAACGAATTCGCATCCGGCTTTGAAACGAAAATGACGCAATTTTTTTTAATAGAAAAATTGCATCATCGCATCTGGTTCCGGTCGTATTCGTATCGGATTCGTGCTTATGGAAACGTAGCTTTACGGATCCGCTTCGGATTCGGATCGAGGTCGTATCGGATTCGTGTTTAACGGGTAGCCGCCTTTAATCTTGAATTTGTTGAAACCGTCGGCCGGCGTATGTAACGAACAAGCAGTCCAGATGAGTAATTTCAACCCAGGCCATTAGCGCGAAAACATTGCGCCGCCTGCTCTGCGGCTAAACCGAGCTCAACTGAAGGTGCACCTTCAGGACCCGACCTTTAAGCACCGAGAAATACATTAACTCATTGGAGACGTGCCGTATACTGATACGCGGCGAATCGCCGCGTATCAGTATACGGCGCGTCTCCAATGACTTAACAGTTAGCGCTCTTGTGCATGAAGTCACCGGTACTGTAAACAGTACCGGTGGCTGCATGCACAAGAGGAGCTAACATACACGTGTTTTGGGTCTACTCACTGAAGTCCGGACACGGCCCTTTGGTGATGGTCAGCTCGTCCAGAGCGATCATGGGGTGAAAGACGCTGTGGTTCAGCGCTCGGCCAATCACCGTGTACGTCAGCTGACCTCTGAGCCCAGCCGGAAGTGACGTCTGAGTCCTGCTCCAGTCTTGCGTCTGTCGGTTCTCTATGGACCACACGAGCTGAGGCACTAAAGACCCATCAGGCGTAAAATTGATCTGAAAGGAAAACGTCCGCAACGTGTGTTATTCCGAAACAGGATAAGATCAAAGAAGGCAGGTAGGGCTCCTCGACAGTAAGGACTATAGTAGGAAATATTTCTAAAGCAGGCTCAGGTCAAAGACAGTCGGTAGCGCCCCTTGACAATGAGGACGTCAACAGGATCCTTTTGCTCAATCGTCATGATATTCAGTATCAATATAACGATCTTCTGCGCTGTAAGTCAAAATTTCAATCAACCGTCTTTGTGCGTGCAACCACTGGTACTGTGAACAAGCACAGGGGGTTCGGGGGGGCGGGGGGGAGGGGGGGCGGGCGGGGGGCAGAGACGGGGTGGGTGGGTGGGGGGGGGGGTATTCACATCAAAGTGATACTGACGTAACCGCAAGAAGGAAACAGCAACAAAGAAAGAAACACTCCTTAAAAGGACAAGCAGGAAACAGTTTACTGTTTCGTGCTTGTCCTTTCAAAGCTTGTTTCTTGCTTTGTTGGCAGTTTCTTTGCTCTTCACACTCTTGCAGTCACCCTTTTGGTGTTAGTGTTGACACAAGCACAAATCCAGAGTTTCTTCCAGTAACACTTACCTCCATACGGGCCGTGGAAGTTGAGCGGTAGTCGAAAGACAGGCAGTGTTCTTGACCCCCCAGATAGACGTCATGGCTCATGTGCACGTAGTCTGTCGTCAGCAGTCGCTCCGTCACAATCTGCAACACGTGACCTGCAAAGGACACACGAGCAGCCAATCAGAGCCTTGGTGACAATTTTACTTGGGAAAAAAGATGACTGCCAAAGCAACATAAAAACGAAATATGTTTGGAGCACGTGCAATTGTACATGGGAACAACTACAAAACATAATCATCACAATTGTGGTCGTCCTCGTAGCTGTCGTTGATCAACATCATCATCACCGCCATAAAAAGCACCACTAACATCACCGCCACAAAGACCGCCATTATCCGTTTAACAGATCAGAATTATTTAAGACACAAAAGTACACTTTATGTTATTGAATACTTTCCTTATTTCTTTCTTTCTTTCTTTCTTTCTTTCTTTCTTTCTTTCTTTCTTTCTTTCTTTCTTTCTAGTTTTCTTTCTAGTTTTCTTTCTTTCTTTTTGTCTTTCTTTATTATTACTTCTTTTCTTTCTTTTGTTCTTGTTGGGGGGAGCGGGTCTGGTGGGAGGGCGGTGGGGGTGGAGTAGGAGACTTGGGGAATAATGAGAACATTGTGCAACTAATAATAATAATAATACGTACCAGTGCCGTCAGCAAACGAGACGTCATCAAAACCTGCTCGTGACGTATTGAGAAACTGCCATTCTGCTTTGTGCGAGTCATAAGAATCCTGTTCCAGGCCACACAACAGACCGTTCTCAAAGTCGCAATAGTAGTCGGCCACTGAAACTGAAAAGTTCACACATTGAGCACAAGGGCCGAAATGTCTCAGTTGTGGACTTGTCCCAAGAAGACGAAAACAGAGATTTTTTGCCAGTCGGAAGTAGGTCAAAATCTGCACGTGTTTGACGAAAACAGTGGATTAAGTGCGGAAGCAAGTTTGTCCTGGCTTTTAACCCCTTCCCTGCTACTGGACGCATAGTTCATTTCTGGAAACGTTCATTTCTGGAAACGTTCATTTTTGGAAACGTTCATTTCTGGAAACCTTCATTTCTGGAAACTTTGTTCATTTCTGGAAACGTTCATTTTTGGAAACGTTGTTCAATTCTGGGAACGCTGTTCATTTCTGGGAACGTTGTTCATTTCTGGAAACGTTGTTCATTTCTGAAAACGTTGTTCATTTCTGGAAACGTTGTTCTTTCAAAGATCAAAAGTCATAACCGTCCTCGGAATGTGGATTCAAATCAGCAAGAGACATGGATCCTCATGAGGCCCCGCGACTGCGGGGCCTCATGAGGATCCATGTTTCTTGCAGTTGGATCGCTTTCCCTTTTTCCCGGCAGTGAAGGGGTTAATACGTTGTAAAGTTTTGACCTACTTCTAATTTATGAAAATCGTCTATTGCAAATTAAGAGATTTATGTGTATCAATTGTGATTTTTCAAGGCTGATGCCAGAATAAAGCTTTGCGCCAAGCTATTCCGGAACCGCCCTCAAACTGTCTTTGCTAATTTATCTTTTGTTGTAAACTTCATTTTTCAGCATTGGTTTGATTTCTTAACGTAAGTCGTAGTGTGAAAAATCACAAATCAGCAATCGTTAAACATGATTCCCTTGAGATGTGCTCGATTACTGAAGAACCTTACCTGGGCAGTCTTTTTCGTCCGCGGAGTTGTCGCAGTCAATGACGGTGTTGCATAGCACCTCGTTAGGCAAACAGTTGAAGCGGCCGTGCGCAGTACAGGCAAACTCCCCAGTCAAACAGCCTGCCCGCAGAAATACAGTCATGCACTTTAAAAACACGACAAAACGCACGCAATTAATAACACAGAAGTAGAGTTCAAATTTTTTCAAGTTAGTCCTGCAAGTTGCCACGAATCTTTTTTTAATCCACGTGAATTTGAAAGCCAAGGATCCCCAGCCGTCTGACGAACAGGGGCACAAAATAGGGGCAGCAAGAGGCATAGAACCTCATGAGCCCCCGCGAATGCGGGGGCTCATGAGGTTCTATGCCTCTTGCAGTCGGGTGGTTCTGGCTGGGTTCCCGGCAGTTAAAGACTTAAACTTTGCTCCAAAAGCAACATTTTAAAAAGTAATAACAGCAATAATAATAATAATAATAATAATAATAATAATAATAATATAATAATAATAATAATAATAATAATAATAATAATAGAGCGCAAACTCCTTGCAGTGCAGGCTCTAAGCGCTGTACAATGCAAATCAAAATGACAAACTAAACACGAATCAATAGACAGCGGCAACACAAGATACAAACATGACAATACGAATTCAAAACTTAACAGCACATAAACACACCCGAAGCACAACAGAAAACATCGCAGCTTGAACTGGCACAGGGTCATCATGCTGTTATTATGAAACATAAAAGAGACTGAACATTGGTAAGAGCTGTTCTTAATTGGGCGAACTTCTGATCAGCAAACCTAGATCGGAGAAGATCGGCGATCTTTTGGTTTGTTTCTTAATTGAGGTTGAACGAACCTAGGCGAACTTCAGCAAACCAGGTTTGCCATGGTTCTCTTTCTTAACTGAAGTGCTCGATTCGGCGTACTTACTGGTTCAAAATGGCTGCCGCTATGCCGCTTCGCGATTTGAACGATGTTTGTTTTTGCACTCCTTGCAGTAGCCACCCCACAAACAGCGTTGCGCCTCCCACAAATCAATAAAAATAGGTCTTGTTCTTCGCACGAGTGAAATATCGCCGTCCGCCATATTTGTTTGTATCGGTGACTGTCTTCTTATCTCCAACGCAGAAGAGGGTAAAAGTTTTGACCAATCAGAGAAAAGGTTCGCCTTGGTTTGCTCAACACGTTCAGCGAACCTTTTCCGACAGCGAACTATGGTTTGCCGAGGTTCGTGAACTACTTCGAACTAGGTTCGGCGTATCTTTAGATCGTCCAATTAAGAACCAACCTGGTTCGTCCGAGATCGTGAACTGTAGTTCGTCACAGTTCGCGAACTGAGTTCGTTTAATTAAGAACACGCTTAAGACAGAATAGTAAGATTGGAAAAGATGTGTTTTAAGCTGACTTTTGAAAGAAATGACTGTGGGGGCATCGCGAATTGCTTCGGTAGAGAATTCCAAATGACTGGGGCCTGGAAACAAAAAGACCTTTGACCAAAAAAGGCATTTAGTTCTGGGAGTCGCACAGTTAACGACGAAGCCACCCAAGCATAAAACTGACCCTGGTTCTTGCAGGTTCCCGGCAGCAGCATCGTGTCGTCCATCGTGGCTATGCCGTCATCGAACGCCGCGAAGACGATGTCGTAGTGGCCAGGAGCCAGGTCGAACTGACCCAGCATCCACTGGTCGGATCCTTCGTAGTTCTCCACTTTCCACACCATCGTCCAGCGGGGGTTGCTCAGCTCGTGCATCTGCGCGTTCATCCCTTGGCGCACCGTCCCGCGCATGTGGTACCGGAAGCGGAAGCAGTGCGGTGACGTCAGATCGATGCGCGGGGTGTGGAAGTACTTGCCTCGGAATGGCGCCAGGTTGAACATACCTGTAAGGAAAAAAAGAGGGGAGGGGGTGGAGGAGGTAAATAATGCACCAGTTGCAGGAGATGGATCGACCATGATAATTCAAGGGTAGTGCCAGATTAGCTTGGCGCCGGGGATGGCGCCAAGCTAATCTGGCACTACCCTTGAATTATCATGGTCGATCCATCTCCTGCTGCAAGGCGTCGGGGCCGAATGGGTTAATGGGCTAAAGCGGCCGAATGGGTTAAAGCGATCTGGTCTATGGCGAGCTTGCATTGCGGAAATGTGCCTGTACAACAGGGGTCAGTTGCATGAGCGAGCTTAGTCCTGCACCAGCTATAGCGGCGCACCTTGCTTAGTGGCTGGTGCAGGACTCAGCTCGCTTATGCAACTGGTTCCTGGTTATCAATGTCGTCTTACCTAAACTAATACCTTTTCACAGTCCGTGTGAGTATGTAGTTATATGTCGTTTAACATCGTAGCGCACAACGTTTTCGCAAATTTCTCCGCAAAGAACCACTTTTCTATACCCATCTTAGAACACTTACCATTCAGTGACAGTTGACCGAAAACGATTTACTTTTAAGAAACTCGAACAATAAAAATTATTCGTCATTATTTCTGTACTGACGTACAGATTTGGAAACTTTTTTCTTCATGAAATCACTAATTTTACATACTTAAATATGCCCCAGATATATTAAAAGAAAGATCCATTTTCTCGCGAATTGGGCAAGTTTTGAAACCTGAAACAGCGCAGTCATACAAGAAGTCTGCATGCTTCACCTCGATACTGAAATCTGCCGGGGCTCTATTTAGGCTATTGAAAATTGCTTGCTCGTGTCGTTTTACCAAATTGTTACGACTGTACAGCAAAATTGACAAATCATAGGAGTTCAGTAAAAAAAAAAAAAGAAAAAAAAAAAGAAGTCAAATAGGTAAATTGACACTTAATGAAATTTGTTCTTAACGTGGCACAGAAATGTGGTTCTTTGCGGAGAAATTTGGGGTAAACATTGTGCACTCTGATGATGATGCACAAGGCAGAAGGTTGCTATTATAATTTTATTTTTTACGGGGATTTTTTTTTATTTCTGAGGTGATACCTATCAAATTTACTTAGCGCAGTATTAAAAGCGTGCAGGTCAGTGTTTTTGGACCTTACGGTCTTCGGCCGTAAGGTGTAAAATAACAGACCAGCACACACATGAGGAGAGTGGTGGACTTACCTGGATACCTGCCGATGGAGTGATCGAACAGTGGGTACCTGTTGGCGATCAGGGCTTCAGATACCCACAGCCATCCGCTACTGCGATATCCACACAGGTATGGGTCGTCAAAGGTGCAGTTGGCCGACACCGCTGTTGGAACAAAAAACGCAACATTGTTGTTAGGGGACACATAGAACTTATAATCTAGACACCAAAACTGAGAATCATGCCAAGTGTGCAAAATAAATAAAAACATGATGAAGCCCACACACCCCATCTCCACACACACACACACACACACACACACACACACACACACACACACACACACACACACACACACACACACACACACACACACATACACACACACACACACACACATACACACACACACACACACACACACAACCTCCCCCTTCCCAAAAATCCAGACTAAAACTTCCTAGCGTATTAAATAATCCCCCCCCCACCACCACCACCACCACCTTCATCCCCTTCCTCCCTCAACACCTGCTCTCCCCCTCTCCCCTCTGGTGCACACCTCCTCTCCCGTCCACCCTTACAATCCCACCTCCCCCCCCCCCCCCACTTCCACCCAATCCTACCCCCGCCCCCTTAAAAAAATGTTTTGACATGACAAGATTAACCCATTCAGCCCTGAAGCAGTACAGCAGGAGATGGGTCGACCATGATAATTCAAGGGTAGTGCTAGATTAGCTTGAATTATCATGGTCGATCCATCTCCTGCGACTGGTGCATAGTCATTACATGACGCCTCCGATCCATCTCCTGCGACTGGTGCATAGTCATTTACATGACGCCTCCAAAATTTTGGGAAATACGGCCGTCGGGCTGAATGAGTTAAAACAGCTGCATAAATTTTCATTCAAAAACGACTTCCCTTTTGAAGCTGGTCATTTTCACAAGGCCCAGTATGCAAAGGACGCTTGGGCCGAAGTCGGGCGCAGTGGGCCCGCGCACATCCGTGCGCGGGCCCACTGCGGCCGACGTCGGCCCGAGGACCCCTACTTACTTGGGCTGGGGATCATTGCAAAGTCGATCACCTCAATCGCACGCGTAGTAGGAAATAACTCGGTTGCTATATTCTCTTCCACACCTGTCATACACGTGATCGCAACCACCATCCCATAATATATACCTATCTAGTTCCTGTTTCCCAAGAGCAAATACTGTTACCCGAAACGCCTGCAGTGCACATGCACTTACCACAGCGGTCAATTTCGTCACTGTTGTCCCCGCAGTCGTCCACCTTGTTACAAACCATGTCAGCATCAAAGAGACACCGCCCGTTACGGCACGGGAACTTGCACGCTGTGAACAAAGAAAACAGATGTGTTGGTCTGGTATTCTGGAGGTTACGGCTGAATATACATGTGTTCTAGTCTGGGATTTGGTACATTAAGGCTCGCGGCCCTAATGTCCAACATCACAGAGCAGCTCACACACCGGCAAAACATTCGGCAATAACAAACGGGCGATGACGTTTAAAAACTAAAAATTGACCACATACAAAATATTAGGAAAGATGTGCGCCAAGCTAATCGGGCACTACCTTGAATTTATGGTGGTCGATCCATCTGCTGCGACTGCTACATAGTCTTTAGGTGACGCCTCTAAAATTTCGGATATATGTCCGTGCGGTTAAAATGTGCTAAAGATTGGCACTGACATTTTAGACCAAAAAGACTATAAAGAAAGGTTACAAATAAATTACTGCTACTACTACTACTGAATAAATAATAATAATAATAATAATAATAATAATAATAATAATAATAATAATAATAATAATAATGTCCATTTCTATAGCGCCTAATCACCTCAGCTGCTCTAGCCGCTTTAGATATTACATTAATAAAAACACCAAGACATACAGAAGAACAAAATAACAAAAGTTCCAACTGAAAACAGGCTAATGCTAGGCACACACCGACTCTCTCTCTCTCTCTCTCTCTCTCTCTCTCTCTCTCTCTCTCTCTCTCTCTCTCTCTCTCTCTCTCTCTCAAGTTAGAGTTAAAAAAAATAACTTATAGTTTTGGAGTAAATGAAAATTTATTTTAGTCTGAAAAGAAACTCAATGTTCGCTACAGGTTTATCTTGTGTCTTGGGAACCCTTTGACAACCTATTTGTCCGATTTTGCTGTTAGATTCTACATGGTCTGTGTGTAGTAAATCATGTCAATATGTTTTCAAGCTGTTATTTCTGAGTACAGGCCGGAGGCCTCACAATATTTTTTTCTTCTGAGTTCTGAGTTCTCTCTCTCTCTCTCTCTCTCTCTCTCTCTCTCTCTCTCTCTCTCTCTCTCTCTCTCTCTCTCTCTCTCTCTCTCTCTCTCTCTCTCTCTCTCTCTCTCTCTCTCTCTCTCTCTCTCTCTCTCTCTCACACACACACACACACACACACACACACACACACACACACACACACGAACACACACACACACAAACACATGCACACAGAAGATCTTCAAAGAGTTCTTTTAAATCAATGAATGAAAGCTGCCAGAAACTCTTGGTAAAAATCTGCTATGACGTTTTCAAACCATGAGTACTGCAAAAACAATTCTGGTAAAGGTCTGAACTGAAGTTTTCAGCCTAAGAATGCTGAACAAAATGTTTCGTGCGGGAATATAGTCTTACCAGTATGGTTAGCTATCCAGGTGTTGAAGAGGATAGCGTCAGAGAAGACGACTGGTTTCTCTGGGTTGTTGCAGCCCTGGTGTACATAGGAGGCCACACCCACCAACCGCCATCGGTAGTCCAGATCCAAACAGAACAGAGGACCGCCACTGTCACCCTGAAGACATGAAGGACAGTTGTGTTTAGCATATTCTGCCCCAGGTTCGAAATCCCCAAATGTTTTTGCCCTCTGATGGACTGTATTAGAGTTTTAGAGACAGATCGAGCATGATAGTTCGAAGGGTGGTGCCAGAATAGCGTGGCGCGGGCCTATGGGCGCCAAAGCTATTCTGCCACCACCGTTGAACTGTCATGCACGATCCATGTCTGGCTGTGGTGTGTCGGGGCTGAATGAGTTAGATAAAATATTATCAGATTGTTCAGTTATTAGTCTGTGTGTGCGTGTACTGGCGCCCATGCGCGTGTCGCCTTCTAACTTTGAAAAGTCACAGAGGCAAGTAGCTTAATTACTGTCCTTTATGTTTGTTTGTCAACATTGAACAGGGTATCGCACTGACGAGCAAAAAAAAAAAAAAAAAAAAAAAAGCGACAGCGCTGAAATCATCGAAAACACTAAAGTGCTCGTCAGCACAACTCGAAAAATTAGTAAACTGTTTGTGCTTAACCTTTTAAAGCGTGTTTCTTTCTGCCTTGCTTATTTATTTACATTTTACATGCTTGACAGTCACCGTATCTATCTGGATTGTGTGGAACGTTATGGCCCCGACATAGTACGGACATACATTACTGACATTGTCCATTGATTGACACGGACCGGACATACATTACATATATTATTACGGACAAACATTATGGACATTTTCATATGGTAGGCACATACCGGACATAAATTAATACCGATATTGTCACGTAATACGACACAGACCGAACAGACATTACGGACTTTGGCACGTGTTAAGCACAGACATGACATATATTACGGACAGATATGACATATTATTACGGACATACATTACGGACATTATCACGTAGTAGGCACAGACCGGACATATATTACGGACATACATTACGGATACTGTCGCGTGGCAGGCACGGGCCGGACATATATTACGGACATTGTCGCGTGACGCGGCACATTCCGGACATAAATTACGGACATTCACTACGGACATACATTACACTCACGTGACATGGAGCCTTCATGCCTGAATAGTACCCAGCACATATTTCTGTTTGAAGGATCTGACCACCCCACGCGTAGGAAGAGTTGCATGATTTCGTGTTCCACAGAGACATTTTCAACAACTGTAGCCGGGTAGCCATCTGGGTAGCTGGAAAAAACATGCATACATTTTATAAACCCCCTTAAATGAGAACACCGCACAACTGCAAGAGGCAAAGAACCTCATGAGCCCCCGCAGATGCTGGGGTTCATGAGGTTCTTTGCCTCTTGCTGACACTAGTTACATCCGTGTTCCTTGGAGTGAAGGGATTATAAAGATGATCAGTCAATTTGATCAGCTTCGAAAACATCAGTTTGCTTCTACTGGTATTAAAAGGGTCAACTTTAGTGACTGACACAAATGAATTAACACTTTCACTACTAGAGATTTATTTTGAGGGTGAATTTTATGAATTTGAAGACGCATGCCTGCTAGCAGCAATAACATGTGCCCAGGATATAATTATGGAATGCTCCGAAATGATTTTCCCAAAGAACACTGTACAATTTAGTAAAGATTACAAAGTAAAGTCAGTAAAAGCACTGTCAGGGGAGAGAATTGTGCAGTATCGACCAATGATTATCGATCGAGTCTGGTCGAAGCACCCCTACAGAAAAAAAGGATAGGAAAGAAGGGTGCGCTAAGTGACTAGAAGTAATGAATATAAAAGCCCCTTGATGCATGAAAATTTATATCCAAGTCCCCCACGGGGGGTCCAGATTGTTTTAGGCGGTGTGGACAGCTGTTTCGGTCTAGGCGACCTCGTCAGCACACCACTTGGTATACTGGTGGAAGGCAGGAACTTCTGCCTACCTGCAAAGACATTTTACTGTGGTGTCTGCAGGGGCATACATTCCATGCCTCCACCTAGAGTTAAATTTCCATGCACCCTAAGAGAGAACCTACTAAAAGGGAGAAAGGGGTTGCAGTCGACATTGTAGCAATTTCTTGAAATTTAGTAGTTCGGCATTCAGTGTCAATAAGATTGAAATGTGATCATACTCTTTTCACCCTTCCCAAAATATGCCTTTACTCCCCTCCCCCACACCACCCCTCCACACATACCCCCCACCCACCCACCCACCCTACCCCCACCCCCTCCATACAGATTCTACAATAGACGAAACCATGCATGCAACTCCTTTCCTGTACCTTCAGGGTCAGTCTTTCCCCAGCCGGACGCGTAGCACGGCGAAGCGCGGGTGTACACGTCACCAGGCTGACGTAAGCACAGAGGCTTGATGACGTCAGTGTAATTCACCGCCTCCGTCAGCTCGATGAGGGCCATGTCGTTCCCCTCGAAAGGCATGTACTTGGGGTGGGTGATGATGCGTTTGATTTGGTACGTCTTCCTGTACGGTTCGTTGGCATTGAAGTCGACAGCGCCGAGCACGACCCTCAGGTACGTGTAGGTCATGTGTTTGCTGCACACACAAGGAACCATCACGACAAATCTGCTCATAATAATCCCCCAGATAAGCCAACGACCCTCGGGCCGACGTCGGCCGCCGTGGGCCCGCGCACGCCCGTGCGCGGGCCCACGGCGGCCGACGTCGGCCCGAAAACGACCCTCTGGAACTGTACGTAATATTATTTGCTGCACACACAAGGAACATCACGGCAAATCTGCTGAAATCCCCTCCGTAAGTTGCGCTGGCCCACTTTGGCTGACGTCGACCCGAGGGTCTTTTGCTTACTAGGTCGGCCGGACCACAGGAGATTGACCGATTACGACAGTTTAAGGGTGGTGCCAGGCTTGCAGGATCTGCTGCCAACACCCTTGCATTCTCATGGTCGTTTCATAGATTTAAAAGAAAATATCAACAAGGAAGAAACACGCACAGAAAATGCATTACAGCACATTTTATTAAATGGTAGGGTTATAGAAAAAGAAAGAAACAAACTTAGAAATGACAATTACTACAAATTGTATTGCATTTTTGGGTTCAACCCGAAAATTGAATAAATTGTTTAATTATTGTCCTCTATAAATTCTAAGCGTGTGTCTTTTTGTTGGTTTAGATTTTTTTTTTTTTTCATTTTACAAGCTCCGGCGCGCCCCCCTCCTCTCTACCAAATACCCCCCCCCCCTACACCCCCCCCCCCGCCCCCCCCCCTCCTTTGTTTCTCGATCCATATCTTGGTGTACAGGTAAGGAACAAATAAATGTACTGGTTTAGCCTACAAACAACTACACGGGACACACTGGCCAGAGTAGGTCAAGAGTAGTGCTTATTGATTTGAGCTGGCATGGCCAATCCATATCTTAGTACCCTATTTCGGAGTAAAAATTGGTTAAACACAAATACTTTAACTCATTCTACCCCAGACACACCAGAGGAACATAAGGTTCGACCATGATAGTTCAAGGGTGATGCCAGAATAGCTTGGCGTCTATGGGCGCCAAGCTATTCTGGCATCACCCTTGAACTATCATGGTCGATCTGTGTCCTGCACTGCAATGCAGTCTTCAGAGGACAACGGCAAAATTTAAGGATTTCGGTGTTGGGGTAGAATGAGTTAACTCATTCGAGACGTGAGGCCTCCGGATACGCGGCATAAGCCGCGTATCCGGAGGCGGCACGTCTCGAATGAGTTAAAAGTATGACTTTGACCACCACCGTGGCCATCATCAACAACACCAGCAGTATTGCCGACAAAACAATGATACAACGATAATACAGTAACAACACCCACAAGACAAACAACAGTAGCATCGAACAAAGAACAACATGGAACAAACGACATCAACAAACCAACAACAACAATAGCAATAGCCAACAAACAACAACAACCACCGACATCTTCAAACAACACAACACAACGACATCCACATCCAACAAACAATAACAACTCAACAATATTAACTCGTTCAGTGCCCGTTGAGGCACACTGTGTTTCTGCAGTCTTCGTCAGTTCACCATCAAAAAGCCCTAGTTGGTCTAGAAACATGGATTCAAAGTGGTGTCAGCAAGAGGCATAGAACCTCATAAGGCCCCGCAACTGCGGGGGCCCATGAGGATCTATACTGTCGTGTTACCGCTTCTATGTGGGCTGGATGGACTTGGATTCAAACCACAGATGCACTCACAAAATACAGGGAAACCATTTCTTAACTCAGCGGCATACACTGACGCTGTTTATTCGCTGGCATGCGCAATGTCTCTAAGGGACAAAAATCACCGGAGAGACAACCATTATACAGGAGTTGTCTCCCATAGACCAATATAACTTCATTATATGACATACCTCTTGCACTCGGGTCTGTTCACATTAAATTTTCTCGGCACAGCACTGAACGGGTTAGCAACATGTAAAGAAAAGGACATCAAGAAAACGACAAGAAGAAGAACCAACAACAGCAACAGCCACGACCACAACAACAGTACTTACTCGACGCAGTGAGCGGCTGTGAGAACGAAGTAAGGGTGTATGAGAGACCCGCCACAGAAGTGTTTTCCAATCTCCTGTATGGAGGCTTGCCAGGGTACCTCACTTGGTTTTGCGTCCATTCCGCCAATGATAAAGTTCGGCACAATTTTACTATCACCGCACTCTGAGGGGGAAAAACATGATTGGTTTAAGAAAACACACGCTTGACCAATGGTAAAGTTTGGTGTAAAATTGTTTTGCACACAATCTCAGGAAACATAAAGAACGTCTATTCTCATTGGTTAAGAAGCAGATGCTTAGCAACGTCAATTACGATTAATCAATCCTTTGGTTGTCGGTAGCGGTTTTTTGTCGAGATGATTCCTGCAGGAATCGCCTCGACAAAAAGAGCTACCTACAGCCAAAGAGCAAAGAAGTTACACGTCAAGCAAATGGAAAAAAAAAAAGGATAAAAACTGCAAAGCATGCTCTGGCATCACCCTTGAACTGTCAAGGTCTATCAGCCTCCTGCGTGTAAGGCGTTAGAGCTTAACAGGTTAATAAAATAACAAAGTAGAAGGAGATTGCTGGATAATAGAACAGAACTGGTACTTCAACGCATTGCGCCCTGAAGTCGAAATCCACAGATTCTGGAGCTGACCTCTGAAGACTGCACAACAATCCATAAGACAGATCGGCCATGATAGTTCAAGGGTGGTACCAGAATAGCTTGGCGCCCACGGGCGCCAAGCTGTTCTGGCACCACCCTTGAACTATCATGGTCGATCAGTTAACATGATATGGTGTGTTGGGGCTGAATCCCTTTGAGCCTGCCGCCACCGGTACTGCAAACGGTACCGATGGCTGCATGCACAAGATAATATAAAGAAACTTTAAAGCAGACGAGGCAGATACCAGAAAAAAAAAGTTTTCTCACCGGCCGGCGCGCAGATCAGTTGAATAGCCTCGTTACCGCAATCGCCCCTGTTTCAACAAGAAAACGTAAGTAAAATATACTGACGAGAAAAAGAAACGCGATATAATTATTATCAGTATATATATATATATATATATATATATATATATATATAATATATATATATATATATATATATATATATATATATATATATATATATATATATATATATATATACCAGAATGACATGAGGAAACCCAGAATGTATTTGATGCTAATTAGAATAAAAACGTAATTAATATGCACACATTGAAATGAAAACGTACACATACACTAAGTAAAACACACTGACGAGCATGAGAAATGCGACATTTTTGGGATCACCGGAAACACTGAGATGTTTCAGACGATTCCAAAAATGTCGCATTTCTTTTGCTCGTCGCAGAATGTCATAAGGAAACTCAGAATGTATTTGATGCTAGTTATAATAAAAACTTAATTAACCCATTCAGACCTGACGCACTACAGCCAGAGATGGGTCGACCATGATAATTCATGGGCAGTGCCAGATTAGCTTGGCGCCTGTCGGCGCCAAGCTAATCTGGCACTGCCCTTGAATTATCATGGTCGATCCATCTCCTGCGACAGGTGCATAGTCATTAGATGACGCCTCCAAAATTTGGGAAATACGGCCGTCGGGCTGAATGAGTTAACATGCACACATTGACACAAACTTCAGAATATTTGGTACATACCAGAAAGACATAAGAAAGCCCTATAATGTAACAGATGCCAATCATAATCAAAACTGAATTAATATAAGCGCTCATAGACACAAGCAAACTTCAACGAAACCTTTATCCTGTATATAATAATAATACCGGTTATTATATAGGCGCTTTTCCCAATTCTGCGAATCGGCTCAAAGCGCCGCGAACTGAACCCAACACGCACGCTCACGTGACACACACACTGACATACACACTGAAGACAAACACAGTACAAGACAAACACGTCAGTGGTGCGAAGGGTCAGCTCAGCTACTCAGGTTTCGGAAATTTTGATAGCCTGTATTTGAAATTTCACAAAGTGGTCTAAAATCGGTACCACAGTATATAATTATACCAGAATGACAGCAGAAAAGTTAGATAATATCACGTTTGTCCGGGCTTTCAATCCACTCTTTTCCTTCAAAACAAGTGTAAGTTTGGCCGATTTGTGATTTCTAGAAAACGTCTATTTGCTGTGTATACTATACAGCATGTGTCTATGTCTAATACAAAACGAACAGCTATACATAAGAACATAGTGCAAACTCACACAATGGTGCCTCTGCCCAGCACGCTAGCGACACCGGAGCTGGTGTCGTTAGTCAGACGGAAGAAACTGTAATATTCCAGTTCCTCTGCAGTCCAAGTGATGGCACCGCTAGAAATAAAACAAGCAAGTGAGTGCATGGGCGGCTGTGCGAAAAATTTAAATGACTGAAAACGGTGCACGCACTAACTGTATCCCCCACATGTTTCATGGCCAGCAAGAGACATAAATTCTCACGAGCCCCTGCTGAAGCAGGGGCTCGTGAGAATTTATGTCTCTTGCCGGTGGCGTGGGCTGGCTCTAGGGTTGTTCTGTCTGAACTAAAAAGCTGAATGTAGCTCTCTGGTATTTTGTAAACGCTGAATCGGCCTCCAGGACTGAAGACTGTCACCCATGTGAGTGGGTATGTGGGCGTGTAGATGGATGGGCTGATGGATGGACGGGTGTGGGAAGATGGAGGGAGGGAGGGTGATACGAAGATGGAAGGAGGGAGAGAGGGACGGACGGACAAAAGGATGGATAGATGGATGGATGGATGGATGGATGGATGGATGGATGGATGGATGGATGGATGGATCGATGGATGGACGGAAATATGGAAGGATGAATGAATGCATTGATGATGGATGGATAGACGCATGGATGCATGGACGAATGAATGGTTGGATGGATGGAATGGGGAAGGGGGGGGGGGTGGACGGACGGACGGACAGACAAATGGAAAGACAACAAATGAACAAAAAAACCAACAACAAACGAACGACGGATAGACTGGAATAACGAACAAACGAACAAACAAACAAATAAACGATCAAACAAACAATCTAAAGGAATACCTGTATCCCAGCCGTTTGCAAGCCATGTCGGCGTGTTGTCTGGTGAAGACATCAAAGCAGATAGGCAGCACGTCCCCCATAACGTTCAGGTACACAGGGGGTCCATGGAATACTGAAACACAAATACACAATGTCAACAGTTGATGTGGACGGAGGGACTAAGGAAATCGGCTTCGGATACATGCACACCCAAAAAACATTCCCATTCCTCTACCTACCTTGTACACCTTGACTCTAAATGTTTCAAAGCAAATATCACAGAAATGGAAGAAAAAAAAAATATAACCCAGGTGGGGTAAACCAATAAGCAACAGCTCCACGGGCCGACGTCGGCCACAGTGGGCCCGCGCACGAAAGTGCGCGGACCCACTGCGGCCGACGTCAGCCCGATGAGCTTTGCGTACTGGTCAAACGTCCGGCTCGAGGGAGCTTTGCGTACTGGGCAAACGTCCGGCTCGAGGGAGCTTTGCGTACAGGGCAAACGTCCGGCTCGAGGGACTTTGAGTGAGTTTTTTTGAAAACTTACTGCAATTGGACTCGTCAGAGTGGTCTCGACAATGGGGGATCCCGTCACAGCGTTGACTGGGGGGCAGGCACTCGCCGCTCACACACGCGTAATCGTTCATAGTGCAGTTAGCTGTAGGGAAAAATATGCAAATTTTAAACATAATTATAGCGGTAGGGAAAATAAATGACTAAAGCACACAATACGGAATATGGAACACATAATACTTTATTAGCCTTTGTTCAGAAAAAAACACACACAAAACAATACACCAAAGGAATGTCAACTTCATCATCTTCATGTCACGCAAGTATGGATGAAATAATTATGTAATCATGATAGATTAAGGGTAGTACCTGATGGGACCCATTCCCAGGCGCAAATCAGGCACTAGCTTTAACCCATGACGTTCCAGCAATCTAGTGTCGCTCTGGACTGCGTCAGGGCAGAATGAACTTTGGTACTTACAGCAAGAGCCATTCAAGTAATAACACTAAACAATGATGATCGAAACATATCCCTCCCCCTTCCTCCCTCCCCCATTCCTCGCTCTCCCTCCCTCCCTCACCCCCCCCCCCCCCCCCCCCCCACCCCCCCTCTCTCTCTCTCTCTCTCTCTCTCTCTCTCTCTCTCTCTCTCTCTCTCTCTCTCTCTCTCTCTCTCTCTCTCTCTCTCTCTCTCTCTCTCTCTCTCTCTCTCCTCTCGTGTGTGTAGACTTGTTTATTTACCAAGTTATTATCAACGGCAGGTTTGTACAATGGCTCTGTTGATGAGGATGTCAAGCAGATAGTGTTGTCGTTTGAAATCTAACGGCTATGTCGATGATGTCAAAACCTCAATACCTCAACTGTTCTAAAATAAAGTTTAATTGATTGATTGATTGATTCTCTCTCTCTCTCTCTCTCTCTCTCTCTCTCTCTCTCTCTCTCTCTCTCTCTCTCTCTCTCTCTCTCTCTCTCTCTCTCTCTCTCTCTCTCTCTCTCTCTCTCTCTCTCTCTCTCTCTCTCTGGAGCCGGGAGGGAGGGAGGGAAGGGGAGGGAGACCTTAGGTCTAGCACAGCACCTAAATAAGCTATGAGCACCTAACGTCATGATTTTACGGTCACAAACTCTCAGTAAACTCTCGCCCTGACTATAAGCCCACTGTTTTCTTCTCAAAATCTGGACTCTTGATTTGCCATTACAGTAAGAACAGCGGTGTCAGTTTGTGCACACGCCAGCGAGCGCATGAATGTGTGCGTGCGTGCGTGCGTGCGTGTGCGCATATTATGGGTTGAATGAGTGGATGCGTAGCATGATTTTATTTTTAATCTCTTATATCATTTTTGTTTGTTTGTTTCTAGTACTATTGATTTGATACGCATGTACATTTATATGAATATGTAACTGTAGTCTTATATCCTGTTCATATGTGTATCTTTCTGTACTGTTAGGCCATTGACCTGTGGGTGTACGTGAGAGAATGAGGTGTATGTGTATGTGTGTGTGTGTGTGTATATATATGTGTGTGTGTGTGTGTGTGTGTGTGTGTGTGTGTGTGTGTGTGTGTGTGTGTGTGTGTGTGTGTGTGTGTGTGTGTGTGTTACTGTTATATTTGTTGTAGTGTGTAGCAAGGACAAGATTAAAAATAGGTCTGTGACGTAATCTTTCATCCTTGTAAAATAAAGTTTCATCTCTCTCTGTCTCTCTCTCTCTCTCTCTCTCTCTCTCTCTCTCTCTCTCTCTCTCTCTCTCTCTCTCTCTCTCTCTCTCTCTCTCTCTCTCCCCCCCCCCCTCCCTCCCTCTCTCCGGTCCTCCCGCGAACAGGCTGAATAAGCTTAGCCGCTTCATTGCCAGTGAAGGCTGACTAGACAAAAAGGGCTCTAAAAGAATTCAGTGGTTTCAGCAAGAGGCATAGATCCTCATGAGCCCCAGCATCTGTGGGGGCTCATGAGGATCTATGCCTCTTGCATATGGGTGGTGTTTTATTTTTTCTCGGCAGTGATGGGCATAAATACATACGGCAGTTGAGCTCGTCTTCCCCGTTCTCGCAGTCATACTGCCTGTCACAGACCCACTCCGCCATGATGCACAAGCCGCTGTCACACCTAAACTGGTTCTTCTCACACTCAACTGCAAACATCATAAAAATCATCATCATCATCATCAACGTCATCATCAATCATCATTATAATCATCATCCAGGTCAACGTCATCATAAACATTATCACCACCACCACAGCTATGGTTCTCGTCTCAAAAAGTATTAAAGCAATCATCTTCATCATCTCCGGCACCACTATCATCGTCGTTTTTATTGTATCCATCATTGCTAGCAGCATCATCATCAACATCATAAATTATCATAACAGTCGCCGTCGAAATAAATTAATTATCGACGCCGTCAATTATTATTAATTTATTTACTTATTTTATTTTATTTGGTTGAGGGGTGGGGTGGGGGAGTATGTTTTGTTGTTGTTATCGTTGTTGTTGTTGTTTTTTGTTGTTGGTTTTGGGGCCGTAATTGTCGTTGAAACATTTTTGGTTTCTTCAGAAATCAGAAAGGACAGGCAAAATAGACATACAAAGACAATCCAAACAAAAAAAGATACACGTTTAGAAAGGACAACTACAATAAATTTAAATAAATTGTGTAGTAATTGTCCTTTCTAAACTCGGTTGTTGTTTTTTTCTTCTTGGAACTTTCTTTTACATGCTTGGCAACAGATTTGGTCAAAATACAGACAGACAAAACGGCAAACAGGAAAAAAACAAATAATAAAAATAGAGGCAGACCAGTAGAGAGAACATCTCAACGAAAAATGGAACACGCTTGAAAAGCGTATTCTTTCTTCGTTTGGATGTTCTGTGCAGTGACAGTCAACTTCTTTGTCTGGTGGACAAGCAATTCAGCAAGCCAGCAAAGTTGTATACTCACTGCAGCCATTCCCCTCAGTTCCGTTCGGGCAGTGTTTGCATCCCTTCTCATCAGTTTGGTCCGGGCAGTCAGTCTCTCCGTTACACCTTTTGTGGCTCCTTATGCACATGCCCATACCACAGCGATACTCAAACTCGTTACACGCTGGAATCAAGATGATGATTTTATCATAAAGTCGGGCGCTACCGTATTGTTTGGAGCTCAGATGCGTTTATCTTAGCAACATTCAGAATTGTTCATATTTTTAGGCTTATAATGCTGATCCATTTCCCTCCTCTCCAAGCCAACCTCTGATCAACACACACGTCGGCGCACACAAATAAAGACGGACACACGGCGCTTCCCGCCATTAGTACGCTCTGTGGGCTCGTGTCAGTAGCGACAGGAATCCATCTTCTTCTACACTAACACACCCTCTGATCCACACACACTGCCACACAGAAATAAAGACAGACACACGGGCGATTCCCGCCATTCGTAAGCATTGTGGTCTGGCGTAGCATAACTATTCTGAAGAAGAATAATAGTACGAGCAGCGAAATGACGCCACTTCAAGCTTCACGTCATGGCATCATTAGTCCCACGACGACGTGTTCATAGTGACGACTCGATGTTATACGTCACTCATCGCAGTACTAACATTTGACGTTTCAGAGGATCAACATTTCAATTTTCTTGCTGATTTTCACGCCTATAGCTCACAGGTCACAATTTGACCTAACCCTACCTCAGGGCCGGGACAAATAGCAGGCTTATGCAAACACTGTTTATGAAAAATTATATGGGTATTAATGGGAAGATAGCTTTTTTCGTAAAATAAAATTAAGGTTATGTTAGCTGTTTTACAAATGACTTCGAAAAAGTGATGCAGAAAATTGTCTGATTTTCACACATAGGGCATACAGGTCACAATTAACCTAATCGTACCCGACAGCCGAGACAAACTGTAGGCTTATGTAAATACCGTATATGAAAAATCATGCGATTATTAACGAGAAGATTGTTGGGTTTTTTTCGAAAAAAGGATTCAATTGTTTTTAAGATTAACCCATATAATTCGTGAAATAAATCCCCAAAACGTGAAAATATATTTTTTTTTCAAAACATATTTAATTATCACTCAAAATGTTGTAGAGGTACAATGCTGGTTAACGAACTCATTCAATATCTCCTTTTTATCTAGCTATATGTAAAATATCTAGTAAAAATAAGAAAAATTACGGACTCCAATATGGATCAACCGGTTTTTGTGAAACGGCCATTTTCTCGCCAATGAATAACATCGAAAAAAAGGTCCCGAGATAATGTTTTTTAGGGACAATATCCTAACATTTCAAGCTTGTCCATCCTCAAACGCGGGCTCTAGTCGCTGTCACATACACACACACACACACACACACACACACACACACACACACACACACACACACATACACGCGCGCGCGCGCGCGCGCGCGCACACACACACACACACACACATACATACATACACACACGCACACGTCTTTTTTATCTTGTTACTTCTTTGCCAGAATTTCTGTCCAGCACGCCAAAAACGTCATGTGCATGCTCCGGAATGCGCTCCGACCAGCCCCATTTCAAAGTCTACCGTATTTTTTTAAATACGGTAGACTAAAAGTCCAGACATCTACATCAAACTCTCTGAGACATGGCATTCGCCAATAAACTGACGAACAAAAGAAATGTGACATTTTTGGAATCACCGGAAACACTGACGTGTTCCAGATGATTCCAAAAATGTCATATTTCCTTTTCTCGTCAGTGTACATGTTGCCACCGACCAGCCACTCAACCAACCGACTAACTATGGAATGAACCACCTTGATCAGCCAGCTATAAAAACCAGCAAACCGCAAATCTAGTACTAGCAAACAAACCAACTTATCAAACAAGCCAACCACACAATCAAGCACTCAACAAACCAACCAGCCAATCAACCAAGAAAGATCAAAGCGACATTAAAAAAATACTTACTGCAGTTGCGTTCATCCGACCAGTCGCCACAGTCATTTTTGTTGTTACACACAGCGGTCTTAGGCACACAAAGGGGGGCGCCCTCACACGTGAACTCGTTGCTGGAGCACACTGGAACACACAAAGTGCACACGTCATTCACGGAATGATGGGACTCACTCGGCGTTGGATAAGCATAAACGCCGTTTAACCACTTCCCTGCCACTGTACGTACACAGAAAGCACACTGTATGTACATTTTTTTTTGTTTCTGAAACCTTGGTTCATTCAACGACCAAAAGCCAACACCGTCCAAGCAACATGGATATAAATTGGTCTCAGCTAGAGGCATAGATCCTCATGAGCTCCCGCATTCGCGGGGGCTCATGATGATCTATGTCTCTTGCAGTTGGATCGTGTTGGATCGTGTTCACCTTTTCTCGGCAGTAAAGAGGTTAAGTGAATAGCGAGATGTTCATTGTATAGCAATAAAATCTCGATTTTCTCAAAAATGGCCAGTATGCCTAGTACAGTGTATGTCCATTTATGAGGAAAACGAGATTTTAATTGGATAAAAATAAACAACAAAAGAACACACTGGTTTTGCTATACCTGATTTGGCTGGAGGTTCCAGGCACAGTGGATCGACGGTCTTGTTGTAAAGTGCCGAACACGACTGAGAAAAGTACCCAGGCGCAGCAGAGCACTTTGCATTGAAGTCTGCAACGTAAATCATCACACGCCGCATTTATCCTAGTGCTCAGAAACGCCAAGAGTCTCAATAAGTAATGTCTTAAGTGTATTAATAAGTGTGTGTGTGTGTGTGTGTGTGTGTGTGTGTGTGTGTGTGTGTGTGTGTGTGTGTGTGTGTGTGTGTGTTTGTGTGTGTGTATGTGTTTGAGGTGTGTGCGTGCGTGCGTGCGTGCATGCGTGTGTATGTGTATTTGAATATATTTTAGTGACATTTTTTAGCTGCCTTATTGTCATGCAAGAGCCTAAATTACGTAATGTATGTGATACTTTTGTGATGTTTAATGTGATGTTTTATGTGATATGCCGTTAGAATGTGATGTGTATAATGTATATTCTTCGTCGGTCTCATTTTAGATTATGTTTCTTACTAATCCTTTTAACTCTTTTTTATGAATTGTGAGCTGTAACAAGAATATGCCTTTTGGGACAATAAATATCTTGAATCTCGAATCTTTAACCCCTTAGGTGTCGGTAGCGGTTTTAGTCGCGCTGATTCCTGCAGTAATCATCACGACAAAATCCACTACCGACACGCAAAGAGTTAAAAATTGTATTTCTCTGTGGGCTGGCGATTGGTTGCCTGATAGGCGGGGGCATGGGATCTAACTGTTGTCCAGCGCTGGACAACCCCCTTGGTTTGTTGTATGTGTAGTTAAAAATTGGAATTGAAAATTAGTATTGCAAAATGCTTAGTACTTGACTCGTACTGAATGTTCTTTGGCGGTGGCTACATTTCGTTTCATTTTAACTCATTCGCGGCCAGCCGCATCCGGATGCGCGGCTGGGCCGCGAATGAACTAACTTTCTAGTGATCCTTCTATGGCTATGTATTTTTGTTGAACGAGTGTGAGTGTGTAACTGTTCGGCACCAGGCCACATAGTCCTAGACGTTGTCAACGTGGTAAAATAGCTCCACCGTAGCCCTTTTCCTGCCACTGTACGATTGCTTGACGATCTATGCCTCTTGCTGAGACCAATGTGTATACATTTATGTTTCTGGGACGGTGTTTGCTTTTGGTCGTTTAACTCATTCTACCCCAGACACACCACAGCAGGATAAGGATCGACCATGATAGTTCAAGGGTGATGCCAGAATAGCTTGGCGCCTGTTGGCGCCAAGCTATTCTGGCATCACCCTTGAAATATCATGGTCGATCTGTGTCCTGCACTAGAGTGCAGTCTTCAGAGGACAACGGCAAAATTTGAGGATTTCGGTGTTGGGGTAGAATGAGTTAATGAACAAAAGTTTCAGAAACAAAAATGTACGTACAGTGGCAGGCAAGGGGTTAATAATAAGACACGTTTCAGTTCAGCACAAAGAACAAAAAGTGGTCGTCAAACTTGGTCCGAATTTATTTTAAAATTTAGTTGTCTTAACCCAACGGCTTAGCCACTACCCTCGGGAGATCATGGAGATGACCTACTGGGGCGGTCCGTGGCGCAGTGGTTAAGGCGCCTGCCACCAATGCTAAAGGTGGGAGGTTCGATACCGGGTTCCGGCGTCGGTCTTTTCTCCTCTGGTAACTTATTTACTTACGCCTGTCACCCCTACCCGGGTATAGGCCGTCGACGAGAGACCTCCAGCAACTCCTGTCCTGTGCTTCTCCTTCGATTCTACTCCAGCTGGTTCCCAGTCTCTTGATGTCTGCTTGGAGGTCTCGACGCCAGGAGTTTCTCGGCCTACCTCTTTTCCTCTTTCCCTGGGGGTTCCATGACAATGCCTGCCTAGTGATACTGGAAGCTGGCTTTCTCAGACTGTGACCGATCCATCCCCATCTTCTTCGCCCAATTTCATTCTCTGCTGTTATCTGCTCTGTTCTCTCCCAGAGTCTGACGTTGCTGATCTTCTCTGGCCAGTGGATTTTCAAAATTCTTCTAAGGCAACTGTTCATGAAGGTCTGTACTCTGTTGACTGTGGTTTTTGTCAATCTCCAAGTCTCTGCTCCATATAGGAGAACTGCTTTTACATTGGAGTTGAAAATCCGGACTTTGGTGTGTTGTGACAGCTCTCTGGAACTCCACACTTTTTTCAACTGGAGAAAGGCTGCTCTGGCTTTACCGATTCGTGCTCTGACATCTGCATCAGTGCCGCCTTTTTGTCTATGATGCTCCCGAGATAGGTGAAGGACTCCACCTCCTCCAACGGGGTGCCAGCAAGCAAGACTGGTTCTTCCCTGGTTGCGTTCAGCCTCATTGCCTTTGTTTTCTGTTTGTGAATGGTGAGGCCCACTTGGGACGAGATGTCAGCAAGCCTCGTGGTCTTGTCCTGCATTTGTTGATGAGTGTGGGACAGTAATGCCAAGTCGTCTGCAAAATCGAGGTCGTCAAGCTGTGTCCACAGTGTCCACTGTATTCCACTTCGTCTGTGCTCTGTGGTCATCTTCATGACCCAGTCTATGGCCAGTAGGAAGAGGAACGGAGACAGCAGACACCCCTGCCTGACACCGGTTCTGACCTGGAGCTCCCTGGTGAACTGCCCTTCGTGGATCACGCGACATGTCATGCCATCGTAGCTGCTCTTGATCAGGCGGACGAGCTTTGTGGGTACACCGTAGTGTCGTAGGAGTTTCCACAGAGTCTCTTGGTCCACACTGTCAAATGCTTTCTCATAATCCACAAAGTTGACGTACAGCGGGGAGCTCCCCTCCAGAGACTGTTCCACGATGATGCGGAGAGTGGCGATCTGGTCTGTTCTCCTCTGGTAAGTGTCACCGTTAATTCGGGCGGACCGTCGGGGGTTCTTTCTCCTGGTACTCCGGCTCTTCCTCCCCCACGACTTTGGTAACAATTTCAGCCCACTTACCAAATTTCAAAAATAAAACGACTTGAATTTCCAAAAACTACAGTAGCTCGCTTGAGCTTGCCCTTAGCACCACGTGAATGTTCTGTGTTTATGTACAGTGTGTGAATGAATGCCCGTGATTCACGTGAGCGTGCTTGTTAGGTTCAGTTCGGGGCGGCGCTTTGAGCCGATATTCAATTGGGTAAAGCGCCTATTTGGTGCGCTGATTTATTTTTTATTTGTTATACTTAAAAGTTGAAATATATACCCTGTTCAGGCCTCAGTGACCACTGACCTCATCACCGATGCAGAAACCATCCGAAGCTATATGCACGGATCAGACGCCTTGCACAACTAGGCTATTGAACGTTCACCATGGAGAGCGTGATGTTTACAGGAATAAAATTGTGTCAGTAGTGTCTCTGATTAGGGCTCGATTAACCCATTTCATCCTGAGGCTGATCTTTTAAAAAAAATCCGCATATAGTCCTATGAAGGCTACATTACAGATTAAGTGATAGATCAACCATTAATTTTTAGTTCAAGGTTGGTGCCAGAATAGCTTGGCGCCTGAGGCGCCAAGCTATTCTGGCACCAACCTTGAACTATCATAGTCACAATTATTTCAAGCAATGGATGTATCAGGATGAAAAGGGTTAAGGTATATTTCAGCAAGTTTGAATGGGTCACGTTACAAATTTCCAGAGTTAGTTTATCAAATAAATTATGACAACAGCCTTACCATCGCACACACTGCGGCAAGGGTACAAGTACTGCGCACCATCACAGCGTGGAAACAGCATGGCGCACAGATAGAACAGGGCATTGACGTCACATCCGGTGGCCACCACGGGGTCCACATATGACACGTAAAGGGACAGAGTCTCCGCTTGGCTAGTGGAGGCCCAGGAGCTGGGCAGACTTCCGTTGACGTGACCAAAATGGCGGCACGCCTCGATGGAAATCGGCTCACATCGATCTGTAAAAGTGAAATAGACAATTTATATTCGTCGCGGTCGTATTCAAGATCGTCTTTATATTTATTGCTATCATAAGGGTTGTTTTCATCATCTTCGACATCATCATCGTAATTATAATGAGCCGACGAAACATTCTGACAACAGAGAAAGAAACAAAAACAAAACAACAACAACAACAACAACAACAACAAAAACAACTTTAAAAAAATAAAACTGATAAAGGTTTGTTTGTTTCTTTTTAAAGCTACAACTAAAAAAGCACAACAAACAAACACACAAACAAACAAAAAACAAAAGCGTGCAAACAAAAAAAGAAGACAAAAACAAACCTCAATAAGCAACAAAACAACAAAAAAACAGCAAAAACAAAATCCACCCTAACGATAAACAGGCCACTGCATCACAAAGTGAGCGATGTCAAACACACCTTTACACACACACATCTTAGATCAAAGAAGCCTACTTACAATCGAAAGGCGGTGTCGTCTGCCGGGAAATGGTGGTGCTAGTTTTTGGCGTGGTCATGATCGGTCTCTGTGTCGTGGTTGTGGGTTGAGTGGCCGGCAGCAGGCATTTGGAGGTGTCCGTGGAGAAAATGCTGCAGTCGATGTTAAAGAGGGCTTTCTCGTAACACCGGTCTTCAACTTCTAGAAACACAAAGACCACACACAAATTAGTTAGCAGATTGGCATGAACCCAATACGCAAAAGGCGTTCGGGCCGACGTCGGCCGCAGTGGGCCCGCGCACTGCCGTCGGCCCGAGCACCTTTGCTCACTTGCACACACGATTCCTATATGGTAGGCCGTTCCACTCATAACTGATTAACTCATTAAGCCCGACGCACGTACGGTGTATTTCCCAAATTTTGGAGGCGTCATCTAGCGACTATGCACAGTTACAGGAGTTGGATCGACCATGGTAATTCAAGGGCAGTGCCAGATTAGCCTGGCGCCGACAGGCGCCAAGCTAATCTGGCACTACCCTTAAATTATCATGGTTGACCCATCTCTTGCAGTGTAGTGCGTCAGGGCTGCATGAGTTAATTCAGCCTAGGACAAAATGTGTAATGCTAGGACTGAATAATTTATCCAGGGACAAATTCGATTTAAAACTAGGACAAATTTGATTTAATACTAGGACAAATTTGATTTAATCCTTGGACAAATGACTAATTCCAACCAATCAGCCATGATGCCTCTGACAAAATCGTCCAGTGAATGAACGTATGTTCCACTAATCACGGCGCGTAGGGACGATTTCTGGCACCTGATTGATTGTATTTTGTCCCAGGAAAAATAATTTTTCCTAGGATTAAATCAAATTTGTCCTCGGAAAATTATTTAGCCCTAGCATTAAATATTTTTGGGCCGAGGATGAATCACTTAGCGGAACGGCCTGCCACACATCTTGTACACACTCAGATTTCAACAAAATGTCAGGAGGTCTGAAATTTGGGCTACGAGCCGTAAGATCCAAAATCTCAGACCAGCGCGCAAAACACATACCCAATGCGCAAAAGACCATCGGGCCGACGATCGTGCGCGGGCCAATGGCGGGCGGCCCGATGGCCTTTGCGCCCCTGGGTGTCCTCTTAATTCCAGCGCTACGTTTTCACCTTGACACAGACTGCGACACGGCAGAGTGACGTTCTTCTGCGCTTCGCTGCATCTGGGGAAGAACATGGCGCACATTAAGAACTCGGCCTGCGGGTGGCAGTTGGCCGCTATGGTTGGGGTCCCCCACAGCTCAAAGGCCCGGATGTTCTCGGCTTCGGTCTCGGCGAACCACGTGGGGTAGTAGGTAGCGTTGAAACCGAGTTTCCGGCACCGCTCGTACGTCTGCGGCGAGCACATGTCTGAAAATCGCACGAGAAGATAGTTGAACGGCAGTGCCAGACGGAGCAATGCATTGCGGCCTTGTAGTTTGGCCCGTTCAGTGCCGACGAGATCTGAACACCACCCAACAACTACAAGAGTCATAGATCCTCATGAGCCCCCGCATTTGCGGGGGCTTATAAGGATCTATGCCTCTTGCTGAAACAACGGTGAATCCACGTTCCTGAGAAAGCTAGGACATGGTGGTGTTGAATTAACCCATTTAACCCCGGGACCCTGCAGCAGGTAATGGAATGACACTGATAACTCAAGTGTAGTGCCAGATTAGCTTGGCGCCTTCAGGCGCCAAGCTAATCTGGCACTACCCTTGAATTATCATGGTCAATCCATCCAATGCAACTGATACACAGTCGTTAGGCAACACCTCAAACATTTCAGAAACGGGACCTTGGGGCTAAAAGGGTTAACGAAGAATGCAGAAACACAATCTGCGTCAACTGGCTCTGAACGGGTTAACTCATTGCGTCCTAAAGTTGACCGTTACTATATTTAGGAGCACGTCTGTAAACGACACATAGAGACATATAGATTTTACACAAACATGTATTGCAGCCATACACGAGTAAGGCGAAGGCTAACCAGCTGAAAGAGACATAAACCCTCACAAGCCCCCGCTGTCGCGGTGGTTCGTGAGGATTTATGTCTCTTGTGGGTCCTGTGTTCTTCGTGCCTTTCTGGTCCCATTTAGTTTGTTCTTCACGCGACTGTTGATCATCTGCAAAGGTTTTTGACGCAAAAGCCGTGATCATTTGCAGCGAGGGGGTTAAGCTTGAACGGTCCGTTACCTGGGCTGGGGGTGGTGGCCTGGGTGGTGGTGGTGGTCGGAGGAGGGAAGGGGGACTTGAGGCAAGGCTGCTCTGTGGGGTATCCCTCACAATCCAGCGGCACCGGCATGTGATCCACGCATTGCGCTATGGTGACTAAAATAATAATAATAATAATAATGATAATAATAATATAATAATAATAATAGCAATAATAACACTCATCATCATCATCATCAAACTCGTCATCATGCATGAAATACTACTACTACTACTACTACTACTACTACTACTAATAATAATAATAATAATAGTAATAATACTAATTCTACTACTACTGCTACTACTACTACTACTACTAATAGTACTATTACTAATAATAATAATTATAATACAAATACTATACTAATTCTAATACTGATACTTATACATGTACTAAAAATAATCATCGTCATCATGCATGAAATAATAATAATAATAATAATAAAAACAACAATAACAATAAAAAATAATCATCATCGTCATCATCATTATCGTCTATAAACAAGGTCATCTGACTTAGAATCCAGCGATTTCCATGTGCAATATTTACCAGATTCTGATATCGAGGCTGATATCTGATGTCCAGGCTTTTGACTAACCCTTTGCGCGTCCTTAGCGGTTTTAGTCGCGCTGAGCGCGACTAAACCGCTACGGACGCGCAAAACTATTTGCGTCAAAAAACACCCTTTTTATTTATTTATTTATTTATTTATTTTAATAATTTGTAATTTACCGGCACACGTGTCGAAACACGGCAGAGTCTGTGTAGCCGCGTTACTGCACGGGGGAAAGGCAAACGCACAGAAGAAAGTGGGGTCTGTCGTGCACCGAGTGGTAAGGCTTTCGTTGCTCAAGAAGTGGAAGTCTTCCTCGGCCAACGCCGCGGTGTCAGAGCCAAGCAGGTTAGGCAGTGAATAGTGTGTGTAGCCAAGGCCTTGACATGGCGCGAAGGCCAGCGGAATGCATTCCTCTGCAACAAAATTAATGACATTCTGAGACATTCTCTAATAATAATAATAATAATAATAATAATAATAATAATAATAATAATAATAATAATAATAATAATAATAATAATCTTTCTTTCTGTTTAGAACTTAATGGTTGGCTGTCCTGCCCTATTCTATAATAATAATAATAATAATAATAATAATAATAATAATAATAATAATAATAATAATAATAATAATAATAGCAATAATAACAATAATAATAGTAAAATTCATCATCATTATCTTTATCATCATCATCATTATTATCATCATCATCACTTATCTTTACGTCATGGTCATTTAGACTTTACATAAAGTCTAAACAATAATGGAGGCATATGCTCTTCAAAATGGGGCCAACCTGTAAGCGAGCGAGCGGTTAAGCGTCAGTTGACGCCGAATGTGTTTCTGCAAACTTAGTTAATTAAGATGTGGTGGTGCGGATTATAACAAAACAGATAGGGAGGCCATGTGCCGCCTTGTGAAGATTAAGTAAGATAAAACTTGTGAAGAAAATTTGACGCTCAATTAGGTCTTGCTTCCTTCTGGTGTGACAACAAGTGCACTCCTAGCGTGGGGACGCTAACACGAGGGGGCGCTACTGGGTCAAGGTCGATGTTCTTGCACTGGTCTAATGAAATGATTGGTCACTGCCAGCTAAATTTAGATGGGGCAGCCAAAAGGAAAATCACTAGGCGGGAAAGAAACATTGAAAGGGACCCCGGGGGTGTGGAGTAAAAAAAGGGGTGGATGAATGGTAGCAGTAGGTACTAGTGGGAAAGGGAAAGGGGAGCCAGGCTAAGACTAGGGTTATGTAGATCACCTCTGCCAGAACACACACTGAGCAGCTAAGTGGCACCGGCCGCACAAAATCATGCTACAATGTACTGTCCATTGACTAGAGGGGTTATGTAATAAAACGTAATACTAAAATCATATACAAAACACAGCTCGTCACACAGCATAATAAAACTCTAGATGCCCAATGAACGTGGATTCAAAGTGGTGTCAGCAAGAGGCTTAGATCCTCATGTGCCCCCGCAACGGCGGGGGCACATGAGGATCTATGCCTCTTGCAGTTGGGCGTTCACACCGTTTCTCGGCACTGGACAGGTTACAATTAACCTTGCCACCGCCGAGAAACACAACACCAGCAATAGATCCTCATGGGACCCCGCAATTGCAGGGGCTCATGAGGATCTGTGCCTCATGCTGAAACCACTTTGCATCCCTTTCCCTTGTACGGCTGGGGCTTAAGATCGCAGAGATAAACTGTATCATCCATCTTGAACTGAGCACAGCCATTCGCCGAAGGCCTACTTCGGCCCGATGATTCTGCTAACTAGAGACAATACGTCTTCGGGCGCAGGCGGCCGCTGTTGGTCCGCGCACAGCAGTACGGGGGGCCAACTGCGGCCATCTTCGGCCCGAGGACCCTTGCTTACTAAGGACACCCGTTTCTTTGCAACACATACCTGGCAGAGTAGTCGTGGTTTGTGTACTTGTTGTGCTGGCTGTAGTCGTTGTTGTTGTAGGCGTTGACGTAGATGCTGATGGTGTTGGTGACGATGCTGATGTGGTGGATGCGGTTGTAGATGATGATGACGATGATATCGTTGTTGTAGTTTTTACTGTTGACGATGATGTAGTGGATGATGTTGAAATAGCAGGAATGTTTTCTGCGAGAGAAATACACCATGAAAAACAGCAACAGCAATATCAACAACGACAACAACAACAAGAACAACAGCTAAAACAACAAAACTAACATCAACAGCAGCAACAACAACAAAAACAAAAACAAAATAAATGAACAAATATGCATAAGCTCATGAAACATTTTCAACAGTCAGCTCTCTCCTACTCACACCCCATAAAAAAAGAATATATATATACCGTAGTCTAATCAGACACTACCCTGAAATTGCCAACCCATGCCGTCTAAAATAATAAGCAGAATATGGATCCTAAATGATAGTTCAAGGTAGTGCCAGAATAACTTAGCGCCGATAGGCGCCAAGCTATTCTGGCACTATCATGAATTATCATGATCGAGCTGACTCGTGAACTGCATGGACAGTTTGACAACACGGTAAATTAATGTGTGCTCACACAAATTTGGTTCGCCCTTCTTTGAAATCACCTTCGCGGCGGCAAAAGATGCAAACCTTTTACCCGTGCAACCAAAGGTACTGTATATACGCAAAAGGGGAGGGGTGGGGGGGTGGAGGGCAGAAGACAATTTTTTTTTTTAATTTCCTACCTAGAAGGATAAGAGATTGTGGAATGATGGCAAGATTTGTCTCCTTTTCCTTCACCAAATCACGAAGCTTGTTCTGCAGCACCAAGGCCAAAGGGTCACTTGACTGCCGGGAAACCAGTGACGTCACATCCTCCCGGAAGTTTAAGAGAAAATCCACCTTCTCCTCAGAAGGGCTGCAGGAAACGGAAGGCAGTCACTAGTTAACCCTTTTGGTTGTTGTTAGCACTTTTTGTCGCGATGATTCCTACTAGAATCATCGCGACAAAAAGCGCTATCAGACAGCCAAAGGGCTAAATGAAAATTCTCATTCAAATTATAAAAATAAAAATAAAAATAACCCACACAATATATTGAGAGAAAAAATGAAAACAATTAAGGTACAAGAGACAACGTACAAACACAATCGAATTCGAATAAAAGAATGAACGAAGGAACTGACCAACGGATGAACAAACGAACGAAAGTTCGATTGCAGGAACGAACGAAGGAACGAACAAACGAACCAACGAACGAAGCAATGAATGAACAAACGAACCAACAAACCAGCGAACGAACCAACCAACCAACCGACCACCAAACAAGAAACAACCAACCAACCAAGCAAACAACCAACCAAGCAAACAACCAACCAAACAACCGACCAATCAACCAACCAACCAAACGACCGACCGATAAACAAACAAACAGTGAATACATCTGCAGATGGCAGAACTGCTAATGGAGCACTCACCTGTAGTCTTGTAATGATGAGTCAAGATAAAACTCTTGTAACGTGGAATTTTCCACAATAGAAATAAACTGCAAAAGGACAGAAACAAACACAACTATATGATTTGCAATCACATTCAAGCAATCATCATTTTAATGTGCAGTATAGGAGCACAGAATATACAATGATAAACGTAAAAACATAAATTATGACAAAAATGATTACATACGAATAAAGCAGTCAACATCAGACTAACCAACCAACCAAGCAACCAACCAACCAGCCAGCCAGCCAAACAGCCAATCAGACCAACCAACCAACTTATTTTTTTTTTAAAAAACAACAACATCCGTTCGTCCGTATGTCTGTCCGTCCATCCATTCAATCATCCATCCATTCCTCCTGCCCTCCCTCCCTCCATCAACATAATCGCCTAGCCAACCCAGCAAGCAACAAACCAACCACTAACCTACTGAAACAACCAGCAACCAAACACCCATAACCCATTCAGCCCTGACGCATTACAGCAGGAGATAGGTCGACCATGATAATTCAAGGGTAGTGCCAGATTAGTTTGGCGCCTGTCGGCGCCAAGCTAATCTGACACTGCCCTTGAATTATCATGGTCGATCCATCTCCTGCAACTGGTGCATAGTCATTAGAATGGGATAAATTAATCCATAAACCAAGCAAGCAACCAACCAACCAACCACCATACCAAGCAACCTAACAAGCAAACAAACAAACAAACGCTGACCATTGCACCGCTGATAACCTAAACACACTTGGGGAAGTAACTCACATCTATAGAGAGGTTACTCTCCAGCTCCTCCCGAGTTCCCGGCCATGGCGACTGCAACCGGAAGTTGCCGCTGTAGGTGATGACGGCTGCAATGAGAGACAATGACGACCACCACATCATCACCTGTACCCGCTAAAACCAGCCGACGACATTCACACACTTGCCAATCCTATGATCGCACACACACAAACTGTAAATCCAGCCCAGAGTTACAACCATTGAATGTTGGCTGTGTAGAAGACAGGCGCTCCAAGAGTGTAAGACGAGCCAGAGTCCATGTTTGGTATTCTTTGCGGTATTTCTACCCTCTTATACTTAAAAGCGCTGAGCTTTTCCAGCACCACTCCTGAAATATCATGGTCGTTCTATCTTCTAAACTGTAGCGCAGTATTCACAGCAGAACTGATAAATTTCAAATTCAACGTTAGTTCTCAAATACGTGTTAAAATCCGATGAGACATGCATGCACACACTGACGGCGTTCCGCTGCCTACTGCGTTTCCAAATGAAGGCATGAAACGCAATTTTAATACCGAGTCAACAGCACTGTTAACATGCACGTCCGGCCAGCATATTTATGCAAAAATAAACATTCCTCGCATACTATCCTGGTTGTCAGTTTTCTTTTAGTTCTCAGGTAAAAACGCAGACCTTACAGTTACACACGATTAACACGATTAACGAGGCGAAGAAGATACACTTAATGTCACTATTTCCGTTCTTCATGCGTTCATGAGGAATGCGAATTCCTAATTTTTCTAACAGTATTTAATGACACGGCAAAAACTGCACACTTTTCACGCCATTCAAAAGCCTATTGAGGACGCGTTAATGGCGCTTATCCGTTCTCCATGCCTTTTTATAAAACACAATCCCCTGGCTTTTGTAAAATGCAAATTCCCCGCATATCACGACAGCGAAAGCTCGCTGACTATTCAGCGCACCCACTTCACGCTCTCATGGCAAGGTGCAGTTATTTGCCCATAACTGAAAAACTGCATGTCAATTAAATAGACGTAGGCTGAGCCACTTGCGATCTCCTTTTCAAGACTGAGGTTTTTACGTGTTCCGGTTTGTGAGCTTGGCTATGTACTGGCGAGAGCCAAAGGCGGATTAAAATAGACCGGCGCATTGTGGTCTATCGGCGGCGCGTGTAGGTGACCCGGACCGCGACAATAGCATCTCTCCACAGCTGAGCGACTTTCTTTAAAGTCACTCGCCCAACACATTCATCTGAGAGAGACTATGAATGTGACCGCGCAGCCGCAGTGGCTTATGAGAATTTATATCACTTGATGACCGATCTCTCTCCAGCGGATGCTCAAAAGGAGATTACTTCCGGTTTAAGCGAAAGACTGTAAGCTTGGCTGACTATATCCCCTTCAGTGCCGAGAGGAAGTGAACACTCGTGATCATATTACAAGAGACATAGATCCTCATGGGCCCCCGCAACTGCGGGGGCTCATAAGGATATATGCCTCTTGCTGATTCTACTTTGTATCTATGTTCCTTGGACGGCTGTGCTTCTTTGGCGTTGAATTATAAGATTTCAGAAACACAGTTTGCGACTGCTAGCAGTTAATGGGGTTAACAAAAGAAACTTGCCGGATAGCAAAGTATTTTTTTTGTAGACGTATACTTATAGAGTCACGAAATATTTAGACTAGCTACTACACACGTAAGCAACGGAGTAAGAAAGCCATTGATAAAGGCATCATATAATGGCCGTCTGATATGCCTTTCAAAAACAAAAATTTAAATGACAAATGGTGGCTTTTGCCGCATCAGCATTTCTGATGTTATCTAACAAAGACCAGCATGTATATTTTTTTTCAAATAAAACCGAAATTTTCTTAGTTGTTAACTCATTGTGCTCGAGGTACGAAATACCCACATTTTGGAGTTATCCTCTGAGCGGGACTGCATTACAATTCAGGAGACAGATCGACCATGATAGTTCAAGGCTGGTGGCAGAATAGCTTGGCGCCTATAGGCGCCAAGCTATTCTGCCACCACCCTTGAACTATCACGGTCGAGCCATATCTTGCTGTGGTGTGCCGCGGGCAGAATGAGTTAAACACGGACAAGATTGCTTTGCAAAAATGAAACAAACATTTTAACATTGTAGTTTTTATTGACGGCGTGTGTATGTGAAGGGTACTTACGGGATTGTGTTGTTGGTGATGATGATGAAGCTGTCTGTGATGATGCCGATGAGGAGGACGCTGTTGAAAGACAAGAATCAAATCATCTATGTACAGTCAACTTCGCTTATAATAAACTTGGATATATCAAAAGTCGGATATAACAACGCTTTTTTTCCAGAGGTCCTGACAACACTTTTTCTGTCAAATTACTTCCTTGTAACGAAACTTCGCACGTAACAAAAAGAATGTTTCGGTCGCAAAGCTATGTGAAAATATCCGAGGTTTGCTTATATGCGAATTTTTATATGACCAGTACACACGTTAGCCCCGTGATAAGCAAAAGACAGCAAGACCAGTTTTCTGAATAGCGAGATAGTCATTGTGTTACAATGAAAATCTCGCTTTTCACAAAAATGGACTTGTCTATTTCGCCTTAAGCCTTTCAGCCCCAAGGTCCCATGGAGGCTTTGCCGAACGACAATGTACCAGCTGCAGGAGATGGCTTCAAGGGTAGTGCCAACGACTGTGTACCAGTTACAGGAGATGGCTTCAAGGGTAGTGCCAAATTAGCTTGGCGCCTAAAGGCGCCAAGCTAATCTGGCACTACCCTTGAATTATCATGGTCAAGCCATCTCCTGCTGTGGGGAATCCGGGGCTAAAAGGGTTAACGTCTATCGCGCTTTTTGTCGAGGTGATTCCTGTAGGAATCAGCCGGCCGACAAAAAGCGCGACCGACAGCCAAAAGTGTTAAGAGTGCAAATAATATGCGAAATATAACACCCAGGCAGCCAGTGGAATGGGGCAATACTGTTTTTATCTGCATTCATTACCCGTCCGTTGACATGCCGCGCAGTTGGGCACCCATGAGAATAGCCATATATACACTGCGCTTTAGAGCGGTATCATTTGTTTACTTTGTTTGTCCTTGTTTACTGAAAAAAGCTGTTCCATTGTTTACAAGAGAGACTGAGCAGGGTCAACGCGTGTGTGTGTAGGGAGGGGGGCGGGGGGAGCTTAGGCTGGAGGAATGGGGGTGGGATATCTGTTTCAACCGTGACACTTTACTTCCGAGATTCCGAAAGTAATCTCTCCGTGATCCGTGACTGATTCGCGGAAACTAATGTCACAAAATCATGATGGCTGAAATCTGAAGTTTTGTCGAGGCACGAGGGGAGGGAGGGTGGGAGGGCGGATAGCGGGGAAGGGAGGGGAGGGGGATGGCGGGGAAGGGAGGGGGAGGGGGGGGGCGGGGCGGTACCTTACCATGTTAATGTCAGTATGTATTTTTAAGTCCTCATTGTGCATGTTGCTGTGCGTAATACTTTGTATTTATAATCCAAACACAGAAGAAGAAAAAAAAAAGAAATCTTAAATTTAATAACTTGTCTTGTGATTGTCCTTTCTAAGCGTGTTTCTTTTTTTTTTCTTTTTTTTTTTTTTGTCGGGAGTTTCTTTGTATTTCACACTCGCTTGGCACATGTCACATGTTTGGTCCGAATTAAGCATTTAGTCTGATTTGTGATTGACAAAGCATAAAAGCGAAGTTTTCGTCAACTGACCACCCACAGTGTTTCCTTGCATGTTTTATAAACTAGACGTTTACCTTTTTGGGGGTCTAGATTAACCCATTCAGCCCCGACGCACTACAGCAGGAGATGGGTCGACCTTGATAATTCAAGGGTAGTGCCAGATTAGCTTGGCGCCTGTCGGCGCCAAGCTAATCTGGCACTGCCCTTGAATTATCATGGTCGATCCATCTCCAGCAACTAGTGCATAGTCATTAGATGACGCCTCCAAAATCTGGGAAATACGGCCGTCGCGCTGAATGAATTAAGCACTTCTGATTCGTGACTGACAAAGCATAAAAGTTAAGTTTTCGTGAACTATTTCTTTGCATTTTATAAACTAGACGTTTACTTTTTCTTTTTTTTTCTTTTTTTTCTTTTTTTTTGTTTTTTTTTTTTTTTTTGGGGGGGGGGTGTCTAGATTAAGCATTTCTGATTCGTGACTGACAAAGCATAAAGGCGAAGTTTTCGTGAACTGACAACCCACATTATTTTTTTGCATTTTATAAGTTTTCGTGAACTATTTCTTTGCATTTTATAAACTAGACGTTTTTTTTTTTTTTTTTTTTTTTTTTTTTTTTTTTTTTTTTTTTGGGGTGGGGGGGGGGGGGGGGTGTCTAGATTAAGCATTTCTGATTCGTGACTGACAAAGCATAAAAGCGAAGTTTTCGTGAACTGACAACCCACATTATTTTTTTGCATTTTATAAGCTAGACGTTTACTTTTTTTTTTTTTTGGATCTAGATTAAGCATTTCTGATTCGTGACTGACAAAGCGAAGTTTTCGCGAACTGACAACCCTTAAAGGTTGTCTCCCTCGATTCGCTACCGCCGACAGGCGGTAGCGAATCGAGGGCAACAACCAGTGTACGTGAAGTCGTCATAGCAACCCGCTAACACTCCCCTCTAATAGTTAGAATCACGGGATTTTGGACCTCATTCATGTCCCTCCGAATGCCAAATGTTATACACGTCCTATTGATAGTAGGGGTCAGGGGTACATCACTGTTGAATTTCCCCGCCCCTGTGGAAAAACGAGGAGGTGAAGGGATTGGGAGGAGGAGAGTGCGCGACTACATGACGTCAAGACAGTGGTCAACATGGTTATGGAGTAGTAACGGGCGCCTATGTTTGCGCATGTAAACGGAGACTGTACGTTCTTTGTCTTCTGACAAAGGGAAAGTACCAGCAAACAGAGTAATGTCTGTATTTTCCACTTGCGCGGAAACAAACAGGATGGGGGAAAACATAGGAAGGAGTGGTGATAATGTGATTCAAAGTCAGTGATCAATAGAATGTGATTCGGCAAGGATTATATACTAAATTCCATTAAAAACGCGAAAAGTGTCTGTAAGTGTACCCGCAAACAAAGAGCCACCCTGACGGCAAAACAAGAACATTTTATTTGTTGCTTACTTCAGATGTTCAGCCTACTGTCTGAGCTACCTTCACACAAAATTTGGATGAAAAGAAGTACCCAACGGAGAAAGAAACACGCTTAGAAAATTTGTATGAGTTATCGCCCATGGCTACCTTGGAGGACACAGGGTTTCATTAGTTGTGAAAAAAAGCAAAACTGGACACACTCTGTGAAGCAGGTTTCCTGTGATATGTTTTAACACACAAGTTGTGTGGATTGCCTATGATGTTATTAACTGCCTCAAACAAAATTTGACTCGAAAATTTCATTAGAGAACCAGAACTTCCGGTGCACGTCATTTTCTTAATAAATCGTATTTGATTAAATGTGAATTACTTTCAACCCAATTTTTATGCTCCAGTGACTGACACAGAGATAAAGAACACACCCATATCCATTAGATCGGGTAAATATGGCAGCTAACCTAAAAATAAAGAACTTTTTGATTGTCATGTTTTTAGGTCATGTTGATTATTTAGGTGCATTTGACAAACGAAAAGTAGGTCAAGACCAAACAGGCCGGAATTTCATGCACACGAACCCTAGTGACACTGCACATTGGTTGGCTTTCAGCTGTGTTCTCTGCAGATGCTCCCCATTTCACTTTCAATATCCTGTGATGGTAGTGTCACTGATGATGTCATGTCGTTGATGTGCGATTTTTAAGACTAAACATTCTATTTACACACGACATAACACACTCTTCATAACATTTTCTAATAAATGACGTCAAAATAGCCCGGATTAAAGCATATTTACGAAGAAAAGCGATATGGTGAAAAATTCGCGTTTCTTTTGTTGATCAGTATAGATTCTAATAGGCGTGGGGAGAGATTTTTTATTTAAATATGTGTTTAATTGCTTGTTCATGTTTGCGAGCCGAAGACAAATTTCCATTTTATACTAATATATTTAATGGACAATAATGATTTTTGAATTGAATTGAATTGAATTGAATTGAAGGAGAAAAAAAACCCCAGGAAAGCCGAATTGTGCGGCTAGGGTAGGGTAGAGTAGGGTTAAGGAGGGGTGGGTGGGCGAAAAACTATGCGAGGTCATTTTAACCCCTTGAGTGCTGCTGACGATACCGTTGGAAGGAAAAGACGCGTATATAGTTACGTATATAGTTACGTATATAGTTACGTATATAGTTACGTATATAGTTACGTATATAGTTACGTATATAGTTACGCGTCTTCACGGCCGAGCGGTATAGTCAGAAACAATCAACTAGGCGTCTTTTCCGCTGAACGGTATGGTCAGTAGCTGTCAAGGGGTTAACGGCTATAACAGGAGCTGGTCTGTGATTTTGAACCTTACGGCTTCCAGCCGTAAGGTTCAAAATCACAGACCAGCGCATTCATAGCAAGACGGGCGCAAAATTACGAGCCACCTGCACAAACAACTCTATCCAACCTAAACAAGGTTTGTTAAAGCCTTTTCTATACATACGCCGCGTTTTATTTTGTCTTTCGTATGATAATGAGAGCGAATTTGCATTTCTTCTGTCTTGCCTTACCGTTTTAAACAATGTGTTTCTTTGTTATCCAACATCCTACCCTCATATTACCCTTTCTTTTTTAGCCACCCGCCTCCTATCATTCTTCTCCCCTCTCCCAACCCCCGCCGTCTCTCTATGTCTACAGCCACCTCCACCCCCCCCCCCCCCCCTCTGCTTTCGAGTTGTTTGTCAGACACGGTACATTTTTTCTGCGTCTTCCCGATGAAACGTGTGTTCCATTTTCCATTCAGTAACATAAAAGAAAACCAGCAAAAGAAACCATAAATAGTATATTTTAATTGCCGCAGTTTTAGACAGGGGGTGTAGGGGGCGTGCGAGGGGGGGGGGGGGGGTTAGGGGTCACTGTCACAGCTTCGCAAGGACTTTATTTTGTCAATCACGAATCACGGAACTTTAAAACTGAGCCATCGCTATTGTTGTGTGACAAACTTTCCACGAATCACGGATAATGACAAAGGTCTTTCACGAATCACGAAGAAAAAAAACCAGGACAATCAGGTGTCACGAAAGTTATAATCTGAACCATCACAATTTTCGTATGACAACGTTTGTTCACGAATCATTGGATCAACGGTCTTTCACGTATAACGAAAACTTAAAACACGACACTCACGTCTCACGATTTTATTCAAGTTCATCTTCCCCTCCTCAAGCATAAACCCTGTAAATCGCCACCATTTCAAAGGCAGTGTACCGTGTCCCTGAATGCGAAATACCGGTGACACAAATATTCTATGGGCAATTTGAGACGCGAGACCAACCAAAGTGCAGTTCAATAGCACACCCAGGAAGTAAAGGTCCGCCTCGGGCGTCGTCGGCCACAGTGGGCCCGCGCACGACAGTGCGCGGGTCCACTGCGACCGACAACGGCCCGAGGGTCTTTTGCTTACTAGGTATCCTTGCATATGCGCAAGAAACATAAATCCTCGTAAACCCATGCAAACTGCCTCTGGCTGTAATTTTATTCCAATTTAACTCCTTTCATCTGCGCGAGGAACAGATCCTCGTGACACTTGCAGGGGTTTGTGGTGATTTATACATCTCGCATGTTAGGCTCAGCCATAGTTGCATCCGTCTGTGGTCCTCGATTAGAGAGACCCATGAGGCGATTGCTAATTTCATTCAAAACATCTATCCACATTTGCAATAGACATAGACCCTCATAGGCGCACGCAATTCGTAGGGGTCAATAAAGATCTGTACCTCTTGCTGTAAGTTTATTCGAAAGCAACCCCTTGCATCTGCACGAGAAATAAATACTCATGGGTCCCTGGAAATGAAGATTTATTGTCTCTTCTTAGCAAAGCTCCGCCTTTATGACATCTGCCATCCCCATTTGCAGAGACATATGAACAAAATGAACAAAATGAATGAATGAATTATATTTAATGTCATTTCACATTTTGGTGATATTAAACCACCCCCGCCTACCTCCCCCCCCCCCCCCGCCACAGCCCTCCCCCCCCCCACACACACACACCCCACCCCACCCCCACCCTAAAAATATATATATATATATATTTAAACTTGATAATTTAAACTATCCCTGCATTACAAACGTTTAACTATAGGAGTCTGACATTAATTAACTATAGTTGTTACTATACTGATATGTAAAATAGCATTGATGTTTCCTGCTAGATCATCAACATTCAGAGCATTTTGACTGAGGATATGTGTGCAACGTTCGAATTGAATATTATATGATGAATAGACAAAGGTTCGGAACATTCACAAGTAATATCTTTCGAAAATTTGTTTTCCAGAAGTTTAATCGTGAAAATGTCCATGAAGATTCAGTGATGCTTCCTGCTAAAATATTATTCAAAAGCAACTCCGCATACCTGCATGACATAAATAAATAAATCATCATGCACCCCGGCGAATGATGACCTATTGCATCTTCCTTGCAAGGGTCTGTCCTCATATCTGTGGTCCTAAAACAGTGGAGGTCTTTGGGGGCTGTACTCTACAGCTGCTCTACGAGTGTTAAACGGTATCCCCATCCCTTCGTCTTGTAACTAAAAAAATGGGTTTGAGCCCCCTCCCGCCCGCTTTTGCCCGTTACAACCTTACTGCTGTTAAAATTCCACCTGGAGTGCGGACAAGCGCATGGAAACTTCAGAACTGGTATCAGGATAAACTCAATTTAAAGAGGTCGAAACTGAACACTTTCAGATCCGAGAAAAGCTGAACTGCAAAAGGTATAGATCCTCATGAGCCCCCGCCTTCGCGGGGGCTCATGAGGATCTATACCTCTTGCTGATACCACTTTGAATCCCCGTTCTTGGGACATCTAGGACATTCTGGTATTGAGTCAACGCGGATTGCAGAAACACAGTGTGCGTCAGCTGGCACAGAATGCGTTCAATTCTAAGCTTGTAAGCCAAGTTTATATATCCAAAACCGTAAGTGAATATAATGAAAATAACGCATTCTAATGTGAGTCAACCGACTTCTTATAAAAACGGCCATATAAATCGTCAATGGGACATCCAATTTCAAAATGCTCGGAGGGGCTCCTTAATGAAGCAACTCCCCTAATTTCAAGCTTGTAGATACGCAAACTACGGAGATTTTGTTGTTTACACACATACGCACATTCGCACGCACACACGCACACACACACACACACATACACACACATACACATACACATACACACACACACACACACACACACACACACACACACACACACACACACACACACACACACACACACACACACACACACGGACTTTCGCGTCAAAAGTACGTTCTACAGCAAGGTTTGCGTAACTAGACTAGACATGACGTAATTTTTATCTTGTTACTTCACTGTCAGAGTTTTAGTCTAGCCCGCCCATGATGTGTGTGTTCTTTTGAAATTGCCTCACCGCGTCTTGTCCTAAAAAGTCTCTTCAATAAATAGAAGAGACTTAAAAAGAACCAGTAATTCTATTTTGTGAAAAGCGAAATTTTCATTGCCTTAAAATGAAAATTTCGCTGTTCCTCAAAACAGACTTATTGTATTTCCCTTTCCTATCATGTCTTTCCTGTGCTAGGCCAACGGCTAGATCTATGACCTTTGATCTTTGGCATATGACGCCATAAGACGTAAAGTATTTCCCCACCTACTGGATATACTTAAACTTTGGATCTAAGAGCTACAGCAGTCACCCATTTTTCATTGATACATAACCCGCATCAATTTTACGTCAAATGGAAAATTTGAATAGCGAAAATATTTTTTACAAAGTTGGATGACGACAATTATTAAAAAGTATTACGACTTTTTAAAAACGAATGTGGGTGATATATATTCTAAAAATAGTTAATATATCTTTGTACTCACCTTTCTGCGTTAATATAACGGCCAGGGCGACCCCTACCGCGATCACAACCACTACCACAACCGCAACTGTAATAAGCACAATATGGCGCACTGCCAACCGCCGCTGAGACCACGTGATATCCGCCGGCTGGGCGGTACCAGGCGTCCGTGGGGGCGGAGCGAAGTGAGGAAAGTCATTGTTGTTTTCTTTCAGTTTTTCGTCGACGAACACATCGTCGTATTCAGGAAGGGAGGAGGGTCGGCCAGCGGGACCCGTGTGACCGTTAGGAAAGGAGGGGGTGGTGGGGGTGCGTGGCTCTGTCGTTGTGGAGTACCTCTGGGGAAGATAAAATGAAAACAATGTCGTTAGACACGATTGTCAAGATTACCTTAACTCATTCAGCCCCGACACACCACAGCAAGACATGGATCGAGCATGATAGTTCAAGGGTGGTGCCAGAATAGCTTGGCGCCCATAGGCGCCAAGCTATTCTGGCACCACCCTTGAAATATCATGTTCAATCTGTCTCTAGAATTGTAATACAATCCTTTAGAGAACAACTTCAAAATTTTAGGATTTCGGTCGTGAGGTAGAATGTGTTAAGAAAAGTAATTCAAGACGTATCGCTTGCGGGTACGCGTCTATTGCCGCGTACCCGCAAGCGGTAGGTCTTGAATGAGTTAATATTGTCTAATCAAACACACACCCAACCAATTATCCAATCAACCATCAACATAACCAGCCAACCAATTAACCAACCAACCAACCAAACACCAACCAGTTATCGATGAATCAATCGGCCATCCAATCAACAAACAATATAACCAAACAAGCAACAGACATACCAATACTCACAAACCAGGTGAGGCCAGACATACCAGTGCATACAATCGCATCAGCAAAGCAACGGACGATACACGCAAGAGTGTGGCAAACATCACAATCACGCGACAGCGACAACAACAACAACAAAAAGAATAATCTAACAACAAGAATAACAAGAACAAAAAGAAGAACGAAGACGAACAAGAACTACACCAACAAGAAGAAGAAGAACGACAACAACAAAGAACAGTTTTGAATAATAACAACAACGCAATTACTAACACAAACGTCAACAACAGCTTTACAAATAGCATAACAATAATCGTTGATTTAGAGGCTGATCGTGCGTTAAAAATTTCAAGATATTCTCAAACTTTGTCATGATAAAGTCAATACCCCCTGTACAGTTCCGACCGAAACCTCGTTAACTCACTCAATATGTAAAAGGATCATATCTCTACCAGCACGAGGCATAGATTATCTTGAGTCCCTGCAGCTGCATGTGCACATGGTAATCTATATCTAATGGAGATGGAATGGAATTCGCTGAGGGACTTCTTTTCCGTTTTCTGTCCTTCCTCATGGCATGCGGCGCCAATCTAGTAATTATATCCATTGCACGTTTCCTGCTCTGTTGTGGAAAACGGAAGTTGTGATGGGCGATGAATGCTGGGAAATCCCTACATTAACCCTCTTGTGTATGCAACCACCGATACTGTTTACAGTTCCGGTGGTTGAATGCACACGGGGGGGGGGGGGGGTGGGGGGGGGGAGGAGGGGGTTAACATGATATAACTAGGACAGTATGAATGAGTTTCGTGAACCCTTTCAGCCCCGACACACCACAGCAAGACATGGATCAAGCATGATAGTTCAAGGGTGGTGCCAGAATAGCTTGGCGCCCATAGGCGCCAAGCTATTCTGGCACCACCCTTGAACTATCATGCTCGATCTGTCTCTAGAATTGTAATACAGTGCTTCAGAGGGCGATTTCAAAACTGGGGGATTTCGGTCCTGAGGCAGAATGTGTTAATGACAGAACTTGGAACGCAGTATATATATGTAATTATTAAAAATCAGTCGACAACAAACTGTTAGTAAACTTTGTTCTTTACTGTTCCTTCCCCAGTGTGCAAAGGCCGGTCATCGGGCCCACGTTGGCTGTATATGAACAACTGCTGCCGACATAGGCCTAAGACCTATTGTTTACTGGGTTCCCACTACTTTTCTACTGACACGGCCTCATTAACCCATTACATCCCGAGGCTGATTTTGTCAAATTTGCTTATTGTCCAATGCAGGCTACATTACGGATTAGGAGAGATATCAACTGTTTTAGTTCAAGGGTGGTGCCACGCTGTTCTTGCACCTCCCTTGAACTATCAGTCAAATTCATTTCAAGCAATGGGTGTATCAGGATGATAAGGGTTAACATAAAAAATCCAGTCAAACGAAAAAACAAAGGTCTACCAAAAGTGGTCAATGTGATGAAGAAACAAAGAAATAAATAGCTTTGAATTGTCAAATACAAACCTTATTTTACATGCAGATTAGTAAACTGTTTTGCTTAGCAAATTTCAGCAACAGCAGCAGCAACAAGACATTTTAAGTAAACTGTTCAGTCTTATTTATGTTCACAGCGTGGTTTTTTGTTGTTGTTTGTTTGTTTGGGTTTGTTTTTTTTCGCATATTGTTTTACGGACTTTATGTCAAGACTTTATTTATTCGCTATAGGCTGAGCTACAAGTCAGTAATGAATTACACACTATTCGTCGATGATAAACGTGTAAACCCTTTGCGTGTCGGTAGCGGTTTTTGTCGCGATGATTCCTGTAGGAATCATCGCGACAAAAGCCGCTGGCCGACAAGCAAAGGGTAAATGACATGCTGCGCCAGAAAGTGTGCAATATGTCGTAGATATGATACACTGATGTGTAGTGTGTGGTGATGCACCCTACCTCGTGTAATAAATGAATATTTCGCTTTTCACAAAATTGGACTTGCTGTCTTTTGCCTTCACAGGGACTGTTAGTATCTGCCATCTCGATGCAAATATTGGCTATATGAAACTGAAACTCCGCCACGTTAATTTGCTCATGCAACTTCACAGTACACGTACAAATAACGCGTCGGAGTTTGCCGCGGACGTGATAGAAAGGACGAAAGTCAACGGACACGTATAATGTATATAAGCAAACAGTCTCAATAGGGAGTGGTACATATGCATACAATCTTAATGCATTGGTACATTACATAACGTTCACGTAACCTCCTGTGTTGCGGGCCTATATCTTTCTCGGTTTTGTTGTTAAATTTTTGTCTTCACTTCACTTCACTTCACTTCACTTCATTTCTCTCTCTCTCTCTCTCTCTCTCTCTCTCTCTCTCTCTCTCGCTCTCTCTCTCTCCGCTCTCTCTCTCTCTCTCTCTCTCTCTCTCTCTCTCTCTCTCTCTCTCTCTCTCTCTCTCTCTCTCTCTCTCTCTCTCTCTCTCTCTCTCTCAACTCATTAAACCACTGAGGACAAAGTCATCACAATTTGGAGGTGCCCTCTGAGGTCTACGTGGCAGCGGGTTTGGAGACAGATCGACCATGATAGTTCAAGGGTGGTGTCAGAATAGCTTGGCGCCTCAACTTTAGGCGCCAAGCTTTTCTGACATCACCATTGGAATATCACGGTCGATTCTACATCATGAGTCAGGGCGGCTTTAGGGTTAAAACGAACACATGTTTATAGTTTATGAATTCATTTCGTCAACAGACAAGGGACACACACCTTTCGTAGTTTCGTGTCATCGTCTCCCCGAAAACTGTAGTTTTCAGCGTGCGGCATCTTGTCCAGTTATGAAACAGCACTGAATTCAAACACTGGACACATTACACACACACACACACAGTCGCACTCTCTGTCACTGCAATCACCTCGCGAACCTAAACCCTGATGAAAAATAATCTCATCCGTTACACGTACCTAAATGAGGGCCTAGTGTGTTAGCAAGAGGCGTAGATTCTTATGTGCCCCTGCTGAAGCAGGGGCACATAAGAATCTATGCCTCTTGCAAGCCGGAAGTACGAGCCTGCTGAAGAAGACGGATGGCCTATTTACGTTTCAAGTTCTTTCCCGAGACGTGCAATAGCTTGAATGACACAGTCGCACACATTAGGTTGTCGCTGAATGCACGATAACCATATTATTATGTACACACAGTGAGGCAGAAATGTCTCTGCTATAATTTAGCTGTTGCGGTGAGAAGACAAGCAAGATTCCTTCACTGAATGTTGATAGTCCAATCCCCAAAGACGCAAGTGACACAAACATCACACTGCTTACTTCAGCCTTGCGGAAGTGACTGACTCGTGGCTATATCTGGTAAATACGGACCGGGGAAGGGTCAGTAGAAAAAGCAGGCATTGCGGTATGAACAGACATCCGAACGCAATCTGTCAGGTCCTATAAACTTAGTTCTTAATTAGATCCATGCCAATGAAGATGACGCCTAATCTGGTTCCCGTTGTGTCACGCCGCCTACCGTTTCAGTAATCCAATTAACCGTGTAGTCAAAGTTCAAACGAGTGCCAGACAGCATATCAATAGAGTAAGCTTTGAATATTTTTTCATAATGTGAAGCCCGAGTTCACGAAAACAAAAACTCAGTAAAAACTTTTGGTCTAGTACTTTTCTTTTTATTTATTTATTTATTTATTTATTTATTTATTTATTTATTTATTTATTTATGTTAGTAAAGCTGGGATAAAAGACCTTTGGTTTGTTTTCTTTAATTTTTTTTTAAGTCATCGCACAGCAACCATATACACTAAATGTGGTCCAAATAAGTGACTGCCAACTAAGCGAGTAAAATGCAGAGAACATCTCAACGAAGAAAGAACCACGCTCAGCGTTACAACTACACAATAAATTGTGTTGTAACTGTATTTCAGTTCTAAGCGTTTTTCTTTCTTCGTTGGGATGTTCTCTAACCATACACACTTTAACCCATATCATACTGAGGTCCTAGTGTGTTAGCAAGAGGCGTAGATTCTTATGTGTCACTGCCATTATGCAAGCTACATTATAGTACTTACTGATAAGGATATAGACTAACCGGCTTTAGTTCAAGGGTGGTGCCAGAATAGCTTGGCGCCTAGAGGCGCCAAGCTGTTCTGGCACTACCCTTGAACTATTTTAGTTCTGGCACTACCCTTAAACTATTTTAGTTAAACTTATTTCACACACTGGTGTATTCCGAATGATAATGGGTTAATCCGCCTCGTAAGCAGTAGGTCCTCGCTCCGACGTCAGTCGACCATGACCTTCTGATAACTGGGTTGACACTACAACACTTGACAAAGTTATTAGAAATGGCAACCTTGATGGTAACTTCTTGTGTGATCTCTTCATATCACTCCGCTTCAAACATTTGATAACAACTCCGATTTCATAATACCGAACAGTAACTTACGAAATACATGTGTGCATACCAGTTCGCAAAACTGACAAAAAGGGGATGACTACCTGTATTGATAATTTAGCAAAGCTACCAAAAAAAGCAGTTAAAAGCACTGACGTGACTCTAATTCCTTTAATTTCTTGGTATTGTTCCAGAAAGAAAAAAAAAACTTCTCTCACTGGCCTATTGACGGTGGCGTATTCTCGTAGTCATAATAAATAATGATTTTGTTTTGTTGAGGCAATGTAATGAAACACGTGTTTCATCCCCCTATTGTCTCTCTGCTAATTCTTTTAGAGCGCACTCACTGCCGGTACTGCCGCCTGAAAACATTCACCACTCCAGAAATGCTCGAGTATTTACAATGATGACAATTCAAGAATTCACCAAAGTTGAGACTATGTCCGTTGTACGAGTTCCAAACTTTTTGTTTATGACTGTGACATGATCACGGCGCGTCTTACGCACAAACCAAATTATATGCACGAATAATCAAACGTCACTTCCGGAAAATGGCACTGCATCGGCCTTTGCCGACTCACGTAATCTTCCTTTTTCCGTTGGGGCTGTTAGGCAGGAGTCTTCCTGACACATTTAATAATATGTGTGCTGGTCTGTGATTTTGGACCTTACGGCCTTTTGCGGTAAGGTCCAAACTCACAGACCTGTACACACTGAATTGGGTCGTCAGCTAATCCAAAACTGCGCTCTAATTTCAATTGAGGAACACAGGTCATATGCGTAGTCGCGGTCTGCGTTTGCGAGAGAGAGAGAGAGAGAGAGAGAGAGAGAGAGAGAGAGAGAGAGAGAGAGAGAGAGAGAGAGAGAGAGAGAGAGAGAGAGAGAGAGAGAGAGAGATGAAACTTTATATAACAAAGGTTGATGCCGGTATTGAGGTTGTGACATCATCATCATAGTCATCAAAGCCGTTATATTACGTGACAAGTGAACTGCACCACGGCCCTTGATATCCTCGCCGACATAGCCATTATTCAAACTTGACGTTGCTAATAACTTTAGTAACTACAAGACTATCTGCACACAAGAGAGAGACTGAGAGAGAGAGAGAGAGAGAGAGAGAGAGAGAGAGAGAGAGAGAGAGAGAGAGAGAGAGAGAGAGAGAGAGAGAGAGAGAGAGAGAGAGAGAGCCGAGAGAGTCCCTGCAAGCACTTCGTCAATGACCCAGAATAACTTCCGGTCAGCCCTAGTTCAGATCAACGTTCGCTGTCGCAACATGAATGGCGAGCGGATGTTTTTCAACATGTCCTCAAACCGCTCGCTTTCCGGACAGTTGTCTCATCCATTCATCACTAACACATCCCAACAGGAGACGGATCGATCATGACAATTTTAGGGTGATGTGTAGGGTGATGTGTAGGGTGATGTGTAGGGTGATGCACAACAGTTCTGCGTATACACGATCTGGATTTTGCCTATCCGTTGAATCCAGACACTACGGATGTTTTTGAAGATGACACGCGGTCACTCGCTTCCCGGAGAGTTGTCTCATGCATTCCGTAATTAGTATTGACAGCCTAAGAGACAGAGCGACAGTGATAGTTCAAGGCTGGCATCAGAAAAGCTAGGATCCTCCGTCGTTGAAAGATAAAAGACAGTAAACCCATTTTTGTGAAAAGCGAGATTTTCACGGTCTCACAATGAAAATCTCGCTTTTCACAAAATTGGACTTACTGTATTTTGCCTTCACAGGACAGACCCAGACAGACACGCTACATGACGGGGAACCGATCAGACATGAAAGCTCAAGGGTGGTGCCAGAATAGGTAGGCACCTAGACAGACTCACAAGCGGATCCTGATCGGCCGTGCATACACCGAACTGTTTGAATCATCATTGGTTCAGGATACAGTCCACAATGAGCAAGAAAATGCGAACGTAACAATGGCAACCGATTACCCAATGCGAAAAAAAAGGCCATCGGGCCGACATCGGCCCGATGGCCTTTTTTTTCGCATTGGGTAATCGGCCCGATGGTCTTTGCTATTGGCTGTTTTTCATTATCCGCGACGCACCTTCGCCGAACTGCTTGCTTAAGCTGAACTTTGAAATGCTGATTGGTTGGTTAGTTCAGGGTTTAACGTCCACGGCACCGGAATGACAATGGACGACCCTAGCGGGCGGGTTATGGGGGAGAGGGGCAGCTATTGCCTATAGAGTACGACCTGAACACTGATCAATGCCGGCGCACTGCAACTGTGCCACTTTTGATTCACTAGGGCCTTTCAACGGACATGCTATTGAACAAGTCCGGATTTTTTTTTCCCGCCTGGATTGCGAGTCCAGCTACTGGGGCCGGGACGCGGGCTCGAACCCACAACCCGGCTGTTCCCCAGTTCGCTCTCTTTCGATCCAACCTGAGCTATTTTGGGACTGGAATTGTGGTATGGCGGTAAGAATTAACCCGTTATGTGCCAGCTGAGGCAGATTGTGTTTCTGCGGTCTTCGTTGATTCAACTAGAAAAGAAACACTAGCAGTCCTAGGAACAAGGATTCAACTGAAGTGGTGTAAGCAAGAGGCATAGATCCTCATGAGCCCCCGCGACTGCGGGGGCTCATGATGATCTATGCCTCTTAAGGTGGGGTGTTGTTCACATTTTCTCAGCACCGAATGGGTTAAATCCACGTACACCGAGCACACTGTACTACACACAACGCATTTCAACACCAGCCGGCTGTGCGCGCTAAGTCATTTCTTGCTCATCTGAACTGTCAAGCATAATAATCATGTAATTCCTAACTGGCAGGCAAAGGATCCTCGGGCAGACTGACGCAGGCCCGCAGATGAACCGCACACCACACATTGCGAACGCAACGTTGAACACAGTATCATACACACAACAGATTTCACCACAAGCGATGTACTCTATATTTTTCTCCGCACATTTGTTGACGCGAACTGTCAACCCGAATATATATAAATTCCAGTGAGCACACGGTCCTCGAGCCGACGTCGGCCGCAGTGGGCCGACATCGGCCCCAGGACCTTGTGCGCCAAGCGCCCCAAAAAATCCTTTCTCCACCTCTCTCAGTAACTATCGATATAGCCGCTGATGGACACAGAATGCTTGGCTGACAAAAGTCAAAAAACTTCTGCGGTCAACGCACTGTTTTTTCTTTTCTTTTCAGATGTATACTCAGTACCGGCGGTAAAGCACCCGGTAGTTTTCATTCGACACAGCTCGTCTGCAGGACTTGTTTAGGCTTTGCTGAATCAAAACATGAGAGGTGTGTACAGTTAAAGCTTAACAGTTTACTCAGCCACATGCTTCTTTAAAGGCCCACTACCTCCGTAACTGTTTACAGATTCGCTTCTGTAACAGATGGTTACGTAATGCTACACACAGATCCAGCTAGGGTTCATTTAGACACAAGAGAATCCAGTTCAGCACGCGTCATCTTTATATCAAGTAATCTGACAATGTCTTCACGCCTATAAAATATACAAAGCTTTCAGTACGAGAAACTGCTAAAAATAGATTGACAAGCTAACGGCTGCGCAGAATAAATCAGTGCGATTACGCGTGTGCTTTTGCTGCGTGTCCAAAATGCTGTTACCGTTTACTGTGTGTGTGTCGAAAAGGCATAAGTTGAAACGCAAATAATGCTGAGATGTGTCTTCACATTTATGCGTAATGGTACTTTCAAGAAAAAAACTGGGATACCGCCCCCTTTGCTGATCCTGCTACGTCAGCAAACGACAATGATTCTCAGTAAAACACGAGTGCTCATGAGAATCTATGCACCCAGCGGGAGAAACTGGAAAGGCTGGTACCATAAGAGACACCTTCGTGTCTGTTCTTTGTGCTGCATCATGTCACATTTCGTGAGTGTTGAATCTGTTTATGACCTACCCTGCAACAAACAAAAACCTTTTATTGTCGAGACACCTCGACCAACGCCCAAAATGCAAGAGGCATAGATCCTCATGAGCCCCCGCAACTGCGGGGGCTCATGAGGATCTACGCCTCTTGCCGATCCAACCGGCTTTGTGCCCATGTTCTTTGGACGGCTTTGGTGTTAATTTAACCCTTATGATTCGGAATACACCAGTGTGCGAAATAAGTTGGACTAAAATAGTTCAAGGGTAGTGCCAGAATAGGTGCCAGAATAGCTTGGCGCCTCTAGGCGCCAAGCTATTCTGGCACCACCCTTGAACTAAAGCCACTGGTCTATATCCCTATCTGTAAGTACTATAATGTAGCTTGCGTATGGCAGTGTACAAATTTGAAGCTTTTAGCCTTAGTATGATATGGGTTAAGAACGATTAAGTTCGAAGAACACCGCCCAAATGCAAGAGGCATAGATCCTCAAGAGCCCCCGCGAATGCGGGCGCTCCTGAGGATCTACGCCTCTTGCTGATCCAACTGTGTGTCCATGCCTCTTGGAAGGTAGAGGCGCTGATCTCAGAAACACGATCTGGGTCCACGGGCAGTGAAGGACTAAGCCTTCCCTGAAGACCTCGCTGAAATTCAACTCTAGCAGGTTTGCAAGCGAATGGCGCCATTAGTATGCACACCTATTCATCTGATACGTCGCAGAAGAGCGGAAAACAGGGTTTTTTGTTGTTGTTGTTGTTGCTGCTGCCCGTAATCCCTACACCCTATTTTGTCAACAGTGGTGACAATTCGTGACGACGCAGAGACGCCCCAGCGTCAGTGTTGGGTCACAAAACCGGTCGACCTACATTGCGCGCTGACAGGAAGAGAAATCTTCCCCTGCTTAACTCATTCAGCCCGACGCACGTATTTCCCAAACTTTGGAGGCGTCATCTAACGACTATGCACCTGTTGCAGGAGATGGGTCGACCATGATAATTCAAGGGTAGTTCTAGATTAGCTTGGCGCCTGTCGGCGCCAAACTAATCTGGCACTACTCTTCAATTATCATGATCGACGCATCTCCTGCTTTAGTGCGTCAGGGCTGAATGGGTTCATACCTTTTACCCTTTGTGTGTCGGCAGAGGTTTTAGTCGCGCTGATTCCTGTAGGAATCATCGCGACTAAAACCGCTACCGACACCCAAAGGGTTAAGCAATTTAAAGACAGTCAGCGGGTTTTTATGTGGAAAAAAAAAATTCCCGCAGTGACAAAACGCAGGTGAAAAATAATTGTCGAACAGTAAAATCTGTTTTGAGGAACCTTCTTGTTTGCACAAATAATTTGTCTATTATGACAGGTGCTCCAGAAATCCAGATCAAAGATGTGATTGCCAAAATGTGCAATATGCACACAAAAAGCGCCTATAAAAAAAGAAACACGCTTAAAAAGGACAATTTGCAAATCAAAGATAACTATCGAATTAATTTCTTGTCAGTATGTCCATTTTGGAAAAAAAAACAAACTAAAATGTAATAATTGTGTTGTAAATTACATTTTAAAGCGTGTTCCTTTCTTTACTGGGATTTTTTTCTCTCTCAAGAGAAGTCTTGAAAGAAAACGATTGTCACCTGTCATTAAAGACCATCAGTTAGATGGCGACAGCCACCTGAATGATGGCCTTTAATGACATATGATCTCCAATAAGATCGATCGCCCACAACAGGCTCTGCTAAACAAAAACGATTGCATGTGGTGACATAAACCGCACATTCACATAGCCACCTAAATGAGGGTCTTTAATGCCAGGTGGTCTCTCATTAGAGCGGTCGCACAAAACAGGTTCTGCTGAATAAGGACGATTTTATGTGGGGGAAAAGCCGCAAAGTCACGTGTAAGGAAAAGGTAATATAGCAGAGGATAGCCACCTAAGAAGAAGACCTATTAGCCATTGTGAAAAAAACGCAAACTGAAGTGGTATGGGCATGTCACGCGTTCAGCAGGGCTTGCCAAAACAATCCTGCAAGGCACTGTGCAAGGAGGACGAAGGAGAGGAAGACAGAGGAAAATATGGGAGGACAATATCTCAGAGTGGACAGGACTGAAGCTGCGCGATGCGCTAAGAATGGCAGAGAACAGAGAGGAATGGAGGGAGCTGGTTGCCAAGTCATCAGTGGTGCCCCAACGGTCGGCAAGACTACGGGAGATAGATAGATAGATAGATAGATAGATAGATAGATAGATAGATAGATAGATAGATAGATAGATAGATAGATAGATAGATAGATAGATAGATAGATAGATAGATAGATAGATAGATATATAGATAGATAGATAGATAGATAGATAGATAGATAGATAGATAGATAGATAGATAGATAGATAGATAGATAGATAGATAGATAGATAGATAGATAGATAGATAGATAGATAGATAGATAGCCAGCTAAATGATGGTCTTTAATGACTGATCGTATCTCATAAGTGTGGTCGCCCACAACATGCTCTGCTGTATAAAGACAGTTTTATGTGGGGACAAAACAGCACAGTCACAAACAAGGAAAGAGTAATAGAGTAGAAGACAGATTTCAAACACTGTAGGCTTAGAAACACGTGAACAACACATAGAGGCGTGAAACTTAACCCATTCAGCGCCAACGCCCTACAGCAGGAGACGGATTGACCATGATAATTCAAGGATAGTGCCGGAGAAGCTTGGCGCCTGACTACCCTTGAATTATCAAGGTCAATCCAGTTCCTTCAGCTGGCACTATAGTCTTTCAGGTGACATATCCAAAAATGTTGGAAATGCGCATGTGAGGTTAGATGGGCCAGCATACAGGCTGACAATAAACAGCAAACAGCGCTAGACGTAGATAGCGTAAGACATTACGGGCACAGTAATCGGACTTTTATCAGGCTACCGCTCTGTTTACAGCATAGCCATTGACTCATTGTCTCCCAGGTACGAAATACCCACATTTGGGAGTTGTCCTCTGAGGCCTGCATTACGATTTAGGAGACAGATCGAGCATGATAGTTCAAGTGTGGTGCCGGAATAGCTTGGCGCCCATGAGGGCGCCAAGCTATTCTGGCACCACCCTTGAACTATCATGGTCGAGCCATATCTTGCTGTGGTGTGTCGGCACTGAATGAGTTAAAGTTTCCTGTGTGTATACGGAATATTTATGCGCCTTTTTGTGGCAACAGTACATGTATCGTAGCCAAAGCACAGCAGAGCCTGTTGTGAGCGGCCACGCTGACGAAACAATCACCTGTCATTAAAGACCGTCATTTAGGTGGCTGACAAGTGATATATTTTTTACCCTTTTCCAACACTTGCCATTACGTGTAAATCTGAAGACACATTTCAGCACCATGTGTGTTTGTTATGCCTTGTCCACACACCTAATGAATTTCTACAGGTTTTTTTTTGGGCGCGCAGCACTAACGCAAACGCACACGCTTAATCGCACTTGTTTATTCTTCGCAGCCCGTTCGCGTCTAAATCTAGCTCAGTATTACTGGTACAAACAGCGTTGAGCTGAGTCACTGTCAGATTACTTGATATTTATGACAACATGTGCTGAACTGGATTCTCCTTAATCCAAATGCATTGTATCTAGACTTGTATGTATCATTTAATAACCATCTATTGCAGAAGTGTTTCTTTAAACATGTATGGCGGTATAGGACTTTTGAGAAAGCAACGGGTTATTTTTGTTTGTTTGTTTGTTTGTTTAACTCATTCAGCCCGACGCACGTATTTCCCAAATTTTGGAGGCGTCATCTAACGACTATGCACCAGTTGTGCAGGAGATGGATCGACCATGATAATTCAAGGGCAATGCCAGATTAGCTTGGCGCCGACAGGCGCCAAGCTAATCTGGCACTACCCTTGAATTATC
>BTPG01000001.1:162319202-162361702 GCA_036245525.1 Semisulcospira habei | reverse complement strand
GCGCCACACAACAGTTCCTTAAAACCATTTCCCTCCCTCCCCCCCCCCCCCCCCCCCCCACCAATATAAAAATGTTCCTCTTCTGCAAGTCATATACCGCACCTGTAAGCGGTTGTTGCATTTTGCTTATGTATACGGCTTACGTATTAGACCTACGAATACGCATGTGAGCTGGTCTGTGATTCTGAACCTTACGGTTGGCAGCCGTAATGTCCAAAATCACAGATCAGCCGACGTGTTATGATTGTAGCAGAAAATCACGCCAGACGCATCCCTGCCCCGAACTGTCGTGGGCGGAACCGTGCGGCGTGGGAGGGACACGTGGGGGGGGGGGGGGGAATTAAGAAAAGATTCGTTCCAGGAAGTACCACCCTTCGGAAAAAAAGACATAGAGCCTCAAGTGCCACAGCAACCCGCAGGGGCCCCTGAGAATCAATGCCTCTTGATGGCACAGGAAAGGAGCAAAAATGGAATAATTTAGAAAGACATACGCACACAAGAAGTACCCAACGGAGAAAGAAACAGGCTTAGAAAAGACAGTTGCAACACAATTTATTAATATTTTTCGGGTAAATATTCTATTTGTTTGTTTGTCTATTTTGACAAAGGATTTACCCGAAATATTAATAAATTGTGTTGTAACTGTCTTTTCTAAGCGTGTTTCTTTCTCCGTTGGGTACTTCTTTGCATTTTACACGCTTAGCAGTCAACATTTTGGTCTGGATTAGATACGCACACGAATATTTTAGACTGTGGTCATTGGTTGTTGATATAAAACAAAACAAAACAAAACAAAACAAATCTACAAAACGAAATAAAGTAAAATAACCAAAATCGGAGGCAATACGCGTCATCTACTTCCAACAATAATCACAACGCGTGTAATCCTTTGCAGACTGCAGAGCTCATGAGGATCTGTGCTCTGCTGACGAGGGTATGCCTTACTCATTTACATCTCAAATTGTACCCCTTCCACGGACCTCTTCAACTAACGCAACTGGTCTACACTTCCATTACATGAACCCACGCCTTGACGACGGGATTTTTAAAAAAAGGAAAAAGTTGCTGATATCAAATGTGCATGCTGGTCTGTGATTTTGGACCTTACGCTAAAAGCCGTAAGGTCCAAAACCACAGACCAGCACATATGTACATTGTATGTCTTTATTGCCCCCACCGAGCAGTATATAAGGGTTACAGCCAACCACTGGATTAGTGAGGTAATCAGCTAATGGAATGGCTGACGTCTCCCATTTGTCGATCACAATCCGAAAAACGTGATGAGGGGATGATTTTTGGTTAGAGAGAGAGAGAGAGAGAGAGAGAGAGAGAGAGAGAGAGAGAGAGAGAGAGAGAGAGCAGTGATGTGTTCCAGTGCCGGCAAGGCTATGGTTGCACTGTTCTGTTCTGCGTATTTTTAGTCAGAGAAAAGCATCACAAATCCCCATACTTTTCAGTTCGTCAACTTTGTCAAAGACAAACTCAGACCCACCCTAACCCCCTGAGGACAGTTCATTTTGGTGCAGTATGACAGTCTGACAAAATTTACTCCCGACTAAAGTGGACTAAACAACATCAAATACCTATGCGCCCTGAGTGAGTAAGTGAGTGAGTATGCCAATGATGCAAGAGGGATAGACGGACGGACTGACGGACGAACAAACGACGGATGGATGGACGGACAGACGGATGGATCGATGGTAGATGGATGGATGCATGGTTGGATGGATGGATTAACTAACTCATTTATTCCATTCATTCGTTTGCTTGTTGGTTCGTTCGTACTTTCGTGCATTCGCTTGTTTCCTTTCTTCGTTCATTCATTCGTTCTTTCATTCATTCATTTGCTCGTTCGTCGTTTGTTTATTCGTTCTTTCACTCACTCACTCACTCACTCGCTCACTCACTCACTCACTCACTCACTCACTCACTCACTCACTCATTCGGCACTCACTCCACTCACTTACTTACTCACTCACTCACTCACTCACTCACTCACTCACTCACTCACTCACTCACTCACTCACGGCACTCACTCCGGCACTCATGCACTCATTTATTCACTCATTCTTATATCAAAACATGCAGACGAAGTGCAATCATGATCATTCAGTATTACAGTCATTTGCTATTACTGTGTCGCTACTTGCCTTGCTTGCCGCGTCACACTATCAAAACATAGGTGGATTTTGGTAACACAACCTTTCTAGTGTTTCTCACCGCAAAGTCTTACAGCTGAACCCTAGTCAACCTACCTCAGACCGTGAATGCAGATGAAGACAATAGTTTCTACCAAGAGGCATAGATTTTCATGAGAATCTATGCTTCTTGAAAGAAAGAGTTCGCGGAGTTACCTACCCTAACGTTTACGTTTGGGACAACCGCACCCTTCCTAACACGTGGTTGTGGTTAGCCAGCATTGTGTAGAACTGAATCATGGGACATGAACACAAATGGAAGTCGGCAAAACAAAGCTTGTACACTCAGAGGAAAGAATGTAACAGGTCCCCGGCGTTTCCGATATGAGGTGATTTGTTACAATAGGTGTACGGCCAAAACTATCGTAATCTCTTACCGGGACGGGAGTCAGAGCAATGCCAAAGGTATTGTGATTCAGCGGCCTCTCTCTCTCTCTCTCTCTCTCTCTCTCTCTCTCTCTCTCTCTCTCTCTCTCTCTAATAATAATAATAATAATAATTACGGTATTTATAATGCGCTTATCTTATAATAATTATAACTCTAAGCGCGCACTCACAACTCGCACACGCATGCGCACGCTTTAGACAATGACTCACGTAACACAAATAGTGAAGATACATTAGGCTCGGGACGGTCAGCTTGGGCTGGGGAGTATGGTGATATAGTGCTAGAACTGTTGAAAGAGATGAGTTTTGAGGGCAGACTGGAAGGAGGAGAGCGAGTGTTTCTGACGGAGAGAGAGTGGGAGAGTGTTCCAGGTGGTTGGGCCGTATACTGAGAAAGAGCGGGGGCCGAAAGTGCTGAGTTTGGTGCGGGGGATGAGGACTGAGGCGGAGAGGGTCAGAGGCGGAGCGGAGGGAGCGGGGAGCACGGTGTAGGGGTGAAATAAGTTGGAGAGATACGCAGGAGCGTAGTTGTTCAGGGATTTGTAGCAGAGAGACAGAATCTTGTATTGGATGCGTTGGGGGATGGGGAGCCAGTGAAGGAGCTTGAACAGGGGAGTGATGTGGTCGGATTTTTTCTTTCTGAGGACGAGGCGGGCAGCATTGTTCTGGACGCGCTGGAGAGTGAGAGTGGTGGAGTGAGGAAGGCCAGAAAGGAGAGAGTTGCAGTAGTCGATGCGAGATAAGATGAGAGAGACAGCGAGTTTGGTGGCAGCTTCGGTAGTGAGGTATTTTCTGATCTGACTGATGCGGCGGAGGTGGAAATAACATGCCTGGGCCGTGGCGGAGACGAAGCTGGTCATGGAAAGAGAGGAATCGAGGATAACGCCAAGGTTCTTGACCGAGTCAGAGAGGGAGATGGGGGTGCTGTCGAGTTGAAGGTGGAGAGAGGGAGAGAGCTGGGAAAGTTTCTGGCGAGTGCCTACCAGCATGGCTTCCGTTTTGTCGTCGTTCAGTTTGAGCTTGTTTGCTGTCATCCAGTTTTTCACGTCCTCATAGCAGTCAGCCGTGCGAGTCAGTAGTGTCTGAGTGTTGTCGAGTTTGTCTTTGTCTAGTAGTTGTGAGTCGTCAGCGTAGAGGTGGTGGTGTATGTGGTGAGACTGGATGATGTTGGACAGTGGGGAGATGTAGAGTGTAAAAAGGACCGGGCCCAGGACGGACCCCTGAGGAACGCCGCAGGAGAGCCTGACTGGGTTGGAGGAGACGCCGTCGATGGTGACGGACTGCTGTCTGTCGGAGAGGTAGGAGAGAAACCAGAAGTGAGCGAGTCAGTGATGCCAAAGGAGTGGTGGAGGCGGTGGAGGAGGATAGAGTGGTCTATGGTGTCGAAGGCGGCAGAGAGATCGAGTAGCGTAATAAGGGAGATGTTGCCCGAGTCAGTGGAGAGAAGCAGGTCGTTTAGGATATGTAGAAGGGCAGTTTCAGTGCTGTGATGTTTGCGATAGGCAGACTGGAAGGGACTGAGGAGGTTGTTGTCGGCGAGGTGGAGGTTGAGTTGGTTGAGGACGACCTCTCTCTTAAAATATGAAACTCATTGCCTTTAAACATTAAATCATGTTCAGGTAAAACCCATTTCAAACGTGCTTTGCACACGCACTTCCATTCAGCCTGACTTTACAGTTTGCCATATAAGAGCCTGAGGCATACGGTATTACTGCTGATAACACGTGAACGTCACATATTTTCTCTTTCTCCTTACATTTGCTAAGTGATATTCTTTTGTCTTGTCGGTGTCGCTATACGCTCTTGATGCTGCTGATTCTTTGACACTGTCTTAGCTGATTATAATATTGATGCTATGCACTCATTTATTTCCCTTGCTTTTTGTATTGGTGGCAGTTACAAATTCTCCAATGCCATTTTTTTCTCCTTTCATTAATTCACCTATTGTGTTTTTTTTCCCGTTGTTTTTCTTCCTCTTCTTTTTCTTCTTCTTCTTCTTCTTATTGTTATTATTGTTGTTATTATTTGCATGCTATGTTTATTTTCCTGTTATGTTGTTTTGTTTACAGGACAGCTTGTAAGACAGGCATTGAGTTGCCTAATAGCTTTATCCTGAATAAAAAAAGATTCATCAAAGATTCATCTCTCTATGCTTTATCCTGATAGCTCATCATCTCTCTCTCTCTCTCTCTCTCTCTCTCTCTCTCTCTCTCTCTCTCTCTCTCTCTCTCTCTCTCTCTCTCTCTCTCTCTCTCTTTCTCTAGCAACGGCAAGTTTGTACAATGACGATTTGCTTTCTGTCAAAACTTTTTACCGTTGAAAAATAAAGTTTCATCATCATTATCATCATCATCATCATCATCATCATCATCTCTCTCTCTCTCTCTCTCTCTCTCTCTCTCTCTCTCTCTCTCTCTCTCTCTCTCACACACACACACACACACACACACACACACACACACACACACACACAAACACACACACACACACACAGAGTCTGTCTCACTCCAGGCGAAACTGAAGACGGGCTTGATCTATACAGCGGGTCCGTTGAAAGGTCCTTGTAAATCATTGTGGCACAGTTGAAGCGCGCCGGAATTGATCAGTGTTCAGGTAGTACTTCATTGGCCGGCATTAGCTGTCCCTGTCGCCCTCACAACCCGCCCGGTAGAGCCGTCCATTATCACTCCGGTGCCCCTTGCCCTGGACGTTACTTGAAACCCCGGTCCAAACTAACAAAATCTCTCTCTCTCTCTCTCTCTCTCTCTCTCTCTCTCTCTCTCTCTCTCTCTCTCTCTCTCTCTCTCTCTCTCTCTCTCTCTCTCTCTCTCACACACACACACACACACACACACACACATTCTAAATTACCGACAAAGTCATGAGGTCAGAGAGATGACCTTGAGATGCTGGCATTATCTAGTTTTAATATGATAGATCCTCAGTGCCTGCATTGACAATGGCAGTGAAAAGGTTAACTAACCTATGACAGTTTTAAGGAGATCATTTGCACACGCCGACATTGACAGTTACATAGTTTAAGTGGTACGCTCTAGTCAATTATAGGCCCTGACAGTAAAGGGGTTAACCTCTTGGCTGTCGGTAGCGGTTCTTGTCGTGATGATTCCTGCAGGAATCATCGCTACAAAAACCGCTACCGACAGCTAAAAGGTTAAACTATACTCAGTCACGAGGTCAGAGAGATAATTCTGAGACGCTGGCAGTGAATAGGTTAAGCATTTGCTATGCCGGGTCACAAACAGGTCTTTTCTACACTTACAGTAACTGAAGGGGTTAAACTAGTCAGCATGTGAGATCATTTTTTAGACGCTGGCGGCAAAAGGGTCAAGTCAGTGACTCGCGCGGTATGCCGGAAACGCGCGGAATGTTGGGAATGTTATTCTCCCCTCTGCGAAAGAGATAAAAGTCAGTAATGTGATAAAGGTAATCCGACGGTGGGTGCAGCCCAAAGGGGTCCTCCTGTTACAGCAATAGGTCGGGCGTTTGGCGCTAAATAAAACGTTTAATTCTGGGCACAGCTGGAGGCGAGCCTTAGTCAGTCAGCAAGAGACATAGATCCTCATGAGCCCCTGCAGATGTAGGGGCTCATGAGGATCTATGTCTCTTGCAGATGGACGGGATCTCAATGCGGGATTGTCAGTGGCCTATCTTAGCGAGGTTTGTTACTGTGAGTGCTGACGTCTATTGAGCACAGAAATATGATATTGTCGTTCAAAAAGAGCGAGTGAGGTCAGTCAGCCGAGGCAGCGCCGTACGCGCCTATTTTGTTGTGATGAAGTATTTTCCAATGACTATCCTGTGCTAGTGAACCCATTACGACATCCCCAGCGGCTAGTGTTTTCTTCTTCTTTTTTTTTTTTTTAATGCTAATTGCCCTATGACGGCTACATTACAGATAGATCAACCATTTTAGTGCAAGGGTCAGTGGTGCCAAAATAGCTTGGCGCCCCAGGCGCCGAGCTATTCTGCCCCCCTTGAACTATCATAGCCAAATTAATCAGTTCAAGCAGTAGTGTATCAGAATAAAAATGGTTAAATAAGTTTAGTAACGGCGCATTATCATTTTCAATTATCCCTTTTCATCCTGATACTCCCATTGCTTGACATAGATTTGACTATGATAGTTCAAGGGTGGTGCCAGAAAAGCTTGGCGCCTGAGGCGCCAAGCTATTCTGGCACCACCCTTGAACTAAAATGGTTGGTCTATCTCCTAATCTGTAAATTGGCCCTTATAGGACAATAAGCAGTTTAACAAATCTGCGTCAGGATGTAATGGGTTAAGTAACAGCACTGGCGGTATGTTCCGTTTAACACTGACTGATCGGGTAGCGAATCGATGTAGACAACCAACCATTGTGGTTTCTTTTTTTTTCTTTTTTTTTTATTTATATATTTTTCTTCTTCGCCTAAAGTCTCTCTCGCATAAGCTTTGCCCCGGAAATTGATTTCCTGTCCACGTGTGTTTTCAATTCCTGCGGCACGCTCTTTTCGCCCGCTCTAGTCTTTGTCAACAAAAGTGTGGATCGCTCTTTATGTTATTTCAATTACTTCATCCATAAACATTTTTTTTTTTTACATCCCTTCCGGTGTTTGACAGGAGAACGCTCCTGCGATGACTACAATCCACTTGTGTGTCTGAATGTGGGTATGTATGTGTGTCTGAATGTGGGTATGTATGTGTGTCTGAATGTGGGTATGTATGTGTGTCTGAATGTGGGTATGTATGTGTGTCTGAATGTGTCTGAATGTGGGTATGTATGTGTCTGAATGTGGGTATGTATGTGTGTCTGAATGTGGGTATGTATGTGTGTCTGAATGTGGGTATGTATGTGTGTCTGTGAGCTTGTGTCTTGTGTTTGTTATGTATGCCTTTGCGTGTGCGTGTGTGCGTGCGTGTGTGTGTTTGTGCGTGCGTGAGTGCGCGTGTGCGTGCGCACGTGTGTATGCGTATATGAACTCGTGTCTGTGTGTTTGTTTAGGTATGCATTTGAGCGTTTGTATGTGTGTGTTTGTGTGCGTGTGTATGTGTGTGTATTTGCGACGGTGCGTGCGTGTAAACTGATGTTCGCGCTGGCATGCCCATGTGTGTTTGTGTGTGTGCGTGTGAATGTGTGCGCGTGCATGCGATCGTGGATACTTCAGTGGTGTGTGCCTGTTTAGGTGCGTGCTGGCGTGCCCGTGTGTGTGTGTATGTGTGTGTGTGTGTGTGTGTGCTTGCGTGCGTGCGCGTGATTATACATTGTGTGTGTGTGTGTGTGTGTGTGTGTTTGTGTGTGTGTGCGTGCGTGTGTTCGCGCGTTTATCTGTGTATGCACACAGCAGGAGCAGCCAGCAGTATCTATACTAGATTTATAATGTCGCCCAACCTGTAACGCGCCACTGTAAGCAGCCATCCCGGCTCACCAGCGATGTCACGTTATGCAAACACACCACAACGCAGTGACATTAAAACCAGTCAACAAAACCATCCCAGGCCGACATTGGCCGTCGTGCGCGGGCCCACTGCGACCGACTTCGGACCGAAAACCTTCAGCCCGTCACAGCCATCGTAAACTACTGACCCATCTCTGCTTTTCTGAGAACTGTTTAAAACCAAAACAGCACAGCAAGAGGCATAGATCCTCATGAGCCCCCGCAGTCGCGGGGGCTCATGAGGATCTATGCCTCTTGCTGGCGTTAATATAACCTCTCCTGCCTGATCACTTTTTGTGCCAGAGGGACGTTAAACCGGAGTTAATGAATGGCGGAGTGTCAACGATCGCGATTTCCTTACATCAAAAGGTCGAAAATCTTCCGTAAATGGATCTGAGCATTGGCGAAGGAATGTTACGGTATATACTTTTTCTTCTTTTTCCATTTCTTTTTCTTGGCTTGACTTCGCGAACGAAGATTTTATAGGAGTTGCCCACGACGTCTGCAGGCTTGTTCGTGGCTGCGGAGGCCAATCCGAGACAGGCAGGTTCGACCGCAGTGGCTGCAGGGGAAGGTCTGGCCAGGGTTCTGAGCTGCGGCATCTCTGTTTTTTCTCCTGAGCCGCTTGTCCTTAAGGCTAGCTCTGCGAGAGTCCTCAAAGGAGACAGCTGCCTTGTAAATGGTGGAGCGCCAGGTGTCACGGTCCGCAGCAAGCGAAGACCACTGGTGGTGGTCGATTTGGCAGGCACTAAGTGACTTCTTGAGACAGTCTTTGTATCTCTTCTTTGGTGCCCCTCTGTCACGGTGTCCAGTAGCAAGCTCGCCGAACAGGGTGATCTTTGGTAGGCGATGATCCTCCATCCTGGAGACATGCCCCGCCCAGCGGAGCTGTGTCCGCAGCAGCAAAGCCTCGATGCTCACAGTTTCAGCCTGTTCAAGGACCTCGACGTTGGTGACATAGTCACTCCAGTGAATGCCCAGGATTACGGTATATACGCTGGTCAGATAACTTGCGTACACCAACAACGTATCCGTAACCAGCAAGCAGAGACATTCGGGCCGACGTCGGCCGCAGTAGGCCCGCTGTACGCGGGCCTACTGCGACCGACCTTGGGTCCCATGACCTTTTACACACTGCTTATATCACTCCTTTATTTACACCTATAACTTTCTAAACCACCCCTCTTGTCAGTCCTGGCGGTAAGGTCACACAGTGCTGAAAGCTTTAGGGGAGACAGACACACGTTATTATTGTCGTAACTTGCAGGCAACGTTATGACACTGCTACATTTCACTAAGCGAAAGGCTCAGTGAGTGGGTGGGTGGAGGGGGGTGGGGGGTAGGGGGCAAGGAGAGGGGTGCCGGGAAAGAGCCGGGGGTGGGGATGAGTAGACTAAACACATGAGTCGTGCTTCCCTCAAGAGGAAAAGGACAATTAGTAAAAGTTGTGTCACTTAATTGTTGTGTGGATTACATGATTTTAGTCGACTGCATAACATTATGATTACAATATCTCTCTCTCTCTCTCTCTCTCTCTCTCTCTCTCTCTCTCTCTCTCTCTCTCTCTCTCTCTCTCTCTCTCTCGTGAAACACACACACACACACACACACACACACACACACACACACACACACACACACACACACACACACACAGTGTACACATATACAGTCCGTGTGCGTGCGTGCTTGCTTGTGTCGGGGCGCGTGCTTTAGTGTGTTCACACCTGCTTGATTGTGTCCGTTCGTGCGTGTGTATGTGCGTGTCAGTACTGACGCACTCTTTGTGTCAGTGCCAGCCGCGAGTTCGTATACCCGTGTATTTGTGTGCGTGCTTGCGTGTTTCCACACTTTCAAGTGGCAGCAGCAGTTTGGACATTCTTCGCTGTAAAACTCCAAGCAAGCTCCACCTCACAACGAAACCATTATCACACATTCAGTTACTGCACCAACCCATGCCAACTGCAAAAGGCACATATTCTCAGGAGCCCCTGCATTCGCAGGGGCTCATAAGAATCTTTGCCTTTTGCTAACCGACCGAAATCGGCTTCAGCTGTTCCGCAGAACTGAGGGTGTCAAGCGGTTTCCGCTGCCGGTCTCGACTGAAGTAATTTGTCGTGATTTATGCGTCAGTCTTTGCAACGTCGGACGAACAATCTTGCACTTTTAAATGATATAAGCACGCGAAAATAAAGAATTCTCTCTACATATAATTATACTGACGAGCAAAAGAAATGCGACGCTTTCGGAACCATCGGAAACACTTAAGTGTTTCCGATGGTTCCGAAAATGTCGCACTGATTTCTTTAGCTCATCAGTATATAATATGCTACTGAATGCACTAAAGCCAGCCAAGAAGTAAGAGATGAGTCCAAAATAGCTTCGGTGGTTACGCGTCTGAGCATGTGAGAGCGAAGGGAATTGCCGGGTCGTGGTTTCGTGTCCCCGTCCCGGCAGCGGTAGCTGGACTAGCAATCCAGGGAAAAAAGACGGGATTGCTCCATAGCATGTCCGTTGAAAGGTCCTTTTAAATCAAAGTGGCACAGCTGCAGTGCGCCTGAATTGATCAGTGTTCAGGTCGTACTCCATAGGCAATAGATTTCCCTGTCCCCCATAAGCCATAACCCGCCCGTTAGGGCCGTCCATTATCACTTCGGTGCCGTGGACGTTAAACCCCGAACTAACCAACCTACTGAAGCCAGGATAGAGTAACAACCGACAGTGTAAACTGCACTGAAATGAAAGAAAACCTGGGGGGGGAGGGGGGGGGGGGGAGAGGGGGGGGGGGGGCGGGAGGGGGGGGGGGGAAGAAAAAGTGTTTGCAATGGCGAGATAAAATCAGTTTTGTTAGTTCTGTTTCCTAGATTCTCGAAATCGATATGTTTTTCTATCGTTGGTTATTTTAGGTTCTTATCATGCCGACTGAACAGGCAGATGCAACGCTAACGTTGCATCAACCCTTAACATTCGTAGTACACCAGTGTGTGAAATAAGTTTTACTAAAATAGTTCAAGGGTAGTGCCAGAATAGCTTGGCGCCTCTAGGCGCCAAGCTATTCTGGCACCACCCTTGAACTAAAGCCATTGGTCTGTATCCTTGTCTGTAAGTATGATAATGTAGCTTGCATATGGCAGTGTACACATTTGAAGCTTTTAGCCTCAGTATGATAAGGGTTAATCTCAGATGAACTATGCAAGTCAATCGATTTTCCACTACAAATACATTATAGATGTCGGATGGTCCCAATCAACATTCCACATCGATCCCACCTAAAATGTAAACGACTGAGTTGCAGATGGTGTTTCGGTGTGTTTTTCCCGTGCATATTTATAATGATCAGACAGCAAAAAACGATTGGTGATAATGATTGTGATAATTAAAGATTTTGTTGCATAGTGTGGTTTCTGTTGTAATTGTTGTTGCTCGTGTTGATGTTGTCATTGTTATTGTTGTTGTTGGTGGTGATGATGATGACGACGACGATAATGATGATGATGTTATTAATGGTCATGAATGATGGCGACGACGACTGAAAGTGTGCGAACCGAGGCCAACTTAATGGCAAGAGTGAGCTTAGTTCTGCGTCAACCACTAAGCAAAGTGCTCCGCTATATAGCGGAGCACCTTGCTTATCGGCTGGCGCAGGACTAAGCTGACTCATGCGGCAACTGACCCCTCAAGACATAAATACCAGTTAAGCTAACGTTCCTAAGACCGACGTCGGCCCGTGGAAAGGTGTGTATGCACAACGGTAACAAGGTATCCCGGCCGTATCACTGCCAGCTTCACTCTGAATTTAAAACTGTAACTCATGGCGAATTAACCCAGAAACCTGACACGTTAATTATGGCAACAGGGTGTGCCGGTGGGCCATATTTCAAGGGTGGTGTCAGATTAGCTTGGCGCCTGTAGGCGCCAAGCTATTCTGACACCACCCTTGAAATATTATGGTCGATTTGTCTCCAGAACTGTGACGAAGACTTCAGCGGACATCGCCGATATTTTGTCCTCGGAGCTTAATGAGTCAATTTATAATTAAACATGAACCGGAATACTTACATCAGGTGGCTCCTTAGTGGCCTCGATACGGAGAGCTGTTTGGGTCATGACCACTTTCCACTCTGTCACTGCGGCGACAAAGTGACCACACGCACAACGGAACGTAGTAGATCCAACATCGGACGCCGATTGCCTCCCCTCTCACACAACTGACCGCACCGGGTTATATCCACTAGGGTAAATCCACTACACTGGTATATCCACTACAACGGTGTATCCACTACAGTGGCCAATCCACTACGTGAGGTTATATCCACTACGTCAACCACTGATAATAAAACACAACAAACTGCACTCCTTTGCACACTGAATTCACTGGCAGTCAAAGATTATGATCCATATACCGTACCTTTGTAATACCTAGTTTTAAACGTATTAAAGTGCTGCTAACACTGTGCAGTTTTCTTTTTATATTGATGTCATTATTTTATTGAAATAAATACTGCTTAAATCAACTGGCGAGACAATACAACACTGTTTTCTCTAAGCAACGAGTTTAACCAGTGTTTAAACACACCGAATTACAGCAGGCAGTCACTGACTGACTGATAACCAAACTGTCTCAGCCACGCGAAGAATTTTTCTTTTGAAGTCACTGGCTAGACATAGAAATAACAACACATTTTTCTCTCTGGGTTATTTCACCAACTCTTTTACACACTACGAAATCGCTAGCGGGTTTGCTTAGTGAGTCCTCGCCTACAGGTGACTCCCAGGTGAATGAAGCAGGTAGCTGGGTGGCCCACACTCTTAGTACAGACGGTACCCAGGTGTAAACACACATGCTCGCGGCATGATTCAGGTTCTAATCCGCGAGGCCGTCCCGGATTTGGCTCGGGAGAGTGGGGAGTGACTGATTCACCCTACTGCCTGTTGCGGCATGCACTCGGCAAGCGGTTCTAAACAATGAGATTTACGCTGCATCCTCCCACTGAACTCCCGTCGGTCTTCTCCTCACCCCACTCAACTGACACGTGAAACCTTGAATACCTCCTCCTTTCGCTGCAATCTCACTTAACCCATATATAAAAAAAAAAAAATCCTAAGGCTGCGTTTGTTTTATGTTGCTTGTTGTCCTATCAAAACTGCACTACAGATTAGGAGGTAGAACAATCATTGTAGTTCAAGAGTAGTGCCCGAAAAGCTACTCTGGCATCACCCTTAAACTAGCAAGGTCAAATTTATTTCAAGCGAAAGTGTATCTGGATGAAAGGGGCTGATTACTCTTACTCTTACTGGTCAGTGGGGCAGGAAATATATTTGACTATGATAGTACAAGGGTGGTGCCGGAGTAGCTTGGCGCCCAGATTCGTCAAGCTATTCTGGCACCACCCTTGAACTAAAATGGTTGCTCTATGTCCTGCAGCCTTCATAGGACAATGAGCAAATTTGCGGGATTAAAAGGCCACAATCGGAACATAGCGAGAGAGAGAAAAAAAAATAATACTGAAATTAAGTGGTTAGCATGATAAGACTGAACCAAGGTCTATTTATACACAGGTCCAAACTTCTGTCAGCAAGAGGCATAGATCCTTATGAGCCCTGCAACTGCAGGGGCTCACGAGGATCTATGTCTCTTGCTTCACTAGATGACGGAGCAGAAAAGCTGTAGTTGTGGAATGCCGCTTTTACTCCATGATTCGCAATAGAACAATTTAAGCCGTCTCGCATGTCAACCATTACTAACGATTTCAGCTTCTCCGACTGCCAACAACAATAATACTGACCTCCGGTTAGCTAACACTTGGAGATAAGCTACTGATCTAGCCTGTCGTAGTTGTCCTGATGAGGGCTCACCTTGTCCAAAAGTGCGGCACAGACTGGTCTAACTGTACAGAGGCAAATGAACACAGACTGGTCTAACTGTACAACACTGCCGACTGAAATAAACTGGCCTTCGCTGCTTGTTATCACTCAGAGTGCAAGAGATCCCAACTTTGAATTTTTTTTTTTTTTTTCAATCACAGCGCGCCGTCACTTTCTAATCACTTTCTAATCAGAGCGAGTGCAATGCACCTTGTAAACAGCACAGCAGTCCTCAACTTTGAACTCATAACAATGTGCTTACACCTCACACTGAACTGAAGGGCATGGGCCCTGTGTTGTGAAGCTCTCTGCAGCGTGATTCAATTCTGCCGAGTCGATTCGTCTACTTTTCTCTGCGTGTGTGTGCGTGCGCCTACGTCTCTCAGGCCCACACTCTCTATTCGTTCTAGTCTCTTTCCCTTAACTCTCTTCGCTACCCCTCCTTTTTGCTAGTTAAGGGCCGTTCACTCTTGACACAGGCATTTCATGTGTGGGCGCCCACAGTTGGCATGCCCCCACCCTTCACCTAACCCTCTCCCGGCCTCTCGGACTGGCTGGCTATTTCGGGAGCGGAAAACCCCACACGGTAAACTGCAAGCGAGACTGAGTGACAGACCGGTGCATTCTCCACGTTCAGTCTTGGTTTGTGCGGAAGCAGTCACTACTGAGCCGGTATGACACGCCACTAAATTCAGTATTATGACGTGAATTTCACGCAAGTCTTACACGGAGTCAATTTGACTCTCACGCCAGACTGACTCAGTGTCAATTTGATTGACTCACGGGCGACACATTGACTCGGGGTCAGTTTGACTCACGCCAAATTGACTGTGAATCATTTTGAACGGGACTCGGCTCACGCCAGATTGACTCGGTGTCAATTTGATTGACTCTCGCGACAGACTGACTCAGGGTCAATTTAACTCTCACGCAAGATTTACTCTGGATCAATTTGAATGCCTCTCACGTCAGATTAACTCAGGGTAAATTTGACTCTCACGCCAGACTGACTCAGTGTCAATTTGATTGACCCACGACACATAGACTCGGGGTCAGTTTGACTCACGCCATGAGATTGACTGTGAATCATTTTGAACGGGACTATCACGCCAGATTGACTCGGTGTCAATTTGATTGATTCTCGCGCCAGACTGCCTCAGGGTCAATTTGACTCTCACGCAAGATTTTCTCTGGATCAATTTGAATGACTCTCACGTCAGATTAACTCGGGGTAAATTTGACTCTCACGCCAGGGTTCTATTTGACCCGAGTCAATCTGGCGTAAGAGTCATTTTTGGCGGTTTTTTAATTTTAAATTGACCCCTAGGTAGATCTGGTTTGAGGGTTCTTTTAGGGTGTTACTAAGAGTCACGCAAAAGTGTCACGCCAAACTGACACCACCTCGCATCATTCGACTGATCTGGCGTGGGAGTTATCAGTTTCGGCGTGTGTTACTTCCTGGCTCAAACAAACAAGTCACACCAAAGCGTGTCCAGTAATGAAACAAAGAGCCTAGGGCCCACGACGGCCGCAGTGGGCCCGCGCACGCCTGTGCGCGGGTTCACTGCGGCCGTCGTGGGCCGACTAAAAACGTTTTGTTGCTGGGGTGATGACTCCTGATCGATCGAGCCCCAGCTAAACTGATTGACCCCGGACCGGGTCATCTTGCGTGACCGGTTATTTCTGAGAAGCAGACAATTCATTTTTCACTATAGAAGCCGGATGGTAATGACGTCAGTTATGACGTCAAAACAAACACTCACTCAGTTCGTTCGAGTCACGACACTCTGGTCTCTCTCCGAGGAAGCGAAAGGCAAGAGAATCTCCCTTAAAACTCATTCTACCCCAACACCGAAATCCCCAAATTTTACCGTTGTCTTCTGAAGACTGCACTCTAGTGCAGGACACAGATCGACCATGATAGTTCAAGGGTGATGCCAGAATAGCTTGGCGCCCATGGGCGCCAAGCTATTCCGGCATCACCCTTGAACTATCATGGTCGATCCTTATCTTGCTGTGGTGTGTCTGGGGTAGAATGAGTTAATCCATTTAGCCCCAACAGCGTACAGCAGGAGATTGATTGACCATGATAATTCAAGGGTAGTGCCAGATTAGCTTGTAGTCTTCAGGCACCAAGCGAATCTGGCACTACCCTTAAATTATCATGGTCAATCAATTTCATGTAACTGGTACATAGGCGTTAACACTTCCAAAATTTGGGCAAGGCATGTAAGGTTTAACTGTGACTTGTAATTGTCCACACTGATTTTAGACTAATACTTGTGACATTAATATGCTTGTATACATTTTCAATTTTTGTAATTGGTGGACAAAAGCAAGTGTCCATTTACAGTGGACATTAAATAAGTACAGTCTGCTTCGCTTATTTAAAGTTCGGCTGTAACAAAAGCTGGATATAACAACACCTTTTTCAGAGGTCTCGACAGCACTCTTTCTGTGTCAATTACTGACTTAGTTTTTAACACAATTCTGATATAGCAACACGAATATCGGGTCGCCTGGCGGTTTGTTATAGCCAAGGTTTATATAAGTCTTGAATTTTTAATCTCTCTCTCTCTCTCTCTCTCTCTCTCTCTCTCTCTCTCTCTCTCTCTCTCTCTCTCTCTCTCTCTCTCTCTCTCTCTCTCTCTCTCTCTCTCTCTCGTGCGGCCCACGTGGGCGCCGATCTAGCGGATACCATTGGATATCAGCACGCACTCGTCGGGGGCTTATTGTGTGCCCGTGCTTGTACGTGTGTACGTGTGTGTGCGCGCGCGCGCTTGTGTGTGTGTGTGTGTGTGTGTGTGTCAGCCTGAATGTGTGTTGGATGGAGAGAGAGAGAGAGAGATCTCTCTCTCTCTCTCTCTCTCTCTCTCTCTCTCTCTCTCTCTCTCCTCTCTCTCTCTCTCTCTCTCTCTCTCTCTCTCTCTCAGTCTCTGCCTCTCTCTGGCTTGTGTGTTTGACTATGCTAATACTTCACCTTTGAAAAGTAAACTTTCAATGATGATTCACTGATTGATTCTGTCCGCTGTGTGTGCCGGTGTGTGTGTGTGATGTGGTGTGGTGTGGTGTGGTGTGTGTGTGTGTGTGTGTGTGTGTGTGTGTGTGTGTGTGTGTGTGTGTGTGTGTTTGTGTGTGTGCGTGTGTGTGTGTGTGTGTGTGTGTGTGTGTGTGTGTGTGTGTGTGTGTGTGTGTGTGTGTGTGTGTGTGTGTGTGTGTGTGTGTGTGTGTGTGTGTGTGTGTGTGTGTGTGTGTGTGTGTGTGTGCTGTGTAAGGACATAATTCAAAAAAGCAAAGAGGCCGCCTCTGTGCCTAATCATTTATCCTTGAGAAATAAACTTTCGTTTTATGTCACTGATCTCTCACTCTCTCTCTCTCTCTCTCTCTCTCTCTCTCTCTCTCTCTCTCTCTCTCTCTCTCTCTCTCTCTCTCTCTCTCTCTCTTCATTAAGGCCACAACATCCGTTTTACCGTCCTTGAACCTTAACCCATCCTGTAGACAGGATTACTCGCGGCCGCTGATTTGTTTGCTGTCAGCTTTGCCTCCCTCTGTAGTGTTTTTTTTACGGGTAGGCCAACATCTCAATCCCAAGATCCCAGCGGTCACAGAACCGCAAAGACCCTCGAGCCCACAGTCGTGCGCGGGCCCACTGCGGTCGTCGTGGGCCCGAAGTCGTTTTGCTGCTGGGGAAGCCCGATCCACGGCTCCGCTCTCGTTTGCGGATGGTTTGTAGAGATTAGCATCTACGCTGCCGCGACAATTAAAGTGAGCACGAACTCCGACCGCAAGAGACCTAGAACATCATGAACCCCCGTAGTTGCGGGGAGGGGGGGGGGGGTCACGGTGATCTACGCCTCTTGCTGACACCACTTTGAATCTAATTTTCTGGGGCTACGGCGCTGGGGATCTTTGGTGCTGAATCAACAATCATCGCAGAAACGCAGTGTGCGTCACTGGTGACCGCAGTAAAGAGATTAGTGTTGGCTAGTCTTTAAAAAAATATATATATATTGGGCCGTCCAGTAGACATTTTTTTTAAAAACTTGTTCTTTGACCACAGGTCCTGGCATACTCGTTATAGCTGACAGAATCGATTAAAGCGGTCTGCTCCCAATGGCGGGCTTTGATGGCTAAAAATTTTTTATTATGCGGCCAACGCGGCAGGCAACGGGTTCTCATTGTTGTATTGCCACCACTACTATTTTTCTACCCGTCATTATTTGATAATCCATGCGAGTAGAGGTTTTCGACTGCCTGGTGCGGCCAGTCGGTACACCTCTCCTACGCCACAGGAGAGTAGAAGAGCAGCCGGAAAAAAAGTCCTTCATTAGTTACTGTTAGCCCTTTTGACCAGCATTATTTTAACTCATTCTGCCCGCGACACACCACAGCAAGATATGGCTCGACCATGATCAGTAGTTCAAGGGTGGTGGCAGTTGCTGGCGCGATGAATATGGTCGCTGCTCCGAATGTAATGCTGTCGCGGATACTCCAAATGTGGTATTTCGTACCACGGGCACAATGAGTTACGGCAAACTAAGTAAGAACTTTCATTTTTAAAAAAGATTTTGCGAAGTACGGAAAGTTCCGATATGTATAACAAATCGCCAGGGGACCTATTTTTTCTTGTTCGTATATCCATAGAAGCGAAGAAATTTACGTAGAGAGAGTTCTGTCGGAACCTCTCAAAAAAATTGTTCAAGTCTTAAAGGCCCACTACCGCTTTAACTATGCAAAGAAACACTTCTGTAACAGATGGTTACGAAACGCTACACACAGCTCTAGCTATGGTTCATTTAGACACAGGACAATCCAGTTTAGCACACGTCGTCTTTATATCAAGTAACCTGACAATGACCCCAGTCCGTTTTATAAATGCAACGCTTTCAGTACGAGAAACAGCTAAAAATAGATTGGCACGCTAACAGCTGGGCAGAATAAATAAGTGCAATTACGCGTGTGCTTTTGCTGCGTGTCCCAAACTGCTGTTAAAGTTCATTAGGTGTACAATACATAACAAACATAACTTATGGTGCAGAAACGTGTCTTCGGATTTATGCGTAATGGTACTTTAAGGTCCGACACTCATTTGTTATATCTGACTCTGTGACCTTGTTATAAGCGAAGTGGACGATTCAGGGAATTTTTTTGCCTGGTGCAGGTCGCTTTAAATCAGGTCACACTGACATAGAGTGCGCTTCCAACATCGTCTGGGTTTCAAGGACAGGGATCTGCTGACAGCTTTTCACTTTGCTCACTGAGTTATTTGACGAAGCTGCCCACTGGATTTTTTTTTTCAAGTTAACTCATTCAAGACGTGCCGCCTCCAGATACGCGGCATAAGCCGCCTATCCTGAGGCGTCTCGCTTCGAATGAGTTAACTGGTCCTTGTTAATCTACTCAAAGACGGTTCACGTGTTCTAAGACGTGACCCGAAATGCATTTCTCCAATGACAAAAAAGAAGTGTATTAATCCCTCTGCCTCTCACTGAAAGTCAGTACGTTTTATTTCTTTCTGCATTCAACGAATTCAACGGCCAAAAGCCACCACCGTCCAAGGAACGTGGATATAAATTGGTCTCAGCGAGAGACGTAAATCCTCATGAGCCTCTTCAACTGCGGGGTCTCATGAGGATCTGTCTCTTGTTATTGGGCCTTGTTCAGTTTTTCTCATCAGTGAAACTTTGTTAATTAAGGCCTACATCCAGTGTTTTTCTCAAGAGGCGGTATTCGGAAATTAACGCCTCCTTGTCAGGATTCAGTTAGCGAAGCACACCGTAGTTAATTGCAAAAGATAATGTTACCCTTTGACTCACTGCTACTGGCGATAACGTTCGGCGGCTGAAAAGACGCGTCGTCCCGCCGAACAGTATCGTCAGTAGCAGTCAGAGGGTTAGATGGAAACGCACGAGCCTCCTGTGGCTAAGAGGCCCGCGGATCTATTGCCTTTTGTATAGCAGTTGAGTCAGTGTAGTGTGTCCCGGACATGCAATGGTTAACTCATTCAGCCCGACGACCGTATTTCGCAGATTTTGGCGTCATCTCGTGACTATGCACCTGTTGCAGATGGATCGGCCATGATAATTCAAGGATGGTGCCAGATTAGCTTGGCGCCGACAGGCGCCAAGCTAATCTGGCACCACCCTTGAATTATCATGGTCGATCCATCTCCTGTTGTGGTGCGTCAGGACTGAATGGGTTAATACAACTCTGCACCTATTTCTTCTTTTTTTTTCCCTCTCTCTAGCCAGAAAAAAACAAAATAGTCTTCGTATTAATATCACCCTTCAATACTCGCCTCTCTCACGTGAACTTGTGTACATCCACACAGCCGCGAACTCTTGTCTGAGTGCAAAACACTGCAAGTCAACGTCAGCATCAGTCAATCCCCTTCAATCTGCAAGAGGCATACATGCTAATGGGCATCTATGCCACTACGCGGACTTTGTCTTTGTCTGCTTGACTTTTTTTCTCCGACGCAGAAAAAAAATCGGTAAACTGGATATTGCCATGGCGGGTCTGCAGCAAAATACTGACTTAAGTCTGATTCTAATTTCTGCAGCTTCTGTAGCTGGAGGAGCTTATGAGGATATATGCCTCCTGCTGGTAAGAATTTGCTTCTAGTCTTCATCTCAAAATGAGGAAGCTGATGGGGGATTTTAGGTCTGGGATTAGCATCCCGGAGGGAGAAAAAAAGGGGAGGGGGATGGTCGGGGGATTTGAATGAAAGCAGACGTGACGGCCTTGTGTTTTTCGCTTCCATCCACATGTCAAGTTTCCTGAGTCACGCCAAAGCTGAATACCCCACAGGCTACGCCGCCCGAGTAACGCTGGTATACACTTAATGAGGATGATCGTATTAGCGAGAGGCATATAATCCTGGTAAGCTCCTTGTTTAGCGAAGAACCGGCATCAACTTGAACCAGAAGAAAATCACAAAGAAACGAAAAATCGCCCAGAAGGACAAATTTCTGCAACACCATTGTTGATGGCTGATGAGTATTTTTTATTTTATTTATTTTTTTTTTTTAAACTCTCACGACTGTTTGAAGGTTGGTGCGCTAGTCTGTGAATTTTGACCTCACGGCTGTAAGCCGTGAGTCGAAATTCACAGACCAGCGCGCGTTTAGGCGTGTCTTGTAGATAATTGTATTTCTTGTGAGACAGAGTGTACTCTTTATCCCACCCCTTCTCTTCAGCTTCTCAAATTCGGCCTCTCAAGTCTCTCTCTCTCTCTCTCTCTCTCTCTCTCTCTCTCTCTCTCTCTCTCTCTCTCTCTCTCTCTCTCTCTCTCTCTCTCTCCGCTCTCCTCATGTAAAAAGGCCTGGCGTGCCTACTGTCTTCATCCTTGCAAAATAAAGTTTCAGTTCTGAGTCAGTTTAGTTCATTTCTCCCTCTTACCTTTATTACTCTCCCCTTTCTTCTTTTTACCTCCCTGGCTGCCTGCACCGAAATTTGTTGTGCAGAGTTACCTGCCGCCGGTACACCCAAACAGACCTGCCATCTGGGCTCCGGGTTTGCGGGCCACTATGAAGGGCTGACGACCCAGTAAGCAAAGGTCCTCGGGCCCGCGACGGCCGCAGTGAGTTGGCTCGCGCACGGCTGCGCGCGGGCTGGCCACTACGGCCGAGGTGGGCTCGAAGAGGTTCTGTCACTGGTACACGTGCAAACGGCTTCCGAGAATGAATGAACGAAGGAATGCTTGTAGTCCTAAGTAGTTCTCTCAACCCACTCAGCCCTGACACCCTACAGCAGGAGATGGGTCGACCGTGATAATTCAAGTCGGCGCCAAGCTAAACTGGCACTGCCCTTGAATTATCATGGTCGATCTATCTCCTGCAACTCAGTGCATATTCATTAGATCATGATGACGCCACCCAAATTTGGGAAAATACGGCCGTAGGGCTGAATGAGTTTATTCATTCACAACTTTGTTCTATGGCGCAAGAGGTAGGCTAAGAACCAGCGATGAATAAACCCAGTGCCTTACGCCCAGAGGACGAAAATCTCCTCTTTTTTTCTTCTTCTTCTTTTTTTTTTTAGGTATATTATCCTATGAGGTCTATATCACAGTTCTGGAGACAGATCGACCAAGATATTTTAAGGTTGGTGTCAGAACTATTGGTGCCTACAGGCGTCAAGGTATTCTGACACCAACCTTGACTGAAACTATCGGATATCTTGGTCGATCCACATCCTGTCGTAGTCTTTCAGGGCGGCTTTATGGGTCAAGAGGGTGGTGAGGTGGTGGTGGTGGTGGTGGTGGTGTGTGTGTGTGTGTGTGTGTGCCAGTGGGTGTGTGTGTGTGTGTGTGTGTGTGTGTGTGTGTGTGTGTGTGTGTGTGTGTGTGTGTGTGTGTGTGTGTTGGTGGGTGGGTGTGGGTGTGTTCGTGCATGCGCGGTGCGGGCGTGCGTGTGTGATACTGAAACGAGACTGACCAAATGCCGTTGACAGTGCTTGTAAATAGAAAAAAAACTACCAAGTAAGGAGGAAAAAGCGCTCTCAGGGAAGAGATTTATGCATTATCGACCAATGATCATAGATCTAGTTTGGTCAAAACACACTGAGGGGAAAAAAGTGGGGTGCGTTAAGTAAGTCCGTTACTGAAAGCAGAATGAATGTGTGTCAGTGTGTGTGTGTGTGTGTGTGTGTGTGTGTGTGTGTGTGTGTGTGTGTGTGTGTGTGTGTGTGTGTGTGTGTGGTGTGATGTATGATGTATGGTTGTGTGTATGTAGTGTGTGTGTGTGTGTGTGTGTGTGTGTGTGTGTGTGTGCCACTGTGTGTGTGATGTATGTTTGTGTGTAGTGTGTGTGTGTGTGTGTGTGTGTGTGTGTGTGTGTGTGTGTGTGTGTGCCACTGCGTGTGTGTGTGATGTATATTTGTGTGTAGTGTGTGCGCGTGTGTGTGTTTGTGTGTGTGTGTGCGTGTGTGTGTGTGTGTGTGTGTGTGTGTGTGCGTGGGGGGAGGGGGCGGGGAGGGGCGGGCGGACGGGGCAGGCTTACTAGAAGCGTGTGCGCCGTCAGGTCAGTGAAGCGGGGGACTGGTGCAGCCTCACCTGAAATATCATCTCCTTCCTGATTTTTCGAAACCTCCATCCCAGCTCAACTAATCAGCATTTAAAATTACCCACTGACACACGGTCAATCAGTCACACCTTTTAAAAAATCTATTTTTTGTGTCGTATATATTTGGTGTCGTGTGTCCAAACTGAACTCAGTGAAACGACAATGCACGAAACTACTTCAGTTCTCACCCTCGCGGGCGACCAACTGCTGCCGGCCGACGTCGGCCCGAGGACCTTTTGCTTACAGAAAAAGCATCTCCTGTCACGAACTGAAACCGTTTCCAGTTTTGAGCGGAATCAGTTTAAAAAGTCACGTACATTTATTCAAGTTCAGTTTTGTGTGGCACATGGCCGTGCCGACTAGTGAGTGGCTGACAAAAGCGGGGAGGCAATATAGTTTCCGGAACTGAAAGAGAGGTAAGTAGGACGTGAGGACGCATCCGAATTGAACATGACTTGTCAGCCCGTGTCAAGTCTCATCCAGAAAACCGGAAACGAGTTGAGGTCACAGCAAAAGAGTATTTTTAATCAGCTTATCATCGTCAGCATCCACTGAGACGAAATGCCGCGATGGAGTTTCTCGAAAATCACTGACGTATCCGAGATTCAATCAGCGAAGCTGAGATACCTGCCGGAACTTCGTCAGTCAGCATAACTATAAATGGAGTTAGCAAGAGGCACAGATCACATGAACCCCCGCAATTATGACTTTGAAATCATCATAGTCAGTTGTAAATTCAGCGTCAGTCAAACTTGACTGATCCACAGCGGTGAAAGACACATCAACACAATGTGATTTCAGCAAGAGGCATAGATCCAGTCATACGCCCAAGCAATTGCGGGGCCTCACGAGGATCTACGTCTCTTGTATTTCAAGTTGGTTTTGTTCACTCATTGTTCCGGCAATGCAGGGGGTGGAAATACTGCACCACGCCTACGAAGTTTCAGCATGCAGACTGCTCTTTGAAGTATTAACCCGTGCAGTGCCAACTGTGTGTCTGCAATCATCCTTAATTTAGGACCACAACTAAACTTAACTGTCCGAGGAACATGGATTCAAAGTGGCGTCAGCAAGAGGTATAGATCCTCATGAGCCCCCGCAACTGCGGGGGCTCATGAGGATCTATGCCTCTTGCAGTTGGGTGGTGTTCAAATTTTCTCGGCACTGAACGGGTTAAACTGATTAAGCATGATTGGTACGAAGTTTCTGACGTATGGTGTTCTGTCAAAGCAGAGTCAGTATATCGTGCAGCTCGCGGTTACCCACCGTGTCATGTAAACGTTTAAATATTTCGCATTCACGGTGTTCAGCCAAGGTGAGAAAAGGTATAGAAAATCATGACTCTTAATCCGTTTTCGAATGCCACTCAGCTCTTTGACTTCGTTTCAAAAGCGTCATTTTCAAAAGGAGCACTCTAAACTCAACCCACCTCGTCCACAAAAAGCATAGATCCTCATGAGCCCCTGCTAAAGCAGGGGCTCATGCGGAGCTATCCCTCTTGCAAATCTGGATTTATACCGCATCTTCCTGGGGTGGTCATGATAGTTAACTCATTCAAGAGGCCCCGCATCAATAGCTGCGGAGGTGTCGTATAGCGTTATCGGTGGCACGCTATACGACACTGCCGCAGCTATTGACGCGTGGCCTCTGAATTGAGTTGATGTTTTTCCTACTGTGTATGTTTCGACGTTTGCTTGTTTTTTCAGCTTACATCGTTCTTTGACAAGACATGTTTTCGGCTCGTCTGCTCATAAAATGCGGGAGGGGAGGAGGGGGGGGGGGGGGGGAAATACGAAACACTACAGGTGAATCAGCGAAAGTAACTTTTCAAGCTGTCAGCAGACGACAGGTAAACAAGACGAGATTGTTGTCAGACCCGTACAGAGGGCAAAGGGTCATGCTTTCAACATGCACGCATGCCGGCAAAACAGTTTAGCTCACCACGGAACGCTTTGAATATCAACTGACGAAAGGAAGATTGTTTTCTTTCTCAGACACACAATATGAGATTATACCAAACCAGAAAAAGCTTTGCCGGCACACGAAAATCTTCTCCCCCAAAATATGTAATACATTATATTAGTCGATAGAAAATGTTCGTAGTGCATTGGTAATTCACGGATTAGCCGGCAAGTTCGAGTACCAAAACATTCCCCGGCCGTTGTCAAATGAATGGAAGATCTCTCTCTCTCTCTCTCTCTCTCTCTCTCTCTCTCTCTCTCTCTCTCTCTCTCTCTCTCTCTCTCTCTCTCTCTCTCTCTCTCTCTCTCCATCCACCACACATTCTCTCTCTCTCTCTCTCTCTCTCTCTCTCTCTCTCTCTCTCTCTCTCTCTCTCTCTCTCTCTCTCTCTCTCTCTCTCTCTCTCTCTCCCCAACCCACCCCCACCCCCTCTCCCCCACGTAACATGCCGTGGTCTCACGTCTATGTGTGTGTGTGTGGCCCACGCAGAGCTGATTAAAAGCGTTTTAAGTAACTGTATCCGAATCAATATTTGCCTGTATACTGACGAGCAAAAAGAAATGCGACATTTTTAAAATCACCGGAAACACTGAAGTATTTCCGATGATTCCAAAAATGTCGCATTTCTTTTGCTCCTCAGTATACGTTTAGGTGTGTCAAAGGTATATTGTCAGGTGTGCACCGTCATTTCCGGACCGTGAGACATTAACCCGTTCACGGCCGCGAAAATGTGAACGCCATTCAACCGCAAGAGGTATAGATCCTAATGAGCCTCCGCAGTTGCGGGGGCTCATGAGGATCTATGCCTCTTGCTGAGACCACTTTGAATCCATGTTCCCTTGAATCCACGTCTTCGACGTTGAATTTGCAACGATTTCAAGAACGCAATCTGAGACCACCGGCAGTGAAGGGGTTAAAATTAAAAAGAAATATGTCAGTACAATCCAAACAGGCTTACTCACGGTGAGACCATGACACTCTGTGTGTTGGTCTGTGATTTTGGACCTTACTGAATACGCGGTAAAGTCCAAACATGACAGAGAACCCAGCAAACTAACACGTGATCTCGGTCGCGATGAAGAAGAGCATGTATGTCTGATGCTGTTCTGAATCTTTTTTTTTTTTTTTTTTTTTTGGGGGGGGGGGGGGTCTCAGTCACGCGCAAAGAGAGAGAAAGAAAATGCGATTAACCCCTCCACTGCTGAGAAACGTGAACACGATCCAACTGCAAGAGACATAGATCGTCGTGAGCTCCTGCAGTTGCGGGGGCTCATGAGGATCTATGCCTCTTGTTGACGCCACTTTGTGTCCACTTTCCTTTGACGGCAGGGATTCTTCGGCGTTGAGTTGACGAACGTTTCAGACACAAAATCTGCGTTTTCTGGCCAGGCAGGGGTTAATACCCGTATCTGACAGCTGACGCATGTATACACACAGCTGCATTTTGAAGGTGTGATGCACACGTAAAGACCGTATTTTGCGATGACCACATAAGGAGATAGATATTGACAAAGTTGTTCCGGTCTACATTCCACGCACTGACTCAGGAGTAAACAACACATGCTTATCGACACATCCTATTTGTCACGATTTACGAAACCATTAAATGATTTTAATCGACCGAAAATGCAAAGATCGTGATCGTTGTAGCTTATTCAGGCTGAATAGCTGTGACAACTCGCACACATATTGAAAGGTGTATATATATATATATATATATATATATATATATATATATATATATATATATATATATATATATATATATATATAATATATATATATATATATATATATATATATATATATATATATATATATATATATATATGACACAAAAGTATAACAAACAACAAAAGATCGAACTATCCAACAACAAACAGAGAAACAAACGATCGACGATCGAACAAACACACAGACAAACAAACGATTGAACAAACAAACAAACAGCACTACCCTTTAACTCATTCAGCCCGGCGCACATATTTCGCACATTTTGGAGACGTCATCTAACGACTATACAGCTGTTGCAGGAGATGGATCGACCCATCTCTGTCCTGCTGCAGTGCGTCAGGGCTGAATGGGTTAACGAAACTGTGTACATCCTGGATGCAGATAATCCCTAACCCCTTCCCTGCCACTGTACGTACATTTTTTCTACCATATTTAAAAAAATACGGTAGACTTTGAAATTGGGCTGGTCGGAGCGCATTCCGGAGCATGCACATGACGTTTTTGGCGTGCGGCGCAGAAATTACGGCAAAGAAGTAACACGATAAAATTGACGTCACGTCTAGCTACGCAAACCTTGCTAGAGAACGTCTTTTTGGCGCCAAGCGCCAAGCGCCAAGCGCGCGCGTGTGTGTGTGTGTGTCTGTGTGTGTGTGTGTGTGTGTGTGTGTGTGTGTGTGTGTGTGTGTCTGTGTGTGTGTGTGTGTGTGTGTGTGTGTGTGTGTGTGTGTGTGTGTGTGTGTGTGTGTGTTTGTGTAGACGAAAGAGGTAAAATGGGTGACTGTCTTTAACATCCTTATGGAAAATGGGGGGGTGTATAATTCTGGGTTCCCAAGTCAGACACCCATTTTTTCTGAGGGTTGTTTCTGCATTGTCTTGCGGTAAAGATTCATAAAATGTAAAAAAATCCGTTTTTCTCATTTTGGCGTTAACACATGCACTTTTGTGTTTAACAGACACGCCGGTAGTGTGTTTGAAAACTTGTCCCTCCCAGCAATGTGTGTGTTATGCACACAGAACCCTGAAAATGAGCATGTATCATGTATTACATCACCCTTCTCAGCTATAAATAACTTCATAGCTGATAAATATGGGTCAGGGGGGATATTTTGTTGTTTCAGGGTGTAAATTGTTGATGTTTCTACAAAATTAGGTTTGTTATTTTAGGGTGTGGTTGTTTTGTTAAAAAAAAATGTTGAGTTGTAATGTACTTCCGGGGTGATGTGGAGAAAGGTCATGTCTAGTGACAACTTTGAGATTCATGTATACGTTCACCAGGGACTTAGCCTATTCGCTTTCTACGTTTGTTTCCATGTCAGATGAAGAATATTTGATCTGAAACGTCGTTGTTTGTTTCTATTTTAAAGGGTTTTCCGCCACTATCTTCTGTTTTAGTTTGACTTGGCCTATAATTATATTCGTGCGCCGGTTGCTAAGAAGTGAAGTGATTGTATGAGTGCGCATTGTAAGAGAGGACGTTTAGACTTTGGGTGAGGCTGCTGTTGTCTTTTGTCCTGCCCGACCTTTTGGTTGAACCTGTTGCTTTATTTTGTAGGTTTGTCGATGTTATCAATGCCGCATCTCCTTTTGGATTGTATGCACAAATTGATTGAATGGAAATGACGTCACAGAGTCAGCGTCGTTTCACTGTGCGTCGTCTGCTACAGTCAGGCGTTTAGTGCAGTTAAAAGAGTGCAGGCTTGGATGGGCCATTTTCTGATGTAATAGTAAAGTATTATTTGTGTGAATGCTGTCCGTTTGAAGGAAGGTTGATTGATTGTACATTGCTTAACGTCCCGACAGCAACAAGACTTTCTCAGGACGTGCCTGCACTGCTAGTGACAAAAACTCAACAGAATATTGAATGTATGTCGCCAGCCGGTCCAATACGTTAAATAAAACCTACAACATGGGGCCTAAATAAAGCTAAGACCATTTAGCAACACACATCGAATATCAAGAGCCACAGGCAGCGCAGACAGTAGGGAGAGTTTAAAAAAGGAAAATGCAGGTGAATGGACCAAGGGTAGACAGAAACACATGCCCCCGGAATATAGAGAAAAACCCACCCTGTGGGGCTGACCAGGGTGCCCCTGGGAACTAAAAAGTCCCCCAGGGCAGACCCGGTTGGGGGTGTTTGAAGGAAGGACTGGAAAGTCGAGTGTTGAGGGCAGACCGGTTGGGGGTGTTTCAGGGAAGGACTGGAAAGTCGAGTGTTGAGCGAAGAAAGAAGGCGAGGATGGGAAAAATATCCAGCACTATACGTTGGTTGGAATAGATGCATATCAGTTACGACACGCTTGTAAATTAAAACACTTTTAACCCCACCCGGGTCTGCCCTGGGGGACTTGGGTGGGGTTAACTACTTTTTATTTCCCAGGGGCACCCTGGTCAGCCCCACAGGGTGGGTTTTTCTCTCTATTCTGGGGCATGTGTCTCTGTCGGCCCTTTGTCCATTGAGCTGTATTTGCCTTTTTAAAACTCTCCCTACTGTCTGCACTGCCTGTAGCTCTTGATGTTGGATGTGTGTTGCTAAATGGTCTTAGCTTTATGTAGGCCCCATGTGTTAGGTTTATTTAATGTATTTGACCGGCTGGCAACATACATTCAATGTTCTGTTTAGTATGTTGTTGTTTTTCCACAAGCAGTGCAGGCACGTCCTGAGAAAGCCTTGTTGCTGTCGGGACGTTAAGTAATGTACAATAAAACACTTTTAACATTAAGAAAAGTTGAGTTAAAAGAGGTTTTAAAACAGTTTTCATAAAAACTTTTGCCCGACACGCTTCTAAAAACAACATTTTCTTAGTTTTAAACCTTGTACCGCGCCATAAACGCTGCGATTGCTTTTCAGTCTTAGCGGCTGTCCTATAGTGTGGAATGTGGGACTTTGCCAACTGGATCCATCTGGTGCACTCCAAATGAGTATTTGTGAGTGGTTCGACGTGCAACTCAGTGTGCGCCTCTGAAATGACCTACTGATTCCACTGATAATGAAAATCTTTTATTCATAAGAGCGCATTGAGCAGCTCTATAAACCAAAAGTGATGACCCCCTCTCCCCCCCCCACCCCCCCCCACCCCCTCCACCCCACACACACTTCTCCCCCCTCCCCCAACCCCCTTACAACCCCACTCAAACAATCATAATAGTAAAATCAACCAAAGGTATCTTTAGTGAGGTATTTTCACTGTAATCCCAGTTTTGTGTATGAGGCACCCACTTTTGGGGTAAAAACCCATTTTTTTTTCCCATCCAGTGGCTCTGTTTCTAGAAAATGTCTATTTTATTTTAAGTTGTAGAGCTTAGTTATAAGGTGAGTTCTAAACATTCGCATCAACTCCAGAGCCCTAGAATAAATAGAAATATGGGAACCCATTTTCACATAAAATGGTAGGTAACCCAGACTGATGGTTTTGTGTTCATGTGTGTGTGTGTGTGTGTGTGTGTGTGTGTGTGTGTGTGTGTGTGTGTGTGTGTGTGTGTGTGTGTGTGTGTGTGTGTGTGTGTGTGTGTGTGTGTGTGTGTGTGTGACAGCGACTATAGCCCGCGTTTGAGGACGGACACGCTTGAAATTTTAGGATATTGTCCCTAAAAGAATTATCAATTATTTTATTAAGATGCTCTGTCATTGGCGAGAAAATGGCCGTTTCACAAAAGCCGGTTGATCCACACTAGAGTCCGTAATTTTTTTATTTTTACCAGATATTTTGCGTATAGCTAGATAAAAGGGAGACATTAAATGAGTTCGTTAACCAGCATTGTACCTCTAGAACCTTTTGAGTGATAATTATTTAATTTCTTTTAAAAATATTTTCACGTTTTAGCATTAATTTCAAGAATTATATGGGTTAATTTAAAACAAATGAATTTTTTTTTTAACGAAAAACAACAATCTTCTCATTAATACTCGCATGATTTTTCGTATACGGTATTTACATAAGCCATCAGTTTGTCTCGGCTGTCGGGTACGATTAGGTCAATTGTGACCTGTATGCCCCATGTGTGAAAATCAGACAATGTTCTGCATCACTTTTTAGGAGTCATTTGTAAAACAAACAAAAAAAAAAAAGGCTAACATAACTTTAATTTTTCTTTTACGAAAAAAATCTATCTTCTCATCAATACCCGCTGATTTTTCATAATCAGTGTTTGCATAAGCCTCCTGTTTGTCCCGGCCCTGTGGTAGAATTAGGTCAAATTGTGACTTGAAAATCAGCAAGAAAATTGCACAGTTGATTCTCTGACGATACGTCAAATGTTAGTACTGCGATGAGTGACGTATAACATCTTCGTCACTGTGAACATAGCGTCGTGGGACTAATGATGCCATGACGTGAAGCGTGAAGTGACGTCATTTCGCTGCTCTTGCTATTCTTCTTCTTCATAATAGCTATGCTACGCCGCCAGACCACGGAGCTTACGAATGGCGGGAATCGCCGTGTGTCCGTCTTTATTTCTGTGTGCCAGTGTGTGTGTGGATCAGAGGGTGGATTAGAGTACAAGGAGATAGATTCATGTCGCTACACGAGCCCACAGAGCGTATTAATGGCGGGAAGCGCCGTGTGTCCGTCTTTATTTGTGTGCACCGACGTGTGTGTTGATCAGAGGAGGGAAATGGATCAGCATAGTAAGCCTAAAAATGTGAACATCTCTGAATGTTCCTAAAAGATAAACGCATCTGATCTCCAAACAATACGGTAGACTTTGGAATGAAATCCTCATCTTGCTTTTCGTCTAAATCTATGTTCATTAACTCTTTCTACCCCAGACACACCACAGCAAGATAAGGATCGACCATGATAGTTCAAGGGTGATGCCAGAATAGCTTGGCGCCTATGGGCGCCAAGCTATTCTGGCATCACCCTTGAACTATCATGGTCGATCTATGTCCTGCACTAGAGTGCAGTCTTCAGAGGACAACGGCAAAATTTGGGGATTTCGGTGTTGGGGTAGAATGAGTTAAACGACCAAGAGCCAAACCCGTCCAAGAAACATGGATAAAACTTGGTCTCAGCAAGAGGCATAAATCCTCATGAGCCCCCGCAGTCGCGGAGGCTCACGAGGATCTATGCCTCTTGCAGTTGGATCGTGTTCACTTTTTCTCGGCAGTCGTGGGGTTAATGCAAAACCTGTTTAAAATCTGAGCAGCGCCACCAGGTCATCCCTAAAATGACTTCACTTGAGATTTTTGATTAACACTTACGAACAGGTTTGAGACTTATGTTTGGTCACATGAAAAGAATGTCCAGTGACTAATCTAAACCCTAATACAACTAAATGCCGCGTGTTTTGTCATCGCAGTAAAAATGACTTCCGGTGTTAAACACTTTACGGAAATTTCTGTAAGTAAAATAATTATGGTCACACGAAAAGAATGCACAATGAATAGTTGTAATCCTGTTCGACGACAGATTGTTAGGTCATCGCTGCAGAAAACTTCAAATGTTAACCCACTTAGCCCCGAGACCCTACAGCAGGGGATGGAAACATTGAGAATGATAGCTCAAGGGCAGTGCCAGATTAGCTTGGCGCCTTCAGGCGCCAAGCTAATCTGTGACTGCCCTTGAATTATCATGGTCATCCTGCAACTGGTACCTAGTTAGTAGGTAACACCTGCAAAATTTGGGGAACGCGGGCGTGACGTTAAAGGGGTTAAACACTCACGAATAATTGTGAAAGTAATACCTGGTCAGACGAAAAGAATGCACAATGAATCAATTGTTAATCCTGTTCGTCACCAACTTTTTGGTCATACCTGCAGATGACGTCAACTGTTAACCGGTGCACCCCTGACGTCCTACAACAGGATGCCTGTAGGCGCTAAGCTATTCTGGCACCACCATTGAACTACCATGGCCGATATGTCGTGACATCTCTAGAGAATAATTCCCAAAGAAGAATGGCGGCGTTACGGGACAAAGTGGAAGTTGTGGCGTTAGGGTACAAAGTCCTAGACACTAACGAACGGTTTTGAAAATGATAGTTTCTCACACGAAAAGAATGCTCGGTGAATCCTTTGGCTGTCGAGGCGGTTTTTGTCGCGATGATCCTGCAGAATCATCGCGACAAAACCGCTCCCGACAGGGAAAGAATGAATAGTCACCTTTCAACGCCAACATCTTCGTCATCGCTGTTAATTTACTTCAAATGGTAACCTCCTTGTACATCCGGCCATCGGCACTGATTACAGTACCAGTGGTTGCATGCACAAAGTGGTGGTTACACAGCACTAATTCCTAACAGTTTTATAACAATAGAAGCAGTTTGTCACACGAAAAGGATTCTCCAGCATACAGGTATGTAAATCACCAGCCTGAGGTTCTGGAAAGGTTAGACACTTGCAGACAGGTACATGTAAACACCCCACACCAGCCTTCCCACGCCATTACCAGCCTAGTCGACTGGAAAACAAAACAGCTTTCACTCCAATTAGACGCGCTTGACTGAACCCGCTGACTGACTCGTCATTGTAGGTAAATTCCACAAGTCTCTACTCTGGAACCTGTAGCAAAAGCTTTGAGCAGCGTTAGGCCTACCTGTGCGTTGTTTGTGATAGTGGGTGCCCTTTTGGGCGTGTCGGCGATTATGTACCTATTACTTTTCGTGCACCGTGACGTTATGTCCACAGGTGAGGTTTATATTATGATCGTGTATCCCTGTCTCTGTGAGGGTCACTTTAAGCGGTACTAGTGCGAGCATATAATCATGACCAAGGCTTTGTACCAGTTTCAAAATAAGACTCCAGCTCGTTTCCACTCCGAATTTTTCAAATATTATACCGCCATGTCTTCGCTAACCCCTCAACTGCCGGGGCAAGGCGAACGCTACTCATCTGCAAGAGCCATAAACCCTCATGAGCCCCCGCGACAGCGGGGACTCATGAGGGTTATGTCTCTTGTTAGTCCTGTCTCTTGTTAGTCCTGTCAATTGTTAGTCCTGTGTTCTTTGTGCCCATTGCTGGTCCCATTTCATTTGTGTTCTTCACGCGATTGTCGGTCAGTGTGTTAACCCTTTGGCTGTCGGTAGCGGTTTTAGTCGCGATGATTTCTACAGGAATCAGCGCGACTACAACCGCTACCGATAACCAAAGGGATCAGACGCGAAATTCGTGATCACCGGCATCGAAGGGGTTGAACTTGATTCACCAAATTCTCTTGCTATGTCTTCTATCAATCACCCAGTCCATCCTGTCCCTTTTTTCAACACCACCCCCCCCCCCTACCCGTTACCCCCCACCCCAACCCCCAACCCCCACCACCCCCACCCCCAGTCCCGCTCCCCATTCCGGACCCCCAGTTCCCCCCTTAAGGACCTGTTTCACTTGAGTTTTTTTTTTTTTTTTTTTTTTTTTTTTTACAAACGTTTGTTCTCCATCCTTAGCCAATCACCACAGCAAATTAGCTAATAGCCCTTCTTCCCTGCCACTTGGCTTGACTGTGCTAAAAAGAACACACACGCAAGAAAAGAGGAGAAAAACCTCAAGACAACACTGCCAACTTGCAAGAGCCATAGATCCTCATGAGTCCCCGCGTAAGGATCTGTGTCTCTTGTTGTTGTCTTCACTGCAATTTACATCCACTTTTTTTTTTCAAGCGTAGGAGAGCGAATAGCTTTTAGCGTAAGATTGAGGAGAGAACAATGTTTTATTTTGCGACCCAACCCTAACAAGCGCGCGACTTTGTTGCCTGGAAAAAATATCCACAAGGCTGGAATGTGGACGATGTCGGGAAGGCAGTGTCTTCTGTGTGTGTGTGTCCCCCGTCTGCTCTATTAACACGGGCATAACTTCAAACCCGCCCGTTAAATATCCCGACTGGGTGCAGCCATTTGCAGCTCACAAGGCCAAAGTTAACTCCCTCTAAAAAATAACCCATTTAGCCCCGAGTCCCTACAGCAGGAGACTGGATTGACCATGATAACTCAAGGGTAGTGCCAGATTAGCTTGGTGCCTGAAGGCGCCAAGCTAATCTGGCACTACCCTTGAATTATCATGGTCAATCCATCTCCTGCAACTGATACATAGTCATTAGGCAACATCTCCAAAATTTGAGAAATGGGACCTTGGGGCTAAAATGGTTAAACTGAAAAACCAACAAGAAGATCTCTTGAGCCACAAGGACATGCGAGCTGCTCCTAAAATGAGAAAACAAAACATACACTCACTTCCGCGGCCAAAGAAACGGTTATTTGCTGTTTAAAAAGGTGGGATGTTGTTGTTGTTGTTGGATTTGGTTTCGTTGTTAGATGAGGGCAGGTCTTACTTCTTTTGGTTTTGTTTTCAAATGAAGGGCATGGCTCACATTATTGGCCGTATCGGGTTTGCCCACTCAAAATTTCAAATTGACACCACCAACAGCAAGCAACATTTCATTAAAATAAACTTTGCACCATGCGATTGTGCTGAATCATATAACTGTTGGGGTTTTTTGTGTGCCGGTGTGTGTGTGGGCGAGTGTGTTTTACGCGAGTGTGCTTGTTGAAGTCAAACTCGCTGCGTTTTCTGCCGATCAATGAAAGGTGCAAACAATGTTAGCAAAGGAGAAAATTAATGCGCCAAACTTTCCCAATCCAGACCAAAACGCCATCACGGCCAATCGTGTAAAATGCAGAGAGAATCTCAACAAATAAAGAAACACGATTAGAATTTTTTTTAATAGTATTATTATCTTTTTACAATACATTTTATTTTTTTTTTTTCTAAAATCCCGTTAAAAGTTTAAATTCCATTTTTCAAATGGACATACAAACAAGAAAACATTTCACTATTGTGTTGTCCTTCTGTCAAATGTAGTACCGGAAGTGTGACGTAACATCTCGTAACATGCGTAGAACTCAGAGTACGTAATAAAACTAGTGGGCCGGATCGGATTAACGGCCTACAAATGAAGTCGTTTCACATACAACAGAATCTGTTTAGAGTGACCACCCTAAGAGACATTACGTGTTATTAAAGACCATCATTTAGGTAGCTACAGCCACTGACTTAAATGGTGGTCTTTAATGACACGTGGCATTTTTTGCTCTTTAAAACCCGTCCTCTAAGACCAACTTTAAGAGAGATTACCTGCCATTAAAGATCATCATTTAGGTGGACACAGCCACCTAAATGATGGTCTTTAATGATAGGTGACACTTTTTGCCTTTCAAGACTAATCGTGTAAGACCATTATTTTTCCTTGCAAAATGGTCGTTACTCAAAGCAGGTTCAACTGTACCTGACTCTGTTGAAAGAATAATTCCTTTCGGCGCAGGAGATGAAACAGAGACCAGCCATGAAATAGCCGTTTAACCCTTTGTACCCTAAGCCCGATTTCCCCACACTTTGACCGCCGTTAGATGGCCTTAGTCGCCTGCTCGGCGTTAAACCTAAATAACTTCCCCAAATTGTGCTATTGGCCTCTGAAAACTGCATTTACAGTCCAGGAGACAGATCGACCATGATAGTTCTAGGGTGGTGCCAGAACAGCTTGGCGCCCCTGGGCGCCAAGCTATTCTGGCATCACCCTTGAACTATCAGGTCGATCCTAAGGTGCGTCGGGGTCAAATGAGTTTGAAGCGATGAAAGAAGTTGGTTCAGTTCTTTAGGAAAGGAATTTCATTGGAAAATGATGACTGGCACATTTTGGGAATGTCTTTAGTGAGACAGGCTGCGCCTAAAACTCGGTGTCTGGTTTCTAAGAATATAGTGCGATGCTTGTCTCTATGTCTGCATTTTAATGGTGTGGTTGACAGGGCGAGACAGTCTGAAAATAGTTTTCCAATGACGGCGCGCGGGCATGGATGGATGCATTACTGCCCAGAAATAACTTGCTCAAAACTCTCTCTCTCTCTCTCTCTCTCTCTCTCTCTCTCTCTCTCCTCTCTCTCTCTCTCTCTCTCTCTCTCTCTATCTCTCTCTCTCTCTCTCTCTCTCTCTCTCTCTCTCTCTCTTTCTCTCTCTCTCTGACAAATTTGATTTAGGAAGAAAGTCTTTATCTTTGTAATGATACTTAATAATATCCCAATATAACAAATTCAAAGCTCTCTCTCTCTCTCCTCTCTCTCTCTCTCTCTCTCCTCTCTCTCTCTCTCTCTCTCTCTCTCTCTCTCTCTCTCTCTCTCTCTCTCTCTCTCTCTCTCTCTCTCTCTCTCTCTCTCTCTCTCTCTCTCTCTCTCTCTCTCTCTCTCTCTCTCTCTCGCTCGGACAATTTTGATTTAGGAAGAAAGTCTCTATCTTTGTAATGATGCTTAATAATATCCCAATATAACAAATTCAAAGCGCTCTCTGTCTCTCTCTCTCTCTCTCTCTCTCTCTCTCTCTCTCTCTCTCTCTCTCTCTCTCTCTCTCTCTCTCTCTCTCTCTCTTTCTCTCTTCGATCCTCTCAATTACGAATCTCGTTTAAAATAAATCTGATGTCTGAAAAGTTCAGTTTGAGAAAGCGCAGATATCATGGGGTCCGTGCACAAGAAAATACTGACGCATTTTTCGCGTCAGATACCACTGTACGCTGATCGACATTCGTGTGAAGAATGCCAATGATAAAGAACCAAAACATGGGCTCAAGGAACACAGGACTAACAAGAGACAGAAATCCTCATGAGCCCCTGCGACTGCGGGGGGCTCATGAGAATTTACGTCTCTTGCTGATTTGGTAGCGTTCCCTTTACCCCGGCAGTTAAGGGGTTAACTAAATTCATCTGACCTCGGCTAGACAGACAAACACTGAGTGTCACTCACGAACACACACTGATGGGTTTATTATACAGAATCCAGTACGACCCGTACGCAAGATCACCTGACATCAAAGACCACCAGTTAGATGACTGTCGCCCCACATAAAAATGATGGTCTTTAATGACAGGTGACACTTCTTTCCCTTCAAGACTTCTCCTGAGAGGGCACCTGTCTTTCAAGACCCCTGTTTTGTTGAGAAGAAAAAAAAAAAGCCTGGCTGGTTAAAACAGGTTGCCCACTGTATAGTAGACTACAGACACACGGATGAGGGGAGGACGGAGATAACGACTTGAGACAGAGATATACAGATACGATATAAGATTAAGACCTGCAATGCGGCAAATAGACAGGTAGTCACACAAACCCGAGGAGCAAAAGGGCTTCGGGCCGACGGCGGCCGCAGTGGGCCCGCGCACTGTCGTGCGCGGGCCCACTGCGGCCGGCGTCGGCCCGAGGACGCTTGCTTGCTGGGATCTCACACACCTTCATACACATACACATACTTTGGCGGACGTTAGTCAGTCATTTGGGTGATTAGCGCCGAGGTCATCTCAGGCGACGGACACACACAGACACGAACGGAAGGCGTACAGAGAAAGGCTGACGGACGGTCGGACGCACACACATGCATTGACGGAAGAGCAGATATAATAAAATGACGGGACGAACAGAGAGACTGACAGATACACAGACACACTGAGGCACACACACACACACTCATACGACGGAACGACGGACACTAGACACACAAACGTGCACACGCCCACACACACACACACAGACGATGGAATATCAGACAGACGCGCGCACACACACACACACACACACACACACACACACCTACGCACACACAGACTGATAGACGGACAGACGCGCACAGACAGACAAACAGACAAAACACACGCCCAAACACTAGTAGACTGACAAACACATACAGTGACAGACAGCCACACTGACGGACAGACACGCACACACACGAACTGACAAACACACAGGAGCACACACACACACACACCATCACTCACACACACACACACACACACACACACACACACACACACCACACACACACACACACACACACACACACACACACACACACACACACACACAATTAATTAACTTACCTGCAGTTTCACTACATTTCCGTTAGAGTTAGGGAACGTCTCCATTGTAGACACACGTGAATTCCAAAACCTCCAGGTGCAAAACGTAATCCCTCTCTCTTTCTCACACACAGGTAAAATGTCGTCTGATGTATCCCTCACAAGTGCACTTTATAGTCACACACGGACAGGTCTAAACTGTTTCAGGAAATTATCACTTCACTGCAAGCCCCAAACTGCACCACTCGGGTAATTCACGAGAGCCATGTTTCAGTACGGTCGCAAACCAACATACCCCACTTGAGAACACACTTGAATTTGACGAGACAGCGGCTTCGTCGGAACCCTCTAGATTAAAAAAAAAAATGTAACCCTTTCGCTGAACGAGATCCAAATGCAAGAGGCATAGATCTTCATGAGCCCCCGCAGTCGCGGGGGCTCATGAAGATCTACGCCTCTTGCTCATACCACCGCTGAGTCGTCTGCTCGCCTCACGGAGCTGAACCGTGAAAAGTAAACTTCCTGACAGCGCTAGGTATCCATGTTCCTTGGACGTCTGGCAGTCTTTGGCCTTAAACTAACAAATATTACAAAAACACGATCAGCGTCCGCTGGCTTTGACGGGGGTTAACCCTTTACGCGTAAGCGTCCGTATACCTGACGCTATCGCTGATTCGCTAAAGGTTATCCTCGTCTGCATGGGGCACACGGTTACGAATTAAGCGGCCCAAGCGGAGGCATCGACCCTCATGAGCCCCCGCGACTGCGGGGGCTCATGAGGATCTATGCCTCTTGCGGTTGGGAGGTGTGCTTATCTGTCTCGACGGTGATAGGGTTAAAGTTTGGGGGTCGAGTAGCGTTGAAGAGCTGATAGGTTGAGAATAATGTGCACACTTGCTGTGCAGATAATCACTTTAGAAAGTTCAGTGGCTGTTGTCCAGTCACTTACGTGTTATTCAGAAAGTCAATGATCTGGAAAAGAGAAGAAAATATACATTTATTCAAAGAAATGTTTTATAAATAAATAAATAAATAAATAAATAAATAAATAAATAAATAACTTCACACAATATAATATATAAATAAATAAATAAATGTCGTATAAATAAATAACTAAATACATGTCACATAATAAAAATATTAAATAAATAAATAAATAAACACAAATAATTAAATAAAAAATCAATCAATCAGTATCACACAATAAATAAATACAAATTATAAAAAGCCAACTGACTCAAATTCTTATAATATAAGATTTATCCAAAGTGTCTATAAGAGAAGTATTTTACGTTGAAAGTGTGCAGAAATACCTCTACACAAGCGCTGTTACAGTCGACTCTTGGTTATATCCGACTCTGACATAACGGTGCATACACGTCGTCTATCAAACTACCTGTCTACACGCCTGAAACGCAGCTTTATGGACATGCCAGATACCCGGTATAAATATTCTTTTCAAATGCTAAGTGCACAGCGGGTGTTGAAATTTACGCGACCCCAACTCCCCCAGCACCTCCCACCCCCCGACTCCACCCCCCCCCCCCCCCAACCCCTCAACCTGCCCCCCCCCCCCCCCCCGCCCACACACACACACAACCCACCCTACACTCCAGCCCCCTCCACCCCAACAACCCAGCCCACCCCACCCTCCCGCCCTCGCCATGTTTAACTCATACTGCCCGCGACACACCACAGCAAGATATGGCCCGACCATGATAGTTCAAGGGTGGTGGCAGAATAGCTTGGCGCCTAGGCGCCAAGCTATTCTGCCACCACCCTTGAACTATCATGGTCGATCTGTCTCCTGAACTACCAATGCAGTCCTCAGAGGATAACTCCAAAATGTGGGTATGTCGTAGCTCGGGCACAATGAGTTAATCCTTTCTAAACAAGTAACTAGTGGCCATGTGTGAAATCTCTGAATTTCGGCAGATCGCATAACCTGCGTGCGAAACGTTGATATTGATGAAACTGTCTCTACTGCTGTTAAAATGGTGGTGACAAACTAATTAAAGGTCTAATATACCTCTCGCAATCTGGATGTTGTTTGTCGGCCGCGCTTCGGTACTGAAGCGCGTAACGCCTTCAAAGCCGGGACAAACCAAACATCACTCTACCCCAAGAGGCATAGATCCTCATAAGCCCCACCCCGCAACTGCGGCGGGGTGGGGTGGGAGGTGGGGGGGGGGGGGACTCATGAGGATCGATGCCTCTTACCGAAACATCTTTGCATCCACGCTGGGGCTTTTTAGCGTTGCATTTACGTTTTACGAAGATTCAGTGAAGAAACTCACTCCAAGTCCCGCACTGGCAGTGAAGTGGTTAAAATGACTCAAACTGCGAGGTGTGCACAGTGGGTGCTGAAACGAAGACTGTTTTTCGTTTCACGTTAATCTCTTTCCGTCTTTATAATAGTCCCATTGTCTGGTGTGTCGCCGATGACTGATTGCACAGGCCAACGCAGTGTCAGGTGTCAAAAACTGTTTTCTAACTTCAGGAAAAAAAGGATTGAGTACACCTTTACCCCTTCACTAATGATGTAAATGGTCTAGCAAAAGAGGCAAAGACCCTCATGAGCCCCCGCATCTGCGGGGGCTCATGAGGTTCTTTGTCTCTTGCATCGGGGTGATTTTTTTGTTATTTTAATTTTATTTTTGTATTATTATTATTTTTGTATTATTATTATTATTATTATTATTATTATTATTATTATTATTATTATTATTTGCATTTTCTCGGCAGCGGAGGAGTTCAGACAAGTGCACGTGAGAACCACGCAATCGTTACATTCCGAGCTGAAGTCTTCGTCCTTCGACGCATTTTGGCAAACACAGTTAGCAATAAATTGCGGTATCAGCTTACTGCCTCACAGGGCCGCTGACACAGTGTCTAGGTTAGACTTAAACGCGTGTAGAGTAACACATGGGTGACTTTTATACGGTGGATTCGTGTTACTCCCACACCCACTACTACGCAATGAAAATATATGAATTTCGCCAAAGACTGCGTTGTGAATAATACATGAAACAAACAGACATAACAAATCAACGACAACAACGACAGTAACCAAACAGTCAACAAACGACGAAACAAATGACCGATCAACCAACGAATCAACGAGCGAGCGGGCGAACGAACTAACGAACAAACGAATTGAACCAACAAACCAACCAACGAAACAACAAAACAACCAACCAAACAAACAACTAATCAGCCGACCAAGCAATCAACAAACCAGCCAACCAAACAATGCATTCACCAGCCAACCAACGGCAAAAGACCAACCAACAAACTAACAAAAAACAAAACAAAACAACAACAACAAAAAAACCGCCAGGTCATCAAACGACAAAACGATAAATTACAAAAGGTCTACTCCGATTATTCGTGACCAAGAAACAAATCCCAATCCGCAAAAGGTCATCAGGCCAACGTCGGCCGCCGTTGGCCCGCGCACAGCCGTGCGCGGGCCAACGGCGGCCGACATCGGCCCCATGACCTTTGCGCACTGGGATGTTGCTGACTGACTGGTGAAAACTAACTAACAAAAGTCAACAGAATGGCGGACAGACTGAAAATTTATTTATTCAGAACTCACAGTCGATTACAGTCGACTTCGCTATTAACGAACTCGGACATAACACTTTGTTCGTGGTCCCGACAACAATCTTTGTACATAAATTACTTCGCCTATAACAAACTGACTTCGGATGTAACTGACAACAACAACAAAATAGCTACCCTGGCGATTTGTTATATCCGAAGTTTACTGTGCACATATCAGGCGTGAAGTTCCAGTCTGCCCGATGACCTTTTGCGCATTGGAATTGTTTCTTGGTCAGGAATAATCGGAGTATACCTTTTGTATTTTGTCGTATTCGTTAAAACGAGAGAGAGAGAGAGAGAGAGAGAGAGAGAGAGAGAGAGAGAGAGAGAGAGAGAGAGAGAGAGAGAGAGAGAGAGAGAGAGAGAGAGAGAGTTACACCCACATACTGACATAAATACAGCTGCACTGTAATAATTATCATCCCACTCA
>BTPG01000001.1:162306702-162314202 GCA_036245525.1 Semisulcospira habei | reverse complement strand
CTATCGCTGAAAGCGTGTCATTGGACAGTCAGTTGTAGAAACGGAAAGCCGAGGGGTTAAAAAGATAAATAAATAAATAAATAAGGGGATAATAAATAAATAAATAAATAAATAAATACATAAATAAATAAGGGGATAAATAAACGAACGAACGAATGAATGAAATAATTAATTAATGAACCAGTGAATGAATGAAGGGCGGTCCGGCGCAGTGGTTAAGGCGCCTGCCACAATGCAAAGGTGCGCGGTTCGAACGGGTCCGCGTTGGACTTTCTCTTGGTAAGTGTCACGTAATTCGGCGACCGTCGGGGTTCTTTCCGATACTCGGTCTTCCACCCCACCCCCACCCCCCCCCCCCCCCCCACTTTGGTACGTCTCAGCCACTTTACAAATTCAAATACAGCGATCAAAATCTCGTAACTTCAGTAGCGACTGGCCTCGTTGTCTGTACTGTGTTGTCTAATGGCGTAAATCGTGTCGTTCGTGAGTGTGTGTGTTGGGTTCAGGCGCGCGCTTGAGTCGATTCCCAAATTGAGAAAAGCGCCTAATAAACGGTATTATTATTATTTATTATTAGAATAGAAAGAACAAACAAACAAACATACGGACGGACGGACGAACAAATGAACACACGAACGAATGGACGGACGGAGGGACGGTCAGACGAACGAACTATCGAACGAACGAATGATTGAATGAGTGAATGAATGAATAAATGAATAAAGGAATGAAGAAAATAATGAACAAACAATCGAACAAACGGACGGACGAATGAACGAACGAAGAACCGAACGAACGAGCGAGCAAGCGAGCGAGCAAGCGAGCGAGCGAGCAAGCGAGCGAGCCAACACACAAACAGGAAATAAAATATAAAAACTATATTAAAAAATTTAATACTACATCAAATTAACAGGTAAACGGTTGGCAAAAGACGAAGTGGCTTGAAATGTGTGTCGTAGGATGTTACATTGTTCTAAGTCAAGCCATACATGTCCAATAGGCGTGGCTCTTATGAGCTAGACAGTATAGCGCCTGCCACATCAGTCTGCCTTTTTGCTTCATTATTTGCAGGGAGGGAAGAAGACGTTGACAGCCAACGAGCAAAAGTGCAGTGTGTACAGAGAAAGACAGTCAGCCCTAGCGAGCGAAAGGTCCTCAGGCCGACGTCGGCCCGTGGACCTTTTGCTTGCCGGGCGAAGGACAGTCGCGTGTAACCAAGGCGTATGCCGATGGCAAAGAAATTAAGGACCAAATTCAACAGGCGTTCAGAAGGTGTTGTTTCCGTAGGTTTTCTGTCTATCTGTCTGTCTGACTGTGTGTGTGTGTGTGTGTGTGTATGTGTGTGTGTGTGTGTGTGTGTGTGTGTGTGTGTGTGTGTGTGTGTGTGTGTGTGTGTGTGTGTGAGTTTTATTGTTGTTGTTGCTGTTGTTGTTTTAATGCAAAGACGAAATGTGCGAAAACTGGCAATCTCTCTATAAACTTTGTCAATACCCATACCGCTGTTTAAATTATGTTTCCTTAACTATTCGTTATTTTGTCTTGTTCTATTCCATTGTGTAGATTGTAGCAACAACAAGCGGTTTGTAAACTGACGATTCTTTCTCTGTAAAAACGCTAACTGTTGAGAAATAAAGTTTCATCATCGTCACCATCATCATCATCAAGTCTCTCTCTCTCTCTCTCTCTCTCTCTCTCTCTCTCTCTCTCTCTCTCTCTCTCTCTCTCTCTCTCTCTCTCTCTCTCTCTCTCTCTCTCTCTCTCTCTCTCGTCAAATTAAAATTTTAGTGTGTGGCTGTTTGTTGTTTTATTTGAGCGACACACTGGAAGAAAAATCAAGATGAGTTAAGCTTTCATCCGCAAATAAGTGTTTTAAAAACTCTCTCTCTCTCTCTCTCTCTCTCTCTCTCTCTCTCTCTCTCTCTCTCTCTCTCTCTCTCTCTCTCTCTCTCTCTCTCTCTCTCTCTCTCTCTCTCTCTCTCTCTATCTCTCCTTTTCTGAGGTGTAAAGGTGGTGATGTATGGAAAGAAAACAGGACATGGTATTGCATATGAATTTGCAAAAAATAACAACAGCAACAACAACAACAACAACAGCTAAACAAAAACAACAGTTGACAAGAAAACCAGTGATCATACACCAACACACACAGCAACAAGAACAACAACAGATACTTGTTTTGACTTTGACGTCTTTTGCCATCAAAAAGACAATTTCAAAGACGGGTCATCTAAACGGCATTAAACAAACTATAACCCAACGACCGTTCGGACAGCGTCCCAACATTTTACCAACTGAGTTCCGACGATCCACTCTGCATAAACTGATGCACGAATACCGTATAATGTGAAGCTAAACGTACTCACTAGCTGCAATAAAAAATATAAAAAAATACAGACGCAAGCGACTCTAGTTATAAACGTATTTTGTTGGAGCAACTTCTCTCTCTCCTGTCAGCATGACACGACGGGCGTCGACGTCTCGGTGAGCAAAAGGTCTTTGGTCCGACGACCGCATTAGTTGGCCCGCGCACGGCTATAGCCGTGCGCGGGCCAACTAATGCGGACGTCGGCCCGAGGGGCTCTTGTTTATCAGGGTCCTGACACAGTGATCTACACATTTACGTCAAAACGAATGAAACCTTATGTATGTGTCCTGGAAAGTTTGCTTTACGCGACAAGTATACTAAAGAGGTTTTACATCTGTCGCGTGCCTTGTGTTGGTGTATTGGAAGACCGGTTATATAAGTTTACCTTAGGAGGGATATGAGAGTAGTTTTTGTGAAGCCCGCAAAGAACCACCCCCCCCCTACCCCCCCTCCCCTACCCCCCTCCCTCCCCCCCCTTCCCCGACTGACTGTTACAGATGGCGCGCATATGCAAATGGTGCACATTTGCATATGGCGCACATCTGCAAGTGGTACGGATGTGCAAATGGTACACATCTGCAATTTACATATCTGCAAACGGTACACACTACAAATGGTACGCAACTGCAAATGTTGCGCAGCTGCAAAGTGTACACATCTGCAAATGGTACAAATCTGCAAATGATACCCATCTGCAAATGGTACACATCTGCAAGCGGTACATATCCTCATAAATCTTCGCGAGACCTCAAGATGATTTATTGCTTTTTTGCTGTCACCAGCAATATAGATTTGTGTTCCTCAATCCACCAACCCTGCTAATGCCGGTAAACATCTACAAACGGTTCATAACCTCGAGAACCCTCTCCGTACACGAGGCGTCATGAAAATCTATCGCTTTTGCTGTCACAACATTATAGATCTATGTTCCTCATTCGATGAACCGCCCTTGTATAAATGATACATTCTCACTAACATTCATTTCGTACGAGGCCTAATGATGATTTAGGATGACTTTGGCCGACTCTCACTATTAATATATATGTTCCTCCGATTCTGCAGTCGAAGGATTATCTATAATTTGCAGTATCTTTTTCTTGCGGCATTAGGTTAGGTTGATGAGTTAACCTCTTTCCTGCCGCCGGAGGACGGCGAACAATAAGAAGACATACATCCTCATGAGCCCGCGCACGCCATTTTTGGTTTTTTCTTTGGACATCAACTTTGTAACTCCACGGTCTTCTGTGTGATGGCCCGCGGCGTTTGTTTGGCGGCGTTAGTATGCTGGGGATTTTTTACTCATTCCAGAAACACAAGCTGCGTTCAGCCGCAGGAAAGGGGTTAACCCTTTGACTGTCGGTAGCGGTTTTTGTCGAGATGATTCCTAAAGAAATCATAACGATATAAACTGCTGCGGACAAACAAAGGATTAATGACAGCCATTTTTGCGCCTTATTTCCCTCACGCAAAAATTCTCACGCCTAAAAAAAAAAAACCCGGTAACAATCACGCTTGAGAGTCATTTCAGCGTGTTATTTTCTTCACGCAAAGTCATTAGTGTTACGTAAGAAAAAAAATAATAAAACCGACCCCTAGTGGTCGATCTCGCGCACTCGCGCACCCCCCCCCACTCCCTCCCCCATTCCCACCCTAACACCCCCACCCCCACCCCAACACCCCCCCAACCCCTCCCCACCCCCCACGCCCCCACCCCCGTCGGCGTAGGGGTCATTATAGAGAGGTTGCGTTTGATCAAAACGACTCCAACAACGAACAAGAGCGAAATCACGGAGGATAACCAGCTTGTGCCGTGAGCACAGACAACCGTGACACTCCAAACATCGCCAAGAGGCATAGATCCTCATGAGCCCTTCGGGCTCATGAGGATCTGTGCCTCTGGGCGATGTTTGGAGTGTTGTCTAAGCTCGTGGTATAAGCTGGTGACTTTGCTTTCGTTCGTGGTTGTCAGTTGTCCGGCGCAAACGCCACCTCATGCATCACCGGCATCCAGTCATGTTGTCATCTACGAGAAACGTATGAGTGAGTATTCAAGACGCCTCTGCCACAGTGAAAGTAAATCAACTACGGAAATTGCCAAAATGTGACAATGAATATTATGTGACTCAGTCACACAACAACAAAACATGTTTTGAACGTTCTGATACACGCATGGATACGAGGAAGTAACGCATGTGATGCGCAGATGACTATCCCGTCATTCAGTCAGACTTAACCCCCTCGCTTAACCCGGGTGATCACGCCAAAATTTCGCGTCCCCGGAAAACCACAGCACACTGATCGACATTCGCGCGAAGAACACATGAAATGGGACCAAAAACAGGCTTAACTCCTTCAGCTCTGACGCACTACAGCAGGAGATGGATCGACCATGATAATTCAAGGGTAGTGCCAGATTAGCTTGGCGCCTGTCGGCGCCAAGCTAATCTGGCACTACCCTTGAATTATCATGGTCGATCCCATCTCCTGTAACGGGTGCATAGTCGTTAGTTCAGTGACGCCTCCAAAATTTCAGAAATACCTGCGTCGGGCTGAATGAGATAAAAGGGATAGCACTAGCAAGAGTCATAAATCCTCATGAGGCCCCGCGACTGCGGGGGCTCATGAGGGTTTACGTTTTTTTGCAGATGGTTAGCGTTCGCCTTGCCCCCGGCAGTATAAGGGGAAAAATATGTTATTTAACTCATTCTACCCCAACACCGAAATCCTTAAACTTGGCCGTTGTCCTCTGAAGACTGCATTGCAGTGCAGGACACGCGTCGACCATGATAGTTCAAGGGTGATGCCAGAATAGCTTGGCGCCCATAGGCGCCAAGCTATTCTAGCATCATCCTTGAACTATCATGGTCGATCCTTATCTTCCTGTGGTGTGTCTGGGCTAGAATGAGTTAAGTCGCATTCGTAGTTCCCACAAAACGAATTTCGAGTTATAACGGTGAAATACTGCCTTAATTCGGCAAAAAGCAAACATGTCTATTTTTGAGAAAAGCGATCTTCCAAGAGCAGAGAACATCCAACAACGAAAAACGAACGCACTTTGAAAAGACAGTTGCAAGACAATTTATTAGTATTTCGGATGAAAACCCTTCTTCAAAATAGACAAACAAACAAGTACACAATTTGGAAGTTGCCACTTCCAACAGAGAAAAGATAAACTGCTAATTGTGTACGTGTCTGTAAGTCTAATTTGAAAATGGTTTTAACCAGAACGATATCAATAAATTGTGTTGACTGTCCTTTCTTGGCGTGTTTTTTTTTTTTTTTTTTTTTTTTTTCCTTCGTTGGAATGTTCTGTGCATTTTACATGCTTGGCAGTCACCGTTTTTGGTCTGGGTTTGATATTTCAAGTGTAATTCATTGAACAAGATATTGCTGTTCACTAAAATTGACATACTTGTTTTTGTCAAATTAGGACATAATAACTTTCTATTTGATCACTCACAATCTCATTACACAAACACACAGACACGCAGACACACACACACACACACACACACACACACACACACACACAAACACATTGATGAGAGAGACTGAGAGAGAGAGAGAGAGAGAGAGAGAGAGAGAGAGAGAGAGAGAGAGAGAGAGAGAGAGAGAGAGAGAGAGAGAGAGAGAGAGACAGAGACAGAGACAGAGAGAGACAGAGAGAGAGACAGAGACAGAGAGAGACAGAGAGTCATCGCACTGTTGTCACATACGTGATACGATAACAACTTGAGCCCCTGGTGTCGAAACTGACAAATTTGAAAATCGCCCTCCAAAGCCTGCATACCATTTCTCGACAGGAGACAAATTCACCTTCACAGTTCTTGGGTGGTGCCAATCTATTCTGGCACCACCCAAGAACTATGACGCTTGTTCAGTCCCCTGCAATATCGACCCATGGCTGAAAAGTGTGGCAATGTTTCTTACCTGAAAAATTTCACGCTGTCCAATTCTGATCTCCTTCCGCCACTAGAGCAGTTGACAGCCTGTGTCGCGAAACTGTACCTCTGGGTTGAAGTGAAAATGTAGCCTCCAGTAAGTATTTATAATGTCCACAGTGTAGGTAACAGGTATACACAGTTGTGAAGCGCGTGCACTGAGATATCTATCGTCCGTCGCCACTTGAAATAACTGTGTCGCAGTTTGCCTCAGTGGAATAAGGGTACACACTTGGCAGGAGCGGCGGAACGAAACGGGGGGGGGGGGGGGGGGGAGAAATCGGGGGGGGGGGGGGGGGGGGAAGGAGAGGGGTAGGGTGCAATCCAGGTGACTTGAATGGAATCAACCATGTGGAACATACACGGAGAGAAGAAAGCTACCGTGACCGCGCAGTTCCAGGATGTTTTGGTTAGACACCTAAAAGCGACCTACACCAGGCAGTACAGAGTGTTAGTTAGTTATTTGGGTTTAACGCGCAGTACTGGATGAGTAGTTCATAGTACCTCTTACAATAATGCTGTGCAAAGGGTTAACTTTAGTTGTGACGTTTGAATGTCGTAAAATGAAAGACGTTTCTGCTCTTCTTCACGGGAGAGTTCAGTCCTTCCTCTTGCTGAAAAGGCAATGGAAGACCTCCGGTCCATGTCCAAATGCGCAATAGTGAGGCCATCGGGCCGACGTCGGCCCGATGGCCTTTGTACACTGGGGTGCCTACTCACATATATTGTGAAAAGAAGGGTAAAAAGAAAGACTCAGTTAAGGCAAGCCAACACTGATAACGCGTTGTGTCAAACTCTGCCATGGGGCAGATTATTGTAAAAGGTGATTTCAAGGGAGGTAGCCACGCAGATGACATAATTATGTGTACTAGTAATAATAATAATAATACCGTTATTATATAGGCGCTTTTTCTCAATTTTGGGGAAATCGACTCAAAGCGCCGCGCCTGAAACCCAACACACACACTCACGAAACAGACACGGATTTACGCCATTTAAGACAAACACAGTACAAGACAAACGAAGGGCCAGTCAGCTACTGAAGTTACAGAGATTTTTGATCGCTTGTATTTGAAATTTGTAAAGTGGCCTGAGACCGGTACCAAAGTGGGGGGGGGGGGGGTGGAAGAACCGGAGTACCCGGAGAAAGAACCCCCGACGGTCATTGCCAAATGCACATTTGACACATATCCA
>BTPG01000001.1:162259202-162304202 GCA_036245525.1 Semisulcospira habei | reverse complement strand
GTGGGGGGGGGGGGGGTGCCTGTGAGTCTATGAGTATGTCTGTCTATGTGAACAGTGTTGTCATCTGTTTGCAAGTATTATGTTTACTTATATGTATGTATATTTGTAGTTAGTCTTGTAGTTGCTAGCAACGGCAGGTTTGTAAAATGGCTGTGTCGATGACGATGTCAATGCTTAAACCGTTGTAAAATAAAGTTTCATTGATTCATTGATTCATTGATTCATTCTCTCTCTCTCTCTCTCTCTCTCTCTCTCTCTCTCTCTCTCTCTCTCTCTCTCTCTCTCTCTCTCTCTCTCTCTCTCTCTCTCTCTCTCTCTCTCTCTCTCTCTCTCTCTCTCTTTTATGTGTTCTAGTCCACAGACCGTTCCTATTTTTGAATTTCTTTGTGTGGAGACAGCATGAGCTTGTACAATTAACTCGTTCGAGGCGTGCCGCCTCCGGATACGCGGCTTATGCCTCGTATCCGGAGGCGGCACGTCTCGAATGAGTTAAAAAGAAATGAGTGCGCCGGACGGTACGGCTTTTTTTTTTTTTTTAGACGCAGGATTTAAGATTTAAGTTTGAAAGCTACATACTCCAGGCAGTAAAGGGTTAATAAGGGTCTCCTTCATTAATGCTCTGAGTATGCTGGACTAAAGAGCTCACTTAACCCATTCTACCCCAGACACACCACAGCAAGATAAGGATCGACCATGATAGTTCAAGGGTGATGCCAGAATAGCTTGGCGCCTATGGGCGCCAAGCTATTCTGGCATCACCCTTGAACTATCATGGTCGATCTGTGTCCTGCACAGCAATGCAGTCTTCAGAGGACAGCGGCAACATTTAAGGATTTCGGTGTTGGGGTAGAAGTGTAAATGTCGTAAAATGAAAGACTTTTTTCTGCTCTCCTTCTCCTTTGTACGCAGGAGAGTTCAAGTACCTTCAATTTCGCTCAAAAGGCAGTGGAAATCCTCTGGTACATGTGCCTACTTCTTCTTCTTCTTCCTCGATTGCTTCTTCTATACATCCACGTCTCAGTGTGGCCCTCATGAATCCTGCGGTCCTCTTCAGGTCTGCAAGGTCGCCGTATCGGAGTTACTGCCGCAAGGGTGTCTCGTCCGGCCGTGCGATACGTCTCAGAACATCATGAAGTGGGCAGTCCTGGAGCAGGTGGGCAGCACTGAGTCATCGGAGCAGTGTCACAGGGACAAATCTCCGTCTCATTTCATCTTGTTGTAGAGATGTGCTCTCAGCCTGTTGTGTCCTGTCCGCAGTCTGAAGAGGATGACTTGGTCTGCTTTGGAAACATGGTAGTACTGAGCTGTCCAACTTGTGATTGGGATTCTGCTGCGGCCATAATAAATACTTTCAGTACTGAAGGGTCTTGATGATGGTCTTTTCATCTTGGTATAGGACCTGTTTGTCTGTGCCTACTGTCACGGACTGTGTAAAGAAGGGTAGCGGAAATTAAAGTCTTTTTGAGGCAAGACGAAACTGATAACCCGGCAGATTTTGACCGTCAAAGCATGCCATGGAGCAGATCGCTTTAAAATTTACACCAGCACAAGGTCCTCGGGCCGACGTCGGCCGCATTTGACCCGCGCACAGTTGTCGTCGGCCTGTAGTACAAATCACGCACACTGTGACTAAATTGGATATTGAGCCATTTAGGATATGTGTGACACATCCGGACATATACGGGCTTTGAGTACATAAAGGTGTGGTATGTTTATTTATTTTTTTTGTTATTGTTTGTTTGTTTGTTTGTTTGTTGTGGTGGTGGGGTTTTTGTTGTTGTGTTTTTTTTTTGGTTTTTTTTTGTTTTGTTTTTTGAGGGGGTCGTGTTTTTTTCTTCTTCTTCTGTTTTTCTTCTTCTTTTTCTTATTTATTTATTTATTTTTTTTGGTGGGGGATGGGTGGGTGGATGGGTGGGTGGGTGGGGGAGGGAGGGGGGGGGGGGTCAGCAATACAGAAGACGCCTCACTACCGATGAAACTCAAGTCGGCGTGCCCACAAACACAAGCTTTTGTGTCCGTGTGATAGAAACGCACAATACAATGGACGTCGTTTAACCTAAATTTCACATCTTGATTCGCCAAGTTTTGTTTTTTCGTTTGTTTGTGTTTTTTGTTTGTTTGTTTGTTTGTTTGTCTTTTGCTTGCTTTCGTGTTTACGGCTCAGACAACATAAAAATAGATTGCTATGCACAAAGCCAGCGTATTCTCTTGTGAACAGTTTCAAAACAGTGCTGACTTGTTTACGAAAACCTTCCGGCTGTGACGCGAAAACCGAATGTGGCCCTTTCATTTCTTGGGACAACGGTGCCCGTCAAAACTGTGTGCCAGCTGTAGGAGATAGATCGACCATGATAGTTCAAGGGTAGTGCTAGATTAGCTTGGCGTCTGTACAGGCGCCAAGCTAATCTGGCACTACCATTGAACTATCATGGCCGTTCCATCTCCAGCGGCAGGATACACGCTAATATGGCACATTTGTTGAACTGTATAAATAAGCCACTGTGAAAGGTGTATGTGTTCCCCATTCGCCTTACAGTGTTCTCTATAGTTTGACTTCGCCAAGGGAGGGAAAAGAGGTGCTATCTCGAAGCTATCGGGTCGACAAAAGGAATTGTCTACCATGAATTGAAACGGTTTTCTGAGACCACACCATAACAAGCAATACATTTTTTCGAGTTTTCTGTATACGTCGAACACTCACACAAGCACAAACACACGCACGCACGCATGTAACGCACTTTACACACCCATGCACGCACCCACGCACGCTCTCACGTACTCATGCACGCACATATGCACACAAACATGTAGCCTACACCGGTGTGAACGCACGCACAGACACACGCACGCACGCACTCGTGCACGCACGCATGCACACACATACAAACACACACACACACACATGTGCACACACGCACACACACGGTACACACGCAATACACACTTAAGTTTTAGTACAACAGTAATTCTCAATTTCATGTTCTTTATTCATCAGGTGTGTGTGTCGGTGCGTGTTTACAGCTACAACTGACACCAAGCGCGCAAAACGTCTTGTATAATCCTCATACTAAATAACAATTTTGTACAATTTGTCAAGATGGCTAAACATGTTCTAAAAACAACCATAGCAATCTCACACTCATGCTACCACATTAACCCATTTAGCCCCGACGCCCTAAGACAAGTGATGGATCGACCATGACAATTCAAGGGTAATGCCAGATTAGCTTGGCGCCATCAGGCGCCAAGCTAACCTGGCACTACCCTTGAAATAGCATGGTCGATCTATCTCCTGGAACTCGTACATAGCAGTTAAGTGACAACTCGAAAATTTGGGAAATGCGTCCGTGCGGTAAAATGAGTTAACGATAAACGGTTTTACCAGTTTGACTAAACAGATGATGATGATGATGGCTTTAGTTTTTCTGATGACACATGAGAGCGATGAACTTTTCACAATCACTATATATAGTTCATCTACATCACATACATAAATGATAACTGTATTCACAACACAGACTACATCATGATTATACCATGTAAAATATCAATACAAAAGACGGAACATTAAAATGTAATTCATATATATATATATATATATATATATATATATATATATATATATATATATATATATATATATATATATATATATATATATATATATATATATATATATATATATATATATATATATATCAATAACGACATTGTAAAGAGAGATCACACACGCACGCACGCGCACACACAAACGCTCGTACTTATACACACTCGCTCCAGTGCACTCACTCACTCGGCACACACACACACACACACACACACACACACACACACACACACACACACACACACACACACACACACACAATGACGCACACACGTGCAATCACAAAACATCGGGAAAATTAATAATATTAAAAATACCCTTTAGAAATGTAACAATTTTAATATACCTAGACATACTATTCAGACAGGCGGGTGACCCCAACCTGGACATCAGCCCGCTTTACCATCAGCCAGCGGTCAGCGGTTTTTTTTCATCGTCGGCGTTGTCCGCCCCTGAGAGCCAGCTCAGTCTTTCTCTCTCGTTATTACTGAGATAACGAAACACAGATAGTGACGCACAATCGCTGAGACATCTTAACTATTTTTTTTAATTTTTTAATCAGGTTAACTGAACCGATAGATTCGATGACGTAACACAGTGTGACACCAAATTTCGAAACTGAATTTCGAAACAATATATCGAAACAAATTAATTGCAGATATCGTTGATTAACTCATTCTACCCCAGACACACAACAGCAAGATAAGGATCGACCATGATAGTTCAAGGGTGATGCCAGAATATCTTGGCGCCTATGGGCGCCAAGCTATTCTGGCATCACCCTTGAACTATCATGGTCGATCTGTGTCCTGCACTGCAATGCAGTCTTCAGAGGACAACATCAAAATGTGGGGATTTCGGTGTTGGGGTAGAATGAGTTAAATATGTACGATACATACGTATCAGAAATACGCTTGTATATGCCCGCACAGTTTCATATCGTATGTGCAACTCTTCTTCTTCTAGTTCACTTTGCGCTTTAACCAATAATATCACCCTCAACTTACGGATGCAAACGAGGCCGATCTATGTAAACGACGATCAGAAAGAGCCCTTAGATTCACAGCAGCCTTTACAACATGTATGGGATCATGAAAATATATGCTTCTTGTGGTTGGAAGGCCCTGGATAAGCAAATAAGTCCGCAGTGGCTTACTCATCCGGGGGATCTAATAATGATGTAAAGTAAACCCGCAAAATGCACAGATTCCCATCAGCCGATTCAATATCTGGGGTTTCATAGTGTTCTATGTCAACTGCAGTTGTACTGGTCTGACTTAGACACTGTTTCCAGGCAAAATGAAGAGGGGACAGTCAACTGCACAAGATAAATATTGGGCAGCTCGGCACCAACTTCATGAGTTTTCTTACCTCAACCCCGTGGTCAGGGGGTAACCGATTTCCCTGAAATATCAGGGACTCCGATGGCTCCGACCTAAGGCTGTAGAAGCGCGTGTCTTTTTTTACACAGCCTGTTCTGACTGTCTGCGTAAATACACAGAACCAGACATTAAAAACACACCCACTTACCACTCTGACTGCCTGAGTTCAGCGCACAATACTTAAACGCATCAGCGGGGGCTCATGAAGATCTATGTCTCTTGTTGGCCTTATCTGGAGTTTTCTGGCAATATCCAGTTATCTGCGATGGGTTCGCAGTCTTCATTTCTAGAAGACCTGGCAGTCAGAAGATTAATACTTTCACTGACGTGGTGTTGTAATAAAGAATGGAAGCTTTCGGAAATGCAAAAACAATCACGTCACCGGCCGGAAGAGAGGCAAAATTAAATATGACGAACAGAGAGATCCATTCCGTTTTCGATGACTAGTTGAAAGTCAGCAATTAACCCTGAAACTGGTAATTAAACATAATGCATTTATTGCTGAGCTACAGAGGTAAAAGGAAATATATTACTCTCACCAAAAAAAAAAAAAAAAAAAAGTACGGTCTTCTTGTTCTTTTTAGTCCGAATGACGATCGAGTCGGGGTCTACACAGGGCACACAAATCTGCCATAGGATTAGGAGGCAGGTTACGTCCCCTGACTAGGCCTCCCAACGTCGACAGGTATACACAGATAGATGGACCAGCAGAGGGTAGCAACCTATCTCAGCAGCCAGCAGAGAGCAGCCACTAATCTTAGAAATAAATAAATACAATTAATGATTATTCAATAAATCAAAACAAATAAACAAATCAATATAAAGATAAATAAACAAGTACACTTGTCAATAAAAAGTGCAACAGTTTTGGCACAAGGGACAGTTTTGCAATGGACCAGTATTAGCTGAAGCATCCCTACACTGACTGAAAGGACGCAAGGAGGCCAATCCTTCAATTTGTACCAAGCAACTTCTCACACAGTGTAGGGGTGCTTCAGCCAATACAGTCTTAAGCGTGCAAAACAATGCTTTGTGAAATCTAATGCCCATCATTTTTTATTGTGGAAATGCTTCCCGAACACATTCATAAATGTTTATATGGCCCTATGCCGTCCAGCATAGTTTAAAAGTCCAAAAATGTTCTGCCTTATTAATGAAGGATTGGCAGCCTTGCGGCTTCTCAGTGTAGGAGTGCTTCAGCCAAATACTGTCTGATGGCAAAACGATGCCTTGTGCCGTCTGAGCCCATCATGTTTGAATATGAAAATAATTCCTGAACACACTCATAACTGTTTTATATGACAGTATGTCGTCCATCAAAGTTTAAGAGACCAAAAATATTCCGCTTATTAAGGAAGGCTTGGACGTCTTGCGGTTCCCAGTGTAGCGGTGATTTAGTCAATACCCACTGATGGCAAAACGATGCATTGTGCCCTCTAATGCCAATCCTTTTTTTTTAAATTTATTTGGAAAGACTTCCTGAACACATTCATAACTGTTTTATATGGCCCTATGCAGTCCAGAGCAGGCTAACAGACCCAAAATGTGGTAAGGACTGGTCCGCTAAGCGGCTTCTCAGGACAGTGTAGGGTGCTTCAGCCAATACCTTCTGATGGCAAAACGATACGTCATGCTCATCATTTTTTAATATAGAAATGCTTCCTGAACACATTCATAACTGTTTTAAATGGCCCTACCCTATGCCGTCCAGCACAGGTTAAAAGACCAAAAAAGTTGCAATCAATGGCTCGAAAAGCGGCTTCTCAGAAAGTGTGTGTGTGTGTGTGGGGGGGGGGGGGAGGGGTTCAGCCAATACCGTCTGATGGCAAAACAATGCGTTGTGCCCTCTAATGCCCATCCTTTTTTAATATGGAAATACTTCCTGAACACATTCAGAACTGTTTTATATGACCCTATGCCGTCCAGCATAGGTTAATAGATTTTTTTTTTTAATGTTGCAATCAATGGCTCGATAAAGCGGCTTCTCAGACAGTGTGTGTGTGTGTGGGGGGGGGGGGGGGGGGGGGCTTCAGTCAATACCCTCTGATGGCAAAACGATGCATTGTGCCCTCTAATGCCCATCATTTTTGAATATGGAAATGCTTGTTGAACATATTTATAACTGTTTTATATGGCCCTATGCCGTCCATCATAGGTTAAGAGACCAAAAATGTCGTCAGGACTGGCCGCCAAGCGGCTTCTCAGACAGAGTAAGGGTACTTCAGCCAATACCGTCTAATGGCAAAACGATGCGTTGTGCCCTATAATACCCATCATGCTTGAATATAGAAATGCTTTCTGAACACATTCATACCTGTTTTATATTTTATATGGCCCTTTGCCGTCCATTATGGGTTAAAAGACCAAAAATGTCATAAGGATTGGCCGCCCAGCCAATACTGTCTGATGGCAAAACGATGCGTTGTGCCCTCTAATGCCCATCCTTTTTTATTATGGAAATACTTCCTGAACACATTCATAACTTTTTATATGACCCTATGCCGTCCAGCGTTAGTTAATAGACCAAAAATGTTGTGAAGGACTGGCCCGCTAAGCGGCTTCTCAGACAGTGTGTTTCAGCCAATACCGTCTCATGGCAAAAGGATGCCTTGTGCCCTCTAATTCCCATCCTTTTTAATATGGAAAGTCTTCCTGAACACATTCATAGCTGTTTTATATGGCCCTATGCCATCCGTCATAGGTTAAGAGACCAAAAATATCGTAAGTACTTGCCGTCATGCAGTTTCTCAGACAGTGTAGGGGTGCTTCAGCCAATGCCGTCTGATGCACGATACGTTGTGCCCTCTATTGCCCATCATTTTTGTATTAGGAAATACTTCCTGAACACATTTATAACTGTTTTATATGGCCCTATCCCGTCCAGGATAGATTAAAACACCAAAAGGGTGTCAGTACCGGCCGCAAATAAGTTTATCAGACAGTGTAAGGGTGTTTCAGCCAATAGAGACTGATGGCAAAACAATGCTTTGTGCAATCTAATCCCTACCATTTTTAAATATGGAAATGCTTCCTGAACACATTCACAACTGTTTTAAATGGCCCTATCCCGTCCAGGATAGATTAAAACACCAAAAGGGTGTTAGTACCGGCCGCAAATAAGTTTATCAGACAGTGTAAGGGTGCTTCAGCCAATAGAGTCTGATGGCAAAACAATGCTTTGTGCAATCTAATCCCTACCATTTTTAAATATGGAAATGCTTCCTGAACACATTCACGACTGTTTTAAATGGCCCTATCCCGTCCAGGATAGATTAAAACACCAAAAGGGTGTTAGTACCGGCCGCAAATAAGTTTATCAGACAGTGTAAGGGTGCTTCAGCCAATAGGGTCTGATGGCAAAACAATGCTTTGTGCAATCTAATCCCTACCATTTTTAAATATGGAAATGCTTCCTGAACACATTCACGACTGTTTTAAATGGCCCTATGCCGTCCATCATAATTTAAGAGACCACAGATATCGTAAGTTCAAGCGGCTTCTCAGACAGTGTAGGGGGCTTCAGCCAATACGGTCTGATGGCAAAACGATGAGTTGTGCCCTCTAATGCCTATCATTTTTGTTGTTGTTGTTGTTGTAATATTGGAATGCTTCCTGAACACATTCATAACTGTTGTATATGGTCCTATACCGTCCAACATAGGTTAATAGACCAAAAATGTTGTACGGTCTGGTCGCCAAACGGTTTCTCAGACAGTGTAGGGTGTATCAGCCAATACCGTCTGATGGCAAAACGATGCGTTGTGCCCTCTAATGCCCATTTTTTTTTTTTTTATTATTTGGAAATGCTTCCTTAACACATTCATAACTGTTTTATATGGCCCTATGCCGTCCATCACGGTTTAAGAGACACACACACAACAAAATTGTTCAGCTTATTAAGGAAGGATTGGCCACCTTGCGCCTTCTCAGTGTAGGGGTGTTTCAGCCAATACGTTGTGATGGCAAAACGATGCTATGTGGCCCTTTAATGCCTATAATTTATGAATATGGAAATGCTTCCTGAACACATTCGTAACTGTTTTATGTGGTCGTATGCCGTCCATCAGTCATAGTTTAAGAGTCCAACAATGTTCCGCTTATTAAAAGAAGGATTGTCCGCCTTGCGGCTTCTCAGTGTAAGGGTGCTTCCGCCAACGCTGTGTTTTGGTAAAACGATGCATTTTACCCTCCAATGCCCATCGTTTTTTAATATGGAAATGCTTCCTGAACACATTCATAACTTTTTTATAGGCTCTATGCCGTCCATCATGGGTTAATAGACCAAATATGTTGTAAGGACTGGTGGCCAAGCGGATTCCCAGACAGTGTAAGGGTGCTTCAGCCAATACAGTCTGATGGCAAAACGTTGCGTTGTGCCCTCTATTGCCCATCATTTTTTAATAAGGACATGCTTCATGCACACATTCATAATTGTTTTATATGGCCCTATCCCGTCCAGCATATGTTAAAAGACCAAACATATTGTTACAACTGGCCTCCAAGAGGCATCTCAGACAGTGTAGTGGTTCTTCAGCCAATACCGTCTGATGCCAAAACAATGCTTTGTGCCCACTAATGACCAGCATTATTTAATATGAAAATGCTTTCTGAACACATTCATAAATGTTTTATATGGCACAACCCCGTCCAGCATAGGTTAAAACACCAAAAATTTTGTAATGACTTGCCGCAAAGTGGGTCTGTACAGGTGACTGGAAATTGCGGGGAAAAAGTGCTTTTATTATTCAGATCTTGGGGGTCGGAGTAGAGTCTCAACGTAGGGGTGCTTCTGTGAGCCTGTCCGCGCCACTGAATCTGAATGCTGAGAGTACATGTGACGAGCTGTTAGCGCGGTTTTGGCATAAGCTGGGAGACATACTACTATTTGACGCTCTCGGTTTCAGTTGCTGCTAAGATGTGGCTGTTCTCTTAAGGGTCATCACAGATAGTTATTGACGCTCGAAAGGGGGTAGAACTCTGGGAACTAAAATCTTCTATTTCCTCCCCCCGGCGGCGACGTATGCCGGAAGTACAAGCGCATGCGGCTATCACGACTGTAAACAGTACCCCGGTGGCTGTGTGCGCTAAGGGTTAACCCCATGACTGCCGAGGTGAACCTGAACACCACCAAACTGCAAGAGGTATAGATCCTCATGAGCCCCCGCAGTTGCGGGGGCTCATGAGGATCTCTACTTCTTGCCGAAACAACTTTGTGTGAATTCATGTTTTTGGGGACGGGCTGGGGATAGTTGGCGTTGAATTTACAATGATTTCAAAAACACAACCTGAGTCAACTGGCAGTTAAGGCGGTTAAAACTATATGTATATATACATGGGGCTGTGAGTAAACTACTGGGCTGCAGCGTGAAATGACACCCTTAACCCCCAGCAGGCATAACAAAACACCACCACCACCACCATCACCACCCCCTCCCCCTTCCTCAACCCCAAGTTTGACTCATAGCTGAACGAAGGTTACTTTAGGCCCATAAATTTCTCAAAAGTCGGTCATGGGGGAAATTGATCTACGCAGCATTTTCTGGCAACAAACCCAGGCAGAATTTTTTGATAAAGTGATTTAAAATGGACGTCTAACATACAATTGCAATAATAACCAACATGGCCAAACCCTCAAGGCCCACGTGCATGACTGTTCCAAGACTTTGTTTTATATTTTTTTAAGAACTAAAACTGGCAATTTTCACACATTTGTAGACCTCTTAATAGCCTTGACCTCTCCGAGGGGCACGGTCATACAGATTAGTATAATATAACTAATTATTTTTATCCCAACGTCACACGACCCGGCAGTCACTTTAGCGCAAACCGTACCATGTGACCGTGTTACAAAAACCCCTTGTAGCGACAAATGGCGGACTTCTTGTAGCCCTCTTTGTGACGCATCTTTGATGCGAGTTTTGTTCTATTAAAGATCACCAAAACGTTCTAAAGTAAAATGTTACTTAGTGTTGTTCCAAACAACAAGCACACTCAGTACTGGAGACGGCAAGGTCATGAAATAATTTAAATTACGTCATAAGTCTAGTTATGTATAAATTTATATTCCTTTGATGCAAGTCATGTCTGGCGTGATCCAGGTCGGAAGATGTCTTCTTGATTTCTTTTACCAAAATAGTGGAGGAATGAAAGCAAATACGTTATTGGTAGCAGAGGCTTGCTGCACGGACCCTTGTAGGCTTTCGGGATGTCAAAGAAACCATTGTACCCCTCAGGCCTTCGGGGTACAATGGTTCCTTTGACCTCCCTCAGGCCTACAAGGGTCCGTATAGCAAACCCCTGCGACCAATAACTTATATTGTACAACTCATTGTACCTTAAGGCCGAAATCTAGAATTGTTGCCCTTGTTTTCTGAAGACTGCATTGCAGTGCAGGACACAGATCGACCATGATAGTTCAAAGGTAATGCCAGAATACCTTGGCGCCTATAGGCGCCAAGTTATTCTGGCATCACCCTTGAACCATCATGGTCGATCCATGTCTGTCTGTGGTGTGTCCGGGTAGAATGAGATAAAGGTCTCACAATCAGGTAGGCCATGACTGTATGGGTCTGAATTTGAAAATAGTATTATTTTAACTTTTAAGAAAGCAAATGTCAAAACATGGCTATTTCTGGACTCAGTTGGTGTCCTTGACATTTGAGAGACGTCACTGGCATATAAATTGGCATGTTTAGAAAGGTCAAGTTACAAAGTATCCTTGAGCCAAGTTTTAAGACAGTGGCTTGAATAGACTTGGAGCCAATGCCGACGTTCATGTTTACCAAGGACGCCAGACGACAGACGCCGGACGACTGACAGACGACGGATGGCCCAATACGCAGACTCACATTTATATCGCACGTGACCCAACGAACCAGATTACGTGCAACACTAAGTAGTTTGCTATGAGTCACATTTTTAAACACGGCACTGGGAAGCCACACAAGGGAGTGTCCAAAAGTGGTCGATGTAGGCAGGTGGACTACACCACTAATACTGGCGGTGTCCTCAAACTAGCATTCAATCAAGTCGACATAATTTGTCGCAGAGATAAATCCAACATGAAATACATATAATGGTAAAAACTCGGTGACATCAAGTTCATACTTCAATCAGCACTAAGTAAATAATTATGTAAACACATTGTGGCATTTTCAAACGACGCATTAACCCCTTCGCTGCCCAGAAAAAAAGTGAACGCGATCGAACAGCACGAAGAACAGATTCTCATGTGCCGCCGCGATTGCAGTGGCTCATGAGGATCTATGCCTCTTGCGGAGACAAGTTTGTGTCCATGTCTTAATGGAAAGTTGTGGCTTTTGGTCGTTCACTGAACACAGATTTCAGAAACAAAATATACTTACGTTGGCAGGGAAGGGATTAAACCCTGACATTCAACCACAGTGTGTGGATCGAGCATGATAGTTCAAGGGTGGCTTCAGAATAGCTTGGCGCCCGTAGGCGCCAAGCTATTCTGACACCACCTCTGAACTATCGTGGCCGATCTGTGTCCCCAGAACTGTGACGTAGACCTCAAAGAAGATCTACGTAATTTAACAATTTCATCCTCAGGACGTAATGACATAATCTATTCACTCAGGAAGTGCAGTATATTCCAGACGTGTCGAGTCCGGATACGCGGCAAAAAGACACGCATCCGAATGCATCCTGATTTAAATGAGATAATGTTAACACGATTGCGATTGCGTCAAATTATTAACCCTGATTTGTCCTTCCATCAGCAGTCTAATTCAATCTGGTATAAATAATGGGGTAAAAATGTATTATTGTTCAGCCCTGTCAGTAGTTCAGCTCAGTTCAGTCAGATCAACCACGATAGTTCAAGAGTGGTGCCATGTAGTAGCTTGACGCCTGGAGGCGTAGACTGCAAGAGACATAGATCCTCAAGAGTCCACACTGTCTGCAGAAGTGACCAATGAGAACCTGTGCTACTTGCTGGTTTGTGTTCGTATCAGCTTGTTTCACACTTGGCCTTCCAGTCAGCCATGGCCTTAGGCGGTTCAGTACGACCGCTGGCAGTTGCGGTGTCAAAGTTCAGTCCCACTTAGCAAAAGGCACACCGGCTGACGTCGGCCGCAGTTGGCCCGCGCACGAATGTGCGCGGGCCAACTGCAACCGACGCCGGCCCGTGTGTCTTTTGCTTTGTGAAGTACGTATTAATGTAAGCACACGTCGGGTGGAGACGGCACAACCACTTCCTCTATAACGCGGTCCCCCACCTTTCTCGTCTCTATCAGCTTCCCGGTGGCGGGGTCCGTGCTCCGGAAGACGAAAGGGAAGACCTTGTGCAGCTTAGAACACGGCAGAACCCACTTAAAATCCCTGAAGGTGAAGCCGTCAGCGAAATTGGTGTAAAAGGAAGAGCACATGCCTATGTCGTAGTCCGTCTCGATCACGCGTTTCGCGCAGGCCGGAACTGGCAGATCCCAGCGTTCCCAGCGCGCCGTCCTCAAGGGCAGGACAATGTCACGGTCTAGCATGATGTAGCGAAGGCTGTCGGGCAGCCCCCATATGTGGCGCTCGTCCTCATCGAAGAAGAAGAGGTCGACGTAGGGCCAGTTCCACGGTTGGTCGGGCACCGGGGGTCCGTCAGCCATGAAGAACCGCCACACCCCGTTGCCCTGAGCCCACAGCGTCACGCCGGCAGAGTTGCCCAGTATGTGCCGCACCTGTTTTGAGGTGAGGACAATATATTGTGATGATGATCAGTTCCGTCCTGACACGCGATAACAAGATCTATCGACAGTAATTGCCAAAGGGCGATGCCAGAATAGCTTGGCGCCCGTATGCGTCAAGCTATTCTGACACCACCCTTGAACTATCTCTGTCAATTAGTCTACTGAGCTGTATTCCTCAGACGACCATTCCCACCTCAATGAATTTCGACCTTTAGAAAAAGTTAATGAATTTCGACCTTTAGAAAAAGTTAATGAATTTCGACCTTTAGAAAAAGTTAATGAATTTCGACCTTTAGAAAAAGTTAATGAATTTCGACCTTTAGAAAAAGTTAATGAATTTCGACGCTTAGGAAAGAAACAATCAGTCAGCAACCTCTCAATATCAAACAACCAGCCTGCCAAAGAAACCACATACTGCATAATCAACAAAACAAGTTTGTGATATTCAAACAGACAGCCTGCCTCACAAACCACGAACATAATCATCTCACGTATCCACACAACAACTTTCAATATCCAACCAATCAGCTGTGGTATCCAACCAATATTGAACCAATCAGCTTGTACAATAAACACAGCGAAAACTAACCATTTAATCAACAAAAATAACTTTACCTTATATCTCCAGTCTACCAAGTAACAAAACACACACACACACATGAACACAACAACCTCATAATTCAAGATGAATACTTACCTCCATCTCACCCCCCCCCCCTGACCCCTTCCCCCCCCCCACCTCCCCCCCTCCCGCCCCACACAAACGCACACAATACACAAACTCCTCCCGAGCTCCCCCCCCCCCCACACACACACACACACATACACACAAGCACAAACTCCTCTGCAGACCCCCTCCCACTTACCTCCCCCCCCCCCCGAATCCTCCCCCCCCCCTACCCCCACCCCACCAAATTAATCACGAACTAAACTATCCAAACAAAATCAGCTATATCAAACCAACCAGCATGCCAATGCAAACCACGTGAGTGGTTTGCATGGCAGGCTGGTAGGTTGGATATTGCAAAGCCTTTTTTATATTTATTATTTCTCGATTGGTTAACGCACCTCTCGCCAGTGTGATCCGTTTATCACAATATCCGCGTCCACGTCCCACGGAATCATCCCGTGATGGCGGTACGCCCCAAGCAGTGAGCCTCCCACCAGAAAGTAGGTCCATTTGTACTCTGTGGCGGCGCGGACGAATACGTCCATGGTGAACAGTAGTCGCGCCCTGGCGTCCGGGTGGAGAGGGCGGAACGGCTCCAGCGCTTTCAATTCTTCTGCAGCTTCCAGATCCTTCTGAGGTCTGCCTCGCAGTCTGTCAAGCTCCTTGTAGGAGAAAGATTGAGTGATAATAGAGACGATAATAGTCATAACCCCGCAACCCCTCCCCCAAACCAGGCCCTCCACAACACTAAACAATCCAGACCAAAAAGGTGACTGCCAAACGTGTAAAATTAGTGTGCGCATAAAAGGTCTTACCATCAGGTATCTTTTATCAAGTTCGGGTTTGAAGTTGTGAATAGTATTTGAGAAAAAATAAATTATGTCCAAAAATAGCTATTGTTGCTATATTTCCTGATCCCCTGTGACCTTGACCTTTGGGAGAGGTCACTGAAATTGGTATATTTAGAAAGGTCTTGCCACAACATATCCTTGGGCCACGTTTATAGACTGTAGCTTGAATAGTCTCCGAGAAAATGACAACGTTAAAGCTTACCACAGACGACGGCAGACGGACGTCGGACGGACGACCACTGGCCCAGAACATAGACTCACTTTTGCTTCGCACGCGAGCCATAAAGTTTCCCAGAAACGTGGATTCAATGTGGTTACAACAAGGGGCATATATCCTCATGAGTCCCCGCAACTGCGGGGGCTCATGAGGATCTATACCTCTTGCAGCTGGCTAGTGTTCAGATTTTCTCGGAACTGAGCGGGTTAACTCATTCTACCCCAACACCGAATTTCTTAAATTTTGCCGTTGTCCTCTGAAGACTGCATTGCAGTGCAGGACACAGAACGACCATGATAGTTCAAGGGTGATGCCAGAATAGCTTGGCGCCCATGGGCGCCAAGCTATTCTGGCATCACCCTTGAACTATCATGGTCGATCCTTATCTTGCTGTGGTGTGTCTGGGGTAGAATGAGTTAAGGAAACCAGCGTACCTTGTCGAAGATGAGGCCGGTGTCCTGTTTGAAGGTGGCGAGGTGGGAGAAGTTGACTGGCGGAGGGACGAGACTCAGCCCCGTGTCACCGTGGTACAGCGGGTCTTTTATGGGCAGGTCCTGGTACGGCTCCAGGTAAACCTGCCATCGACACCATACTTCGTACATCAAAAGGAAATTCGGTCTTAACCCCTTCACTGCCCGCGGACGCAGATGATATTTTTGAAATCGTTGTAAATTCAACGTTCAAAGATCCCCGGTTATTTTAAGCGTATTTCTTTCTTTTGGGGTTATTTTGCAGCTGCGCGTATTTCTATCGTTCTGGGTTACTGTACACCTCTTGAAGCTGTGCCTGTTTATATCTTTCTTACTTTACACCTTTTGCAGCTGTGGCATTTCTTTCTAGCTGGGTTACTTTACACCTCTTGCTGTGGGTATTTCTATCTTTCATGGTTATTTTACACCTCTTTCTTTCTTTCAGGTTTATATTACACGTCAGGGGCGGATCGGGGGGGGGGCGTGGGCAGTGGTTCCGGAACTACCCTCCCCCCCCCCCCAGTCAAACTTCTTTAAAATGTTATAAAACAGAGTCCATTTATGGGGTGTTTGCACCCCCCCCCCCCCACACACACACACACACACACACACACACTCCCCGTTTAATGTTTTGGTGAGTTTAGACACGCACACTTTCCCCTCCCCCGCCAAACCCACCCCCCCACCCCCCCACCCCCGCCAACACCCCCCCCCCCTTACTCTCACCTGAGTTTGATATTTTTGGGGCCTTTTGTAGTCCTTTTGTGTTAGGTTGAAGGTCCAAAACAAAAAATGTGACACCAACCCCCCCCCCCCCCACACACACACACACACACACACACATACACACACACACACATACACACACGCATGTTACCTCCAGGTAACTGATCCGCCCATGCACCTTTTGCAGCTGTGCGTAATTTTATCTTTCTGGGTTACTTTACACCTCTACACCTCTTTAAGCTGTGTGTATTTCCTTCTTTCGATGTTATTTAATACCTCTTGAAGCCATACGTATTTCTTTCTTTCTTAGTTATTTTACATCTCTTGAAGCTCAAACGTAATTCTTTATTTCTAGGTTATTTTACACCTCCTGAAACATTTCATTCCTTCTCTCTTTCCACCTCTTGAATTTACACCTCCTTAAGCTGTGCGTATTTCTTTCTTTCTGTGTTATTTTACACCTCTTGAAGCATCCCATTCCTTCTGGTTATTTTACGCCTCTTGATATTGCCCCTCCTTAAGCTGTGTGCATTTATTTATTTCTGGGTTATTCTACATCTTTTGCAGCAGTGCGCAGTTTTTTTCTTTCTGGGATATTAGTGGCGTTTCGTTTGCAAAGAACGACCCCCAACAACGAGCGAGAGCAAATAACCAGCTTGTATCATAAGCACAGACAATACTCCAAACACCTCCAAGAGGCATAGATCCTCATGAGCCCGGAGGGCTCATGAGGATCTATGCCTCTTGGAGGTGTCTGGAGTCTTACCTGTGCTTATGGTACAAGCTGGTTATCCACTCTGACTTTGCTCTCGGTGGTTGTTGGGGGTCGTTCGTTGCAAACGAAATCTCATTACTAACACCTCTAGAAGCTGTTCGCATTTCGATCTTTCTCAAATTCTGGGTTTATTTTACACCTCTTGAATATATACGCATTTCTTTCTTTCTGGGTTACTTTACTCCTCTTGAAGCTGTGTGCATTTCTTTCTTTCTGTGTTATTCTATACCTCTTGAAGCTTGTTTTCTCTTTCTGGGATATTTTACACCTCTTGAAGCTGTGCGCATTTCTAGCTTTCTGGTTTGTTTACACCTCACTTGTTGTACATACAGCTCTTGAAGCTGTGTGCATTTCTCTCTTTATGCGTTACTTAACACCTCCTGAAACCGTGTGCATTTCTCTCTTTCTGGGTTGTTTTACAACTCTTGAAACTTTGTGCATTTCCCTCTTTCTGGGTTATTTTACACCTCTTAAAGCTTTTCATATTTCTCTCTTTCTGGGATATTTTACACCTCTTGAAGCTGCACGTGTCTCTGTCTTTCTGGTTTGTTTACACCTCTTGAAATATAGATTGTTTTACTTGTTGTACATACACTTTTTTGTGTGCGTTTCTTTTTTACTGGGTTATATTACACCTCTTGAAGCTTTGCGCATTTTTCTCTTTCTGTGTTATTTTACAACTCTTGCAGCTGTGTGCGTTTTTCTCTTTCTGTGTTATTTAACACCTCTTAAAGCTCTGTGCGTTTCTCTGTTTCTGGGTTATTTTACACCTCTTGAAACTTTGCGCATGTCTCTCTTTCTGGGTTGTTTTACACCTCCTGAAGCTGTAAAACTCGGCCTCCTACCTTTATGAGGTCTATACTGCTGTGGCCTCGCCAGTGGTACGGCAGCACAGGGTACAGCACGATATTCCGGGACGTCTGAGTCAGCAGCAAAGTCAGCAGCACGAGCACAACCACACTCAGGTACTTGACCACACACAGCACCCCCCGGGGCCTCAGTCGGCACCCCCAGGGCCTCGGCTTCAGGAGTTCCATGCTGCTATGTGGAGCGGGGGAATTCATCTGCCTCCTAGTCTAAGCTGTAAACCAAGAAACAAAAAGGAAACTGATCAGCAGATCAAAGAAATATGCAGTAAAGATGTTAACCTCTTCACTGCTGAGAAAAGAATGAACACGATCCAAATACAAGAGACATAGATCCTCATGAGCCCCCGCGACTGCGGGGGCTCATGAGGATCTATGCCTCTTGCTGAGACAGATTCGCATCCATGTTTCTCGGACAGTGTTGGCTTTTGGTCGTTGAATGAAGCAAGATTTTTTTTTTTTAGGAACAATCATGTACGTACAGTGTATACGTAGAGTGTAGGTACAGCGGCAGGGAAGGGGTTAAGAACAAGAAATAAAACAGTAACAAGGACTGAAGAGGCCCACGTTTGTGTGAAGTGCAAGCACTTGCTCCCTTCCCCATTCACGCACTCAGTTCCCACCCTGACACAGAGTCAGCCTGTTTGGAGTGATTGAACGAAACGGAATTAACCACTTCCCTCTCACTGCACGTACACTATAGACGTACGTTTTTGTTTCCGAAATCTTGGTTCATTCATCGACCAAAAGCCAGCACCGTCCAAGAAACATGGATACTAATGGGTCTCAGCAAGAGGCATAGATCCTCATGAGCCCCCGCAGTTGCGGGGGCTCATGAGGAGCTATGCCTCTTGCAGTTGGATCGTGTTCACTTTTGTTCGCGGCAGTTGAGGGGTTAAATGCGAAAAGCCCAAAATGCAAAGAAAGCAGGCCGGCGCACGAGCACAACCATCGCACATAACACAAACCTCTGAACACATGCAGATCGCCTTAAACCGTATCAATTATCATACTGAGGCTAAAAGCTTCGAATTCGTACACTGCCATATGCAAGCTACGTTGGTTAGTTCGGGGTTTACCGTCCACGGCACCGAAGTGATAATGGACGGCCCTGACGGGCGGGTTATGGGGGACAGGTAAATCTATTGCCTATGGAGTACGACCTGAACACTGATCAACTCAGGCGCACTCCAAACTGTGCCACTTTGATTTACCAGGACCTTTCAACGGGCATGCTATTGAACAAGCCCGTTTTTTTTTTCTCCCTGGATTGCGAGTCCAGCTACCGGGGCCGGGACCGGATTCGAACCCACGACCCGGCGATTCCCTTCGCTCTCCTGCTCCAACGCTTAACCGCCTGAGCTATTTCGGACTCCTATGCAAGCTACATGATAGTACTTACAGATATGGATATGTCTTTAGTTCAAGGGTGGTGCCAGAATAGCTTGGCGCCTACAGGCGCCAGGCTATTCTTGCACTAGCCTTAAACTATTTTAGTCAAACTTATTTCACACACTGGTGTATTCCGAATGATAAGGGTTAATGCTATATCAAACACGGCCAAACAATAGCTTCCTGTTCCGCACTGCTTTTGCGTGCTGATTTGCGATTTGGGTCCTTCGGACGTTAGACAGGAAATGTCCTGTACCAGCAAACTTTTTACGCACAGTACTTTTAACCCTGTGGGTGTTAGGAGCGGACTTAGTCGCGGTGATCCCTTTCTTTGCAGGAATCATCGCGACTTAAACCGCTGCCGACACCTAAAAGGTTAATTAGAACTTTACGTTGCCATGGGTCTTGTGTCACTGACGTTGAGAGAAGATTTAGTTTCACCCTCCATTCCCGTGGCAAGCAAATCTGACTATTTAGAAAATGAAAATTCTCCCCCTCCCCCCACCCCACCTCCCACCCCCTCCCTCTCCTCTGCCAAGTTCTTACGCTGCAGACCTTACACACATACTGACATAGTATTGTTCAGTCCCTATTCCAACTAGCAGCGCCAGTTGAACAAAAAACCCACTGTGCAGCGCATGGGAAACGCACGTCATCAGTCACTGGCGACGTCACTCGTCGATTGGTTCTGCCTTGCGAGTACACCACAGGGTGGCGGTGAAGGGGGATCCACAGTTGTGTGCCCCTGACCGACCCCGAGCGTCGGTGACGCTCGGGAATGGTCAGGGGCTCACAACTCTTGAATTTCCTCCCCCCCCCCCCCCCCCCCCCCGTGGTAAGCGCGCGAAAATGGTCAGGGGCGCAAAACTATTGAATTTCCTTTTCTATGACACACGCTCGGAGGTGGTTAGGGGCACGAAACTCGTGATTCCTCTCCCTGTTAAGGAAACAAAACGCTTGAATTTCCTCCCCCCGTGACACGCTCGGAGACGTTAGGGCCAGAAAACTGTTGAATTTCCTTCTCCTGTGACATATCCTCAGAGCCAGTCAGGGGACAAAACTAATGAATTTCCTCCTCCTGTGACAGACGCTCAAAGCCTGTCAAGGGCACACAACCCCCCCCCCCCCCCCCCACCCCTTTTTTCGTGATACGCTCGGAGATGGTTAGGGGCACACAACTCTAGGAGTTCCTTCCCTGTGACGCTCGGAACCTGTTTGGGGCAGCATATTAAAACTCTTGGCACACAACTGTTGGTCGGTTGGTTATTTAAGGGTTTAACGAACGCGGTACCGAAGTGATAGTAGACGGCCCTGACGGGCGAGTTATGGGGGACAGGGAAATCTATTGCCTATGGAGTACGACCTAAACACTGATCAATTCAGGCGCACTGCAATTGTGCTACTTTGATTTAATAGGACCTTTCAACGGACATGCTTTTGAACAAGCCCGTCTTTTCCCCCTGGATTGCGAGTCCAGCTACCAGGGTCGGGACTGGGACTACAAAACTATTGGATTTCTTCTCCTGTGACACTAAGAGCAGATCAAAGGCACATAGCTCTTCACACAAAACTTATGGATTTCTCCCCCCCCCCCCCCCCTGCGAGGACACGCAATAGAGGCAGAACCCCTCTAGCCATGATACACTGCGACAATATGTATGGATCGACCGTGATAGTTCAAGGACAGTACGGCGCCTCCCCAAAAAGCTTTCGCAACAGAAAATGTATCGCTATGGTGTTATTTAATTTCAGTGCTTATTAACAGATGTGTGAGAAACTCACAAAGTCGACGCCTTGCTTGAGCGGCGTTAACGCAAAACGTCCTCGAGCCCACGACGGCCGAAGTGGGCCCGTGCCCGAGGACCATTGCTTACTGGGTTATCACCATTCAGAATTGTCCCAAACGCAACGCGAATTTACACAAACAGGTTTGAATTTTTATATTCGAGACGTGGCGCATCCGGATACGCGTGTCCGGATGCGTCACGTCTCGAAGGAGTTGACACAAAAGGGGAGAGACATGCAGAATAGCGACTAGCAATACAAACCGAAGCGAAACTGTACCTTAACTCATTCTACCCCAGACACACCACAGCAAGATAAGGATCGACCATGACAGTTCAAGGGTGATGCCAGAATAGCTTGGCGCCTATGGGCGCCAAGCTATTCTGCCATCACCCTTGAACTATCATGGTCGATCTGTGTCCTGCACTGCCATGCAGTCTTCAGAGGACAACGGCAAAATGTGGGGATTTCGGTGTTGGGGTAGAACGAGTTAAACTTTGAGCGAAGCAGCAGCGTACAACATAAGATTGTGCACTGGATCGATTTTCCTTCAAGTTTGTTGAGAGGGCACACGTGTCGTTGCTAAGCCCACCCTCTCTCTCTCTCTCTCTCTCTCTCTCTCTCTCTCTCTCTCTCTCTCTCTCTCTCTCTCTCTCTCTCTCTTTCTCTCTCAACTGTTGCTCACTTCATAACTGTTGCTCAAACTCTGGCGAAGTCAAATACACCTAACCCTATAAACTACACTTTCTCTCATCAACTACGTCACCATAGTCAACAGAGAGCCTGCGGCCCATTTTTAGTACCGCTTATGACTGTCCTAGATGTAGGCAAATCTATTTCCAGTTTAAAGAACAAATCGTCTTGCGGTCCAGATGCTATTAGTAGTCAGATTTTAAAACTATCCCTGCCCAAAGTGTTGAATCCCTGACCATTATTTATAATTTATCGATCAGACATAACGTTTTTCCCGAGGAGCTAAAAGAAAACGCGAAGGTAATCCCTCTTCTAAAAGCAAAGATGTATTCAACATAAACGAGTACAGATCCATTTCCATATTAATATCCTGTATTTCAAAACCACTCGAGAAACAAATTCATACTCATCTTCTAAACTTTCTTGAGCAAAACCATCTGATAACTGCAGCACAATCAGGATTTCGACCTCTACATTCGTGCCAAACTGCCCTAAATCAGTTAATTGATAAATGGCTCTCTGCCATAAATGACAGTAAAGTATCAGGTACAATCTTTCTTGACCTGAAAAAAACTTTTCATCTTGTCAACCTACTAAAAAAAAAAAAAACTACCATTCTATCACAGTGACTCAAACACTGTCTCCTTTATATCTTCCTATCTCAGGGACAGGCCTCAGAAAGTACTGCTAAATGGCAAATATTCCTCTGACGGGTTAGTAACTTGCGGTGTTCCACAGGGGTCTATTCTAGGGCCCTTATTATTTAATATATTTATTAATGATCTGTCACTGTGCATATCTCATTTAGACGCTAACTGTGATCTGTTCGCAGATGACACGACATACACACATCTGATAAAGATATCGCAACCATTAATAAGGCACTCCAACAAAGTTTTGATGAAGTAGCAGGCTGGTACAGTGATAATCCCATAATTACTAGTATTCCAAAGAGAAAAAGCATGTTAGTTACTACACGTCAGAAACACCAGCATGGCCTACCACCTTTAACACTCTCCTTAGATAGCCAGCCTGTAGAACAAGTAACTAGTAACTAGGCATCGCTTATTAGGCATTATCGTGGACAACCAATTAAGCTGGGAACTGACTCTATATGCAAAACAATCTCGAAAAATATGTTTCTGCTATCAAAACTACGCCACATAGTTAATACTGATATCCGTAAACTCTTTATCCATGCGCATATTAAAACGCATTGTGACTAGAGTTCTACCGTCTGGGATGGATGCAGCGAAGTTCACATAAAAAAGTTAATTCCTTGTATCGTCGGGGCATTAAATTAATACTTCCCGGTCCTACTTCGACTGACGAAAAATTAAAATCTCTCAAGTTACTAACATTGAATAAACAGTTTGAATTTAATTGCTGTGTTCTACTGCATAAGATCATGCAAGGAAAAGCCCCACCCTATCTAAGAACTCTATTTTCCGACAATAATAGGAAAAACACGAGCAATAGTTCGATCCATCTTCCAAAATTTAGATTAGACATCTGTAAAACCAGCCTGTCCTTTTCAGGCGCTAAAGCGTGGGATATTTTACCTCCACACCTGAAATCAATTTGTAAGATTAGCGTCTTCAAAGATCGCCTCCATAAATATTTACTTCAGAAGTAATAGTATGTTCGGATCCCATATACTACTATTCGTATAGTTAGTGACAAGTTTCCTATTACGTATTAATCTTCTACTGTTGCTGCAGATTATGTAATAGTTTGACTGTCTGCATTTACATGTCAGATTCATACCAGTATATATATATATATATATATATATATATATATATATATATATATATATATATATATATATATATATATATATATATATATATATATATATATATATATATATAATGGGTCTTTTTACTTCTATATGTTTTATCTGTTGCTGTATCGTCTGATATATTTTTATGTGTGTAGAGTAGCGGGAAATTTGGAAGATAGGCATTGCTATGCCTAAAACTTTTATCCTGAATAAAACCGTTTCATCATCATCATCATCATCATCATCTCTCTCTCTCTCTCTCTCTCTCTCTCTCTCTCTCTCTCTCTCTCTCTCTCTCTCTCTCTCTCTCTCTCTCTCTCTCGCATTCATTGTAAAATGATGTAAGTTTGTAAAATGACGATTTGTTTTCTGTCAAAACTTTTTACTGTTGAACAACAAAGTTTCATCATCGTCACCATCATCATCATTAAGTCTCTCTCTCTCTCTCTCTCTCTCTCTCTCTCTCTCTCTCTCTCTCTCTCTCTCTCTCTCTCTCTCTCTCTCTCTCTCTTTGCAAGTATTATGTTTACTTATATGTATGTATATTTGTAGTTAGTCTTGTAGTTGTTAGCAACGGCAGGTTTGTAAAATGGCTGTGTCGATGACGATGTCAATGCCTAAACCGTTGTAAAATAAAGTTTCATTGATTCATTGATTCATTGATTCTCTCTCTCTCTCTCTCTCTCTCTCTCTCTCTCTCTCTCTCTCTCTCTCTCTCTCTCTCTCTCTCTCTCTCTCTCTCTCTCATTCATTGTAAAATGATGTAAGTTTGTAAAATGACGATTTGTTTTCTGTCAAAACTTTTTACCGTTGAAAAATAAAGTTTCATCATCATCAACATCAGCATCAGCATCATCATCATCTCTCTCTCTCTCTCTCTCTCTCTCTCTCTCTCTCTCTCTCTCTCTCTCTCTCTCTCTCTCTCTCTCTCTCTCCATCATGGAGACAGACCTACATCTCCTGGCGACTTTGGTGCGACATCTCCTTGGATAACACTGCACAGTGCCGCTGCGTGACTGTCGGACTACACGTTGAAGCCCGTACACGAGTGACTATTAAATTGACTGAATCAGTCATGATATAATGAATTGTCGTCAATGACGTCGGTTTCCGCGTCGGTTCATTCGATCGTTTTGTTCTGTATTTTTGATTTCTGGACGAAATATTATAACCCCCCCCCCCCCCACCCCCTTTGTGTATGGGCAAAATGCCTAACGCAATAAACACATCTGAATCTGAATCTCTCTCTCTCTCTCTCTCTCTCTCTCTCTCTCTCTCTCTCTCTCTCTCTCTCTCTCTCTCTCTCTCTCTCTCTCTCTCTCTATCTTCATCGTTGTAAAATAAAAATTCATTGATTCATCGATTCTCTCTCTCCCCCTCTCTCTCACAGATGTTTGTTTCAGAGCAGTTGCGTTAAAATGACATATCTTTCTTTTTGCATTCTCAGAACAAACGTAATAAAATGAATTACCACTTCAAATGCTGAGCAAACAGTCTGCATGATCGAGTTAAACCATTTAACCCCACGGCCGCAATTCCCACATATAGGAGTGTCACCTATAGACTGCAGCAGTTTCAAGCGATGGATCGACCATAATATTCAAGGGTAGTGCCAGAATAGCTTGGCGCCTGACGGCGTCAAGCTAATCTGGCACTACCCTTGAATTATCATGGTCGATCCATTTCCTGCTGTAGTAGTGCGTTGGGGCTAAATGGATTAAGTTTTAATATCGTTATCTGCAATAATAATTGGTTGATCTGATGTCACTAGCAAACCCCCTTCTATAACACTTCCCGCTACTCCCCTTTCACAAACTGTCTGTTGCTGAAGGGGTCAATGTCGCTAGGTCGCTATATTTAGGCGGAAATATATTCAACCTAAATCTACACAGCGAAAATCCATGAGCTGATCTACCGTGGATGAGAGCCTGAAGGATGAGTCTCCTAAGTAGACACATGGCCGCGCTCGCTGGCGAACACAGACATCTTGCGAGATTACCTCCTGTAAGATTTGACACAATAGGAATCTATGTTTCCTTTCCTAACACAGTGAGATAACCCTGTCTTCAGAGGGTCGCCTACTCTATCGTGAAGAATATATATACGTAATAATAATAATAAAGAGCATTTATATCGCGCTGAATCCCCAGGAGCAGTGGGCTCTAAGTGCGTTACAACAACAAAAAAAATGTATGTATGCAGAATCTCACAACATTTAAAAAAAAATTAATCTACACACACACATACAACTGAAACACACATAACAAAACCATTCCCAAGTTAAACGTATTTTGATGATGCTGATGCGCCAACCACGATGGTGCATTTTTACACGGTCAACAAAGGGAAGACCTAAGATCAAGGCCACCACGATGGTGGTAAACGGTCAGCAAAGGTGGACCTAAGATCAAAGCCAACATGATGGTACTACACAGCCAACAGAAGGAAGACCTAAGTAAGATCAGCACCACCCCGATGGCGCTACACGGTCAACAAATGGATGACCTGTGATCGTCCAAGCTACCATGTGTGCTAAATGGTCAATATTCTAAGGATGTAAAGATCAAAGCCACCAAGATGGTGTTACACTGTCAACAAATGGGGGGGGGGGGGGGAAGCGAGGGGGGAGAAGAGGGAGAGAAGATGGGCCCCGGGGATGGGGTGGGGTGGAAGTGAAAGGAAAAAAGTTAATATCAAAATTTCGTGACTTTCTTTATCTTTGGTTTTTTCACGATACATCACAGGCTTAAACGCCAAACCAACGCCTCATGCTTTAGACACAGATGTAAATGGCACAAAGCAAGAGGCACAGACCCCCATACCAGCAGGTGCCCTTGAGGTTATATGCCTATTGCAGATGGGTGGTCTTTAACCCGTTGTGCCCCAAGTTTGAAATCTCTAAAATTGTGGAGTTGTCCTCTGAAGACTGAATGACAATTCAGGAGATAGATCTGTATGACAATTCAGGAGATAGATCGGCCATGCATGATAATTCAAAGGTGGTGCCAGAATAGCTTGGCGCCTTATCGGCGCCAAGCTATTCTGGCACCACCCTTGAACTATCATGGTCGATCCATATCTTGCTGTTGTGTGTCGGGGCTAAATTAAGGATCGTTTCATCCGTGGATACAGAGCTATGATGTCCGCGTGCAAATGTCAGGCCACCTCGGGCTTTTCGGCTGACTTCACTTGTCATGGAGCGTATTACAGTGCAGAGAGAGACAGACAGAGACAGACACTTACACATACACAAACACGCACACAAACACGCACAAACACACACACACACACACACACACACACACACACACACGCGCGCGCGCGAGAGAGAGAGTGAGAGAGAGAGAGATAAATGATTAGGCACACAGACCTTTTCTCAGTCATGTCCTTGCACACGCACTCACACAACACTAACACGCCGCGTAATAGAGACTAGTGACCGACAGACAGCGAGAGAGAGAGAGAGAGAGAGAGAGAGAGAGAGAGAGAGAGAGAGAGAGAGAGAGAGAGAGAGAGAGAGAGAGAGAGAGAGAGAGAGAGAGAGATGATGATGATGATGATGATGAAACTTTATTTTTCAACGGTAAAAAGTTTTGACAGAAAACAAATCGTCATTTTACAAACTTGCCGTTGCTAACATCTACAGGATAAAAAAGAAGGGAAACTATAAAATATATATGTACATACAAAACCCAATAGCATCATTATATACAAAAAAATAATAAGAGAGACAGAGAGAGACAGAGACAGAGAGACAGAGAGAGACAGACAGACAGACAGAGAGGAAGAGGAAGAGAGAGAGAGAGGGACAGAATCAATGAATCAATGAATTAAAGAAACTATTTTTCAACGGTGAAGATAATTATTAGCTTAGAAAAAAACTGTCAAGGGAGAGAAGTGTGCATGATAGACCAATGATCATAGATCTACTTTGGTCCAAGCAAAAAAAAGGATAGGAAAGAAGGGGCCGCTAAGGAAGAGACTGAAAGCAATGCATATGGAAGCCCCCCCCCCCCCCCGAAGGGGGGCGTATCACATATCCACTGTTCCAGCCCCTAGGTGCATGGAAATTTAAATCTAGGTCCCCCAAATGGGGGTCCAGATATTGAGCCGGTGTGGACAGCTGTTTCGGTCTTGGCGACCTCTTCAGCACACCATCGGCAATACTGGAGGAAGAGAAGGAATTTCTGCTTACCTGCAAAGAAGACCACATTACTGTGGTTTCTGCAGGGGCATACATTCCATGGCACTACCCTTCAATTATCATGGTCGTCCCAACTCCTGCTGTAGTGCGTCAGGGCTGAATGGGTTAATAAATTGTGTTGTAACTGTCTTTTCTAAGCGTGTTACTTCTCTGTTTGGGTTCTTCTCTACACCAGCCCTTGTCGCGAGAGGCTCATGATTGGTGTCACTGGGAAACACTGTGATGTATGTGTGATCACTGCAGCTAATTCATATGCAACTGCAGGTACTCATGAGAATCTATGTTTCTGGGATTGAATATTTGGGCTTATCAAAATAACTGTATGCTTTATTCAAAGACGCGTCATATTTTGTCAAAATATCGCAGACTTTTTGTCAAAATATCGTAGACTTTATATTATTGCAAACTGTATCAACATAATGCAATCTTTATCAAAATAGTTACATTTTTAGTATTACAATATTTTTTTTAAAATAAAGATTGCAAACTTTGAAAAAAATAGTGTAAAATTTGTCAAAATATTGCAAACTTTATCAAAGTAACCTCACTCTTCAAACAATAGCATCATCCCAGCTTCCACAAAATAGCGCCATGCGTCGGAAAACAGTGTCAAGTTTATCAAAATATGTCAAGCTGGTCACACAAACAACGAAGCGCCAACTTCTCAAGGGACTTTATCAAGACAGCGTCATGCCTTATATTATCAGAATACCATAGCAGGTTCTTGCAGTGATATTAAATCAAACACGTTTTGCAAACACTGTCACACAGCATTTTTTAAAAATTTATTATTATTATTATTTTTTATTTATTTATTTATTTATTTATTTTTTGTTGTAATAGGCGCAGTAAAGGGTATGGCATGGTTAGCAAGCCCTACGTTGTATTCGTGATTTGGGCGATCTGAAAATACTGAATCCCATTTGCCGACGTATCGTGTCACTGTCACACAAAAAAAGAAAACTTACTTGATTAGTTGGACAGTCAGACACATATGTATCATTTGTCAGTTGCGAAATAGTGTTACACTATAAGTGTATACGGCCAATTTCACGGTCGGGTAATTTTATAATTTCCCTTGATATGAAAATAACGAGGGTATAATTGAGTAACACGGGCAGAGCACGGAGAGGGTAATGGCACGGTCCACTTTAGCTACCACAAGCTCACGTAAAGTTGACAAGTGGCCGGCCCTACTAAGCTGGGACTAATGAATGATAATTTCGAGTGAAAATACATCAAGCTCACTTTAGCGGTCACGATGCGGGCAGTAGCGAACTGGGAGCTGGGACTAATGAATACATAATGAGCCCACTTTAGTAGTGAGGAACACAGACTCCTGTTGACAAGGAATAATTATGAGAGTCAGTAATAGGTTCCTGGTCAGCTAAGGGTCAGAGGGCGCTGTTCACCAAAGCAGATGGGGGATATTGGGGATGACAGTAATGGCTCCTTTGACCTCTAGGGTCAGGGGGCGCTGTCCACCAGAGCAGATGTGGGATATTAGGGGCGACAGTAATAGCTCCTTTGACAGATAGGGTCAGGGTACGCTGACCACCATAATAGATGGGGAATATTATGGGTGACAGTAATAGCCCCTTTGACTGATTGAGACAAAGGGGCGATGCCCTCCAGAACGGGTATATATAGTGGGGGGGAAACACCAGAACCGGGGGAGAGCTCACAACGAAGGGAACGAGATGGATGGAGGAGAGCTCACAACGAAGGGAACGAGATAGATGGAGAGAGAGCTCACAACGAAGGGAACGAGATAGATAGAGAGAGCTGGGGAGCAAGAGACCGAGCTCCCGATTTTCGCCATTTCGTATGTCATGCTGGTAGGTTGGTTGTGCCCAACCTATTAGACCCACTTACTTACTTACTTACGCCTGTCACCCCTACCCGGGTATAGGCCGTCGACGAGAGACCTCCAGCAACTCATGTCCTGTGCTTCTCCTTCGATTCTACTCCAGGTGGTTCCCAGTCTCTTGATGTCTGCTTGGAGGTCTCGACGCCAGGAGTTTCTCGGCCTACCTCTTTTCCTCTTTCCCTGGGGGTTCCATGACAATGCCTGCCTAGTGATACTGGAAGCTGGCTTTCTCAGACTGTGACCGATCCATCCCCATCTTCTTCGCCCAATTTCATTCTCTGCTGTTATCTGCTCTGTTCTCTCCCAGAGTCTGACGTTACTGGTCTTCTCTGGCCAGTGGATTTTCTAAATTCTTCTAAGGCAACTGTTCATGAAGGTCTGTACTCTGTTGACTGTAGTTTTTGTCAATCTCCAAGTCTCTGCTCCATATAGGAGAATTGCTTTTACATTGGAGTTGAAAATCCGGACTTTGGTGTGTTGTGACAGCTCTCTGGAACTCCACACTTTTTTTAACTGGAGAAAGGCTGCTCTGGCTTTACCGATTCGTGCTCTGACATCTGCATCAGAGCCGCCTTTTTTGTCTATGATGCTCCCGAGATAGGTGAAGGACTCCACCTCCTCCAACGGGGTGCCAGCACGCAAGACTGGTTCTTCCCTAGTTGCGTTCAGCCTCATTGTCTTTGTTTTCTGTTTGTGAATGGTGAGGCCCACTTGGGACGAGATGTCAGCAAGCCTCGTGGTCTTGTCCTGCATTTGTTGATGAGTGTGGGACAGTAATGCCAAGTCGTCTGCAAAATCGAGGTCGTCAAGCTGTGTCCACAGTGTCCACTGTATTCCACTTCGTCTGTGCTCTGTGGTCATCTTCATGACCCAGTCTAAGGCCAGTAGGAAGAGGAACGGAGACAGCAGACACCCCTGCCTGACACCAGTTCTGACCTGGAGCTCCCTGGTGAACTGCCCTTCGTGGATCACGCGACATGTCATGCCATCGTAGCTGCTCTTGATCAGGCGGACGAGCTTTGTGGGTACACCGTAGTGTCGTAGGAGTTTCCACAGAGTCTCTCGGTCCACACTGTCAAATGCTTTCTCATAATCCACAAAGTTGACGTACAGCGGGGAGCTCCACTCCAGAGACTGTTCCACGATGATGCGGAGAGTGGCGATCTGGTCTGTACATGATCGGTTCTTCCTGAATCCTGCTTGCTGGTCTCTCAGCTGGGGGTCAACGGAGCTCTTCATTCTCTCCAGGATGATCCTGTTAAAGACCTTTCCTGGTACTGACAGCAAGGTGATTCCTCTGTAGTTGGAACACTTGCTGAGGTCGCCTTTCTTGGGAAGCTTGATTAGGTACCCCTCCTTCCAGTCAGCCGGCATCACCTCCTCTTCCCAGATCTTTCCAAACAGTGGGTACAGCATCTCCACTGTTGTCTCTAGGTCTGCTTTCAGAGACTCTGCTGGGATGCCATCTGGCCCTGCTGCTTTGCCGTTCTTCAAAAATGCCACTGCTCTTCTGATCTCTTCCCGGCTGGGTTTGTCACAGCTGATGGGTAGGTCGGTCTTTGCTGGCTGGATGTCTGGGGGGTCGGGCGGGCTAGGTCTGTTCAGTAACTCTTCAAAATACTCGGCCCATCTGTCGAGTTGGTCTGCTCTGTTCGCAATAGGCTTGCCTTCTTTGTCTTTTACTGGTCTTTCTGTATGGCCATACTTGCCTGACAATCTTCTGGTAATGTCGTAGAGCTGTTTCATGTTGCCACTACCTGCTGCCTTTTCTGCCTCTGCTGCCAGGCTGTCTGTGTAGGCCCTCTTGTCTGCCCTGATACTCCTCTTCACCTCGCGGTTGGCTTCCGAGTATTCCTCCTGTGCCCTTACTTTGGCTGCTCTCGTGCGACTGTTGTTGACAACTGCTTTCTTCTGCTTCCTCACTTCTATCTTCTTCAAGGTCTGTGCCGACAGCCAGTCCTTGTGATGGTGTTTCCTGTACCCTACAGTGTCTTTGCAGGTTGAGTTCAGCGCCTCTCTAACTGCCTTCCACTGCTGCTCTGTGGTGACCGCCTCCTCTTCATTTACTAGCTCCTGTAGCGCTTGAAACCGGTTGGACAGCACCAGTTTGAACTCTTCTTTAAATCCAGTTTCTCTCAGGAGGCCTACATTATAGCGCTGTCTTCTTGTTGTCTCTGTGCAGCTTTTCTTTAGCTTGAGCTTCATTCTTAAGGTAAGCAGATGGTGGTCTGAGGCAACATCTGCTCCCCTCCTCACTCGAACATCTTGAAGGGATCTTCTAAATTTCTTGCTAATGCAGATATGGTCTATTTTGTTCTCTGTTGTATGGTCAGGTGAGACCCAAGTTGCTTTGTGTATTCTTCTGTGTGGGAAGATGCTGCCTCCAATGACAAGTCGGTTTAGAGCACAAAATTCTACAAACCTCTCCCCGTTCTCACTCATCTCCGAGCCTAGTCCCTGTCTCCCCATCACCTCTTCGTATCCGGTGTTGTCCTCCCCTATTTTGGCATTAAAATCGCCCATGACGATGGTGATGTCTCGCTCCGCACATTTGTCCACGGCACTCTGGAGTCGGTCGTAGAACTCTTGTTTCTCTTCCTCGTCACTGTCATTAGTGGGCGCATAACACTGGATGATGTTCAGCTTGAGCTTTTTCTTGGTTCTAAAGGCTGCTGTGATGATTCTTGGCCCAAGAGGTTCCCAGCCCATCAGCGCTCTCTGTGCCACTGGTGACAGCATGAATGCTACTCCTTCTGTATGGGGGGCATTCTCCTCTTCATGACCTGAATACAGAATCATCTCCCCACTTAACAGCCTTTTCTGGCCAGACTGCGTCCATCTGGCTTCACTGATACCTAGCAGGGAAAGGTTGTACTTTTGCATTTCCGCTGCTATCTGGGCGGCCTTGCCGCTCTGGTACATGGTCTTGACGTTCCATGTGCCCATGGTTGTGTCCCTGGATAGAGAGAGGCGGCTCGGTCCTGTGGCTTCCGAAGACTTCCGGCTTTCACCACAGGACGTCATAAGTCTTCTGTTAGAAGAACCTTCCTCCTCCAGGAAAGGAATTACTGTTAGTCTTTTCGTCGGCGTTTTTGTAGCTATTTCCTTTTTTGCAGGGTGGGGAAGCTACCCCCACGCCCAACCCCCTTACTAGGAGGACCAGGGGTTTTCTGTCGGGGTCACCTTCCCTTAGACCATGTTGGTTCACGGCACCTTATTTCATTCGGTGCCCCCCTCTCACGAGGGACCCCCTATCCACCACCCAGGGGACGCGCCTTAACGCCATAATTATGGTCCCAGCGCGAGGTATTAGACCCACGATGACCAAGAAATAAAAGACTCTTCTGGAAACACTCTTGTCTGGCTGTGTCTTCCATCAACAACACCTTGCGTGTGGCTGCGGTAGTGTAACACTACCTATCTTCTTATTTGGTTCCGTGACCAGGATCTCGGAACGGGAAGAAACAAAGCAACGAAGCAACAGAAAACTAGACTATCAACACCAAATCGACAGCCAACGACGCAAGGGTGGAAGAGCAGACCAGAAAGAGAAGAGAAGAGTCAAGCCAACAACAAGAAAATAGAAGAGAAGAGTCAAGCCAGCAACCCGAAGAGAAAAGCAGAGTTCGAGCCCACGTCAAGAAAAACAGAGTTCGAGCCCACTTCAAGAAAAGCAGAGTTCGAGCCCACTTCAAGAAAAGCAGAGTTCGAGCCCACTTCAGGAAAAGCAGAGTTCGAGCCCACGTCAAGAAAAACAGAGTTCGAGCCCACGAGACGTCCGCAACTCATTCAAGACCAACAGCCGAAAGGATCACGGGGTAAGTGACTTTTTCGTTTAACCCTTGTTGAGTCTTATAGAGGAGCCAGACCATTAGCTAGGATTGTGTAGTTGTTATAATTAAAAGAAACAAAAGTGGCAGTGGTGATAAGGCAGGCTATAAACGCTCAAAGCATAGGAGAAATGATAGGGACGTTTGACGGAAAAATTTGCGGGTTCTGCTGCAAGCGAACCCACTGCGCAGAACCATAGAAAGAAGAAGAGTCGGTCGGTCAGCATAAATAGGGTACGTGGTTTGACGAGTATTGTTCTCAAAATCGACCATTAGAGATATTGCAGCATAATTGATATGGAAGCTAGAGGAGTCGAGAATAATTTGTTTTACAAGTTAAGTTAGTTGACTAGTGTATAGTTGCTAGAGTATAATAGAAGTGCAGTGCAGAGAACAGTTGGAAAGAGTTATATTTTTGTCAGGGTTCAATATTATTGGGACACAGTAAGATGTTCATAAAAATAATTATTGAATTAGCGCTGAAATTTGCAGACATTTTTACAGGACGGTAGATAAAAGGTTTGAATGCTTTTGAGTCATACTGATATGTGTCTGTTGGGTCAGGTGAGACTGGGATAGCCTGTGTATTGGCTTTACCCAAGGTGATTTGACATTAGGTCCGCAGTCATTGTACTGGTATCGTGTGTTCTGATATGATAAGCGAGTAGCTATCCGGATCTAGGAAATGTCGATGTTGACATCATGAGGTTGACACATAGGCATAAACCTTACTTAAGTCAGGAAGGTAATAAATAAGGTTGTATAAGAGATGTTAGACACGGTACGATGTTCATAAGACAATTATGGAATTGGCGCTGAAATTTGCAGAACTTTAAGAGGGCGGTAGATAGAAGGTTTGACAGCTATGGAGTCATACTGATATGTGTCTGTTGGGTCAGGTGAGAATGGGATAGCCTGTGTTTTGGCTTTGCCCAAGGTGGTTTGACATTAGGTCCGCAGTCGTTGTACTGGTATCAGTGTGTTCTGATGTGATAAGCGAATAGCTATCCGGATCTAGGAAATGTCGATGTTGACATCATGAGGTTGACACATAAGCAAAAACCTTACTTAAAGTCAGGAGGTAATAAATAAGGTGGTATAAAAAATGGTAAGACGGATATGGATTTTAAATTTCAAAGGATCGGTGAATTAGACATTTGAATATAGTGTCGTGAATAAAAGAATGAAATTAATAGAACAAGACCGAGGAGGACGTTCCGTTAATGGAGTTAAGAAAGCGCCTAAAGACAAGAGAGAAAAGGTTTCTCTCAGCAGTAAACGTTAGTTGTAACAAGGGCACATCAGACAGTTCTGATGATGGGGAGATCGTCGACAATTGTTCGATTCAGCCTAGTTTACAGACTAATGGGGTTAGGGAAATTCTTGAAGCGATACTGACTCTTCTGCCAAAGAAGGCTTCAAATTAGAAATGCGACTCTCAGACGGGATCTGAGAGAGGACTATTGTAATGTGTAAATCATGAAGCATGATTTGGGTTTTGTCAGAGACAGTGGTATAAGTCTCTGGTGGTATCTTGTATGTTGCAGACAACAACAAGATGAAGTTTTTCTTGAGTCTGATAGTATTGGGGCTAGCGCAGGGTTTAAATATTAATCACAATGTCGTATTTCAAAAACTTGATGAAGTTACCACGACGAGATCGCGATGGTTGGTAACTTTTGTTATTGATCTACAGCCATATCATAATGCGATCAATAAGCTCTTTAAAGACGTGCAAGGTATTACCAACAGCACTTGGAATATCATTGCGCATTATTTTGAAGAAAGGAAACAGTTTGTGAAGAACTTCGCACAGTTAGGTCAGGAACTAAAGATAGTGATGGATACATACAATGGAATTACTGAGAGTTTTGCAGAATACAATACGTTGTATGGCAGCAAAAAGAAGATCACTAATTCCGTGTGTAGGTAGTGCCCTCAATTTCCTTTTCGGTACTGTTTCGGAATCGGACTTGAGAGCCGTGCAAGAAAATGTATAAGTGTTATCAGATAATCAACAAGAATTGGCACATGTGGTGTCTAAAAGTCTGACCATAATAAATGCTTCGCGGGTTGAGATTTCAGAAAATAGACACACGATTAATCAGTTGATGGAAGGTGTGACGCAACTTGATCAGAAATTAAGAAACGTAACGCAAGAAATGCAGAAGCAGATATACGAGTTAGAAACCTTTATTTCAACTTATCTTCAAATCGATTTGGTAATCGAAGAAGTCAAACAGATGATACAACGTCTGACGATTTATTTTGAACATCTTCAACTTCAGTTGAATATGTTATCTCTTGGACGTTTAGCTCCGAGTACGATTACTCCGCATAACCTTCGAAAGTTGTTAACGGAGATTGAATTACGTTTAGAGTCACCCCTACACCTACCTGGGGATCCAAAGAAAGAGTTGTGGAAATTTTATCAGTTTCTTACATGTACTACCCCTCGCGCTGGGACCATATGGCGTTGAGGCGCGTCCCCTGGGTGGTGGATAGGGGGTCCCTCATGAGAGGGGTGCACCGAATGAAATAAGGTGCCGTGAACCAACATGGTCTAAGGGAAGGTGACCCCGACAGAAAACCCCTGGTCCTCCTAGTAAGGGGGTTGGGCGTGGGGGTAGCTTCCCCACCCTGCAAAAAAGGAAATAGCTACAAAAACGCCGACGAAAAGACTAACAGTAATTCCTTTCCTGGAGGAGGAAGGTTCTTCTACCAGAAGACTTATGACGTCCTGTAGTGAAAGCCGGAAGTCTTCGGAAGCCACAGGACCGAGCCGCCTCTCTCTATCCAGGGATACAACCATGGGCACATGGAACGTCAAGACCATGTACCAGAGCGGCAAGGCCGCCCAGATAGCAGCGGAAATGCAAAAGTACAACCTTTCCCTGCTAGGTATCAGTGAAGCCAGATGGACGCAGTCTGGCCAGAAAAGGCTGTTAAGTGGGGAGATGATTCTGTATTCAGGTCATGAAGAGGAGAATGCCCCCCATACAGAAGGTGTAGCATTCATGCTGTCACCAGTGGCACAGAGAGCGCTGATGGGCTGGGAACCTCTTGGGGCAAGAATTATCACAGCAGCCTTTAGAACCAAGAAAAAGCTCAAGCTGAACGTCATCCAGTGTTATGCGCCCACTAATGACAGTGACGAGGAAGAGAAACAAGAGTTCTACGACCGACTCCAGAGTGCCTTGGACAAATGTGCTGAGCGAGACATCACCATCGTCATGGGCGATTTTAATGCCAAAATAGGAGAGGACAACACCGGATACGAAGAGGTGATGGGGAGACAGGGACTAGGCTTGGAGATGAGTGAGAACGGGGAGAGGTTTGTAGACTTTTGTGCTCTAAACCGACTTGTCATTGGAGGCAGCATCTTCCCACACAGAAGAATACACAAACTGACAAAGCAACTTGGGTCTCACCTGACCATACAACAGAGAACAAAATAGACCATATCTGCATTAGCAAGAAATTTAGAAGATCCCTTCAAGATGTTCGAGTGAGGAGGGGAGCAGATGTCGCCTCAGACCACCATCTGCTTATCTTAAGAATGAAGCTCAAGCTAAAGAAAAGCCGCACATAGACAACAAGAAGACAGCGCTATAATGTAGGCCTCCTGAGAGAAACTGGAGTTAGAGAAGAGTTCAAACTGGTGCTGTCCAACCGGTTTCAAGCGCTACAGGAGCTAGTAAATGAAGAGGAGGCGGTCACCACAGAGCAGCAGTGGAAGGCAGTTAGAGAGGCGCTGAACTCAACCTGCAAAGACACTGTAGGGTTCAGAAAACACCATCACAAGGACTGGCTGTCGGCACAGACCTTGAAGAAGATAGAAGTGAGGAAGCAGAATAAAGCAGTTGTCAACAACAGTCGCACGAGAGCAGCCAAAGTAAGGGCACAGGGGGAATACTGGGAAGCCAACCGCGAGGTGAAGAGGAGTATCAGAGCAGACAAGAAGGCCTACACAGACAGCCTGGCAGCAGAGGCAGAAAAGGCAGCAGGCAGCGGCAACATGAAACAGCTCTACGACATTACCAGAAGATTGTCAGGCAAGTATGGCCATACAGAAAGACCAGTAAAAGACAAAGAAGGCAAACCTATTGCAGACAGAGCAGACCAACTCCACAGATGGGCCGAGTATTTTGAAGAGTTACTGAACAGACCTAGCCCACCCGACCCCCCAGACATCCAGCCGGCAGAGACCGACCTACCCATCAGCTGTGACAGACCCAGCCGGGAAGAGATCAGAAGAGCAGTGGCATTTTTGAAAAACGGCAAAGCAGCAGGCCCAGATGGCATCCCAGCAGAGTCTCTGAAAGCAGACCTAGAGACAACAGTGGAGATGCTGTACCCACTGTTTGGAAATATCTGGGAAGAGGAGGTGATGCCGGCTGACTGGAAGGAGGGGTACCTAATCAAGCTTCCCAAGAAAGGCGACCTCAGCAAGTGTTCCAACTACAGAGGAATCACCTTGCTGTCAGTATCAGGAAAGGTCTTCAACAGGATCATCCTGGAGAGAATGAAGAGCTCTGATGACCCCCAGCTGAGAGACCAGCAAGCAGGATTCAGGAAGAACCGATCATGTACAGACCAGATCGCCACTCTCCGCATCATCGTGGAACAGTCTCTGGAGTGGAGCTCCCCGCTGTACGTCAACTTTGTGGATTATGAGAAAGCATTTGACAGTGTGGACCGAGAGACTCTGTGGAAACTCCTACGACACTACGGTGTACCCACAAAGCTCGTCCGCCTGATCAAGAGCAGCTACGATGGCATGACATGTCGCGTGATCCACGAAGAGCAGTTCACCAGGGAGCTCCAGGTCAGAACTGGTGTCAGGCAGGGGTGTCTGCTGTCTCCGTTCCTCTTCCTACTGGCCATAGACTGGATCATGAAGATGACCACAGAGCACAGACGAAGTGGAATACAGTGGACACTGTGGACACAGCTTGACGACCTCGATTTTGCAGACGACTTGGCATTACTGTCCCACACTCATCAACAAATGCAGGACAAGACCACGAGGCTTGCTGACATCTCGTCCCAAGTGGGCCTCACCATTCACAAACAGAAAACAAAGACAATGAGGCTGAACGCAACCAGTCTTGCTTTCTGGCACCCCACTGGAGGAGGTGGAGTCCTTCACCTATCTCGGGAGCATCATAGACAAAAAAAAGGCGGCACTGATGCAGATGTCAGAGCTCGAATCGGTAAAGCCAGAGCAGCCTTTCTCCAGTTGAAAAAAGTGTGGAGTTCCAGAGAGCTGTCACAACACACCAAAGTCCGGATTTTCAACTCCAATGTAAAAGCAGTTCTCCTATATGGAGCAGAGACTTGGAGATTGACAAAAACCACAGTCAACAGAGTACAGACCTTCATGAACAGTTGCCTTAGAAGAATTTTGAAAATCCACTAGCCAGAGAAGATCAGCAATGTCAGACTCTGGGAGAGAACAGAGCAGATAACAGCAGAGAATGAAATTGGGCGAAGAAGATGGGGATGGATCGGTCACAGTCTGAGAAAGCCAGCTTCCAGTATCACTAGGCAGGCATTGTCATGGAACCCCCAGGGAAAGAGGAAAAGAGGTAGGCCGAGAAACTCCTGGCGTCGAGACCTCCAAGCAGACATCAAGAGACTGGGAACCACCTGGAGTAGAATCGAAGGAGAAGCACAGGACAGGAGTTGCTGGAGGTCTCTCGTCGACGGCCTATACCCGGGTAGGGGTGACAGGCGTAAGTAAAGTACATGTACTACCATTCTTGAAAACTCACGAATTCTAGTGATCGTGCCCATACCACTGCTCGATTTTAATGAGAAATTTGAAATTTATAAGGTACACAATTTACCAGTACCATTAGTAACTGGAGATTCAGGTCGGCCTGCGCCAGAATCAATGACGGCTCAGTATGACTTAGAATCCACAACAATAGCAGTAGACGCGCAACGTACGCGGTTCGCGTTCCTTGCGGAAGCTGAACTTGAAGCTTGTTCCAAACCCTTGATAGGATTCTGTGCGATTCGAAGTGCAATATATCCTATGAACATTAATCAGTTTTGTGTTACGGCGCTGTTTTTAAACAATTTAGACGTAATTGCAACACACTGCCAAACAAAGGTCAAGTTGGGTACAGTGTTACCTATGGCACGGTATATAATGGATGGGCTATGGGTCATTAGTAATCATAGTCCACTAAAGATGAGTATTAGTTGTCACGGTAAAGGGGTCACGTACCAACAAATCAACCCACCATTATCGCTAATCCGCCTCAATGAATCATGTATGGCTATTAGTGATAGATTGATGTTAACCCCTTACTACCAACAAGAGAGCCAGTATCAGGTGGAAGACAAATTGATAGGATGGATGGAAAACTATGCATTTTCCAATGTAACGTTATGGAAACCATTTCATAGCGCTTTACCAGACTACGATCCCATCTATTTGCCCAAAGAGTTAGATGAAATTAAGGAAATGCCAATGGATCATCTAATTGCTCGACTTCAGAGCATGCGATTCGTTAAGCCAAAACAAGAATGGGCGATATGGAAACAGATCATCATTGGTTCTATCGTAGGGCCAGTTGTAATGATCATGGTTGGGGTAGGGTGTATACGATATAAGAAGAAAACTAGCACCTGGTTTGGCTCCATACTATCACGACACAGGAAGGGTGAACGTGAGGTCACGATGCCCACGTTGGTTTCGGCGGCTGTGCAATCAGCAGACGTGAATGACGTCGCAAGAGAGAAGGACTCTACGCCGATGATGGAGGGAGGAGTGCAGTTACTCCCCGCCTCGAACGTTGTCAAGTTTTACCCGTCGTTGGGGTGACAAAGGATCAACGCTGTTGGGATCCAGGATGGATCGTGAAGAATACGAACACATGTGCAAAGACATAACTGAGTCGACGATTTTGATGTGAACATTTATTGGCGTGATTACGCCGGACAATAATAATTTTTAATAAGGAGTGACAGATTTAAATAAGCGGTCATTCCGAAAATGATGTATTTTATGGATAACATGTTCAATTGTTTGAAATGATTTTGTGGTCTGAATATTATGTAATGAAAAAAAACGAATCTTGTGAATTAAGATTCCTTTTTTTTTTCGGGTAGGTTTGGGAGGAATGTTACACTATAAGTGTATACGGCCAATTTCACGGTCGGGTAATTTTATAATTTCCCTTGATATGAAAATAACGAGGGTATAATTTAGTAACACGGGCAGAGCACGGAGAGGGTAATGGCACGGTCCATTTTAGCTACCACAAGCTCACGTAAAGTTGACAAGTGGCCGGCCCTACTAAGCTGGGACTAATGAATGATAATTTCGAGTGGAAATACATCAAGCTCACTTTAGCGGTCACAATGCGGGCAGTAGCGAACTGGGAGCTGGGACTAATGAATACATAATGAGCCCACTTTAGTAGTGAGGAACACAGACTCCTGTTGACAAGGAATAATTATGAGAGTCAGTAATAGGTTCCTGGTCAGCTAAGGGTCAGAGGGCGCTGTTCACCAAAGCAGATGGGGGATATTGGGGATGACAGTAATGGCTCCTTTGACCTCTAGGGTCAGGGGGCGCTGTCCACCAGAGCAGATGTGGGATATTAGGGGCGACAGTAATAGCTCCTTTGACAGATAGGGTCAGGGGACGCTGACCACCATAATAGATGGGGAATATTATGGGTTACAGTAATAGCCCCTTCGACTGATTGAGACAAAGGGGCGATGCCCTCCAGAACGTGTATATATAGTGGGGGGGGGGGGGGGGGAAACACCAGAACCCGGGGAGAGCTCACAACGAAGGGAACGAGATAGATGGAGGAGAGCTCACAACGAAGGGAACGAGATAGATGGAGAGAGAGCTCACAACGAAGGGAACGAGATAGATAGAGAGAGCTGGGGAGCAAGAGACCGAGCTCCCGATTTTCGCCATTTCGTATGTCATGCTGGTAGGTTGGTTGTGCCCAACCTATTAGACCCACGATGACCAAGAAATAAAAGACTCTTCTGGAAACACTCTTGTCTGGCTGCGTCTTCCATCAACAACACCTTGCGTGTGGCTGCGGTAGTGTAACAATAGCCGTCATTGCTAAATCCATCACAGTAAAAATAAAACTGTGATATTTCCTGTAGCCCTGTAAATAGTTCCTTGTACACTCTGCAATTATGTTTAATTAGAGAATGTTCTTCCGTGTGGGCAAGAGACATAAATCTTCATGGGTTCCTGCGTGGCAGGAGCCCATGAGAATTTATGTCTCTTGCTACACGACGAGGGTACGTGCTCTCTCTCTCTCTCTCTCTCTCTCTCTCTCTCTCTCTCTCTCTCTCTCTCTCTCTCTCTCTCTCTCTCTCTCTCTCTCTCTCTCTCAACGGCAAGTTTGAAAACTGGTCCTGTTACCAATAACTTCTACCGTTGGAAAATAAAGGTTCATTGTTCATTGTTCTCTCTCTCTCTCTCTCTCTCTCTCTCTCTCTCTCTCTCTCTCTCTCTCTCTCTCTCTCTCTCTCTCTCTCTCTCTCTCTCATGGGGAATTATTCTCTGAGGACTGTATTACAATTCAGGAGACAGAGCGACCATGATAGTTCAAGGGTGGTGGAAGAATAGCTTGGCGCCTATTCTGCCACCACCCTTGAACTATCATGGTCGAGACATATCTGGCTATGGTGTGTCGCGGGCAGAATGAGATTATACACATGCACGTGACTAACGGTAATGACGATAGTGAGGTTTGAAAAAACAAACAAACAAACAAACAAAAAAAACCTGGCCTGGACGGTGTTACTGCGCCAAACGTTTACAAAAGTCTCTCTCACTCTCTCTCTCTCTCTCTCTCTCTCTCTCTCTCTCTCTCTCTCTCTCTCTCTCTCTCTCTCTCTCTCTCTCTCTCTGTGACGTATCGGCCGGCTGCTGAAGACAAAGCCGGTGATATCAGTGTTGTCAAAATATTATGTTACGTCCCCTCAGCTGTTTACACAGGCCCTTGCTGATTTTTAGAACAGAACGTTATCATTTATCATTTCTACTGTCACGGATGTTTACTGTGGGAGTATGGATAGCAGCTTGCTGTGTGTGTGTATGTGTCCTGTAGAACGTACTTTTAGCGCCAAGTGCCGTGTGTGTGTGTGTGTGTGTGTGCGTGCGTGCGTACGCGCGTGCGTGTGTGTGTGTCTGTTTGTGTGTGTGTGCGTGAGTGTGTGAGTGTGTGTGTGCGTACCTGTGTGTGTGTGTGTGTGTGTGTGTGTGTGCGTGTATGTGTGTTCGTGCGTGAGTGCGTGAGAGTTTACAGCATCGCGTGTGTGTGTTTGTGTGTGTTCGCGTGCGTGATTGCGTGCGTGCGTGATTATGCATTACAGCAGAGTGCATGTGTAGTGTTTGTGTGCGTGCATTTGTAGGCGGGCATGTACAGCAGCGTGTGGATGCGTTCCTGCGTGCGTGCGTGCGCGTGCAAGTGTGTGTATGCATATTATGTGAAACAGTTACATCATGACTAAACAAAGCCGTCGCTTGACGCACTCCAACAAAACGATCCTAAACCCAAACCGTTAATGTACAAGAGGTATAGATTCTCATGAGCCCAAACATTGCGGGGGCTCATGTGAATCTATACCTCTTGCGTAACTCATTCAACCCCACGCACGTATTTCCCAAATTTTGGAGGCGTCATCTAACGACTATGCACCTGTTGCAGGAGATGGATCGACCATGATAATTCAAGGGTAGTGCCAGATTAGCTTGGCGCCGACAGGCGCCAAGCTAATCTGGCACTACCCTTGAATTATCATGGTCGATCCATCTCCTGTTGTAGTGCGTCAGGGCTGAATGTGTTAATGAGTACCCTGACATAATTGTTTCTTAATCTACAGTACTCAAACGGCCTCCTCTCGAGCTTGATGCCCAGGGTTTTCGTTACATATATCTCTATTTAACGGACTTGACAACTCAACTCATGATGCTAAAAGCATTATTATAAATCAATGCTTATTCCTGCCAGTGTTGTTGTAGGTCCTCGGGCGTGCAGTCTGCGCGCACTTTGTGCGCGCTCACAATTGACATGAATGGTACTTGTCAGTGTGCATTAAGTCTTCGGCGCGACGTCAGCCGCAGTCGGCCCCTGCACAGCTGGAACTCTCGCAGCTGCTGTCTCATTCATAGGAGTCTCTCTCTCTCTTGGCTTGACTTCGCGAACGAAGATTTTATAGTATAGGAGTTGCCCACGACGTCTGCAGGCTTGTTCGTGGCTGCGGAGGCCAATCCAAGACAGGCAGGTTCGACCGCAGTGGCTGCAGGGGAAGGTATGGCCGGGGTTCTGAGCTGCGGCATCTCTGTTTTTTCTCCTGAGCCGCTTGTCCTTAAGGCTAGCTCTGTGAGAGTCCTCAAAGGAGACAGCTGCCTTGTAAATGGTGGAGCGCCAGGTGTCACGGTCCGCAGCAAGCGAAGACCACTGGTGGTGGTCGATTTGGCAGGCACTAAGTGACTTCTTGAGACAGTCTTTGTATCTCTTCTTTGGTGCCCCTCTGTCACGGTGTCCAGTAGCAAGCTCGCCGAACAGGGTGATCTTTGGTAGGCGATGATCCTCCATCCTGGAGACATGCCCCGCCCAGCGGAGCTGTGTCCGCAACAGCAAAGCCTCGATGCTCACAGTTTCAGCCTGTTCAAGGACCTCGACGTTGGTGACATAGTCACTCCAGTGAATGCCCAGGATGGTACGCAGGCAGCGCTGGTGGAAGCGTTCGAGGAGTCGTAGTTGGCTGCGGTAGAGGGCCCAGGACTCGGAACCATACAGCAGGGTGGTGAGGACCACAGCTCTGTACACGCTGATCTTGGTGCCTGTTTTCAGCTGTTGATTGTGCCACACCCGCTTGAAAAGTCGCCCGAAAGCGCTGTTCGCTTTTGCCAGCCTGCTGTCAAGCTCCTTGTCCAGCTTGGCGTCCGACGTGATAATGCAGCCAAGGTAAGTAAACTGGTGCACTGACTTTAGTTCAGACTCGCCAATGGTGATGTGAGGAGGGCGATACACTGTCTTGGGTGCCGGCTGATGGAGGACCTCTGTCTTTTTCAGACTGACCTCGAGTCCAAAGAGCTGGGCAGCATCTGCGAAGCAAGACGTGATGCGCTGCAGGGCTCTCTCTGTGTGTGCAACGAGGGCAGCATCATCAGCAAA
>BTPG01000001.1:162158416-162259182 GCA_036245525.1 Semisulcospira habei | reverse complement strand
AAGCAGCTCACGAATCAGTTGGTCTAGGGTTTTCGTGTGGGCCTGCAGTCGTCTGAGGTTGAACAGGCTGCCATCGAGACGATACCTGATGTACACTGCATCGTCATCATCAAGGTCCACTGTGGCCTGCTTCAACATCATGCTAAAAAAGATGGTGAAGAGGGTCGGTGCCAGCACGCAGCCCTGCTTTACGCCGTTGAGAATAGGGAATGGTTCTGAGAGGTCATTGTTGAGTCTGACCTGGCCTTGCTGGTCCTCGTGTAGCTGGACAATCATGTTGAGGAACTTTGGGGGACAGCCAAGTCGCTCCAGGATCTGCCACATGCCTTGCCTGCTCACAGTGTCGAACGCTTTTGTTAGGTCGACAAATGTTACGTACAGCCCTTTGTTCTGCTCGCGGCACTTCTCCTGTAGCTGTCTCAGCACAAAGACCATATCGGTGGTGCTCCTGTTTGCTCTGAAGCCACACTGGCCCTCTGGGAGTTGGTCTTCAGCGATGGCAGGTACCAGCCGATTCAGGAGCAGCCTTGCAAGGATTTTCCCAGCAATGGACAGCAGGGTAATTCCCCGATAGTTGGAACAGTCAGACTTCTCGCCTTTGTTCTTGTACAGGGTGATAACGACTGCATCACGGAGATCTTTTGGTAGTGTTCCTTCCTCCCAGCAGCAGAGAAAGAGGTCATGGAGCTTGTTGTGCAGTGCTGTGCCTCCATGTTTCCAGATCTCTGGCGGTATTCCATCAATGCCTGCTGCTTTGCCACTCTTGAGCTGGTGGATGGCTGTGAGGGTCTCTTCAGCGGTGGGCGGTTCGTCCAATTCAACCTTTACTGGGAGGTGTGGGATTTGTATGACGACTGCTTCTTGAACAGTGCGCTCAGCGCTGAAGAGGCTCTGAAAGTATTCCGACCAGCGGTTCAAGATGGAGGTATTATCTGTGAGGAGTGCCTGGCCATTCGCGCTTCGCAGGGGACTTTGTACCAGGTGCCTGGGGCCATACACTGCTTTCAGTGCTTCGTAGAAGCCCCTGTAGTCACCATTGTCAGCACAAAGCTGGGTCCTCTGTGCAAGTCTGGTCCACCACTCATTCTGGAGATCTCTGAGCTTGCGCTGGAGACTGCTGCAGACGAGGCGGAAGGCAGACTTCTTCACAGGGCAGGAAGGCTGGGCTAGGTGGGCCTGATGAGCGGCTCTTTTTTTTGCTAGGTGTTCCTGGATCTCTACATCGTTTTCGTCAAACCAGTCTTTGTTCTTCTTTCTGGCGAAACCCAAGACTTCTGCAGAGGATTTTGTAATAGCATTTTTCAGTTGTTCCCAAAGTGTTTCAGGGGAGGAGTCTACTGGGTCCGCTGTGTCTACTGGGTCCGCTGTGTCTTTGAGCCTGCGCTGTAAATCTGTCTGAAAGGCGGCTTTCACATCGTCACGCTGAAGGCTGGCAACATCAAGCTTTTTCTTGGGGGGCCCCCATTTCTTGGGTTTTGGCCTGAAGTGGAGCCTGAGTTTGCAGCGGACAAGGCGGTGGTCAGTGTGGCACTCTGCGCTGGGCATCACTCTGGTGAGGAGGACGTCACTGCGGTCCCTCTGACGCACTAGGACATAGTCGATAAGGTGCCAGTGTTTGGAGCGAGGATGCATCCAGGTGGTCTTTCGACTGTCCTTTTGCTGAAAAGTAGTGTTGGTGATGACCAGTTGCTGCTCCGCACAGAACTCCAACAGTAGGCGGCCATTGTGGGCAGTGGGCAGATGTTCACATCTGCACGGGACATAGACGACCCCGCCCTCCACGAGTCGCCTGCTGCCTTGCAGGCCTGGCCGCTTGGCTGCGGAAAGGCTAAGGGAGGAAACCCCTGACATCAAAGCCCCCGTGTCTCCGGGGAAGGCTTTTGAGCCAGAGACTAGGACAAGGACAGTCTGATATAAAACCTACGACCCGAGGACCTCGATGCCATCGTCCCAGCTTGCTAGGCCATGGCAGATGAACCAAGGGTTTAAAGGGTGGGGCCAGTACTGCGCACACTGCACTCCACCAAAAAGCTCCACCGCGCAGGCTTTAGGAAACGTCCACGGACCATGACACTGACCATTCCAAGTCCTGTAGCGACGGGCGAGGGGCGAAACGGCAGGTGAAAGATGTCACTGGAAGCCGCAGTCTCAAACCTGCATGCAGGCGGTTCAGGATATTGGTCGCCTGATGTTGACCTGGGGATGACAACATCACTCGGCACACCCTGAACGACCAAGCAGCCTTCTCTAGGGACAGCACTGCTTGCTCCACACGGAGAGGGGCCTAGAAAAGGTGGCCTAACCAAAGCTCGTCCCCTCGCAACCCCAGTTGGCTAGCCGCGGTCAACGGGCATCTTCTCCTGCGGTCAAAAAACAAGAAAGAATAACGGATCCACTCTCATGACGACCACGACCGGACTCAACGTAGCATGCTGGAACGTCCGAACCATGCTCGACAAAGCAGACAGCGGACGCCCTGAACGTCGCTCCGCCCTCATTGCCCATGAATTGCGGAGGTTAAACATCGACATCGCCGCGCTCAGCGAAGTACGCCTTCCGGACGAAGGCAGCCTCCAAGAACTTGGTGCTGGGTACACCCTCTACTGGTCAGGCAGGCCTGCATCAGAAAGACGGCTCTCAGGCGTGGGTTTCATGGTCAAGACATCCATTGCGACTAAGCTGGAAAACCTACCAACGGGCCACTCAGACCGCATCATGTCCATGCGCCTCCCACTGAGACACCAGCAACACGTCACCCTTCTCAGTGTGTACTCCCCAACCCTCCTGGCAGAGCCTGCTGAAAAGGACAAATTTTACACTGACCTGCGCAGCCTCCTACAGAGTACCCCTGCAGACGACAAAGTCATCATCCTTGACGACTTCAACGCCAGAGTGGGCCAGGACTCTGAAGCCTGGAAAGGAGTCCTCGGCAAGCATGGCGTGGGGAACTGCAATGACAATGGCCGCCTACTGTTGGAGTTTTGTATACACAGCGGATAAGCGGGTACTGCATATATCCAGGGAGAGAGACTACATTATTGATACCATAATACTCACTCGCTTTATGGCCATTCGAAATTGTCGGAAGTTGCTTTTTTTTTTTTTTTTTTCTACGTTTAATAATACGTTTAAACGCATTAAATAGGCGCTTTATCCCAATTGAAAATCGGCTCAAAGCGCCGCCGCGAACTGAACCCAACAAGCACGATCACGTGAATCACGCGCATTCACTCACACACTGTACATAAACACAGAACATTCACGTTTCACCCGGATGTATTAAAACGATGCCTTAAGTCATTCATCCCTGACGCACTACAGCAGGAGATGGGTCGTCCATGATAATTCAAGGGTAGTGCCAGATTAGCTTGGCGCCTTCAGGCGCCATGTTAATCTGGCACTGCCCTTGAGTTATCATGGTTGATCCATCTCCTGCAACTGGTACATAGTCATTAGATGACGCCTCCAAAATTTGGGAAATACGGCCGCCGAGCTGAATGAGTTAAAGGACCAGTACGCGTAAATTTGAAGACACATTTCAGCACCATTTGTGTTTATTATGCCTTGTACACAGAACTAATGCTCTTTAACAGCGGTTGGGACACGCAGCAAAAGCACACGCGCAATCGCACTTATGTATTATGCGCAGCCGTTAGCCTGTCAAACTATTTTTATCAGTTTCTCGTACTGATAGCGTTGTATTTATAGAACTGAATGGAGTCATTGTCAGATTACTTGATACAAAGACGACGCGTGCTGAGCTGGATTGTCCCGTGTCTAAATGAACATAACTAGATCTTTGTGTAGCGTTTCGTAACCATCTGTTACAGAAGTGTATCTTTGAACAGTTACGACGGTAGTGGGCCTTTAAGAGCCACATCTAAAAACCATTCAGGTCACGTGTTCAAAGCGATCTGCCCCAGGCTTGTATTTCTAAATTCGCCGATAGGACGAGTTATCAATGTTGTTTAGCCTGAATTAAACCTATTTAATCCTTTTGAATAGGCCCGAGTACAAAGAGGTTATCCGCCGCCTTTTCAGCGTAACGGAAGCAGGGGCGGATCAGTTACCTCCGGGGGAGGGGGGGGGGTTCCAACATTTAGTTTGTGACCTTCAACCTTATACGAAAGGCCTCCCCGACGCTAGACCTTGCTTCCAAGGGCAAAAAAATCAAAAAGCGGGTGAGGGGAGGGGGGGGGGGCGGGGTAGAGAGACGGTGCGTACATCTTACGACTCTCACCATTCGTCAAAATATCAAACAACTGTGGGGTGGGGGGGGGGGGAGTTCAAACACTCCAAAAATGGACTTTGTGGTAGCATTTTAAGGAATTTTGGGGTCTGGGAGGGGGGGGGGGTCCGGAACGCCTGTAACACTCTGCCCCACGCCCCCACCTTCCCCCCCCAGATCCGCCCCTGGGATGGAACTCTCCTGCGTACAAAGGACGAAGAAGAGCGGAACAGGCTTTCATTGTACGACAGTTAAAATATCATAATTTATGTTAGCTCTTTTGCCCAGCATTATTGTAAGACCCACTGCGAACATTTATAAAGGAGGTATTGCGATCTATTAACCCATATCATACTGAGGTTAAAAGCTTCACATTTGTACACTGCCACATGCAAGCTCCATTATAGTACTTACAGATAAGGATATACACGAATCATCGAGGGTGTTGCCAGAATAGCTTGGCGCCTACAGGCGCCAAGCTATTCTGGCACTATCCTTGAACTATTTTAGTCAAACTTATTTCACACACTGGTGTATTCCGAATGATAAGGGTTAAACCTTTACTGCCTGGAGTAGATGGCTTTCAGTGTATCTGAACCACTGCACCTGTTTCCGCTCTCAGTTTCTGTGCTCGTGGTCATACTAATGTGTGAAGGCACCTGAACAACTACCAACTGCAAGCGGTATAAATCCTCATGAGCCCCCGCATTCGCGGGGGCTCATGAGGATCTATACCTCTTGCGGACACTGCTTTGAATCCATGAAAGCTTTTTGTTTGTTTCTTTGTTTGATTATTGTGATTGTAAAGCCCCTAGAGCACCTGGGTGATTAGGTGCTATTGAAATTATCTTTTTTATTATTATTATTATCATCATCATCATCATCATCATCATCATCATCATCATCATCATCATCACTATTAAAGTTAGAACATGTTGGTGTAGAATTAACAAAAAATGCAAAAACACACTCTGCGTCGACTGGCTCTGAACGGGTTAAACATTTCGCAAATTAAAACCATCAAAGTGGTCTTTTGCAGTAGGGATTTTTAAATAGATTAATCAGTCTGTTTGTAAGCATTTCTGATGAGCAATCATTCATGAGACAGCCATGAATATTTTAACAGTTCGTCTTTGCTCAGAACATATATAACATAATGAAAGGCAAATACTTCCTCTTCTGCGATGCTTTCCGTTCAAACTGTGAAGCACGCAGCAATCGAATTTTTTGGCGGGCCACTCAGGAAATTTCCGGATCACAGGATTAGGAAGCTGATTTATGTCTCGTGACAAAAGGTACGAACATCAATATGTATATTCTATTGAATCACGGTGTCTGTAGGGGCAGATATGTCGGCTTCCTAATCCTGTGGTAAGATTCGTCGTGGATCACCCTGGAACACGCAGCCTGCCTCAGACTGACGCAAGTCCGTAATCAATCCTTAAAACCAATCTCCTTCTATTTGCAAGAGACATATTTGCTCATGCGCCCTTGCAGATGCAGCCTCTTGGTAATATCTAGTCAGACCTACTTTTTTTTAGAGTCAGTCATTTCGTCTTGATCGGATCCGCAGACTCAAGTCATACGCGTATTACGTCTCTTTCCATCCTGATAGACTATTGAATGAATAAATTTCAGTGACCATTTTAGTTCAAGAGTGGTGCCGGAATAGCTTGGCGCCTAAGGCGCCAAGTTATTCTGACACCACCCTTGAACCAGCATGGTTTCTCCTAATCTGTATTGCAGACTTCACATGACAATACACAAATTTGAAGAGAAACAAAATCACCTTCAGGATGAAAGGTCATATAAGCGTAAGCATCAAGATCCGATTCCTGACAGCATAATGCACAGATTCTCATGACGCTTCCAGCTGCAAGGGGGGACTTGAGAATATGCTTCTTCCTGGCAGACATAGACCTATATACGTCCCAAGACTGAGGTAGTCATCTCGCGTTGGTCATTTCAGTTGACACACCACTCGATGAAGGATGCGAATGCTATTAAGTACAACAGGAAGAACCTCTTGAGAGCTTATGAAAACGCCGATTATGCTGCGAGAGTACGCTGTGCGTAGGAAATAGAACCATCTCCTGCTAGGAAGAGGCATAGATCCTCATGAGCCCCTGCTTCAGCAGGGGCTCATGAGGATCTATGCCTCTTGCGAAATGAATATAATGTGTTTTTAGTCGGCGAAAACTGCTCGTGTGTAATGTGAGAATGGCGGTCTCACGCGCGGAAATGTGTTAATTTACAAGCAAAACAGTCTCTCTCTTGTGCTTGCCAAACACTAGGTGACCCGTTAAATATTAGCGTCTATAATCACAACGGCTTGCTCGATGATTATCTCGCAGGTATTAACCCTTTCCCTACCACTGTTTTGTTTCTGAAATCGTGTTTCGTTCAAGTGGAACTTGCTGCCAACTGAAATGCGGAATCTGCCCACATTGTCACAGTTCAAAGCTCACTTAAAGACTTTTCTTTTCTGGCGGGCATTTAACATTTAACATTTAGCTCACCTTTAGCTAACTGTTGACCGACTGCCTTTTATTCTGATCCTAGAGGGAAGTGGATGTAATTGTAAGGTGTTGGGAAGGGATGGGGTGGTTGAAAGTAGTGTTTAATTGTGCGTGTGTCTGAGAGAGAGAGGGTGTGTTGTTGTGCATGCGCAGTGAGTCCAGTGTTTTCCTGGAGAACAGCGCTATTTATGAAGAAGAACTATTTATTATTATTATTATTATTATTATTATTTAAGTTTCAACGACAAAAAAACCATCACCGTGCAAAGAAACATAGATACAAACTGTCTCAGCAAGAAGCAGAGGCTCATCAGGATCTATGTCTCTTGCAGCTGGATCACGTTCACTTTTTCTCGGCAGTGAAGGGGTTAATTAACGCTACGCTCATGTAAGCCTCCGCCGGTGTTAATGGTGGATCGAGTCGACCGTGATACAATGGATAAAAAATAGCGCCTACGCAATAAGTCAAGAAATGATAATGCATTCCACTTAGTTTAACTCATTCATCCCCATCACTGACTGTCGAGGAAAAAGTCAACACTGACACGTCAGCTTCAAGAGACACACATCCCCATGAGCCCTCCGCAGTTGCGGGGGCTCTTGAGGATCTACGTCTCTTGCTGACGTCGTCACTTTGCATCCACGTTCCCCTAGGTTTGGCGTTGAATGAGGAAATACTTAGACAATCTTCAGACAAACACAATATGCAACACGGCACTGGCATTGGAAGGTAAGCGGTTTTACATGTGAAGGCCCACTACCGCCTTAACTGTTGAATATTACACTTCTGTAACAGATGGTTACGAAACGCTACACACAGGTCTAGGTATGGTTTATTTAGACATAATATCAAGTAATTTGACAATGACTCTACTCCGTTCTATAAATACAACGCTTTGAGTACGAAATACAGCTTATAAATAGATTGACACGCTAACGGCCAGGCAGAATAAGTAAGTGCGATTACGCGTGTGCTTTTGCTGCGTGTCCCAACTGCTGTTAAAGGTCATCAGTTGTGTGGACAAGGCATCACAAACACAAATGGTGCTGAAATGTGTCTTCAAAATTTACGCCTAATGCTGCCTGAACCCCTTCCCTGCCAACGGACCGTGCACTGATTTTGTTTCTGAAATCTGCGTTCACTGAACGACCATTAAAAAGCGTCGACTGTCCAAAGAACAAGGGCACAGAGTGGCCTCAGCAAGAGGCATAGATCCTCATGAGCCCCCGCAGTCGCGGGGGGCTCATAAGGATCTATGCCTCTTGCAGTTGGACCTCGTTCGCTTTTTTCTGGGCAGTGAACGGGTTACTATTCGAAGTTTACTGTGTATAATCTAAATGACCATGAATGGGTTGGAGTCCGAAATAGCTCAGGCGGTCAAGCGTCGGAGCAGGAAAGCGAAGGGAATCGCCGGGTCGTGAGTTCGAATCCGGCCGTCCCGGCCGTGGTAGCTGGACTCGCAATCCAGGGGGAAAAGACGGGCTTGTTGTCAATAGCACGTCCGTTGAAAGGTCCTGGTTAATCAAAGTGGCACAGTTGGAGTGCGCCTAAGTTGATCAGTGTTCAGGTCGTACTCCATAGGCAATAGATTTCCCTGTCCCCCATAACCCGCCCGCCAGGGTCGTCCATTATCACTTCGGCGCCGTGGACGTTAAAACCCGAACTAACCAACCAACCATGAATGGGTTACAGCTTGACTGAGAACTGGCTTGTACGGCGTGACAAGAACAGAATTAATTCTCGTCGTGTGACTGACACTTGACAGCATGGCAAGTAAACGAGAACATAAATTGGCTTGCCCTATTCATGTATGTTAATTAATCTTGTGTGTGTGTGTGTGTGTGTGTGTGTGTGTGTGTGTGTGTCTGTGCGTGTGTGTGTGTCTGTGTGTCTCCCCGCCCCATCCATACCCCCCCCCCCCCCCACACCATACACACACCCTTCCTCCTCCCCTCACAATTCAGACACTATCGATCACTCTACTGATACCGCTAATGACACTGGGACAGTGGAACAGTGGAAGCGAAACCGGAACACGACAAACAACGCAGGATAACAGACACTCATGACGCTGGTGCGTTAACGCACTGGAAAGTGCCAGGCCGATGCATTGTTACACATAAGGTCTCCGGGTTCAAGTATATACAGACTACCACAATTTTTCAACAAAGACGGACACCGCTTCGGTCAAGACTGCATGTGTCTGGCACTGACAAATGACACAAAACGCACAGAAAACGATAGATCTAGTCTCTTCTAGTTGTACAGTTCTAGCTTCAGTCCGCTACAGCACTAGCAACGCCGCTAAAGACTGAAAAAGGCCAGACAACACTCACCATTCCGGCGCCCATCCAACCAATTCCGTGGATGTCTGCAGACAGACCCCACATCAGTAAGAATTCTGCCGGCTCGGTACTAGAAACCGGTCCAGAAATTCGGCAGACACAATGAATGAATGAACTGACGCACCGCACACACCATCTGGGATGCCACGCCACTGCGCGTGTAGTGTGCGAACGAACGAAGGATTTTCCCCCTCTCCCGGTCAAGGCACTCTCTGTCTCTCTCCCCAATAGTACACTCAGCCTGAGTGTTGCCGTTTTTGTCTGCAAGCAGCGCTGAGTCCCATGCGGATCTGCCGGAACCGAGCTCTTAAGGGCTGCGCCATCTGCTAGCAGAGATACTGCATGTGCGCTCAGGGTGAATTCGTCTCAGTATGAGGTTTAATGTTTCTTGCGTCGATGGAAAGGGCAGTCTTATCTGCGGGTGAGATTCAGGAACAGGCCTCTCTGACATGAAAGAAAACGATTTGCGTGAATGTGTTTCAAGCGGAGGAGACGCTTAGGCTTCAGCTGGCGGACTCAGCCAATGTGCACACACCTCCTGTCAGGCCTCAATGCTTGGCCAGCGCCGTATGTGTTACTGTTGCTGATGCGGGCTGTGCCTCTGCTAACTTTTCTATCAGCAAGAGGCATAGATCCTCATAAGCCCCTGCTGTCGCAGGGGCTCATGAGGATCTATGCCTCTTGCTGAAAAAGCCCCTGCTGTCGCAGGGGCTCATGAGGATCTATGCCTCTTGCTGAAACAAATTTGATCAGCTTTTTCCAAGGCAGATAAGACGGTTGCCAACTATTCCAAGAATTCGATCCCTGTGAAATCGTTTGGATTAGCTGTATAAACTTTACACAACTGACGAAAAGTCCAGAGGCGCACTCCAGCAGTTACTATATCTCTGCTCTGCACACCGAGGAAGTCGTGGAGGATTCAATATGAGTCATGTTGCCTGGGTTGCGGCGGGTCGTATGCTAGTTCGTTGAACGGCATAGAACAACTACTGAACATTCATTGTCGTGTCGTTCTTTGTCCAGTATTGTGAAGAGTGTTTGTGTTGCATTTCCCAACTCGCAAAAGGCAGCCATTGCCGGGACTGACGTCGGCTGCCGTTGTAGTGGCCCGCGAACGACCGTGCGCGGGCCAACAGCGGCCGATGTCGGCCCGGCCACATTTGCGCACTAGTAAGCGGCTTCTGTGTGACAGCTGCCTGTATCGCTCAGTCACTCATTCCGCTGCCTCAGCGGCTTGACTCTGGGTCAGTTTCTGTCTCTCAGTGTCAGTCTCTAACAGAAGAGGCCCTAGGATAGATACGCCTTGGGGGACATCGTGCCTCACTATACCTTCTCAAATACCTTCCATTCGACTAAACCTTCTGTTGGCGGTTACTTAGGTAGCAGGAGAAAAAAGCTATAGAGTTCAGTCGAATCAAGCTTATATACTGAAAGTTTCTTTAAAAGAATGTTGTGATCGACTAAATCAAATGCTTTGGTTATGTCCAGAAAAAAAAACTGCACAATTTAATTTGGAATTGTTTATTGATGAGAGCCAAGAGTCGACGATGTGAACGAGTACAGTGTAACATGAGTGTTTAGGTCTAAAACAGGATTGAAGATTTATTAGTAGGCGTTGATTCTCCAAGAATTGGAGTAGTGTTTGTGAACGTGCCTTTCTATCGGCTTCGATAATATTGATAACATTGAAATAGGACGGAAATCGTTTGGATATTTGTGATCTTTACGCATCTTTCATGGCATCTGTAAATACCTTGCTCGATAGAAAGGTTTAATATAAATGTCAAGGTTTCAACTGTGTATGGAAGGGACAAATTCAGTACTGTGTTGTTTATTCCATGCAGGTCACACTATTTGCTTGTTAGAGTAGAAATACATTTACCTACTTCAAACACTGTCATATGAGGCCGGTATGGAGAATGGTGCACCTCAGTGTCACTTTGCGGACGCGGCAGTGTGTGCCGGCGCAGTTTATCAGAACAACGGTAACTATCAGTACTAGAGAAAAAAAGGACCGTACAAGGGATTCAGCAATATTTAAAAAATGGGAATTGAAGTCATCTGGATTCATGTCTGAAGAGGCAGCGGCATTGCTGGAACTTTTCTTCTTCGCAAACAAATTGACGCTTGCATCCCACACACTTAGGGTATCTTGGCCTCTGCGATTACTTTTTCCGCAAATGTTTTCTGGGCTTTTCTAACTACGGATTTTACAAGATTACGTTGTTTCTTAAAATCTGCAATTCTTTTCTACCGTTTTAAGTCATCTCTTATTTTCATTGCGTGAATGATTTCCTTTGACAACCAAGGTAGGGTGTTTCACTTTTAGTCCTTAGTGGGGCATAGTAGGATCCAAAGAAATAGCTTGTACCAAAGGGCTAGGGCTTCATTGGGATCATTAGTTTAATAAATAAGGTGAAAGGGCGTGTTTGATAGGTCACGAAGGAAGTCGTCTTTGTTGAACTTTTTGTAAGACCTGTATGTGATAGTAGTGTGTTGTTTGAGCTGGGGTTTATCACGTTTAACTGAAAGATTAAAACAAGCAGGAAAGTGATCACTGATGGATACATTCGGCACATGGACGTTTTTGACAGCTGGTGTATTTAGAGAGAGAGAGAAATGAAATGAAATGAAATGAAATGAAACTTTATTTCTCACGGATAAATGATCAGGTACACAGACCTTTTTCAATCATGTCCTTGCACACGCAATCACACAACACTCATACGCGCGTGATATATAAACCTAATTAAAATGGAAAGGAAAAACGTGATCATCAAAAGGCTAATTTAGCAGTCTCACACACACACACACACACACACACACACACACACACACACACACACACACACACACACACACACACACACATACACACACACACACACACAATACACACCATCACACACACACACACACACACATACACACACACACACACAAATACACACCATCACACACACACACACACACACACACACACACACACACACACACACACACACACACACACACACATTGAGAACCTGATTTAAACATAAACGTTAAAAACTTAGTTTGAACAATAACAGCAACAACAAACTCGGCAATAGAAATCAAGGCGCTCGAGTCACGCCGACACAGCTACTCAACTATGGGCTCAAGTTTCTTTCAGCTGCCGAAATAAGCGGGCCCTGAATGTGGACAAAGATGGAGCCTCAGTAATGAATGTCGATCGGCAACAAATTCCAATGCTCCTGAGTAAGACAAACTAGTTTTGAATATATCGAGGCGCGGCCATGGTATGGATAGATTGTTCCTCGCCGTTTATGGCGTATGAGCAGGGCTAAATAGATCTGTGAGATAGCTAGGCGTAGGGAGAGTGAGACAGAGATGGGGAAAGAGAACGCAGCTGCACATTCTGAATTCATTCATGGTCCGCTTGCAGTTGTCATTATATGTTCGAGTCACACTTCAAAATCGCAGGCTGTTTATCCGTACTGACGGCATAAGATAAGATAGGACAAGACAACACAAGATAAGTGATGAGATGAGATGGGATTAGATAAGATAAGATACGATAAAAGACAAGACAGGTGATGAGATAAGATAGGATATGGTAAGATAAGATAAGACAGACACCATAGGTGAAGAGATAAGACAAGACAAACGTTTACAAAATAGTAGAGAAGATAAGACAAGACGATAGGTGAGGAGATGAGATAAGGTAAGATAAGACAAAACAAGACAAGATAGGTGACGAGGTAAGATAATACAAGATAAGGCAAGATAAGATAAGAGAAGACAAGCTAAGATAAGATAAGACAGTCCAAGAAAAGATAAGACAGGTGAGGAGATGAGATGAGATAAGATGATATGTGATGAGATGAGATAAGATAAGACAAGATAGGTGAGGAGATGAGATTAGATAAGATAAATGATGAGATAAGATAAGACAATATAGGTGAGGAGATGAGATAAGATAGGTGATGAGATAAGATAAGATAAGATAAGACAAGATAGGTGAGGAGATGAGATGAGATAAGATAGGTGATGAGATGAGGTAAGGTAAGATAAGGTAAGATAAGACAAGATAAGTGACGAATTAAGATAGGATAAGATGGATAAGATAAGGCAAGATAAGATAAGACAACCCAAGACAAGACAGGTGCAGAGATGAGATAAGATAATATAAGATAAGATAGTTGAGGAGATGAGATTAGATAATATAAGATAGGTGATGAGATAAGATAAGACAAGATATGTGAGGAGATGAGATTGGATAAGATAGGTGATGAGATGAGATGAGATGAGGTACATGGAAATTGCAGTTAAAACGCTGAATTGCCACGCTTTCTTGCAATACCATGCTTGCAATACAAAAACTGCTGCGATACTCAATTTTTTTCGAAGTGAAGTTTCCCTGGCTCTTGCGGTATAATACTGAATATGAAAGGCAATGCCACGCCGAGTTACACTGGGGCCAGCTGCATGACTACGTGAGTTTTAATTAGTCCAGCGCTAGCCAGTGAGCAAGGTGCTCCGCTATAGCAGAGCATCTTGCTTAGTGGCTGGCGCAGGACTAAGCTCACTCATGCAACTGATCCCTGAAACCTGAAGGGCGGGGAGTCAGTGATTCCACTTGCCGTCGGCCCGATGTTTTTTTTTGCGCATTGGAAAGTGTATACGGAACTGCACAACAGGATTACTGAATCGACAGGAAATTTTAACTGATACTGATCAAGATAGAGACCCAGGGCACCAAAAGAAGGGTTGGTAGTGGGGGTGGGGGGTGGGGGACGATGATCTCCTTCTGTCTACAGTCTGGCCTCGTCTCGTCTGGTTTCAGTTTATGCGACACTTCGGCATCCTGCCAGCTCTGTAAAGATCGATACAGCACCGAACAGCGAGACGGGAAAGGGAGGGGGGGGGGGAAGAGAGAGGGAGGGGAGGGGATTAGGCCACACTCCAAAGTCCACAGACACACTCAGCGAGTCAGAGACCGACCTGGCTCACACAGCGCCGGATCAATCTGTTTTTAGGGGGTGTGTGGGGGTGTGCTGAACGACAATATAAAAACTGTATACTGTTCAGGAGCGAATGGCGCTTCCAGGGACCGAAAAAATCGAATAGGGGGGAGGGGGGCGGGTGGGGGGGGGGTAGAGAGAAAAGCCGCGTGCTCTTCCAGGGTCCGAAATAATCGAATTGCGGGGGGAGGGTGGGGGGGGGGGGGGGTACAAAAAAAAAAGCCGCGTGCTCTTTCAGGGTCCGACGAAATCTTCAGGGTCCGAAGATACCTAAAAACGGGGGAGGGGAAGGGGGGGGGGGGGTTGCTGCAGTAACATTAAACCACCCCCCTCCTTCTCGGACCACGTTGTGGCCTGGTAGTAATGAATTTTTTTTCTAAGCCTAGGGAGGGTGCTGTAGTACCAAAGCATCCCCCCCCTCCCCCGCTTGATCCGGCCCTGTCACAGTGCGGAGGTTAGCATGTGCTCAATTTGCGCCGATGGATGTCAACGAAAGATAGTAAAGTGATTTTGCTTGCAGTTTGATTGATAATTTTAACTTGAACTCATTCAGCCCGACGGCCGTATTTCCCAAATTTTGGAAGCGTCATCTAATGACTATGCACCTGTTGCAGGAGATGGCTCGACCATGATAATTCAAGGGCAGTGCCAGATTAGCTTGGCGCCGACAGGCGCCAAGCTAATCTGGCACTACCCTTAAATTATGATGGTCGATCCATCTCCTGCTGTAGGGCGTCAGGGCTGAATGGGTTAAATGAGCATAATGGGTGCCAATGTCCACTGTACAGACATGTTCACTGCTACTATGCAGACAATTCACTGCTTATCTTTGTCTTTGCCAGAGTTATATCTCTGTTAGTCTTTCATTTTATTTAGTAGTATTAACTTCATTCATTCATTCATTCATTTCTTTCAATGAGTATTTGCATTATTTATTTGCTTATTCATTGATTCATTAACTTTGGGCTGGGTAGGGGAGGGGGGGGGGGGAGGTGTATCAGTGTATAAGTTGATTCAACATACATAAAGCGACCGCCAGATGGCGCAGGAAGCGGTAACGCAACAGCCGTCTGACGCAACTCAAGTGGCGTCTGCAAGAGGCATAGATCCTCATAAACCCCAGCGAACGCGGGGGCTCATGCGGATCTATGACTCTTGCTCAAACATTTACATCTGTCTCCTCGCTCCGAGGAGATTTTATTGCGAAATCATATTAAGTTCCCACTTACGACGTTAATAATTTGGCTAGTCTGACAGCACTTGTGACGGCGCAAAATCGATACTGGCGCCTCATTGGAGCCCAGGCCATCCTCAATCAGCACCCGCGAGCGCTGCTTGCACCCCACAAACATTGAGAACTCGTAGTTTTAAATGGCGAATTTTAGTACTCAATGCATTAGTGTAGAGAGCAAGTGTAAGTTTCAGTCGCCTTTATTTGGTTATTCAGCATTTTCGCACGAACATTTAAAGCTGACGAACTTTTTTTGAAAACTATTACTGACCCCTCACAAACCAGATAGGTGAGGCTAGCGCTGGTGTATATTTACTGACCCCTTCAAAGCTGAGTGTCGCTTTAACGCGTGCACTGCCGTGAAAAGGTGAACGCGATCCAACTGCAAGAGACATAGATACTCACGACCCCCGCGACTGGGGGGGGGGGGGGGGGGGGGGTCCTGATTTTCTATGCTTCTTGCTGAGACCAGCTTGTATCCACGTTTCTCGGACGGTTTTAGCTTGTGGTCGTTGAACGAACAACGGCTTCAGCCGGACTAAACACAATGTACGGCGTACAGTAGCGGGGCCCGGAAAGACCGGTTTACCCTTATCATCAGTTCAGACATAATACACCAGAGCGTGAAACAAGTTTGACTAAAATATTTCAAGGGTAGTGCCAGAATAGCTTGGCGCCTCTAGGCGCCAAGCTATTCTGGCACTACCCTTGAACTAAAGCCATTGGATCTACGCCTCTTCAGTGGGTGAGACCAATTTGTATGAGTGCACGTTTCTTGGCCTTACGGTTTTGGGCTTTTGGTTATCAGTTGAATGAACAAAGACATCACTAGAAACAGAAACGTATGTATATACAGTGGCAGGTACTTTCGGTTAATGGTTAAACATTACAACGATCTGCTCTATGGGCAGACCGGCTGCTAAATTTCGCCGATACAAGGGGCTATCCGTTTTGTCTTGCCTCAGCTAAGCCGGACTTCGGCTACCGGCCTTCCTTTCACAATCTCTGTGAGTACTAGGCACACGTATCTGGGGTTAGTTTAGTCAGGCGCCAGCCACTAAGCAAGGTGCTCCGCTAGCGGAGCACCCTTGCTTAGTGGCTGGCGCAGGACTGTCCTCACTCATGCAACTTGCCCCACTGAGAGGTTTTCCACTGCCTTTTGAGCTTAACGAAAGGAACTCTCCTGCGCACAAAAGGAGAGGACTGAAAAGTCTTTCATTTTACGACACTCAAACGTCATAATTTAAGTTAGCCCTTTTGTCCAGCGTTCGTAAGACATACTAAGGACAATCATACAAACGATATTGCAAAAGGCTATTCAACACTTGACTGCGGCCTGGAGTAGGTCGTATTGAAGGCCCACTACCCGCCAACGTAACTGTTCAAAGATACTCTTCTGTAACAGATCAGGTTACGAAACCGGCTACACACAGGTCTAGTTATGGTTCATTTCGACACAGGACAATCCAGTTCAGCACACGTCGTCTTTGTATGACTCCACTGACTCCGTTCTAGAAATACCGTGCCAACGCTATTAGTGCGGCGACAAACAGTGAAAAATAGATTGACACCTTAATGGCAGCGCATAATAAATAAGTGCGATTACGCGTGTTTTGTTGTTGTTGTTGTTGTTGTTGTTTTTGCTGTGTGTCCAAACTGCTACTTTCATTAGGTTTATCGACAGGGTATAACAAACATAAATGGTGCTGAAATGTATCTTAAGACGGATTTATGCGTATTGGTACTGTGCCATTTTTGGTTGAGTACTGATCTATCATAAGAGACACCACAAACATTTACAAAAGGAATATTGCAAACTGTTAACCCTGGGTCCTGCCTGGATAAGGTCGCCATGCTTTAAGGTCAACCCCAGTATCATGTCAATTACGCCCACGAGTATTCCGAATGGCTGGCACCAAAAGAGTTAACCCTTTCACCGTCAGCGGACGCAAAATACTGTGTTGTTGTTGTTGTTGTTTTTGTTTTTTTTTTTTTTTTTCAAACTAGGGGCAAATTTAACACAGAATAATCCCGTCAGTGCAAGGATATGAAAGGATGCGGGGGCTCATGAGGTTTTTTGCCTCATGCAGTTGGGTGGTGGTTCGAATTTATCCGGCTGGGACGGGGTTAATATTATGTCACAAGGGATAATTCATGCTGCCGGGAGTGATTTTGTCAGCGGGAGACAAGGACAAAGCATGGAGACACGGACATTCACGGATGGGTCGATACCGGCTTTGCGGCGCTAGCGGCTCGCGTGGTCAAATTCACTGTATTTTTTGTGTCAATTGCCACCTTCAGCCATTACCCCCCCCCCCCCCCCCTCGTTCACCCCCACCCAAAAAAAAAAAAAGAAAAAAAAAAGATTATGAACAGAACTGTTTTTGACACTGAGACACCTTGACACACATAGTTTTGACCCTATGCGCTACGACCCGCCAGCCACTACCCGCCCCACACACCCCCCCCCCCACCCCACCCCCGCCCCCATCACCACCGGCCCTCATCTTTGCACATTCCAGATGGGATTGCCCGCTGAGCATGCAGCCGAACTTGCCGCCGCCAGCGGCAACCTTAATATACAAGTCATTTTGCCGTAGCGAACTTGTTACGAACACCCTAACCCCCACCCCCACCCCCCTCTTACGCCCCTCCCCGTCCACCACTCACACACACACAAACACACTTAAACACACACACACACACACACTTAAACACACACACACACACACACACACACACACACACACACACACACACACACACACACACACAAACACACTTAAACACACACACACACACACACACACACACACCGCACACACACCATCACACACACACACACACACACACCGGCACACACATCATAGTCAGTACTCACACAAATTGATTTGTACTGAAACGACCCAGTATCAGTTGTCTTACATATGGCTACGCTGAGCTGTTATTTATATTATTATTATTATCATTGCTATTTTTTATAGTCTCCGAGAAAATTAGTATCTCCTCTCCCAAGAGAAAGACTCGGTCAGCCGGCGATCAACAAACCAAGCACTGATGCCCAATGGACTAGCCAAAGGGAACCTATTCACTAAAATGGCATTGCACCTAGACAAGCACATATTAACGATTACCTCCCTTGAACAATTTGTGTTCAAAAATTGTCAAGTTAGTCTATAACGTTTGACTAGAACTTAACCCCTTTACTGCCGAGAAAGACTGAACGCAATCCAACTGCAAGAGACAAAGATGCTCATGAGCCCCAGCGACTGCGGGGGCTCATGAAGATCTATACCTCTTGCTGAGACCAATTTGTATCCATGTTTCCTTGGACGGTTTTGGCCGGCGCCGTTTGGCCGCCCTTGAATGTCAGTGAGAGCAAGTTGGACCGATTGCCATTGCACTACGCAAAGAGTGAATACTCATTGTCAAGAATTCTGCTGTTATTTGCCCATAGCCACGATTTCAATTTTTGAGAAAAGCGTGATTTTCATTATATCACGCTCAAACTCACGCTTTGCTCAAAGTGGACACTGACATTAAAAAATATCTCTTTAGTCTCAAACGCCGGTTGTCCCGCGCTCCCGCCAAACTGGCACGTGCCGACACAGTGCTAGGCCGGCCAGACACAACTGCTGTCCCAGTATGCAAACCGTCATCAGGCCGATGTCAACTGCTGCCGACCCGCACCGCGGTACGGCCATGGACTAGACTAATCAGTGCAGCTGATGTCAGCGCCGGGGGTCATTTGTTCACTGGTAAAAGGATCAACTTGTACCAAAGATCCTACATAGAAAGATAAACCAGCTCCTCTTTAACGACTCTGAGCCGAGGAGTTGCTTCCCTTGGTCTGACCATGAACAGTCGCAGCCCGTAAACACACACGATGGTATTACCATTAGAAAAACATCAGTACAAGCAAATGCAGTGTATCCCTAGATGATGGGTCGCGGTGGGGTGAATTTACTGAATAGCATCGTGTCAATGATACCCAAAGGCGGGCAGGCCTAAACCTATGACAACTGAAGTAACAAGATAAAAATTGGGTCATATTCACGCTAAGGCCTCGCTGCTGAAGGACGTGCATTTAGCGCGAAGGGGCGCCGTATGCCGTGCATATGTATAAGTGTGTGTGTGTGTGTGTGTGTGTGTGTGTGTGTGTGTGTGTGTGTGTGTGTGTGTGTGTGTGTGTGTGTGTGTGTGTGTGTGTGTGTGTGTGTGTGTGTGTTACATTTTAGTGTGTGTGTGCACGCGCGCGTATGTATGTAGACACGAGAATCTCCGATACGTGTCAGCTTGAAACTTAGCGAAATACTTCATTTAAAACCCGGGTGGCTAAGAGAGCATCCAGTCCGAGCATATTGTAATTGGATGTCACTGAAGACTCAGATTACAGTCCGTAATTGTTGTCATATGTACTTGAAATTTTGGATATAGCTAGTTTGGAGAAAGCCATTGCCGGATGAGTTCGTTAGCCACCTTTGTACCCTTTCAACTTCAAGTCATGTCTTCAGTAAAAAAAATAATTCTTTCAGAAAAAAATTAAACAGTAAAAAAAAACTCTTATTTTGGAGAAAGTCAGACAGTAGCGGTGACGTAAAAGAAGCTGTGCGTGCATGTGCGTGCGTGCGAGTGCGTCCGCGAGCGTCAATCACTGTGTGGTGCAGCAAACAAATGATTGTGTTTTTTTGCTAGCCGTTTGTTTGCTTGCTAGCTAATTGTGCTTGCATTTGTTTGTTTGTTTATTTATTTGTTTGTTCATTTGTTTGTTTGTTTGTTTGTTTGTGTGTTTTTTTTTATATAGATCCAGCTGTGTATTTACTGACAATTTTTTTAAGCCTGCGTGCGTTTAAATGTTTCACCTAGGATCACCTAGGCTAAAATTTTGCGTGACCAAAAGAATCATAGTCTGCAACAGTCAAATATTCGGCCTGATTGCAGTCAACAGATGAAACGTAGCCGATCATCTATAAGATTTACCTCCCTTGATAGCCAAAGTCCACCGTGTTTCACTTTGTGATAAAAGCGTAAGTTGTGTGTCAGGCGAAATGGCCCAAAGTGTGACTGACAGTATACAGGAGTTTTTGCTCTTGATCTTCAACATCTTATACTACTGGCTGGAGGCCATTGTAAAGTGCGTGTGCCCGAGCGCTTGGTTTCAGAAGGATGTGAAGGGGCAGACTGTTTTGATCACAGGGGCAGGTAAGGCCGGCCATTATATTGCACATGACAGGCACAGGCAACAGAGGCTGATTTGAACTAGAGGCACAGGCAGTCTAATACGATTTGCTAACTGCTTCTATTCATTTATGAGTAGAAGCAGTTTTCAAGCAGTTTTCATATCCTCCTTGGTTGCCTGTGACATAAGTTCACACAACTATAGTTTATAAAATTCCAGACACAAAGGGTTTAATCTGTTAACCCATAAGCCCCTAACACCCAGCAACAGGATGTGGATCCACCAGAATAGTTAAAGGATGGTGTCAGAATAGCTTGGTACCTAACCCCACCCTTGAACTGTCATGGTCGGGCTCTCTCCAGAAGCGTGACATATAGGGCTCGGGAAGCTGACGTCATCACGCTAGTCGTGGTGACCGTCTTTAGAGAATACGCCGACTCATGCGCTAATCGGAAAATTGCTGTCTGGACAATGTCAGGAAAGTTCTGACATGCTATAGGCAATAACAGCAAGTCTTGCCATCACCGTAGGAAACCATTAACCAGAATCTGTTTTTGTTTGTTTCCAAAGAGGAAGAAACATGAAGAAAAACGTGTTGAAACACTACTTCACTACTATCTGAAGTCTATCGCCAGGTCAGCGTGTCCTCTCAAGATGGCAGCGTGGCAGCCGATTCTCCTAGGCAACGTGGGGAACTTCCCGAGCCCTATTCCTCAAAGTATATTTCTTAGAAAAAGGATAATTTTATCCTCAGGGTGTAATGAGTTAAATGAATGTGCAGGTAGTGGGCTAGGGAGGCTGATGGCGTTGCGCTTCGCTGCACTCAATTGTCGCCTGGTGCTGTGGGACATCAATGGAGAGGCAGTTGAGCAAGTGGCACACGAAATCCGCCCCAAGGGCATTACCTGTTCCACCTACACCATTGACCTGTCTCGCAGGGAGGATGTGTATAAGGTAGAGTACTGTCTTACTGTTTTTGCCTTCAATGAAGGCACTAGACAGTAAGTCCACTTTTGTGAAAAGTAGGATTTGCAGAGTACATAAAACCAGGGTTCATTTTTGAAGCGCACCCTGCGCCATTGGTGCATCATTCCTTCATGATCCATAACATTTTGAGCTGAGGGGTCAATGACCCATAGGTTTCTGTAGGTAAGCAGCCCTCCTTTTCATGTGTTCCTAAAGGCCCACCCTTCTTTTTATTTCTCTCGCAGATTGCTGCCTCCCTCTCTCCACAAACCCCACTATAGTTCGGCAGTTATTGAGAAGGTGCTGAATCACATTTGGCCCATCCCATTTTAGAAATGACCCATTGGATTTTACTTTGCGGGCTAATGACCCATGTGCGTCAATTTTTGGGATGAACCTTGACTTGGTAGGCAAACAGTTAATGTTTTACAATGAAAATCTATTTTTCACAAAAATGGACTTGCTGCCCATTAAAGATAACAAGGCATTATAGCACAGTGAGCAAAATGTCTGTACAGCTAAATTGAATATCCTGTTTATGATTTGTTCATTGCGTCATGCTCACCTATAGACACACAATGTTATTGCCAGGCCAGTGAACAAAAGATTATGTGCCTATACGTTGGATGTAGCTGGACTGTGCACACCTGAAAAAGGGCCAGCAACAACAAAGAAGTTAACCCTTATCATTCGGAATACGCCAGCCTGTGGAATAAGTTTGACTAAAATAGTTCAAGGGTAGTGCCAGAATAGCTTGGCGCCTCTAGGTGCCAATCTATTCTGGCACCTCCCATGAACTAAAGCCATTGGTCTATATCCTTATGATCTGTAAGTACTATATGTAGCTTGCATATGGCAGTGTACAAATTTGAAGCTTTCAGAATCAGTATGTTATGGGTTAACAGGTAATTCTTGCAGGCAAATAATGGAATGGAAAGTAGCATTTATAGTATTATTTGCTGCATGCATAAGTGGCATTATACATGTACAATGCAGGTTGCTGATCAAGTAAAGCGTGAAGTGGGAGATGTCGACATCCTCATTAACAACGCAGGTATTGTAACAGGACGCAAGTTTCTCGACTGTCCAGACACCCTCATCGAGAAAACCATGGAGGTTAACGTTAATGCGCATTTCTGGGTGAGACTTGTATGCAACATTTTTTACACCAGTTTTACACCATTTTAACACCATTTTACAAACGTTTTGTATGAAATCTGTATATTGTCAAAAATACCTAGCAGATAGATGTTTCAATTTGAGAGTGCTATCTGCCAAGTAAAAATGAACAAGAGTGAAACGTGAACAAGATGCAAGCGCAAAACAATCATCCTCTTGAGGTGTGGGAGCTCATGAGGATCGATCTATGCCTCTTGATAACACCAGTATATATTAGTGTTCCTTGGAGGGCTCTTTGGCATTGAATTAACCCATTTCATCCTGAGGCTGATTTTTTGGGGCTAACGTGCGAAGCAAAAGTGAGTATATGTTCTGGGCCAGTGGTTGTCTCTCCATCATCCCTCATCTGTCCGCTGTCGTCTGTGGTAAACTTTAACGTTGGCATTTTCTCAGAGACTATTCAAGCTACAGTCTTTAAACTTGGCCCAAGGATACTTTGTGGCAAGACCTTTCTAAACATACCAATTTCAGTGACCTCTCACAAAGATCAAATTCACAGGGGATCAGGAAATATATAAAAAATAGGTATTTTGGGACATAATTTATTTTTTCTCAAATGCTATTCACAATTTCCAACCCAAACATGGCACAAAGATACCTGATGGTAAGACCTTTACACACACACTAATTTGGTTGATCCCTCGAAAAGGCCAAGGGTCACAAGAGCTCAGGAAATGGGTCCAAAATAGCTATATTTTTACAAAAGTTTTTTTTTTTTCAAATACTCTTCACAACTTTAAACCCAAACTTGGGCGGTACTTGGTGCAGCGGTAAAAGCGCCTGCCACCAGTGCTACAGGTGCGAGGTTCGATACTCGGTTTCCAGCGTCAGACTTTTCTCCTCAGATAGTAAGTGTCACCATTAATTCGGGCGGACCGTCAGGGGTTCTTTCTCCGGGTACTAAGGTTTTTCCTCCCCCATGACTTTGGTATCAATTTCAGCCCACTTTATCAAATTTCAAATATAAACGATTTGAATTTCCACAACTTCAGTAGCTCGCTTGAGCTTACCCTTAGCACCACGTGAATGTTCTGTGTTCATGTACAGTGTGTGAGTGAATGCGCGTGATTCACGTGAGCATGCTTGTTGGGTTCAGTTCGCGGCGGCGCTTTGAGCCAATTTTCAACTAGTATAAAGTGCCTATTTAATGCGCTGATTTATTATTTTATTTACAAAGATACCTGTTGGTAAGACCTTGCTATGCATTCTAATTTGGTTGATCTCTCGGAAAGGTTAAGGGTCACAAGAGCTCAAGAAATAGCTCCAAAATCACCATTTTGAGCAAAGATGTTTTTTTCTCAAATACTATTCACAACTTCGAACCCAAACTTGATACAGAGATACTTGATGGTAAGACCTCTCTATGCATATTAATTTGGATGACCCATCGGAAAGGTCAACGATCACAAAAGCTCAGGATTAGTTTTAAAAAATAGCCATATTTTTACAAGAAATGGTTTTTCTACATTACTATTCACAACTCCAAACCCAAACTTGCTACAGAGATATCTGATGGTAAGAATTATCTATGCATACTAATTTGGATGATCCCTCAAAAAGGTCAAGGGTCACAAGAGCTCAGGAAATAGGTAAAAATAGCCATATTTTGACAAGAAATGTTTTTTTTCAATTACTATTCACAACTTCAAACCCAAACTTGCTACAGAGATACCCTATGGTAAGACCCATCTATGCATACTAATTTAGATGACCCCTTGGAAAAGGTCAAGGGTTACAGGAGGTTGACAAATGTGAATAAAATGCCAATAATTGTAGTTATTATCAACATTTTTGCAAACTTTTTAATCAAATTTGGCTCAACGGTAGCTGATGATAAGACCTTCCTATGTATCCTAATTTAGTCGACTCATCCCAAAGGCCAAGGGTCATGGGAGTTTCACAGATGTGTGAAAACTGATTAAATTTTGAGAAAACATGGATTTTGTTAGTGCAGTTCTCTAAGCCATTCCTTATTGTCAGACGTGTGGATCGGTCATACACGTGAGCCATAAGGGTTTTGCCTTTTTTGTTTTAAAATTTGCTTTTTGACTTATAAAGGCTACATTACAGATTAGGAAATAGATCAGCCATTTTAGTTCAAGGGTGGTGCCAGGATAGCTTGGTGCCTCAGGTGCCAAGCTATTTTGGCACCACCCTTGAACTATCATAGTCAAATTAATTTCAAGCAGCAGTGTATCATGATGAAAAGGGTTAATTCATTCGTGGCCAGCCACATCTGGATGCGAGGCTTATGTTGCGCATTTGGATGCGGCGGGCCACGAATGAGTTAGGAAAGATTTATTAAGACAGTCTATGGCCATTTGCATTGAAGAGGTTGAATCTTTTTTCACTGCAGACTGTGAAAGCCTTCCTCCCTGCCATGCTTGCCAAGAACCAAGGTCATATTGTCAGCATCGCCAGCTCAGCAGGCTTGTTTGGAGTAACAGGCCTGGCTGACTACTGTGCCAGTAAATTTGCGGCTGTGGGATTTGACGAGTCACTGCGGTTTGAACTTGAGATGTTGGGAAAGACAGGCGTTTATACCACGTGTGTTTGTCCTTTTTACATTAACACTGGCATGTTTGAAGGGGTGCAGACCAGGTGAGTTGAAAATATCAAAGCGTCTGAGGATCCAGTTTTGTTTGTTGCTTTATATTTAATGTTTGATATGAGCGAAGTAGTCTACAGTGGTCTTCGCTTATAACTAGGTCAGATGTAACAAACGTCGCCTATATCCAAATTTTTCAGAGGTCCTGACTGTACTTAGATGAAATTTCCTTGTTTGTAACATACTTCGGATAGCAACGAGAAAATTTGGGTCCCCATGTAATTTGTTATACGTGTTCCATGGGTGGCTGGAGCTTTTTAACATTGAATTCCTTGAGATCTCAAAAACCTAATCTGCGACCAACGACAGTTAAATGGTTAAAGTGCTTCACTGATTTTGTATCGTGACATTGTGGCCATTTACTAGCTGGTCAATATCTGTAGTTTTGTTTGCAATTGTTTTCTTTCTTTTTTTTTCGGCTTGCAGATATCCACATATTTTGCCAATTTTGGATCCGGAGTTTGTTGTGGACAAGATAATAGAGGCTGTGTTGTGCAACCAGGCCATTCTGATTCTGCCAAGAATTAATTACCTCAGTTATGCACTAAAAGGGTGAGTGCTTTGTGCATGCATGTGTGTGTGTTTGTGCATAATCAAAGGTAACGCCTTCACTGCCAAGAAAAAGTGAACTCAGGCCAACTGCAGCAGACACAGGTCCTCGTGGGCCCCTGCAGTTGCAGGGACATGAAGATCTATGCACTTTACGGACACGTTTGATGTCCACATTCCCTGGATGGCCAGGGCTCTTTGTCATTGAATGAAGAAAGATTTGAGAATCTACAACCATCTTGTCACTTTTAGTTTTATCTCCTGAAGTGCGTCTGAGAGATGAACAGTGACATAAAGACACCAAAAATCGCAACTGCAGTGGATAAAGAAGTGACTGCGATGGGAATGATGGCTGTACACCACTGTCATTCTGCTGATGAAAGATATTTTGGACCCCAAAAAGTTAATGAAGCAGCATGATTTGGTTATAATGTATAATGTATAATGTTATAACCATATCAAAGGTGAATCAGATGACACTTCTTCGTATCTATTGCTGTCAGTGGGCATACAAAGATTTTTGTACATCTCTCGTCAGAATGTGATTGGTCAAGTGACGTAAAAGTGAAAATGTTAAATATAATTATAATAATAACCTAATTTGTGCATATATAGCCTCCAGTACTGTAAACATTACTGGTGACTGCTTGCACAAGGTTGTCAAAAGAATCAGTCAGTATTGTTGTGTTCTCTTCTCTTTTTTGTTTTCTTTTAGAATCCAGCCTCTGAAGGTGTCCTCAACTCTGATGAGATACATGGGCATCAGCAACAACATGGATCATTTTGTTGGACGGAAGAAGGACTAATAAAGCTTTACTGTTGGCGTCACACATTCCCCAGCCGTTCCCTTCCTTCTGCAAGAGGCATGGATTCTCATGAGCAGATGCAGGAGCCCTATGCCTCTTGCTTGCTTACATTCCTCTGCACATTTATATCAGAACTGTGCCTCTATCTGTGTGGGTGCACTGTTCTGTCAATAGCGCTGAGTTGGTATACCTCGCCCTGTGCATAGGTGACATGCACCAGCAGCGCCATTGTTGCTATTTCGCACCTGACCGGTCACTTGGACCGGTCCTGTGCATCAGATCGGTTTAGAGCGTGTGCTCTCTGCACTTGTAATGAGCAATCTCGGAGAAAGAATCATGTGATGTTTGATTGCTGCAAAATAAGTTAAATAAAGAATAAACCCTTTCCCATACGCAAGATCCGGCAAGAATGCATCCTTATGCTAGCACCATGAAACATTACACGATTTGGCAGATTTTAAAAATAGCTTTTCCTTAAATGGTTGTGATTTTGCGACATCTGCATTGCTTTGCGGCAGAAAAAGCACTGTCGTAGCCATGGTATGAGAGACGAGTGCACTACAATTGACTTGATTCAGGCATACTCAAGTTATGTTGAGAATGAACTGGAGACCTATCTTTTTCCAGTAGGGACGTACACCCTCGAACATTTTTTTGGCGTGGGGAGGGGTTGGGGGGATGCTAAAACCTTAAACGAACTGTTTTTCGACTACGATCACAATCTTCCACAGGAATGTACGAGATCACACAACAAGTGCAGAAGCCTACCTGCACGCACAGTTCTGGTGCACAGGACCAGTCTGAGCGACCGGACAGATGTGAAATCACAGTAATGGCGCCACTGGTGCGCTTAACCTAGGTACAAGGCGAGGTAAACCAACTCGGCATCAATAGCTGACCATTGTGCATGTACATCTGCAGTGTGCCATAAATCATTAAGTTTTGAGAACTCGGTTATAGTCTTTTGGAGACGCCCTCTAAGGTTTTCATCACAGTTCTTGAGAAAGATCGACCATGATAGTTCAAGGGTGGTGTCAGAATAGCTTGGTGCCTAGAGGCACCAAGCTATTCTGTCACCACCCTTGCACTATCATGGTCGATCCACATCCTATCGTAGGGTGTCATGGCTTCATGGGCTAAACTTGTCAGAGTACTGGTACTCCAACCGCATATTTTTGAGAGACTATCAACTGCATTATTTCATGACTTGCAAAGGGTAAAATACAAATCCTACTTTTATAAAATCTGATTCCAAGTGTGTGCTTGTATTTAACTCTTATACTTCCAATACTAAGTGGTTTCAATTTTATAGAATGGAAGTCATTTAGTTCTGGGAGTTTAAGAGTTAAAAGGGCACGCCCAACCTTTTTTAAGGCTTCATTTTGCACAAAGCTTTTACTGGGCTTCAGTAGACAGTAGACCCACTTAGACAGTGACCACCCTATTGTCCCACCAAATGGTTTCTTTCGTCCGTTCAAAGTGAAAAGATGCCCACCGGAATCTTCTGACGGATCCGTAAAAGATTGCTTCTTATAGGCGATGGTAGCTGACGTCATAACTATTGTATACAACCTTAGGTCATCTGCATAATTAACCAATCAGAGACAAGATGCTGATGAACCAGCAAAGAAATAAAAAAAACTATTATCAACTCACATTGACAATGACAGACTCAGAATTGAGAGGAGAAAGAGGAAGAGAGACACGATACCCCTAAGTAGAATTGACATGGGACAAGGGAATATGGACATGTGGCAATGTGTAAAGTAAGAGCTTGGCTTGACCGCCCACCCGGAATGTGTTGCTTAACTGCTGAATCAGTAAGTAGTCTATGGTCTTTGTCAATCTTTCTATAGTTCCGTGAGCGCTAGTGATTTTTAAAATTCATGATCTTCAGTAGAATTTATCTCTTGCTGATTTCGCAAGATTTTAAACCTGTTTTATCACGGTGTGTGTCATCGTTTTTCGTAACATGTTTTTGTCTGTGCGGGCTCTCCTTCACTCGATCAGAGAGGTAGTGTTTCTGCTGTGATGGTGCATTTGTCGTTTCCAGTGATGCTTTCAGTTATGTAGACTTCGATGTGTGAGATGTGAAATTGACTACAGAGCAGAAAGTGGGTATAAATACCAATGTTCTGTTTGATTGATGTATGGAAGAAGGTGCGTGTTTCTGAGGGGTAAAGGATCAAAGGTCATGCCTTCGGTGCGCTACTGTACGCACAATCGTTACTATACTGATCAACAAAAGAAACGCAAATTTTTCACCATAACGCTTTTTTTCGCAAATATGCTTTAATCCAGGTTATTTTGTCATTTATTAGAAAATGTTATGAAGAGTATGTTATGTCATGTGCAAATAGAATGTTTAGTCTTGAAAATCGCAAATCAATGAATTATGATGTCATCAGTGACACTACCATCACAGGATATTGAAAGTGAAATGGGGAGCATCTGCAGAGGACACAGCTGAAAGTCAACCAATGTGCAGTGTCACTAGGGTCCGTGTGCACGAAAATCTGGCCTGTTTGGTCTTGACCTACTTTTCGTTTGTCAAAGGCACCTAAATAATCAACATGACCTACAAACATGAAAATCAAAAAGTTCTTTATTTTTTGGTTAGCGGCCATATTTACCTGATCAAATGGATATGGGTGTGTTCTTTATCTCTGTGTCAGTCACTGGATCATAAAAAATGGTTTGAAAGTAATTCACATTAAATTAAATAAGATTTACTAAGAAAATGATGTGCATCAGAATTTCTGGTTCTCTAATTAATTTTTCGAGTCAAATTTTGTTTGAGGCAGTTAATAACATAAGCAATCCACACAACTTGTTTTTAAAACATATCACAGGAAACTTGCTTCACAGAGTGTGTCCAGTTTTGCTTATTTTCACCACTAATGAAACCATGTGTCCTCCAAGGTAGCCATGGACGATAAATCATTCAATTTAGTAGCCTGAACATCTGAAGCAAGCAACAAATGAAATTTTCTTGTTTTGCTGTCAGGGTGGCTCTTTGTTTGCAGGTACACTTACACTAAGTTACAGACACTTTTTTGCGTTTTTAATGGAAGTCAGTATAGTAAATACTAGCAGGTCGAGCGGAACCCGCATTGTGATTTTGACAGCATAGCGAGTATGGAAGGTTTATTCTACTTTCTCATGAAAAATTACATCAAAGGGATGCCGGAGAACATCAGTGCACGTGTATACTGACGTGTGTACACCATTCCAATGACCTGCAGTATTGCGATACACTGATAGTCGGCCAGGTTCTACCTTGTGACATAGGCTCATAAATATGCATATTAATTCAAAACGAGGCCGATAAATCCACAACTCGAGTACAAAAACAATATACCCTCCAAACGATGAATTTTGACATTTGGCATTGTGCTTGCATCATAAAGCTCTAAGATAGTATGCAAAGGACTCATACTGTCAGTAGTATTTGTTGCAGACAGTTTTCTGACTGTGTTGAGATGCTTGATCCTGGGGAATATAACGTTAAACTCTTAAAACTAATTGACTTCCATTTTATAGAATGGAAGTCTTTTGGTTCTGGGAGTTTAAGAGTTAATGGAAAATACTGCTTCACACCTTTTGTTGTAACCCTGAGCACAGCTTTGTGGTCAACTGCAGTTTAATTCCTCATCAAATGGACTAGAATGTCCATGTAATACTGCATGATTACATTGCCAGTCAAAATTTGATTTTCTTGCTCCATGATTTAACTAGCTGAAATGCACAGACTTCACACATTTCATGTTCTCTTCCTCTTTCCCCCACCCGGGTCTGCCCTGGGGGACTTGGGTGGGGTTAACTACTTTTTAGTTCCCAGGGTCACCCTGGTCAGCCCCACAGGGTGGGTTTTTCCCTCTATTCTGGGGCATGTGTTTCTGTCTACCCTTGGTCCTTTCACCTGTATTTGCCTTTTTAAAACTCTCCCTACTGTCTGCGCTTCCTGTAGCTCTTGATATTGGATGTGTGTTGCTGAATTTTTTGTTTGGCATCCTGTCTCGGAAGACAATGGAGTATATGCGCTTGCTGGGTCAGTCACTGGAGTGACCTCTCCAGGGCGCAAGCCTGGGCGAAGTGTATGGAGATCCTGGGATACCAGTCATCAAGATCCCCCTCTCGGCCTCGCTGATGTAGTCCAAAGGAATGCAAAGCAGTACGTTTGGCACCAGTTTGGCTGCAGGAGCTGCCAGAACAGTGCGTGAATACAGGCAGCTGTCTGCCTTCGGGGCTCCACTCCTGATTTGAAGGGTTTACTCCCCCACATTTGGCCGTTGGATCCAACCTATCTCCTCCGTCCTCTAGCCGTTGGCTAACGGAAACAGCTCATCTGCCTAGTGGTGCAGTGTGAACACCACCCCCTCACGTGGTTTAGCCCACCAGCTGAGGTGGTTTGCCAGGGTGTGGCGCTTGGAGCCAGCACGTGAGAGATTAAAGAGATGGATGAGGACCAGTTATGCCCGTCCGTCCTATGTAGGACGCAGCTGCCGAACAGCAAAGGTACTACCTCTATCCAGAGCCCCCAACACCCCATGGTTGCTGAATGGTCTTAGCTTTATTTAGGCCCCATATCGTAGGTTTATTTAACGTATTGGACCTGCTGGCGACATACATTCAATGTTCTGTTTAGTTGGTTTTTTTTTCACAAGCAGTGCAGGCACGTCCTGAGAAAGCCTTGTTGCTGTCGGGACAATAAGCAATGTACAATCAATCAATCATTCTCTTCCTCTTTGTCGTACATTACCTACATCTGTGTGCAGGCTGCCACAGCCTACATTGGGCTAAGAACCATTTGCTTGATGTACCATTAACCATGGTACACTGCACAAGCCATGACATTGCATACAGAGTTTCACTAGAAATAGTAGCAACTATCTTTAGCAGACACCTGCTTCACAAGAAAGCAGTGGTTTTAAAGGACAGATCCATCGCAAGAGAAGTCTTGAAGGACAGAAAGTGTCACCTGTCATTAAAGACCATGTCGCCACCTAAAGGATGGTCTTTAATGACAGGTGATCTCTCACAAAGGTGGTTGCTCAAACAGGTTCTGCCACAAACTAACTGACACCCACTATGTAGTCACAGACGTTGAATGGCCAGCAAAACTTTTAATTCCTCAATAATTATACAAAGTATTTGTTGTGGTGGATTTAGCAGCTGTCGTGGTCTCACAAACAGTCTACCGCTACTGTATGTCTAGTAGCAATTTGGTGAAAATGGGTGGAGTTAATTTTGGCTCAGAAATGGTTGTCATTTACACTGAAGGGGGTCATCTTCAATATTTAGATGTAAATCTACCCAACGTGACCACACTCGGCGAAAATATGACTGGTGTGAATCTACCCAGGTGGCGCTTTCACCCATGTTTAATTTGCCTTGTCACAACTCCACCATCCATGGACGGAAATCTACACTGTCAGTCTGTGTAAATCCACCAAGTGTGAATCCTCACTGGTTTGAATCCATCCAGCTTAGGCGCTGGATGGAATAGCAGCATTGGATTCACACCTTTGTGGATTAGCACTGGGTAGATTTTTGCTGGGTAGATTCGCATTTGGTACATTTACACCTAGATATAGTAAAGTTGACCAGCCCCTTCCACACTAATTATTGTATTTTTCTATTCCTATGCATGACTTTAAGTTATGATGGAATTGGCAGTACAATGAAGGCTGACATTGACAAAGCGAATTCCTATAGAAATAATTATTGACTACTTTAAAAAGACTTCAGTTCCAAAGGTATGACCTCACACCTAAATCGTCTCCCAAGATTTACTACCCAGGGAGACGATCAGTGTTGCCTTACACATGGGAACTGCTCTCTACTGACTGCCTCAATTGAAGGTTATAGGAGACAAATCAACCACGATAACCTCTCACTGCCAAGGAAAAACTGCAGGAGACAGATCCTCATGAGCCCCCACAGCTGTGGGGGCTCATATGTCTCCTGGGGCTCTATGCCTCTTGCTGACACCACTTGTGACTTGTGTCCATTTCCTTGAAATCCCCCCACCCGGATCTGCCCTGGGGGACTTGGGTGGGATTAACTACTTTTTAGTTCCCAGGGTCACACTGGTCAGCCCCACAGGGTGGGTTTTCCCCTCTATTCTTGGGCACGTGTTTCTGTCTACCCTTGGTCCATTCACCTGTCTTTTCCTTTTTTAAACTCTCCCTGCTGTATGCGCTGCCCGTAGCTCTTGATATTGGATGTGTGTTGCTAAATGGTCTTGGGTTTATTTAACATATTAGACTGACTGGCGACATACATTCAATATTCTGTTTAGGTTTTTTTTTTTTCTCACAAGCAGTGCAGGCAGTGAGAAAGTCTTCTTGTTGTCGGGACGTTAAGCAATGTACAACCAACCCCTCGAAATCTTTGTTAATTCAACATCATGACATACAGAATCAGATCAGCAAGAAGCATGGATTCTCTGGCACCCTCATGGGAGGCTCATGAGGATCTATGTCTCTTGCAGATGGATTCTGTTCAGTTTTCCTTGGCAGTTATCCCTTTTCCAGAGGCGTTGTTTCCATATTGCGATAATGTCAGCATGATTCCGGAGTGAATATTATTTCCTATTCTTTAACCCATTTAGCCCCGATGCACTACAGCAGGGGATGGATCGACCATGACAATTCAAGGGTAGTGCCAGATTAGCTTGGCGCTACCCTTGAATATTATCCACCTCTTGCATCTGGTACATATTGTTTGGTGGCATCTCCAAAGTTTAGGAAATGTGGCTGTGGGGTTAAGTTGGATGACCCTTATCATTCAGAATACACCAGTGTGTGAAATAAGTTGGACTAAAATAGTTTAAGGGTAGTGCCAGAATAGCTTGGCGCCTCTAGGTGTCAAGCTATTCTGGGACCACCCTTGAACTAAAGCTATTGGTCTATATCTTTATCTGTAAGTACTATAATGTAGCATGCATATGGCAGTGTGCAAATTTGAAGCTTTTGGACTCAGTATGATATGGGTTAACCAACTATTATATTTTTGTGCTTGTACACATACCAGGTGGCAGAATGACCAAGTGTTTGCGATTTTCTGCTTTTGCTTTATTTGCAGATGTGCTAGTCATTTCCGATTGCGTAGTTCTGATCTTATGTGTGCGTGCATGTGTGTGTGTGGTATGTATAATTTTTAAACAGGGTCACATTTGTGAATTATTGACTAAAGACTATTTTTGTACGTTGTACATTTAAAAAAAAAAACTGTTGCGTTTTATGATTCCAATGCACTGCTTGAATAGACGTTTTAATGGTGAAAACGGTGTACATGATGGTGATTATGTGTGTGTATGTGTGCGTTATTTAAATGGTGTGTATGACAAGTTAGATTTTCATGCGCATATGTGTAAAAGGTCTGCATGCCTAAGAAAAAAATGTTCAGTTGACATGTAGTTCACTTGATCTTTGATTTATACACATACAGTACACGCACATACTCGTACGTTTAAAGTAAGCACATCATGTGAATGAGCCATTATTGAATTGCTTTAATGCTGATAAAACCATTGGCGGATAACATGATATTTTTTTATGTCATGCATCTTTCAAAAAGATTGTACTGTGGCAAATCACAGATAAATTCCTCTCTCTCTCTCTCTCTCTCTCTCTCTCTCTCTCTCTCTCTCTCTCTCTCTCTCTCTCTCTCTCTCTCTCTCTCTCTCTCTCTCTCTCTGTGAATGTTTATTATATGTCTGTACATGATACATTTTGTCAATACAATTTGATAGACATAGACATTACCAACGGTAGGTTTGAAAAATGGAAATGTCCTTGACAAATAAAGGGTCATTGGTTGCTCTCTTTCTCTCTCTTAAAAACAACTCGCACATACACGCACACACATTCACATGCACACTCATTTTAAAAGGCACGCTCACCAGTAAGCATAAAAAAAAAACATAATGATCAAAGCAAATGTGGCACTTGCAAACAAATGGCCAATGACCTAAAATCAAGTTTGTCATAGTCATTGCATTCCTGTATAGTCTGTACACTGCAAATGAAGGGAATATACACATTGTGTAAAATCACATCTAAGCACCCAGACACATCTAAACATTCGAATTACAGTAGAAACTGTTCTGTGACTCCACCTGTTTCTGCAAGAAAAGTTTGGTCTTAAAAGACAGATGCTCTCTCAAGAGTCTTGAAAGGCAAAATGTGTCACCTGTCATTAAAGACTTTAATGACAGGTGATCTCTCATAAGGATGGTCACTCAAAACAGGTTCTGCTGTAATCCTAATCAAGAAAGTCACACATAGGACACCTTGGTCTATGATTTAGCGACCATAATTGGTTAAGGGTAGTGCTGGAAAGGTTCCAAGCCGATATGGCACTATCCTTGAGCTATCATGCTCGTTCCAGTTATAAGAACGGCTGGATCCGTTCACCTCTTTAGCAAGAGACATAGATCCTCATGAGCCCCTGCAATTGCTGGGGCTCATGAGAATTTGTCTCTCTTGCAGATGGAACTGAATGGCTGGTTGAGGGTCCGTTTTGTGGAGCCTCCAGTTTGTGTGAAGGTGGACGCAATCAAATAGATTGTTTGTGGATTGTTCGTGTCGATACGTCACTGACACACACACGTGACGTGGAAGAAGAAATGACGCATTGACTTTCTGCTGTGGAGCCTGCTTTTTTTTTTTTTTTTTTTTTTTGGTACTTCAGAAATTTACCTCCTTGTGCATGCAGCCACCGGCCGGACTACCGCCAGAGGCGGAACAGTTACCTCCTGGGGAGAGGAGGGGTGGGGGGGTCCACGTCTCCTTAGGAGACGAGAGGGGGGTGAGAGCAGCAACATTTCAAATTACGTAAGAAGTACGATCTGGGTACTGAACAAATTAGCCGCACCGCAACTGTACAATTTGATTTGCAAAGACATAAACGGACCCCCACCCCCACCGGTGACTGCATGCACAACTGATGGGCCAAGTGATGTCAACGATGAACAAGACTTCAGATTGCTGTTCCATCAGTCGCTTTTCCTCCCTCTGAAGGTGTCCATCATATGAGAAGCTCCCATGTAGTCGCATATGACGCTAACACATTTCACCGGCAGGACTCTGGCGAAAATAATAGTAAACAAACATAAAATATTGCCAGATCTGTATGATATATTACAGTGTGAAAAGTACAGAAATAAGCTATTGGAGGTTTGTGTGTCAAAGTTCGATAACTTCATGTTATGTCATTGGTGAACTTACTGAGAAGCGCCAAGGTGTTCTGGCACCACCGTTGAACTATCCTGTTCGATCTTTCTCATGAAATGGTAGGTATTCTTCAGAAGGGAACTTCCAAATTAGAAATTTCGACTATAAGTGCGATAATGCTCACCCCTTTAGCGCCATGAAGACGTACAGTAAGCGCGGCAGAATCAGGAACTGTTGATTCCGGAGGACGGCGTCCACAATCTGGGACGACACGTATTCTGGGTCAAGGGCGTTCAGTAGCCATGGAAACCTGCTGACACAAATGAAGACCAGATAGACATAATTATTGCAATCACGATTCCTCGGGTGAAATCATTTGATGGTGATGACGATGGTCATTTGCAAAGCGCATTTCTCCAGAGGTGTTGTTCGCATACTGTGATAATGGACATCATCAAGTACTGAATGTTCAACTAAGAGATTTGTGGGGAGGGATTTTGAAAAGATCAGACGGCAAATCACCCGGTTTTGATATGAAAAAAGAGAAAGAAAAAGAAAAATAACAAACGGTCAGTTCAGCCACAAGGTTATGACAAGCTGAAATCATAATTATAAATTATACGGGTCAATGCGCTTATTTTATAATAATTATAACTCTAAGCGCGCACTCACAACTCGCCGCGCACGCATGCGCACGCTTTAGACAATGACTGACGTACCACAAATACATTACGACAGTCAGCTTGGGGTGGGGAGTGTGGTGATGTTATAGTGCTAGAACTGTTGAAAGAGGTGAGTTTTGAAGGCGGACTGGAAGGAGGAGAGAGAGTGTTTCTGACAGAGAGAGAGTAGGAGAGTGTTCCAGGTGGATGGACCGTAGACGGAGAAGGAGCGGGGGCCGAAAGTGCCGCTGAGTTTGGTGCGGGGGATGTGGAGGCGGAGTGGATCGGAGGCGGAGTGGAGGGAGCGGGAAGGAGTGTTGGGTTAAAGTAAGTTGGAGAGATAGGCAGGAGCGTAGTTGTTCAGGGATTTGTAGCAGAGAGACAGAATCTTGTATTGGATGCGTTAGGGGGATGGGGAGCCAGTGAAGGAGTTTGAGCAGGGGAGTGATGTGGTCGGATTTTTTCATTCTGAGGAGGAGGCGGGCAGCATTGTTCTGGACGCGCTGGAGAGTGAAAGTGGTGGAGTGAGGGAGGCCGGAAAGGAGAGAGTTGCAATAGTCGATGCAAGATAAGATGAGAGAAACAGCAAGTTTGGTGGCAGCTTCGGTGGGGCGGTATTTTCTGATTTGACTGATGCGACGGAGGTGGAAATAGCATGTCTGGGCCGTGGCGGAGACGAAGCTGGTCATGGAAAGAGAGGAATCGAGGATAACGCCGAGGTTCTTGGCCGTGTCAGAGAGGGAGATGGGGTGCTGTCGAGTTGAAGGTGGAGAGAGGGAGGGAGCTGGGAGAGTTTCTGGCGAGTGCAAACCAGCATGGCTTCCGTTTTGTCGTCGTTCAGTTTAAGCTTGTTTACTGTCATCCAGTTTTTCACGTCTTCGTAGCAATCAGCCGTGCGAGTCAGTAGTGACTGAGTGTTGTCGAGTTTGTCTTTGTCTAGCAGTTGTGAGTCGTCAGCGTGGGTGGTGGTGTATGTGATGAGACTGGATGATGTTGGACAGGGGAGAGGTTTAGAGTGTGAAAAGAACCGGGCCCAGGACGGACCCCTGAACATCATACATATTTAAAGTACCCCTGGACATCTGGACATCACATATATTTAAAGTGTGTTAGTCTGATTTTTCACTAAAGAAGTACGCAACGGAGAAAGAAACACGCTTAGAAAAGACAGTTACAACACAATTCATTAATATTAGGGTATTTTTCAAAATGGACAAACAAACAAATATAGAGATCAATCACTACTTATCCGTTCATTTATCGCAGAAGGAATGTGGCAACTCAATGTGATTTTACACTGTACAGCTTCATAGACTAGGCCTTATAAATTTGGCAGTTTACTAAAATAAATAAATAGTAATAAACACTACCTAGTCAAGACCAAAATGCATTTGCAAAGTGTAAAATGCAACAAAAAAAAAATTAACTTGTATAAACTTGTTTTATGCTTGTTCTTCCGTCAAAAAGAGTGTTTATTTGTATGCAGGGAATTTCTTTAAAATTCTTACCTGACACTACACCCGTCAAACATGCCTGTGGAGATCAAGTAAGGGCAGACAACTGTGGTGTGGACGCCCGTCTTCTGCAAGGACTCGAGTTCGAACCTCAAGGACTCCTCAAAGCCCACAGCGCCAAACTTGCTGGAGCAATAATCTGCCAGGCCGACAACCCCCAGCAGCCCGGCGGAGCTGGCGACGGTGACGATGTGTCCGTGGTTCCTAGTCATCATGCTGGGCAGGAAGGCTTTCACGGTCTGAAAAAGAGTCCAGATAAACCCAGTGCGCAAAGGCCATCGGGCCGACGTCGGCCGCCGATGGCCTGCACACGGCCATGCGCGGACCAACGGCGGCCAACGGCGGCCCGATGGCCTTTTGCGCATTGGAAAATGTGCTGGAATGCGAGGTCATACCCCAAGGTACCTTCGCGCCCACTACGGCACCGAGCGGCTAGGTGAGGGCATAATCACTGGGCACGCCTTCTAGCGTACGGGCTGTACACTATCCGCACGACGACCCTGGCCAGGATAGAAAGCCCCAGAGCTTTGAAAGGGATCATACATCTTCTCCCCCCCCCCCCTCCTCACCCCTTCCCCCTCTTGTCCTTTGTTGTTGTTTTGTTGGGGTTTTATTTTTGTCTTTATATCTTCTTGTTTGAATGTGGACACAGACTGTGTTTCTGACATCTCTGTAAAATCATTTCCAAAGTAGTCGAAGGAGCATAGACACAAAGTGGTGTCAGCAAGAGGAATAGATCCTCATGAGCCCCCGCAGTTGCGGGGGCTCATGAGGATGTGTTCCTCTTGCAGTTCGGTAGTGTGGAACCCCCTCAAGGTGCTCCCTTGACGTACATACCCAGAAGTGTGCCGTGGCGTTGACTTGCATGGTGCGGACGATCTGGGAGTCTGGACACTCGAGGAACTTGTGGCCCGTCACAATCCCCGCGTTGTTCACCAATATATCCACCTGCCCCAATTCTGTCGCCACCTGCACCAACATCGTCATCATCACTGTCGGCAGAATCACCACTAGCATCATTGTAAAACATGCATACGCATCAGGACTCTCTTGTGTGTTCAGGCGACGTTCGATGTGACCAAAAGCCATATGGTCGCACGAGACGTCGTCTGAAGACACAAGAGGGGTTGATGAGAATCCTGAGTAAAATGACACTTCCCGTCTTCAAAACTTTGACGTCGCCAATCTCAAGGTCAGGCCATTCTGGTCACACTCACAAAGCTAATATTATTTTTTTTTTAAATTTTATACTTTTATTGCATTTTTGCTCAAATGACGTCACGTCAATTTAAAAACAACTTTCTGTCTCTGTCTCTGTCTCTCTGTCTCTCTCTCTCTCTCTCTCTCTCTCTCTCTCTCTCTCTCTCTCTCTCTCTCTCTCTCTCTCTCTCTCTCTCTCTCTCTCTCTCTCTCTCTCTCTCTCTCTCTCTCACTCACCTGTTTGGCGGCGGCGTAAACCTGGTCTCGATTTGACACGTCCACTGTGTAGCACCTGACCGTGGCGCCCATTTTCCTGGATAACCGTGCAGTCTCCTCGTTTCCGTTGGTGTTCACGTCCCATAATACAATGCGACAGGCGTGGGACGCGAACTCTAACGCCAGGAGGCGACCAAGACCACTTCCTGGAATTAAAAAACGATAACTAATACGAACGGCTGAACGGGGGAAAATCACTCACGCCCCTCCCTCACTTATTCACTCCATCCGAGGGGCAAATTACCGGAGGAGAGAAACGCTGATTCCAGGGGTTCCAGACGCACAAACACACCCTCCTACCCCTCAACCCCCTGGCAGCAGTTGATATTCTGGAATCTGGAAAGTACGACCTCCTTTTGGGCGCTCCACGTGTCTCAGGAAAAGTGTCCCAAATGAGACAAAAAGATGGACATCCATCCCCCCCCCCCCCTTCCCCCATCTCCTTAAGTCATTCGAGATGTGCCGCCTACGGATACGCGGATACGTATCCGTAGGCGGCACGTCTCGAATGAGTTAAAATAGTGTTTCTATATGCACGACTCTATTGCGGTGCGACAGACGACAGCGGCACCCCATAGACCCATGGAGAGCCAGGCCTTCAGCACGCGACAACAAGTTGTAAAGAAATTGAAATAGGGGGCGCGATGCCGCCTGTCGCGCCGCCGCTACATAGAAACACACGAAGCGATTTTCCGCCTGCTGCTCAGCTACGTTTTTGCCGTGTCACGACATGCCGCTGTCGTATAGCTATGTGAACACACGTTTTTACTTTCGTGCTACCAAGTACCGGTAGCGTTCTGCGATTAGCTAACCTGCGCCGGTGATGAGCACCGTCTGTCCGGCGATGTCCTTGGCGATGAAAGAGGTGGGCACGAACGCCAGGAAGATCGCCTCCAACCAGAAGTAGACCACTTTGCCCAGAGTCACGAATAGTTCCCACACTGCCTCCCACAGGTTGGCCATGGTCCGTGCGAATCTCTGGACTGGAGGACGCAATCATATTTGTTAACCGCTTTGCTTCTGGAGCGCAGCGAACAAATGCAAGAGGTGACATTTTGAAACCCTGCGCTTTTGGAGCGAATATTGAAACTCAAATGCAAGAGGCATAGATCTTCATGAGCCCCCGCATGCGCGGGGGCTCATGAAGATCTATGCCTCTTGCTATCACCTCTTTGTATCCGTGTTCTCAGGGACGTGTTGTGCTCTTTCTCGTTAAATTAACGACTTCGGAAATACTATCTGCGATCACTGATTGACAGTTCAAAGGTGGTGCTAGAAGTAGAACAGCGTATTCGGGCACCACACTTTGAACTATCATAGTCAATCTAAATTTCTTTTGTACGGATTGATATGTCTAAGGCGGTGCTAGAATGACGTATTCTGGCACTACCCTTGAACTATCATGGTCAATCCATATTTTGTTGTGAGTTTTGACTGCTCCTGGTGCGACTGCTCGGCAGAAAACACGCGTAACTACGCGGGTTTTTTTTTTCCGACCAGCGATATCGACAGTTGCAATCAAGGGGTTAACCCATTCAGCCCCGACGCACTACAGCAGGAGATGGGTCGACCAGGATAATTCAAGGGTAGTGCCAGATTAGCTTAGCGCCTGTCGGCGCCAAGCTAATCTGGCATTGCCCTTGAATTAACATGGCCGATCCATCTCCTGCAACTGGAGCATAGTGATTAGATGACGCCTCCAAAATTTGGGAAATACGGCCGTCGGGCTGAATGAGTTAAACACACTGAGCTTATATCTAAATTCCCGAATTGTGAAGCTGTTCTGTTTATTTTTTTTAAAAATTAAAAAAATTAAGAACTAAAAAGAAGTATATATAAATTAACAAAAAAAAAAAAAAAACACCTATGTACTGCAGTTCACAGATTTGTCCTCTCGACTATGATACTCATACCGAAGCTGTCCATGGGATATATATTATACACACCGGAAAAAGAAGGCATAATACAGTTAACGTTTGTTTTCGTCCGTACGTCACAAGACCAATCCCTTTACCGCAAACTGTACCACATGACCGAGCTATAAAAACCTTTGTATCGACCTAATGGCGGACTTTTTGTAGCCCTCTTGTTATGTACTATTGTATTGAAGAAATTTACATTTTTTAGGAAAACAGTCACGCACATCTTCCACTGACAATTTGTAGACAGGTGCTGCTGGTCAAGCAGACGGTAACGTCATGAAAGATCTTAAACTACGTCACACGTCTATTATGTATACATGTACATTCTTTTGACGTCAGTCATGTCTGGTGTGATCGACGTCGGACTATTTCAGCTTGATTTTTATTTACGAAAATAGTGGAGGAATGAAAACAAATACGTTATTGGTAGCAGGGGTTTGCTGCACGGACCCTTGTAGGCCTTCGGGAGCTGAGGTCAAAGGAACCATTGTATCCCTCAGGCTTTCGGCCTTCGGGGTACAATGGTTCCTTTGACCTCCCTCAGGTGCCACACATCCAGTATATAAACCTCTATATAAGGCAGCTCTATACCCCGACGGAGAAGGCCGATACAATGTATGCACACCGGTACAGAACGCACCACCACGGCAGTAATTGCATGGGTCAGAGTGTTCTATTGGAGTGCATATCCGACACTGTTCATTGATACAGACCGAGAGATAAACAGAATTATCCCTTTCACGCCCACAGTCGAGTGAAGACAAATATGTTAACACCTAGAATCAGCTTCCACACGATGTGACAACCGTATGTTTAAACGACTCGAGAATGATAGTTCAACTGAGGATCATGCCTGATTAGCTTGGCGCCTGGAAAGGCGCCAAGCTATTAGGGTACTGCCCTTGAACTAAAGTTCCGGGCATAGTATTTTATCATTAAATTCATTTGTGACTTTTTTGTGTGGAATTAGCACAATATGTAACTTGATAACTTAATTGCACGTCTTATGCATGTGACTCTGTCACTGGTCATACAATTTTACTTACGTTTGTGCTGCTGTGTTTGTGATAAACCTTTTTTTTTTTTACGCTCTGCAGGCAAAGAAAAATATCCTTTAAATAGACAACACGTTCTGGAATTTTGAATTGAATCTTGAATCATCAGACAAGATCCTTCATTTAAATTACGGAGAAAAAGCACTCAGTCCTTGAATCAACCCCTTCATTGCCGAGAACAAGTGAACACAATTTAAAGTGCAAAAGGCATAGCTCCTCATGAGCTCTCGCAGTTGCGGGGGCTCATGAGGATCTATGCCTTTTATTGACACTACTTTCTTTTTCTTTTTTTTCTTTTTTCTTTTTTTTTGGTGAGGGGGGCGAGGGGGGAGGGTTGACGCTGAATTTACACAGATATTCAAAAACACAATATCTGCGTCCGCTGGCAGTAATAGAGATGAGTCTAGACTCAACACGCCAGGTAATACCCTTGAAATAAGAATAATGGCTGAAGAGTCACGGCTCCCATTCAAATAAATGCGCCGTGACATGACAAGACCACAGTTAGCGCTGGCAGTGAGGCAGGTGATATAATTATCAGCATCACGTATTTAGCACAAGTGATTAACAGAAATACCTTTCACGTAATTGAAGGCTAACCGCACATCACGCGCGACATCCATTGGGATCGGCTGACACGTACGATGTCTAGAGTGATAATGAAATAAAGTCTGATTCAAACTATCTTTCTGAACGATCCACAAGTGGGAGAAAAGGCTGCAGGCGCCAGTCACGTTGATTTGGGACACAACACTACAATTTATTCGCGTGAAACCACGCGCACAAACAAGTTCAAAGCAGTCGCAAAGGCGCATAAGGATCTACGGCCTTTTATTGACACCACGTTGTATCCATGTTCCCTCTTTTAGCTGAGGTTCTTTGGCGTTGAGTTAACAGATGCTTCAGGAAAACATTCTGAGACCACTGACATAAAAGGAGTTAAATTAAGCAAACCCAGGTGAGGCAAAATCACTTCATGAGGTGAGACACGTCCGGGTCCAAAGTCCAGCCCGCTTTATTTATAAACACGGCGATCAGAACGGACCAACAGTGGAACGACGATGAAATAAGCCGAGATAAGTCTTTGCTTTTTAATTTGTCGCCACATGCATACATGAGCAGATCTTGTGGTCACTTTTGTTAATGCACTAGTGCTCTTTAAGGGTGGTGCCAGACTAGCTTGGCGCCAGTACTAAGTAGGCGCCAAGCGCTATTCTGGCGCCACCCTTCAGCTATCAAGGTCTCCTCAAGGCCAATACATAGTCTTCAGCAGGCAGCTCTCAAAGTTCGGAACACAGAGTTAGATTATGAGGTTGTGGTCAACTCTCTCTCTCTCTCTCTCTCTCTCTCTCTCTCTCTCTCTCTCTCTCTCTCTCTCTCTCTCTCTCTCTCTCTCTCTCTCTCTCTCTCTCTCAGTCTCTCTCTCTCTCCCCCCCCCCCCCCACAGCAATCAGGCACAAATCTATTTCTCACTTTTCCCCGTGGCTCTACAGTCTTAGCTACCCAGAATGTTAAAGGCCCACTACCGCCGTAACCGTTCAAAAATACACTTCTGTAACAGATGGTTACTCGAAACGCAACACACAGGTCTAGTTATGGTTCATTTAGACACAGGACAATCCAGTTCAGCCGGCACAGGTCGACTTAATATCAAATAATTTGACAATGACTCTACTCCGTTTTATAAATACAATGCTTTCAGTATGAGAAACAGCTAAAAATGATTGACACGCTAACGGCCGAGCAGAATAAATAATTGTGATTACGCGTGTGCTTTTTCTGCATGTTCCAACTTCTGTTAAAGTTCATTAGGTGTGTCGACAAGGCATATGATAACAAACATAAATGGTGCTGACATGTGTCTTCAGATTTACTGGTAATGGTACTTTAAGCCCGGCCAAACGTTGAATTGTTTAACTGATTAATCTCTCTCTCTCTCTCTCTCTCTCTCTCTCTCTCTCTCTCTCTCTCTCTCTCTCTCTCTCTCTCTCTCTCTCTCTCTCTCTCTCTCTCTCTCTCTCTCTCTCTCTCTCTCTCTCTCTCGCACGCACGCACGCACGTACACACACACACACACACATCTCAGAGAGAAACAAAGATGTTTTGTTCTGTTCAATGGAGTTTGAATGTCGTAAAATGAAAGGCCTTTCCGGTCTACTTTGTTTGTAAGTACTGGTAATATGCTTTAAGGCAGTGTGTGTGTGTGTGTGTGGGGGGGGGGGGGGGGGACAAAAAAAAGAAGAAAAAAGGCTGAGTATGATATAGGTATGTCTACACTCACGCGGGTTGTGAAAAGAAAGATTTAAAATATTTAATTGGAGGCCCTTTTCGTTGAATTTGAGAAATCAAAGTCTGCCGCCGAGCTTTAACCCCTTCCGTGTCAATGCACGTACATTATTGCTTTCTGAAATTTGGGTTCACTCAATGACCAAAAGCTTGAACCGTCTAAGAAACGTTGTTACAAATTGGTCTCAGCAAGAGGCATAGATCCTCATGAGCCCCCGCATTCGCTGGGGCTCATGAGGATCTATGTCTCTTGCAGATGGATCGTGTTCATTTTTTCTCGGCAGTCAAGGGGTTAACGGTAGACGCTTCAGCATGTATATACCGCGAAATGAGTCGTAGACGCTTCAGCATGTTTATACCGCGAAAAGAGTCGTAGACGCTTCAGCATGTTTATACCGCGAAAAGAGTCGTAGACGCTTCAGCATGTTTATACCGCGAAAAGAGTCGTAGACGCTTCAGCATGTTTATACCATGAAATGAGTCGTAGACGCTTCAACATGTTTATACCATGAAATGAGTCGTAGACGCTTCAGCATGTTTATACCGTGAAAAGAGTCGTAGACGCTTCAACATGTTTATACCGTGAAATGAGTCGTACACGCTTCAGCATGTTTATACCGCGAAAAGAGTCGTAGACTCTTCAACATGTTTATACCATGAAATGAGTCGTAGACGCTTCAGCATGTTTATACCATGAAATGAGTCGTAGACGCTTCAGCATGTTTATACCGCGAAAAGAGTCGTAGACTCTTCAGCATGTTTATACCATGAAATGAGTCGTAGACGCTTCAGCATGTTTATACCATGAAATGAGTCGTAGACGCTTCAGCATGTTTATACCATGAAATGAGTCGTAGACGCTTCAGCATGTTTATACCATGAAATGAGTCGTAGACGCTTCAGCATGTTTATACCGTGAAATGAGTCGTAGACGCTTCAGCATGTTTATACCGCGAAAAGAGTCGTAGACGCTTCAGCATGTTACCGCGAAAAGAGTCGTAGACGCTTCAGCATGTTTATACCATGAAATGAGTCGTAGACGCTTCAGCATGTTTATACCATGAAATGAGTCGTAGACGCTTCAGCATGTTTATACCGCGAAAAGAGTCGTAGACGCTTCACCATGTTTATACCGTGAAATGAGTCGTACACGCTTCAGCATGTTTATACCATGAAATGAGTCGTAGACGCTTCAGCATGTTTATACCGTGAAAAGAGTCGTAGACGCTTCAGCATGTTTATACCATGAAATGAGTCGTAGACGCTTCAGCATGTTTATACCGTGAAAAGAGTCGTAGACGCTTCAGCATGTTTATACCATGAAATGAGTCGTAGACGCTTCAGCATGTTTATACCGTGAAAAGAGTCGTAGACGCTTCAGCATGTTTATACCGTGAAATGAGTCGTAGACGCTTCAGCATGTTTATACCATGAAATGAGTCGTAGACGCTTCAGCATGTTTATACCGCGAGTTGAAAAGAGTCGTAGACGCTTCAGCATGTTTATACCGTGAAATGAGTCGTAGACGCTTCAGCATGTTTATACCGTGAAATGAGTCGTAGACGCTTCAGCATGTTTATACCATGAAATGAGTCGTAGACGCTTCAGCGTGTTTATACCGTGAAATGAGTCGTAGACGCTTCAGCATGTTTATACCGTGAAAAGAGTCGTAGACGCTTCAGCATGTTTATACCGTGAAATGAGTCGTAGACGCTTCAGCATGTTTATACCGTGAAATGAGTCGTAGACGCTTCAGCATGTTTATACCATGAAAAGAGTCGTAGACGCTTCAGCATGTTTATACCGTGAAAAGAGTCCTAAAGTGCCCGGAATAGTACGACTGTGTCTGTCAGTCTTTGCGTGCCATCAATGCATAATGCATCGTGCCCAGGAAGCAAAAGGCCCTCGGACCGACATCGGCCGCAGTGGGCCTGCGTCAGTACAGTCGTGCGCGGACCCACTGCGGCCACGTCGTACCGCGGACCTTAGCTCAGTCATACTTGTATATTCACCCTCTGTGGTACTGCTGGTTCAGTAGATAGCTTATCGTCGAGAGTCAGAGTCAGTGCGGATGTACTTGGGTCAGTCTCTATAGGCGCGCATGCTCTCTCTTGGCTTGACTTCGCGAACGAAGATTTTATAGGAGTTGCCCACGACGTCTGCAGGCTTGTTCGTGGCTGCGGAGGCCAATCCGAGACAGGCAGGTTCGACCGCAGTGGCTGCAGGGGAAGGTCTGGCCAGGGTTCTGAGCTGCGGCATCTCTGTTTTTTCTCCTGAGCCGCTTGTCCTTAAGGCTAGCTCTGCGAGAGTCCTCAAAGGAGACAGCTGCCTTGTAAATGGTGGAGCGCCAGGTGTCACGGTCCGCAGCAAGCGAAGACCACTGGTGGTGGTCGATTTGGCAGGCACTAAGTGACTTCTTGAGACCGTCTTTGTATCTCTTCTTTGGTGCCCCTCTGTCACGGTGTCCAGTAGCAAGCTCGCCGAACAGGGTGATCTTTGGTAGGCGATGATCCTCCATCCTGGAGACATGCCCCGCCCAGCGGAGCTGTGTCCGCAGCAGCAAAGCCTCGATGCTCACAGTTTCAGCCAGCGCGCATGCACTTCAGCGACAAATGGTTTATCTTTATCAGTTGGGTCGTGTGACCTCCGTACAGGGAGGAAAGCGTGGTCAGTGTGAGCACAAGGCAAACAGATCGAAGTCTGTCGCAGGTGTGCGCGGGCCAACTGCGACTGATGTCGGCCTGAGGGCCTCTTGCGTGCTGGCGTCGTCACCGACTGACCGAATTCCGACCCCGGGCCACCGTCTTTTCTCAGCCAGTCATAGGTCTGAAACGTGCGACGAAAGTTATCACAAAAGTGTTCCTACAAAACGGCCGGTGCGCTTTTATTTTCTTCTTTTTTTTCTTCTTCAATGAGTGGTGGGTGTTGACTAGAAAGCGTTCCACTTTTAGTTGCACGTACTTACTCTTTGGTCTTAGCAGTCGGCAGTGATTTGAAAATAATCTGTTTCACAATTCATCTTCAGTAGGCTTCCCTAACCCTTATAGCTTGACTCTCATACACCCATTCCTTGAAATACGATACGCTGATTTAACTGATAGTTCAAGCTATGTTGGCACCACCCTTGAACTAAAACAGTTGATCTATGTCCAAATCAGCAATGTAGCTTTCAGTTGTTGATATATCCAAATTTGTTGTAGGCGAGGTAATTTTTGGAGCGTTTTTGGGGACTTTTGAAGTAAAAAAAAAACAAACAAAAAAAAAATAAACGTTGTAATGTCTTACTTCTGAGTTATCCGACCATGTTCATCAGTCCCGGGCTGAGGCTGGTAGTTTCGTAAAATTTGCTTATTGTCCGGAGTGACTCACAAACGTACAGTACACATACCAAGCGAAATCACCGACTCAGAGCTTCAAAAACAGTTAGATCTAATCCCTGATCCCTTCCTTATCCGGCACCTAATCGCCAGGGGCAGGTTGCGCGACTAGACTCTACGTCTTCAGTGTACTTTGTGCTGTGCATTTTTCCGACGTGGCCTGGGGTCAGTTGCATGAGTGAACTTAGTCCTGCGCCAGCCGGTATATAGCGGAGCACCTTGCTTAGTGGCTGGCGCAGGATTAAGTTCACTCATGCAACTGACCCCAGGCCACGAAAAATGCACAGCACAAAGTACACTGAAGACGTAGGGTCTCGCGCAATTTTAAGAGTGCCATAACTTGAAATGAGGAAGGGACAGGGGTTCTAACTGTTCACAACTGAAGAGTTGAGTGTTTTCCTTTGTTATGCCGACTCGTGCATAATTATGGTCTGAGACCCTCTAACGGGCTACCGTCCGTCTTAACGCAGATTTTTTAAAATTTACAATGTCTTAGATGTCTTAATTAATGTTTGTTGAATCAGTGATTATTACCCCGTCCACGAAGTTGTAATTGACCTTACGTTTAAAGAATGCACCCCAGAGGCACCTTATTTTTGTAATAAGTCGGCTCCATTTAGTCCAAAACGCATCATTTGAGTGACATTAAAGATTAGCCCAAAAGTAACATTCGTTTAAAAACCCAACGATTTGGCGTTACGATAAGTTTATTGAACCACTGCCATTGTGAAATTAGTCATGTCCCGTACATAGATCATAGGCTATACTTGAATCAGTTCATATAATTGGAGTGTGTGCTGGTCTGTGATTTTGGACCTTACGGCTGAAGCCGTAAGGTCCAAAATTACAGACCAGCACACACAACTGAGTCAGCCTTGTCTGAGGATGTTACAAAGTGCGAATATGTTGTGGGTCTAATGCAATAATTTATTATCAGAGCAACAGACGGCCCAATCCTGAAGTGGGATGACCATAATCTCAGTCACACGGTTTGAATCGCACTATATATTATTCGCTACCCCTCAGCGGTAGCGATTAGAGGAAGGCAACCAGTGTGGGAGTGATCTATCCCTAAAAGAGTATGCCCTGACGTGACTCACGAAAGTATACCCCGACCTGACTCAAGGTCGCTGAAGAGGCCGCCGATAACACTTTGTCCGATTTGTTTTCTTTGTCCGTAAAAGCAGTTATTAAAAACTTGCTTCGGAAATACCTGCGACGATATTCTTGCAAGGTTATCTGGGTTGTATTATTTGCCCTCCCCCCCCCTCCCCCCACCCCTTCTCTCTCTCCCTTAATCTGTGTTGAAAAACGTGTGTGTGTGTGTGTGTGTGTGTGTGTGTGTGTGTGTGTGTGTGTGTGTGTGTGTGTGTGTGTGTGTGTGTGTGTGTGTGTGTGTGCGCGCGTGCGTGTGTGTGTGTTCGTTTGTTTATTCGTTTGTTTGTTTCGGTTTGTTTGTTTGTTTAGTTTCTCTCATCCCCGCTTACATGTACATCGACAAGGATTTCAAACAGTACGGATGTTACTTGCACATAACTGATAACGGAACTTGTTTGAAGCGGCACACGAAACTAAAGTTCACATTACTGACAAAATGTCGACTAGGCCTGCCTTCCCCTAACTACTGAGTGCACGGCGTACGTGCAAAACGTGAGCTTCATCCTAAACCCTTCCTCGCTCAGAGGACTGATACAGCTGGAACTGAATAGATTCTCATGAGCCCCTGCGATGCAGAGGCTCATGAGAAACTATGCCTCTTGCAGGTCTTGTCATTAGCTTGGGGATTTCCTTCGTGTCGTCAAGTATACAATGCAGTCTATTCAATAGGTGCTATGCAAGGTCTTCAGTTTTAGAAACAGGACACAGTAATGTTTATTGGGTCTGTAAAGTGTTCATTATGTAAAGTATAGAGTGAGCAGTCACTAATTATACGCTTTTACAGACAGATAAAAAAAAAACAGACAGACATGTAGGCCTGTACGCGCGCGCATGCGCACAACAACACGCATGCACAGTCAAACATTATCAGTACACACACACACACACACTGACACACACACACATACATATATATGCATACATACACAATACACACATACATACATGCAAACATGCAAACATACATGCAAACAAACGCACGCACACACACACACACACACACACATACATACATACATACACACACAAACATACATGCAAACGGCAAATACACACACTCAAGCGCGCGCGCTCACACACACACACACACACACACACACACACACACACACGCGCGCACACCGCACACACATACGCACATACATATATACACATACGCAAACAAACTTACAGTACACAGACACACTCACACACACACACACACACACCACAGAATTAAGCAAGCAAACTTACATTATGTAGTAGGACCGCGCAGTAGTTCAGCTGTCATGTACAGAGAAATAAAACTGAGTCAGCCTGAGTGAGGTCAGAATCGTTGCACACTGAATCAGTAACAATGACAGCTCAGTGCTAATTATGACTGAAAGCCGTGCGGTCACTTAAATGCTCAGTGCGCATGGCTAACGCAGGTCTAGTCAGGATCCCCGCCTCACTTTGGCGAATATACGCCGGTGCGATAATGGGATTATTCGAACCACTCAAAGACGCGCGGTGTAGTTTGTCACAGTGTACTAAAGTATGGGGCGCTTAATGTTCGCTACACGCGAGGGGCGAAACGGCAGGTGAAAGATGTCACTGGAAGCCGCAGTCTCAAACCTGCATGCAGGCGGTTCAGGATATTGGTCGCCTGATGTTGACCTGGGGATGACAACATCACTCGGCACACCCTGAACGACCAAGCAGCCTTCTCTAGGGACAGCACTGCTTGCTCCACACGGAGAGGGGCCTAGAAAAGGTGGCCTAACCAAAGCTCGTCCCCTCGCAACCCCAGTTGGCTAGCCGCGGTCAACGGGCATCTTCTCCTGCGGTCAAAAAACAAGAAAGAATAACGGATCCACTCTCATGACGACCACGACCGGACTCAACGTAGCATGCTGGAACGTCCGAACCATGCTCGACAAAGCAGACAGCGCCCCGGACGCCCTGAACGTCGCTCCGCCCTCATTGCCCATGAATTGCGGAGGTTAAACATCGACATCGCCGCGCTCAGCGAAGTACGCCTTCCGGACGAAGGCAGCCTCCAAGAACTTGGTGCTGGGTACACCCTCTACTGGTCAGGCAGGCCTGCATCAGAAAGACGGCTCTCAGGCGTGGGTTTCATGGTCAAGACATCCATTGCGACTAAGCTGGAAAACCTACCAACGGGCCACTCAGACCGCATCCTGTCCATGCGCCTCCCACTGAGACACCAGCAACACGTCACCCTTCTCAGTGTGTACTCCCCAACCCTCCTGGCAGAGCCTGCTGAAAAGGACAAATTTTACACTGACCTGCGCAGCCTCCTACAGAGTACCCCTGCAGACGACAAAGTCATCATCCTTGGCGACTTCAACGCCAGAGTGGGCCAGGACTCTGAAGCCTGGAAAGGAGTCCTCGGCAAGCATGGCGTGGGGAACTGCAATGACAATGGCCGCCTACTGTTGGAGTTCTGTGCGGAGCAGCAACTGGTCATCACCAACACTACTTTTCAGCAAAAGGACAGTCGAAAGACCACCTGGATGCATCCTCGCTCCAAACACTGGCACCTTATCGACTATGTCCTAGTGCGTCAGAGGGACCGCAGTGACGTCCTCCTCACCAGAGTGATGCCCAGCGCAGAGTGCCACACTGACCACCGCCTTGTCCGCTGCAAACTCAGGCTCCACTTCAGGCCAAAACCCAAGAAATGGGGGCCCCCCAAGAAAAAGCTTGATGTTGCCAGCCTTCAGCGTGACGATGTGAAAGCCGCCTTTCAGACAGATTTACAGCGCAGGCTCAAAGACACAGCGGACCCAGTAGACTCCTCCCCTGAAACACGCACTGAGGACCTTCAGTCACTGCCAGTGGTCGCAGCCGCCGGAGCGTACTTGCGCGGCCGAGTGAAATCTTTCAGTGTTCATTGTACACTGACGGCCAAATGTCGAGCCCTAGGGGGCCCAGTCAACATAGATATAACGCCTGTTTGTTAATATGACCATGTACATTTGCACAGGCAAAAACCACTGAATCAAGTAACCTTTTTCAACGTAAAGCCCATTTATTCAGTTTTCGTAGGCTCACGATAATCCGTGGTACATTAGGCGCCCCGTACCTCTAGCTAAGTTTAGACTTTAAAACTCGGTCACTAGGCAATGCACGTCCTTAGACCGCAAGGGCTCCAAAATAGACCAAGTTTTCGAGACAATCTGAACCGTAATCTTATCCAGCTCATGATTTCGTCTGTGTGCGGAACACTATATTCAAATAATATTAGCAAAAGGCATAGAGCTTCATGCGCCCCGCAGACCTGCCGGGACACATGAGGCTCTATGCCTCTTCAGCGCAAATGTACCGGTTCGGTGCTGCACAGAGACTGAACTATGCATGGTACGACAGGCGCGCCGCTGAAGGCCACACTACTGAGAAGAAAAAAAAAGGGGTCATGTTTAGATCGTTAACCGGCCTGTCCTGCTTTTTCACTGTCTGAAAATAGTCGAAGTCATCCGATAATAGAGGCTCAGTGGTAGCAAGAAGAAGTATGTCACAATTTGGACGTGTTTCGTCTAAAAAAAATAAAAATAAAAAATAAAGTTGGATTAAAAGACCGGACTGTGACAAATATGCGATACCGCATGTCATAGTTTGTGCGGGCATTTTTGAGGGCTTCAAAAGAGACGGACTGTTTTTTTACCAGAAATCAGCAATCCAGACCAAAAAGGTGACTGCCAAGCGTGTGAAATGCAAAGAAGTACCCAACGGAGAAAGAAACACGCTTAGAAAAAACGGTACAACACAATTTATTAATATTTCGGGTAAATACCCTTTGTCAAAATAGACAAACAAACAGAGACATTATTTGCTACTTATCTTCAGATGCAGAAGGAATGTGGCAATTCTTTCTCCGTTGGGTACTTCTTTGTTTTTTACCAGGCCACTTCTGAATTATGGAAACGGTATATATATATATATATAATTTTTCAATAAATTCTGAGAATGCTGTGCTAATGCCATGGAAATCCAGGCTGGTAAGCTTGCATTGTGTCATCAGGACATCAGCTGTCCTTTTGTGACTGCATCGCTTATTAGATCTTTTGAGCCTTCCACTGAACACCTACTACATAAGGTAATAGGGACTACCCCCAGGCGCCCCGCAACCCGCTGGAGAATATCCAGTCCTCCCCCCCGAGAGGGGAGGCTAGTGCATGAATATTCCCAAACAGATCTTGGACCTGCTGGATAGATTTAAGATTTTGCCGCCTACGACCGGTTTCGACCCAAGGTGGGTCTCATCAGGTAGGCATACGGCGTAACCTGAAATTGCAAACACAACGCATATACTAGAAGCCGCCTCCAGAATTTGACTGGTAGCAACCACTAGGCCGGCGTGGATTGCATCCCTAAAGCTTTATGGGGTGTTGCAGTGGAAGAAGACTGACTAATTTTGAAAAGGCAACACCTAGGCAATTTTGTGGTACAATTATTCATTACTTATAACAAAGGCGTCGCCCAAGCCAAAAAATGCACTCAATCAGAGTAGCTCCAAGGGACATAATTTTTCAATAAATTCTGAGAATGCTGTGCTAATGCCATGGAAATCCAGGCTGGTAAGCTTGCATTGTGTCATCAGGACATCAGCTGTCCTTTTGTGACTGCATCGCTTATTAGATCTTTTGAGCCTTCCACTGAACACCTACTACATAAAGTAATAGGGACTACCCCCAGGCGCCCCGCAACCCGCTGGAGAATATCCAGTCCTCCCCCCGAGAGGGGAGGCTAGTGCATGAATATTCCCAAACAGATCTTGGACCTGCTGGATAGATTTAAGATTTTGCCGCCTACGACCGGTTTCGACCCAAGGTGGGTCTCATCAGGTAGGCATACGGCGTAACCTGAAATTGCAAACACAACGCATATACTAGAAGCCGCCTCCAGAATTTGACTGGTAGCAACCACTAGGCCAGCGTGGATTGCATCCCTAAAGCTTTATGGGGTGTTGCAGTGGAAGAAGACTGACTAATTTTGAAAAGGCAACACCTAGGCAATTTTGTGGTACAATTATTCATTACTTATAACAAAGGCGTCGCCCAAGCCAAAAAATGCACTCAATCAGAGTAGCTCCAAATCTATCCAGCAGGTCCAAGATCTGTTTGGGAATATTCATGCACTAGCCTCCCCTCTCGGGGGGAGGACTGGATATTCTCCAGTGGGTTGCGGGGCGCCTGGGGGTAGTCCCTATTACTTTATGTAGTAGGTGTTCAGTGGAAGGCTCAAAAGATCTAATAAGCGATGCAGTCACAAAAGGACAGCTGATGTCCTGATGACACAATGCAAGCTTACCAGCCTGGATTTCCATGGCATTAGCACAGCATTCTCAGAATTTATTGAAAAATTATGTCCCTTGGAGCTACTCTGATTGAGTGCATTTTTTGGCTTGGGCGACGCCTTTGTTATAAGTAATGAATAATTGTACCACAAAATTGCCTAGGTGTTGCCTTTTCAAAATTAGTCAGTCTTCTTCCACTGCAACACCCCATAAAGCTTTAGGGATGCAATCCACGCTGGCCTAGTGGTTGCTACCAGTCAAATTCTGGAGGCGGCTTCTAGTATATGCGTTGTGTTTGCAATTTCAGGTTACGCCGTATGCCTACCTGATGAGCACCACCTTGGGTCGAAACCGGTCGTAGGCGGCAAAATATTAAATCTATCCAGCAGGTCCAAGATCTGTTTGGGAATATTCATGCACTAGCCTCCCCTCTCGGGGGGAGGACTGGATATTCTCCAGCGGGTTGCGGGGCGCCTGGGGGTAGTCCCTATTACTTTATGTAGTAGGTGTTCAGTGGAAGGCTCAAAAGATCTAATAAGCGATGCAGTCACAAAAGGACAGCTGATGTCCTGATGACACAATGCAAGCTTACCAGCCTGGATTTCCATGGCATTAGCACAGCATTCTCAGAATTTATTGAAAAATTATGTCCCTTGGAGCTACTCTGATTGAGTGCATTTTTTGGCTTGGGCGACGCCTTTGTTATAAGTAATGAATATATATATATATATATATATATATATATATATATATATATATATATATATATATATATATATATATATATATATATATATATCTTGGCTTGACTTCGCGAACTTTGACTTTGACTGTTCGCTTTTGCCAGCCTGCTGTCAAGCTCCTTGTCCAGCTTGGCGTCCGACGTGATAATGCAGCCAAGGTAAGTAAACTGGTGCACTGACTTTAGTTCAGACTCGCCAATGGTGATGTGAGGAGGGCGATACACTGTCTTGGGTGCCGGCTGATGGAGGACCTCTGTCTTTTTCAGACTGACCTCGAGTCCAAAGAGCTGGGCAGCATCTGCGAAGCAAGACGTGATGCGCTGCAGGGCTCTCTCTGTGTGTGCAACGAGGGCAGCATCATCAGCAAAAAGCAGCTCACGAATCAGTTGGTCTAGGGTTTTCGTGTGGGCCTGCAGTCGTCTGAGGTTGAACAGGCTGCCATCGAGACGATACCTGATGTACACTGCATCGTCATCATCGAGGTCCACTGTGGCCTGCTTCAACATCATGCTAAAAAAGATGGTGAAGAGGATCGGTGCCAGCACGCAGCCCTGCTTTACGCCGTTGAGAATAGGAAATGGTTCTGAGAGGTCATTGTTGAGTCTGACCTGGCCTTGCTGGTCCTCGTGTAGCTGGACAATCATGTTGAGGAACTTTGGGGGACAGCCAAGTCGCTCCAGGATCTGCCACATGCCTTGCCTGCTCACAGTGTCGAACGCTTTTGTTAGGTCGACAAATGTTACGTACAGCCCTTTGTTCTGCTCGCGGCACTTCTCCTGTAGCTGTCTCAGCACAAAGACCATATCGGTGGTGCTCCTGTTTGCTCTGAAGCCACACTGGCCCTCTGGGAGTTGGTCTTCAGCGATGGCAGGTACCAGCCGATTCAGGAGCATCCTTGCAAGGATTTTCCCAGCAATGGACAGCAGGGTAATTCCCCGATAGTTGGAACAGTCAGACTTTTCGCCTTTGTTCTTGTACAGGGTGATAACGACTGCATCACGGAGATCTTTTGGTAGTGTTCCTTCCTCCCAGCAGCAGAGAAAGAGGTCGTGGAGCTTGTTGTGCAGTGCTGGGCCTCCATGTTTCCAGATCTCTGGCGGTATTCCATCAATGCCTGCTGCTTTGCCACTCTTGAGCTGGTGGATGGCTGTGAGGGTCTCTTCTGCGGTGGGCGGTTCGTCCAATTCAACCTTTACTGGGAGGTGTGGGATTTGTAGGACGACTGCTTCTTGAACAGTGCGCTCAGCGCTGAAGAGGCTCTGAAAGTATTCCGACCAGCGGTTCAAGATGGAGGTATTATCTGTGAGGAGTGCCTGGCCATTCGCGCTTCGCAGGGGACTTTGTACCAGGTGCCTGGGGCCATACACTGCTTTCAGTGCTTCGTAGAAGCCTCTGTAGTCACCATTGTCAGCACAAAGCTGGGTCCTCTGTGCAAGTCTGGTCCACCACTCATTCTGGAGATCTCTGAGCTTGCGCTGGAGACTGCTGCAGACGAGGCGGAAGGCAGACTTCCTCACAGGGCAGGAAGGCTGGGCTAGGTGGGCCTGATGGGCGGCTCTTTTTTTTGCTAGGTGTTCCTGGATCTCTACATCGTTTTCATCAAACCAGTCTTTGTTCTTCTTTCTGGCGAAACCCAAGACTTCTGCAGAGGATTTTGCAATAGCAGTTTTCAGTTGTTCCCAAAGTGTTTCAGGGGAAGAGTCTACTGGGTCCGCTGTGTCTTTGAGCCTGCGCTGTAAATCTGTCTGAAAGGCAGCTTTCACATCGTCACGCTGAAGGCTGGCAACATCAAGCTTTTTCTTGGGGGGGCCCCATTTCTTGGGTTTTGGCTTGAAGTGGAGCCTGAGTTTGCAGCGGACAAGGCGGTGGTCAGTGTGGCACTCTGCGCTGGGCATCACTCTGGTGAGGAGGACGTCACTGCGGTCCCTCTGACGCACTAGGACATAGTCGATAAGGTGCCAGTGTTTGGAGCGAGGATGCATCCAGGTGGTCTTTCGACTGTCCTTTTGCTGAAAAGTAGTGTTGGTGATGACCAGTTGCTGCTCCGCACAGAACTCCAACAGTAGGCGGCCATTGTCATTGCAGTTCCCCATGCCATGCTTGCCGAGGACTCCTTTCCAGGCTTCAGAGTCCTGGCCCACTCTGGCGTTGAAGTCGCCAAGGATGATGACTTTGTCGTCTGCAGGGGTACTGTGTAGGAGGCTGCGCAGGTCAGTGTAAAACTTGTCCTTTTCAGCAGGCTCTGCCAGGAGGGTTGGGGAGTACACACTGAGAAGGGTGACGTGTTGCTGGTGTCTCAGTGGGAGGCGCATGGACATGATGCGGTCTGAGTGGCCCGTTGGTAGGTTTTCCAGCTTAGTCGCAATGGATGTCTTGACCATGAAACCCACGCCTGAGAGCCGTCTTTCTGATGCAGGCCTGCCTGACCAGTAGAGGGTGTACCCAGCACCAAGTTCTTGGAGGCTGCCTTCGTCCGGAAGGCGTACTTCGCCGAGCGCGGCGATGTCGATGTTTAACCTCCGCAATTCATGGGCAATGAGGGCGGAGCGACGTTCAGGGCGTCCGCTGTCTGCTGTGTCGAGCATGGTTCGGATGTTCCAGCATGCTACGTTGAGTCCGGTCGTTGTCGTCATGAGAGTGGATCCGTTATTTTTTCTTGTTTTTTGACCGCAGGAGAAGATGCCCGTTGACCGCGGCTAGCCAACTGGGGTTGCGAGGGGACGAGCTTTGGTTAGGCCACCTTTTCTAGGCCCCTCTCCGTGTGGAGCAAGCAGTGCTGTCCCTAGAGAAGGCTGCTTGGTCGTTCAGGGTGTGCCGAGTGACGTTGTCATCCCCAGGTCAACATCAGGCGACCAATATCCTGAACCGCCTGCATGCAGGTTTGAGACTGCGGCTTCCAGTGACATCTTTCACCTGCCGTTTCGCCCCTCGCCCGTCGCTACAGGACTTGGAATGGTCAGTGTCATGGTACGTGGACGTTTCCTAAAGCCTGCGCGGTGGAGCTTTTTGGTGGAGTGCAGTGTGCGCAGTACTGGCCCCACCCTTTAAACCCTTGGTTCATCTGCCATGGCCTAGCAAGCTGGGACGATGGCATCGAGGTCCTCGGGTCGTAGGTTTTATATCAGACTGTCCTTGTCCTAGTCTCTGGCTCAAAAGCCTTCCCCGGAGACACGGTGGCTTTGATGTCAGGGGTTTCCTCCCTTAGCCTTTCCGCAGCCAAGCGGCCAGGCCTGCAAGGCAGCAGGCGACTCGTGGAGGGCGGGGTCGTCTATGTCCCGTGCAGATGTGAACATCTGCCCAATAATATATATATATATATATATATATATATATATATATATTATATATATATATATATATATATATATATATATATATATATATATATATATATATATATATATATATATATATATATATATATATAATTTTTCCTTCAATTCTGAGAATGCTGAGCTAAGTGCCATGGAATTCCAGGCTGGTAAGCTTGCATTGTGTCAGCAGGACATCAGCTGTCCTTTTTGTGACTGCATCGCTCACTAGTTCTAGAAAGGAGAGGGTAGTGGGAGAGAAGAAATGACAGACCTATCATTTTGAGCCTTCTACCGAACACCTACTACATAAAGCTTTGTTTTCATCCCTATGTCACACGACCAGTCACTTTAGCGCGAACCGTACCATGTGACCGTGATACAAAAACCCTTGTAGCGACACATGGCGGACTTCTCTTCGGCGTATAACGTATATATATTCATCCCTACGTCACACGACCAACCACTTTAGCGCGGCAAACTGTACCACATGACCGAGTTACAAAAACCCATGTAGCGACTCGGACCGAGTTACAAAAACCCCTGTCTTCTTGGCTTGACTTCGCGAACGAAGATTCTATAGGGCTTGCCCACGTCGTCTGCAGGCATTTTCGTGGATGCGGAGGCCAATCCGGGACAGGCAGATTCGACCGCAGTGGCTGCAGGGGAAGGTCTGGTCAGGGTTCTGAGTTACGACAACTCTGTTTTTTCTTCTGAGCCGCTTGTCCTTAAGGTTAGCTCTGCGAGAGTCCTCAAAGGAGACGGCTGCCTTGTGAATGGTGGAGCGCCAGGTGTCACGGTCCGCAGCAAGCGAAGACCACTGGCGGTGGTCGATTTGGCAGGCACTAAGTGACTTCTTGAGACCGTCTTTGTATCTCTTCTTTGGTGCCCCTCTGTCTCGGTGTCCAGTGGCGAGCTCGCCGAACAGAGTGATCTTGGGTAGGCGATGATCCTCCATCCTGGAGACGTGCCCCGCCCAGCGAAGCTGTGTCCGCAGCAGCAAAGCCTCGATGCTCACAGTTTCCGCCTGTTCAAGAACCTCGACGTTGGTGACATAGTCACTCCAGTGAATGCTGAGGATGGTACGCAGGCAGCGCTGGTGAAAGCGTTCGAGGAGTCGTAGTTGGCTGCGGTAGAGGGCCCAGGACTCGGAACCGTACAGCAGGGTGGTGAGGACGACAGCTCTGTACACGCTGATCTTGGTGCCTTTTTTCAGCTGTTGATTGTGCCACACCCGCTTGAATAGTCGCCCGAAAGCACTGTTCGCTTTTGCCAGCCTGTTGTCCAGCTCCTTGTCCAGCTTGGCGTCTGACGTGATGATGCAGCCAAGGTAGGTAAACTGGTGTACAGACTTCAGTTCGGACTCGCCGATGGTGATGTGGGGAGGGCGATGCTCTTCCTTGGGTGCCGGCTGATGAAGGACCTCTGTCGTTTTCAGACTGACCTCAAGTCCAAAGAGCTGGGCAGCATCTGCGAAGCAGGACGTAATGCGCTGCAAGGCTCCCACTGTGTGTGCAACGAGGGCAGCGTCATCAGCGAAGAGCAGCTCACGAATCAGTTGGTCTAGGGTTTTCGTGTGGGCCTGCAGTCGTCTGAGGTTGAACAGGCTGCCATCGAGACGATACCTGATGTACACTGCGTCGTCATCGTCGAGGTCCACTGTGGCCTGCTTCAACATCATGCTGAAGAAGATGGTGAAGAGGGTCGGTGCCAGCACGCAGCCTTGCTTCACGCCGTTGCGAATGGGGAATGGTTCTGAGAGGTCACTGTTTAGTCTGACCTGGCCTTGCTGGTCCTCGTGGAGCTGGACGATCATGTTGATGAACTTTGGGGGACAACCTAGTCGCTCCAGGATCTGCCACATACCTTGCCTGCTCACAGTGTCAAACGCTTTTGTTAGGTCGACAAACGTTACGTACAGCCCTTTGTTCTGCTCGCGGCACTTCTCCTGAAGCTGTCTCAGCACCAAGACCATGTCGGTGGTACTCCTGTTGGCTCTGAAGCCACACTGGCCCTCTGGGAGGTGGTCTTCAGCGATGGCAGGTACCAGCCGATTCAGGAGCAACCTTGCGAGAATTTTCCCGGCAATGGACAGCAGGGTAATTCCACGATAATTAGAGCAGGCAGACTTCTCTCCTTTGTTCTTGTACAGGGTGATGATGACTGCATCACGGAGATCCTTTGGTAGTGTTCCTTTTTCCCAGCAGCAGAGAAAGAGGTCGTGGAGCTTGTTGTGCAGTGCTGGGCCTCCATGTTTCCAGATCTCTGGCGGGATTCCGTCAATGCCTGCTGCTTTGCCACTCTTGAGCTGGTGGATGACTGTGAGGGTCTCTTCGGCGGTGGGCGGTTCGTCCAATTCAACCTTTAGTGGAAGGTGTGGGATTTGGAGGATGACTGTTTCTTGAACAGTGCGCTCAGCGCCGAAGAGGTCCTGAAAGTATTCCGACCAGCGGTTCAAGATGGAGGTATTATCAGCGCTTCTCAGTGGACTTTGTACCATGTGCCTAGGGCCATACACTGCTTTTAGTGCTTCTTAGAAGCCCCTGTAGTCACCGTTGTCAGCGCAGAGCTGGGTCCTCTGTGCGAGTCTGGACCACCACTCGTTCTGGAGCTCTCTAAGCTTGAGCTGGAGACTGCTGCAGACGAGGCGGAAGGCAGACTTCTTCACAGGGCAGGAAGGCTGGGCTAGGTGGGCCTGGTGGGCGGCTCTTTTTTTTGCTAGAAGTTCCTGGATCTCTACGTCGTTTTCGTCAAACCAGTCTTTGTTCCTCTTTCTAGCAAAGCCCAAGACTTCCACAGAGGATTTTACAATAGCAGTTTTCAGTTGTTCCCAGAGTGTTTCAGGGGAGGAGTTTGCTGGATCAACTGTGTCTTTGAGCATGCGCTGTAAATCGGCCTGAAGGGCAGCTTTCTTGTCGTCACGCTGAAGGCTGGCAACATCAAGCTTTTTCTTGGGGGGGGGGGGGGGGGGGGGGGGGGGGGCTTTCTTGGGTTTCTGTGTATATATATTCATCCCTACGTCACACGACCAACCACTTTAGCGCAAACTGTACCACATGACCGAGTTACAAAAACCCATGTAGCGACTCGGACCGAGTTACAAAAACCCCTGTAGCGACTCAGTAATGGCGAACTTTTTGTAGCCCTCTTTCTGACGCGTCTTGTATGCCAGTTTTGTTCTATAAAAGACCGTCTTTTATAGGCCATCAAAACGCTCTAAAGTACAAAGTTATTTAGTGTTGTTCGAAACAGCAGGCACACTACTGAAGTTGTTCGTAGCACACATCTGCAGCAATAGTGTGTAACAGACCACTAAAGAAAGAATCGTTGCGGAATCGAAAGCACGTGAGCATCCTATGTACTATTTTATTGAAGAATTTAAAAAAATTTTACGCAAAAAGTCACGCACCTCTTCGATTGACAATTTGTAAATGCTGGTGGTCATGCAGACCACAACGTCATGAAAGATCTTAAATTACGTCATAAGTTTATTACGTATACATGTATATTCTTTTCACATCAGTCATGTCTGGCGTGATCCACATCGGACGATTTCAGCTTGATTTCTTGTACGAAAATAGTGGAGGAATGAAAACAAATACGTTATTAGTAGCAGGGGTTTGCTGCACGGACCCTTGTAGGCCTGAGGGAGGTCAAAGGATCCATTGTACGCCTCGACAGCATCAGAAAGCATGAGCTCGGGTGGTATGGTAACCACAGAGGCGGTTGTGTTGTTAGTCGTCTGAGGCGGGGGGGGGGGGGGGTGGTGGTGCGAGAAGGCAGCAGATTACAGAGTTTTTTTCTTTTTTGTTTCAAGTATGCAGTCATAGAATTCCCCGTTGGCCACGCGCGTGACTTGTATGATCGTAGAGCATGTCGTCTGATCACATAAGGTAAGCATCTGTTACGTTTGTTTTTGTGTTATTTTTTGAAAGCATGTGTGTGTTGATCATAGGAAAATCCGACATTCATTTGAGTTATTTTGGATAAGAATTGCTACCTTTTTAGTAGAATTCATTTTCTTTTGCTTGGAGAATTACGACCAATTTCTGTTGTCTATTTAAAATGACGCATATTTTCGCAAGAACGTTGTAAAGTTTAACCTACATTGTTGTTCAGTCACTTCATTTTCCGACACTGTGATTGGTCAGCATCTAAAAATCGCAGGGGGTTCAATACCCCAATGCCTACCTCCTAGAACCATTGCCGTATCTGTAATTTTTAATCCGCTGGCCAATCCGCAATTCTAGTATCGCGCATGAATCTGTCCTAGATCTTTCGTCTGAACGCTTTGACATGATCAGGGCTGTCCGGAACCTTACACCATAAATAACCGGAAAACACATATATCAAATGGTGGTAGACGATAGGGAAATAAACGAAATGTACCTTATTTCGGCACAAACTCTGAACCGAGACAGCTCGAAACTTTCCATTGTGCTCCATGTCAACACGTATGCCGTTTAGAAAGCAGACTGTTGCCACTTGTGCAGTAAGAGAGAAAGAGAACTATACTAATGGTCAAAACTTAAGGGCCACCCCACTTTTGTGTCATTGTTTATCGTCGCAAGTATTCTAATAAAATACAATGTTATTTCGATCCAAATGGGTTACAAGTTGACCTTTAGACAGTCCACTGTACAGGGAACAATATACAACAATTCATCAATTTCCACGAATGTGTCAAATGCACGTGAAACATCGTCAGTTTTTGTGAATAGCTGTGCGATGTTGGCAAGCGTACCAAAGGCAGGCAGGTGGAAAAACTCGGTAAAGTCGTGATGCACGTGCTAAAGGGGTCAGTCGTGAACACTGAGCACTTCTGTTTCGCTACAAATACCGGTACAGTAGGGGCATAATTGTTACTTTCCTAACCATGCCACCACGACGAAGCCTAACGCCAGTATATCAAGGCTGGGCGCTAGTATGGCTGCAAGATGGAATTTCCGGACGAGAAGTTGGGAGACGTCTTGGGGTGTCCCATTCAGTGATCCAGAGGCTGCTGGCACGATTCCAAGAAACTGGAAGGGCAGAACGACGACCCAGCTCTGGACGCCCGCGCTGCACCAGCAGAAGGGAGGACAGATACCTCTGTGTGGCTGCTCTGCGCGACCGAACTGTCACGTCAAGCACTCTGCGACGTCAACTGATGTAAGCTGCAAACGTTAACGTCAGCAGAAGCACAGTCTGCCGACGTCTGCGCGAAATTGGTCTGGCTTCATGCAGAGCAGCAGTGAGAATACCCCTCACTCCAGCTCATTGCAGAGCCCGGGTTGCCTGGTGTCGTCAACATATGAGGTGGAACAGATTCCAGTGGACTCAGGTTCTGTTTACTGATGAGTCACGGTTCACTATGTCCTTCAACGACGGCAGGGTGGGGGTCTGGAGACGCCATGGCGAGCGATTCACGGATGAATGCTTCCAAGAGGTGGATCGCTACGGAGGAGGCTCAGTCATTTTCTGGGCAGGCTTCAGCAGGGAAGGCAGGACCCCCCCCCCCCCTCTACGTCGTCCGAGGCACCCTGAATGGACTGCGCTATCGGGACGAGATTGTGCAGCCCCTCATCTAGCCAGCTCTCCAAGCCATAGGTGACAATGCTGTTCTGCAGGACGACAACGCTCGACCTCATCGCACCCGTGTGGTGATGAGTACCTTGAGCAACGGGACATCATGAGGATGGAGTGGCCAGCTCGTTCACCTGATCTGGCTCCCATCGAGCACCTCTGGGACGTGCTGGGGCAACGTGTAGTCAGCAACCACCACCACCCACCCCCCACCCACCCACCCACCTCAAGGCCGCGTCCCCCAGCCGACTCAGTTCCTGCATCAAGAGTGGGAAGCGATCCCACAACATGTTCTCCGAACCCTGGTGAACTCCATGCGTCAACGCTGCATTGAATGCTTGGCTGCAAACGGTGGGTACACTCGCTACTGACTGGACCAGTCTTGTGTGACTTTTCAAATGAGGGGTGGGTGAACATTCTAACGTACTGCTCTTGTTACAGTTGCTTGATTTACTCAAAACTTAAATGAAATTATTACTGAATAAATTAGCAAAGTACTGACTCCACTGAAGTATTGTTACATTATTTGTGTGGTGTCGGTGCGTATGCGATTAAAAGTGGCCCTTAAGTTTTGACCATTAGTATAAATAAAGAAAATGTGACAGACCTATGACATTTCAGGTTTTGTTGAAAAGATCGAGTCATCTGTTGAATGCTTGTATGAGCTCAGTACTGGATGACGAAGATGCCAACAATACATGCTTCATGTACGATCAGACCTGCCGTATATCCAGTCGCTTGCCACACAACCCTGCACTCAAAATTTAGAAGTTCTATCACTTGAACCCAGTGAGAAAAGTCCGCACTTGATTGTTACAGATTCTGATATTGTCACTGGCTGCTTAGAAGTAGCACCGCTGGTAAACGTTTGACTTCCAGCGGCAAAAAAATCAAGCACGTTTGGGCGACCGGGCATGGTAGCCTATTCACAAAGAGTCGCGTCCCCTGTGTATTTCCCAGAAAATACAGTCCTACGTCAGAAATATTTGGCGTTTTTCTCCTGACCTCAGACAAACATTCGAGGCTTCAAATAGTGCATAATTTAGACTGATCGACAATGGCATTGAACCGTCTGTGTTGGGTTACTTCGCGGGTTACAGTAAGTCGCACTCGAAGGCGTCCACTCGACAGAAGCCTCGGCCCCGACTACCGTTTCTCGTATACATCAACGATCTTCCGAAGGTAGTGAAACACTTAACCACCAGATTGTTTGCAGACGATGGTCTGCTCTACAGAAAAATCAGCAGCCATCGGGACAGTGCACTTCTTCAGCAGGACTCTGGCAGCTCTTTCAGTGTGGGAGGCGTCCTTGCAAATGGACTTCAACCCAGGCAAATGCACAGTAATCCGCATCTCACCAGGTAAACGTAAACAAACCATAAAATCTGCCTACCGGCTTCACCGACAGATACTGGAAACCACTGATGCAAGCAAGTACCTGGGAGTAACCATCAGTGAAGTCCTGCAGTAAACACACCGAGGCTGTAGCAGCCAAGGCAAGTAGAACTGTCGGATTCCAAAGACGGAACTTCAGGGACTGCGGCAACTCAACAGTGCGATCTGCTAACCTACTATGGTGCGCCCCATCATAGGATACGTCTCCTACAGCTGGGATCCCCACCTTCAGAAAGATATACAGGCTCTCGAACAAGTACAACGACGAGCAGCCCGCTACGTCCTTAACCTTTATCATCCTGATACACCTATTGCTTGAAATGAATTTGACTGATAGTTCAAGGGTGGTGCCACAATAGCTTGGCGCCTCCGGCGCAAAGCTATTCTGGCACCACCCTTGAACTAAAACAGTTGATCTATCTCCTAATCTGTAATGTAGCCTTCATAGGACAATACACAAAATCAGCTCAGGATGTAATTGGTTAACAGCTACGGAGACCGGTCACCAGGCAGCGTAACAGCCAGGCCGGGCTGCAGAAACGTCAGTGGCCCAACCTACAACAGCGCAGATCCAACAACCGACTGCAGAATGATGCTGTTCAAGATCCAGGCAAGACTGGTCGACATCAACCCCACTGACTACAACCACCAGGCAGACCCTAGGATCAGAGGAGCGCGACTCTACCAGGAGAGGACCTCCGACCCCGTTCACTTTAACTTCTTTTCCCCCAGGTGGCATAGGGAGTGGAATAGGCTACCTATATCCATCACATCTGCCCCCTCCCTTGACGACTTCAGAGCTCAACTGGTCTACTACACCGCCCAGCAGCCAGTCGCCTTACCCCGTAGCAGCACTCCCAGCCCTCTGTATATAGTTTTAACCAGTTTTAATGTCATTGCGGAACGCGTCGCCGCAAAGTCTTTAACGTTCGATAGAGCCCGACTCTAAATTGGAAGAAGAAGAAGAAGACTCAAAATGTAGCAAAACTGGGTTTCATGTGAAAGGTAAACAGGAAATAGAGGTTGAAAACGGCTTTGAAATGGAATACACTGGAATGCTGGCGAAAGGTCCGATGTGGTCAACACTGAATTAGCTTGCTGTTAATTTATACGGCGCTGTCAACTGGAAACTTCTGATAACTACGATTATTGCACGAAGGAATAAAAACAGGATCGAACAATATTGTAGATCTACCTCCATTTGAGAAGCTTTTTTTTTTTTTTTTTTTGTGCAGTTTCGCTCCGTATGTCTCGCTCTGCGATCTCGATCGCTCACGTCACAACAAGCATACAAATGCACAGTATAAGGGAGGCCATTTCTCGTTTATTTTGTAACCCCCTCCTGGCCTCCCTTATACTGAACTGACAATTATTTCAGTTTAAGTGGCTGAACAAGTTCCAGGTTGCTTCCACTGGTCTAAAATTGCGACCTGTTGCAGAGGGCCTAGAAAGTGGTGTCAGCAAGAGGCATAGATCTTCATGAGCCCCCGCAACTGCGGGGGCTCATGAAGATCTATACCGATTGCAGTTGGGTGGTGTTCACATTTTCTCGACACTGAACGGGTGAACGAGACGTGTAACTGAGTTTCGTTTACGTGCAGGCGGTGAGCCTCAAGATTTTGTTTGTTTTGGTTTGGTTTGGTTTGGTTTGTTTTGGTTTGGTTTGGTTTGGTTTGTTTTGTTGTTGTTTTTGTCATTATTGTTCAGTCAGTTAGCCACAGTGCTTCACGACCCTTTTTTCACCAATAAATATGTTACGACCTAAACTCATTTATCCCATTTAGCCCCAGGACCCTGCAGCAGGAGATAGATTGATCATGATAATTCAAGGGTAGTGCCAGATGAGCTTGGCGCCTTCAGGCGCCAAGCTCATCTGGCACTACCCTTGAATTATCATGATCAATCCACCCCGGTCCTGCAACTGGTACATAGTCGTTCAGTAACACTTGGGAAAAGCACCCGTGGGGCTAAAATGGTTAACCCCTAGGTCGCATCAGTTTACTAATTTTGGAGTGTCACCGTAGGACTATATGACTGTTTGAAAATGAAATTCTCAGTTCCGCCAACTGAACACCCATGTAAGAATCTATTTCTAACGCAAGTTCTTCTTTGCAGCAAACCAGCGTGTGACTTGGATTTCGGCACGAACGTAGACAGCAACAGAGCCTCCATGATATGGCTTGGCAAAGATCTTGACGTAATTTACATTGTAATGTGACGTCAATTTTTGTTAGATGCCAGACACAAATGTCCGTACATGATAATGCAGCAGCGCAATACTGATATGACGCCAGAGTGGCAGTCGTCACCTTAAAATGATGTCATTGCACGTGAGCTGAAAGAATGTCAAGTTCAAAGTCGCGTGTGCCCATAACTGTCTATGCAGATTTTGCTGATAAAAAAGGAATGTCCGTGAGCTTTATGACAACACGTGGTGTTGAACGTCTGCTGATCATAATGGCAAAAGTCAGTACCCAGCGCGCAAGGCCGGACATCGAGCCGACTTCGATCGCCCTTGGCCCGCGCACGACCGTGCGCGTCCAACGGCGGCCGACGTCGGCCCGATTGCCTATTGCGCATTGGGTATGACCATTGTATAGCAATGAAATATTCACACACCGGCTTCTACCAAGTTATGGTAGAATTTATATCTCAGTGCCAGCTGCCGCAGACTGTGTTTCTGCAATCGTCGTTAATTCAACACCAGAAAACCCCAGATGTCCTAGGAGCATGGATTCAAAGTAGTGTTAGCAAGAGGCATAGATCATCACGGGCCCCCGCAAATGGTAGAGGGGGGGGGGACTCATGAGGATCTATGCTTCTTGCAGTTTGGGTCTGGTTCAATTTGTCTCGGCACTGAACGGCTTAAAGTAGGAAGTTGTCCTCTGATGACCACATGATCATGATCATGAGATAGATCAACCATAATAACTCAAGGGTGGTGCCAAAACATCTCATTGGCGCCTGGAGGACAAGGACGGATGGAAGTTGTCCTGGAGGCGTCAAGCGTTTCTGACACCACCCTCCAGGTCGGTCGTTATCCCGTTGGAGACACCATCTTGTTGAAGACATCAAGCTGTTCCGGCACCGAACTATCACAGTCGATCGTTATCCTGTTGTCGTATTTCAAGGCTGAGAATGCTAATGTAGCTCAAGACTATCTGGGCCTTCAGTCTGTTCACAGCAAGTCCAAAGTGAGTTCCGTCTAAAGACAACACGTTCTCTGTCAGTCTGAAAGTGTCCAATATAGGGACGTCCCATTATTTCAGGAACTTACTGATGACGTCATTAAACTTCCGTACATTTTCCTTGTCTTGCACCGCCCACCCATTCTTCATCAAGCCCGGGCAGTGGGTTGACAGCCACACCAAGCGTGGGTTCGTTACATTAAGCCGCGCTCGTTTTCTCAGCAAAGGCGACAGAAGTGTATTCCAGATTTTGGTGGAATTGAGAGAATTCCAGATACCCATCCCAAGAAACACCAGGCTGCCTGCAGTGTGGTTTCTTCCGAAGAGGAGCTTGTCGATGGCATTGGTTTTGGATACATCTGCATACATCAAAAAGTGCAAGCGCACGGAGCCGTTACACAGAGCTACATCGGTGTCCAGCCAATCACGGCATTCTGTCCACGTGAACATGAACATCCCAGAACACGCCTCCCGCTTAGCTGCGGAAAAAAAACAAACAAACAAACAACGAACACCTGTAACGTATTATAACTCGGTAAAGCACACACTGTCTGACACAAAACAGTGGCGCAGGAAGGCTTCCACGGCACAACTTTTTGAAATCAATCGACAGGCGGTGAGCGGGCTGGAGATGGCTTGGGGGGGGGGGGGGTGAGATAATCTATGAGCAATATAAGTAATATACATGATATTAGCATTAGCCACACGCCAGATGCCCCCGTTGCGAACATTGACTTTCGTAACATCTCAGAAAGCAAAGGTCCTCGGGCCCACGACGGCCGCAGGGGGCCCGCGCACGGCTGTGCGCGGGCCCGCTGCGGCAGTCGTGGGCCCGCCCGAGTAGGTTGTCCTACTGTTTTCCGAAAGATGCATTAGCCTTTTCCCGTACGTGCATTTAATAAGACCTCTCAGTGCGGGGAAATTTGACAGTTGGACCTGTAGATCCAAGCGTGATTTGGTAAAGACAGGGCTAATTAAAGAGGAGGCGATGGCCGTAGTCAAATAAGGAGGTATGGCCAATTGACTGTGTACAAAAGTTTCAAGTTCAGAGGGGGTATGGCCAACAAATACCTGCCCTCGCCCCCTCTCGCCGGGGTTCCTATGCCACTGCAAAAGAAACCGTAATTGCCTTTTGCTGACGTGCACGTGCGCATGCACTCAAACAAAAACTACATTATCAAGTGAATTTATAACAGGTCTTCTGTAAACCTCCGACTGTGGGTATAGGCTTTAACACATTCGAGACGAACGGCAGCCGGATACGTGGCTGAAGCCGCGTATCCGGATGCCGTTCGTCTCGAATGAGTTAAAATGCGTTAAACAAACGTGGCGATGTATCGATTCTTGGGTAATGCTCCCCACCCCACCCACCCCGCACCCCCACCCACCCCGCACCCCCACCCCTCCCCCTTTCCGGCTAACGCCGGGACGCTTAATTTCTTTTTCCAAATGGCGAAAGCTAGTATATCCTTTTTATAGAAACGAAATGAGAATTTCATTGAATCATAATTATAAAAATCGCTTTTCTCAAAGAATGGACCTACTGTCTTTGGTCATATTTACTGACAAGCAAAAGAAATGTAACATTTTGGACGCGTTTCCGCTGATTAAAAAAAAATGTCACATTTCTTTTTTTCTTCAGTATATAACCACAGAGGTGGCCTTATTTCACATAGGCGGGAAAAGGGCGTGAGTTGTAAATGTTATAAAATTGCAATATAACATGCATGTCAAGCGTACCAGGCGGTGCACGGTTGCGTAGCGCCCCCGTGATTTCGTCCCCCCGGACCAGCATAAGTAAAGCGGTGTAGACGTGACGCACCAGCGAGTCTCCTATAAAATACAGCTGGAAACCCGACAACGCTCGACACATTGCCTCCACCGACATAGGCTGAGGCTGGCACGACGTATTCTTTATAAAAAAAAAAAAAAAAAAAAAAAAAAAAAAAAAAAAAAAACTTAAAAAAAAAATAAAAATCCCACGTCTGTACATTATTTGTGAGGTTTCGTTTGCAACAACTACCGACACGAAAAGCTCCGGGGCTCGGAAGGTTCATGAGGATCTAGGCCTCTTAGAGACTTCTGGAGTGTTTTCAATGCTTACGGTGCAAGCTGGTTATCAACCGTGGCTTCGCTGTCTTTTGTTGTTGGGAAAAGTAACCTCTCTATTACATAAGTCTCCGCCGACACTGCCGCTGTGACCGGCAGGGTGTATTCTTAACTCATTCAGCCCGACGGCCGTATTTCCCAAACTTTGGAGGCGTCATCTAATGACTATGCACCAGTTGCAGGAGATGGATCGACCATGATAATTCAAGGGCAGTGCCAGATTCACTTGGCGCCGACGGGCGCCAAGCTAATCTGGCACGGCTACCCTTGAATTATCATGGTCGACCCATCTCCTGCTGTAGTGCGTCAGGGCTGAATGAGTTAAGAAGAAAAATATCCAACACCCCATAATACTAGACACATAGCGTTCACATACATAAAATAATGCTCAAATCTAAGCAGACTTTAAAAAAAATCGTTTAATCCATTTAAACCCTAAGTTATTATTTTAATTCCGTGGTCAGAATACGTGACATCGCTGTACTGTGATACACCATTTGGCAGTACCTATTTGATCGGACAGGTAACAAGTTAAGCCTTTGGGTGTCGGTAGCGGTTTTCCCGCAGGGTTAGATATATATATATACCTCAGTAGTCCAGGTAGCCAGCTCGGCGTTTACAGACTGGCGAAGATCGAAACACTGCGCGCACGTGCATTGTTCCCTGGTCCTGTTGACGCACTTGTTCTGAAAGCAGCAGGGTTTATCTCCGGTCACGTCGCATAAGGCGCGTGTCCACTTGTTTCTGTCTTGCAGACTCACGTTGCCGCACATACCGTCAGCTCTCTGGAGGTTCCTTGGAAGTCCACTTCTCCTCCGGGCCTAAAATGGAGGGACTGACATACCGATGGTATTCACGTGTAACCCCCCAAGTGACATTTTGGAACGAAATCATGTTCTGATTCGGTTTTCTGGTTTAATTTGTGTGTGTGTCGCATTTTCTGACGAAATCTGGAACATGCAGCTGAAGAAAAAAGAAATGCTCATAACCGCCCTTTGAAGAAAACTTCAGAACACACAATTATTAGAGTGGTTACGTTTACGCTGGACGACTCCCAACAACGAAAGCGAGTGTAGTCACGGCTTCTACCATACGCACAGACAACACTCCAAATATCTCCAAAAAGCATAGATCCTCATGAGCCCGTAACATATATCCTCATGAACCCTCCGGGCTCATGAGGATCTATGTGTCTTAGAGATGTTTGGAGTGTTGTCAATGCTTATGGGACAAGATGGTTATCCGCAATTGCGCTCTCTTTACTTCTTGGGAGTCGTTCGTTGCAAACGAACCCTCACTATTAGCAGACTGAGCGCGAACACTATCGATATGATACATACAGCTCAACTGATATGCTTTCGAGACTACAACGTGTGAATTTATTTTTTGGCTGTTGCAAACCATAAAAACTGTGCCCAGGTATTGACGTTAAGTACACGACGTAATTTACGGTAGAGTGCGTTACGTGGAAGTATTGTCACACTAAGTGTGTTGTGTGAAACGTAACACAACCCCGCCGAGAGATGACCTTAGTTGCCTGCTTTGCGTTAAACCCTAAAAAACTAGCTTACTAACTCAGTGTACTAGTACGAATTTATGATTTTATTTTCTTGTCAGTCCAGACGTGTAAATTTGTTGCATTCACAGGCACGGGATGATCGTTGCGTCATTGTTCACCTCTTAACACGGGTGGCCAATGACGCAACAATCTTCCAGTGCCTGTAGTCGTATTGTTCATTTTTAATAGGGAGTGTAATAAATCTTCGGACTGAAAACACCCTTTGAAGTGCACGATCCCGATTGCCTTGGAACGTTTAAAATGCTGGTAAACAACGTTTCCCGTTAATTATTTGGTGGAAAATATATCCCACCGCTTTTAGAGAAAGTATTTGCCTTCATGAGAATAACTGCTTGTCCGACCGTTTGTATCCGGCTGACGTAGGGGAGCAACAATCAGAAGGTACTTGTTGCAACCCATTTAGTTCCTCTCTGAACTAGATCAGATGAAGAACAAATTTTTTTTCCATGCCATGTGCAACTAATTTGGCAAAAGACCATAAGAATTCAAGTGTAGTAGTCAGATTAGTTTGACGCCCAACTGCAAGAGGTATAGGTCCTCATGAGCCCCCGCAGGTGCGGGGGCTCATGAGGATCTATGCCTCTTGCTGACACAATTTTGAATCCATGTTCCTGGGAGCCGGTTTTCTGATGTCGAGTTAACGAAGATTGCAGAAACACTGTCTGCGTCATATGGCACTGAACGGACTAATGAGGTATTTCTTATCATATTGGTTGTCCGAAGAAACTACCGAGTGAGTATGAAAAAGCACTGTCAGGGGAGAGAATTGTGCATGATCGACCAATGATCATAGATCTACTTTGGTCAAAGCACAAACAAACAAAAAAGGAAAGAAGGGGTGCGCTAAGTGACTGGAAGCAATGCACATGGAAGTTTAATATCTGGACCCCCCCCCCCTCCTTGGGGGACCTAGATTTAAATTGCCATGCACCAAGGGGCTGGAAATCCAGTGAATATGTGATACGCCACCCTTCGGGGGAGGGGGGGGGGACGGGGGGGGGGGGGGGGGAGAGGGCGGCTTCCATATGCATTGCTTTCAGTCACTTAGCGCACCCGTTCTTTCCTATCTTTGTGTGTGTATGTGTGTGTGTGTGTTTGTGTGTGCGCCTGTGTGCTTGTGTGTGTGTGTGTGTGTGTGTGTGTGTGTGTGTGTGTGTGTGTGTGTGTGTGTGTGTGTGTTTTGATCAGGCACAATTCTCTCCCATGACAGTGCTCCTACTCACTTGGTAGCTTCTTCTAAATTACAAGCACTGGCAGTCAACACTGTTGGTCTATATGGGCAATGAGCATAAGGTATAGTCTATGTTTATAAATAAATTCGTGCTCGCGTCGACAGATAAAATACTCGTTAAAACTCACTTATTACGTGTCAGCCTGACCACTCGTAAATTATTTTACGTAATGAGAAGCGAGTCATATGCGAGGTTTCGTTTGCAACGAACGACTCCCAACTACGAACGCGAGCGAAGTCATGACGGATAACCAACTTCTACCATAAATATAGACAATATTCCAAAAATCTCCAAGAGGCATAGATCCTCATGAGCCCTCCGGCCTCTTGAGGATCTATGTCTTTTGGAGTTGCCGTTCGGAGTGTTGTCTATGCTTCTGTGGTTATCTGCAGCGACTTTGTTCTCGTTTATTGTTGGGACTCATTCGGCGTAAACGTAACCTCAGTATTATTTAATCTCTCAATAACAGTCTGCAAGACAGGCCAATAATGAGCCGGGAGGGTGTTTTCTAGGTCAGTCATGTGACCAAGACTAACTGACCAATCGCCAAATAGGATGTTTTCAAGATGACGGCTACTTCAGTTCGATATTAAAACGCTGTCCGCATGGTCACAGAAATGTATTCATTAAAAATCAGTATCGTTGTAACTTACATCCATATAAATCAACTGAGCCTCCATTCTCTCTTTTGACGTCACGTTTCGTGGCCGCCACCGCCCTTGCATCATACCGATTAATACGTCACCACACACGTTACAATCTCTTTGTTCCGGCTTGAAGCCGGCTTGGAACAAGTTGAAGAAAGTTGAGGAGATATTGAGGACATTGACAGGTTTGTTCAGAAATGTCCACGTTAACACTAGTGCAACCAACAGCCCTATCACCAATGCCCTCACAAACAGCTTCCAATGATCAGAAGCCATTTAGGCACTACATAAGCGCTGCACACTAGTTCCAAACGCCACCACAGTGACTGGAACGCAAAGGGTTACCACTTTGATCTCCGATACACAATGGCACAAACATGCTGTGTCAAATTGCCGTTACTAATCAGTACAATCATTTTACAATATAACCGATAACACAGGACTGACTGGCTTTTCACTCTATACACAAATTTGTTTGTGTGGGCCTATAACACTAGGATGACAAAATATACAATTATTTGTAGTTTGTTCCAGTCACTATGACACGGCATCCAGGACTGAGCTTTTCTCTATATGTAATTATCCCCCTTCAACACTGTCAAACTGCAGCCGGCGATGGAGAGTCGAATCGATCCACCTTTCTATCGATTAACGACAGAGCAAGTCTTCCAGCCTTAATAATATTGAGGACATTCAGTTCTGACTGAGTGTGAAACAGCTTGATTTCAGCATGTCATGGTTACAACAGGACAATAAACATCTTGAAACACGCACCGTCGTCACGTGAGATATTTATACCTCTGTTATCTCGGTAAACCACTTCACTGCCCAAAAAAAATTACCACCCAACTAGAAAAGATATGCATCCTCGTGAGCCCCCACATTTGCGTGGGTCTATGAAAATCTATGCCTTTTACTGAAACCACTTTGTATCCGCGTTCCTTTGACGATTGTGGCGTTGATTTTTACAAAGCCTCTTGGAGATGTACTCAACTTTGGAGTTTTGCATATGGAACAAGCTGATTATCCGTCGAGGCTTCGCTCTCGTTCGTTGTAAGGAGTCATTCGTTGTAAACGTAACCTCACTTTAAGTCAGAGAGGTGAAAAGAATCCCCCCCCCCCCACCCCCCGAGGAAGCGTAAACCGAAAATAACAGTATAACCACCATATTATCCTACAGCAAAGGCGCACTCTTCAAGATCTTGACTTCCGTTCACCGAGTCTGTGCAACGTGTACGTGTGTGCGCGACTGACATAATTCGGGGTCAGATACCAATTAATGCATTGCAAAATTTGTTCATTCATTCATTTATGGACATATATGACCGAAGACCTGACTGACTATCCTATCGACCAATCAAAGGATCGATATCAGTCCATCCATCAATTCATCCATCCACCCACCTACCCATCCATCCAACCATCCATCTATCCATTCATCCATCCATCCATTCATCCATACACCCACCCACCCACCCACCCACCCACCCATTGAAATAACAAGTACGTACACATATGTAAGAGTGGATCTAGTCATGCACATGTGTATCACTGTAAAAGATCAACGCAAAACAAAAGTGCTCAGGGACTAATCCGCATGCGTACTCAGCGTCATCCTTTTCGAACAGGGCCTTCACTCTTTTGGCGTTTGACAAAAGAGTGATGGACCTGTTTTAACATGCTATTTCAACGTACAGAAACCATTCAGTACAAGATTAGCTAGAATGTTTATTGCACTAGTACACATATTCAGGACACTGTGACATTCCCCTGGTCGTGACCACTGCCCAACGAGCAAAAGATCCTTGGGCCGACGTTCGTCGGCCCGAGGACAGCTTGCTCGTTGAGCATCCCCCTAAAATGAGAGTGGGAAGTCGGGGACAGCGATACCGAAGGTATTGTGCTTGAAAATAAACTAGAACGTACTCAGTTCAATGACGCTGACGTTTCCATGGAACAGACGATATAACCCAATTCCACTGAGCAAAATGACTACATTTCAGTTCAGATCGATTATGGCCCAGTTAAAGGGCTTGGTGCCTGGAGGAACACAGTACAGTTGGGAGTTGTCCACGGCGCGGTGCCTGGAGGAACACAGTACAGTTGGGAGTTGTCCACGGCGCGGTCCGTGGCGCAGTGGTTAAGGCGCCTGCCACCAATGCCAAAGGTGCGAGGTTCGAAAACGGGTTCCGGCGTCGGTCTTTTCTCCTCTGGTAAGTGTCACCGTTAATTCGGGCGGACCGTCGGGGGTTCTTTCTCCGGGTACTCCGGTTCTTCCACCCCCCCCCCCACCCCCTCACACACACACACTTTGGTACCGGTTTCAGGCCACTTTGCAAATTTCAAATACAAGCGATCAAAAATCTCTGTAACTTCAGTAGCTGAACTGACCCTTTGTCTGTCTTGTACTGTGTTTGTCATAAATGGCATCAATCCGTGTCTGTTACGTGAGTGTGCGTGTTGGGTTTCAGTTCGCGGCGATTTGAGTCGATTCGCCCAAAATTGAGAAAAAGCGTCTATATAATAACGGTATTATTATTATTATTGATTACACACCAGCTGAGGAGGTCAGTTAATCATGAGAGCTGGAGGGTGCTGCTAGAATACCTTGGCGCTTGAAGGCGTCAGATTATTCTGACTCCATTGTTGAACTATCATGGTCGATGGTAACCAATTGGAGACGTAGTTATTTTGACACCCGCCTTGGACTATCATGGTCAATATGTTATCCTGTCGGAGTCGCCAAACTGTTCCTGCACCATCCTTCAACTATCATAGTGGATCGTTATCCTGTTGTGGTATGTCAGGGCTGAGCGTGCTAATATAGCGCAAAACTATCTGGGCCTTCAGTCGGTTCACAGCAAGTCCAAAGTGAGTGCCGTCTAATGACAACACGTTTTCTGTCAGTCTAAAAGTGTCCAATATAGGGACGCCCCATTCTTTAAGAAACTTGCTGATGGCGTCATTAAATTTCTGGACATTTTCTTTGCCTTGCAAACCTCTGCCGTTCTTCATCAAGCCGGGGCAGTGGGTTGACAGCCACACCAAGCGTGGGTTCGTTATATTAAGTCGTGCTCTTTTTGTCAGCAAAGGCGACAGAAGTTCATTTCTACACTTGACAGGATTAAGAAAGTCCCAGATACCCATCCCGAGAAACACCAGGCTGCTTGTACGATTTCTTCCGAGGAGGAACTTGTCGATGGCGTTGGCTTCGGATGCTTTTCGGTAGTTCAAAAACTGCAGACGCGCGGAGCCGTTACATAGGGCGACACTGATGTCCAACCAGTTACGACATTCTGTCCACGTGAACATCAACAACCCAGAACACGCCTCACGTGTAGCTGAAAAAAAAATTGACGAGTTCGTAAACTGTATTTTAAAACTGGGTGATGTATTATAACACTGTACAGACACACACTAAGTGACACAGACCAGTGACGTAGAAGGAATTCCATAAAAGTTAAGGGACAAGCGAGCGGGAGGGGGAGGAGAGAAGGGAGGGGGCGGATGGGTGCCGAGGTGGGGTAGTGGGGGTGGTGGTGGTGGTGGAGAGATAAACAGTACGCAATGTGAGCAATACATAACGAGCATGTCAGCATACCAGGCGGTGTATCCTTGCGCAGTGCACCCATGATTTCGTCCCCCCCGGACCAGCATAAGAAAAGCGGCGTAGACGCCGTGACGCACCAGGGAGTCTCCGACAAAATACAGCTGGAAACCCGACAACGCTCGACACATGGCCTCCACCGACATAGGCTGAGGCTGGCACGACGACGCACTCTACAAGAGAACAGAAATATGAATTGCGATTTTGCGAACAACGTTTATTCCACTATTGCAATGAAATGACGTTCATCTCATAAAGTGACGTAGATCAAATTAATAATGTCTGTCTTACATACTTTGACCCCTTCGCAGCCGACGAAAACTAAACAATACAACTGCAAGAGGCATAGATCCTCATGGGCCACTGCAGTCGGGCAGACAGCAAATAGTTTGCTCAATTTTGGGCGCGTACTTGTGTAAAGTAAACACTTGCGTAAGTAAATATAATTTTGATAAAAAGGTATTTCAAACCTGTTTAACTCGTTCAGCCCGACGCACGTATTTCCCAAATTTTGGAGGCGTCATCTAACGGCTATGCGCCTGTTGCTTGAGATGGATCGACCATGATAATTCAAGGGTAGTGCCAGATTAGCTTGGCGCCTGTCGGCGCCAAGCTAATCTGGCACTAACCTTGAATTATTATGGTCGACCCATCTCCTGCTGTAGTGCGTCAGGGCTGAATGGGTTTTAAAAAAGGGTATCATGAACAAACGTGGTTCACGAGCATTGCGAAGGAACTACGATCAACCTGCTCACTCAATCAAGGATCCCAATAGCTGCGAACGTGTCGTATAACGTTTCCGGCGGCAACGCTATACAGCACTTCCGGAGCTGTTGATGCGGGACGCCTTGAATGATTTGAAATAGGGCTGTCACTCCTCTCTCTCTTGGCTTGACTTCGCGAACGAAGATTCTATAGGGCTTGCCCACGTCGTCTGCAGGCATTTTCGTGGCTGCGGAGGCCAATCCGGGACAGGCAGGTACGACCGCAGTGGCTGCAGGGGAAGGTCTGTTCAGGGTTCTGAGTTACGACAGCTCTGTTTTTTCTTCCGCTGTCACTCCTAATTCATTACGAATGAACGAGCTTAAATCCTACGCCAGACACTAAGCAAGGTGCTCCTCTATAGCAGAGCACCTTGCTTAGTACCTTGAGCGGGACAAAGCTCACTCATGCACTGGGCTCTAATCTTGTTAAAACAATGATCAAGTTGGGTTGTGAGAACAGACAAACAGACAGGTAGATACTTCAGTAGTCCAGGTAGCCAGTTCGGCGTTTACAGACTGGCGAAGATCGAAACACTGCGCGCACGTGCATTGTTCCCTGATCCTGCTGACACACTTGTTCTGGAAGCAGCACGGCGTTGGGCCGGTCACATCGCACAAGGCGCGGATCCACACGATCTGGTCTGGGAAACTCACGTTGCCGCACAAACCGTCATCTCGCTGGAGGTTCTCTGGAAGCCCCCTCCTTTTTCGGGCCTAAAATGAAGAAGACATATGTTGGTTGATACATGATAGGGAATAAACATTGAACTTCAGATGTGCGGTGAGGATAATTATGCCAGAGGCTCAGGTGCGATAGTGAGTCTATATAATGAGTCCGTCTGTGACAGACTTTAACGTTAGCATTTTCTCAGACTATTAAATCCATGGTCTTCAAACTTGACACAGTAATTACCTTTCCCAAAGCAACTCACGTGATCCGTCACCACCAATATGTCTACGCCTTATCGTCGAACGAGGCCCATATCGTTGTAGATTTGCGCGCGCGCGCGCACACACACACAGAGAGAGAGAGAGAGAGAGAGAGAGAGAGAGAGAGAGAGAGAGAGAGAGAGAGAGAGAGAGAGAGAGAGAGAGAGGAGAGAGAGAGAGAGAGAGAGAGAGAGAGAGAGAGAGAGAGAGCGCTAAAATAGTAAAGCGGACAGTCATGTCAGTAGTACGTCTACACTGCTACAATAAGCCGACGAGCAAAAGAAATGCGACATTTTTGGAATCATCGGAAACACGAAGATTCCAAAAATGTCGCAGCTCTTTTGCTCGTTAGTACTATTTATATATTTAAATGAAAAATTTGGGGGGAAAAACATGAGATCAGCTGCGCTTGCCTTATGTGACATCTGACAATCGGCCGACACTGCTTAAATGTGTACACGTTCGACCAGTCTGAAAACCTGTTGTGTGTGTGTGTGTGTGTGTGTGTGTGTGTGTGTGTGTGTGTGTGTGTGTGTGTGTGTGTGTGTGTGTGTATGCCGGCGTGCGTGCGGGGGGGGGGGGGGGGGGGCGCGTGTGCGCGCGCGCGCGCGGCGTGTGCGGTGTGTACTTCACAGAGTTGTTAGTGCGTTTCCTAAGTTCAGCCGAATGCCGGAAAATACATTAATGACAATTTCTATAGTTCAAATGTTGACATGATGTTCAGTCAGCCTGCACAGCCAAATGCGTTTTCGAAACGTGAAAACTTCGAGCCACGTTGTTTGCTACCCAACTGAAAACACCGTTGTTTAAACTCAGTATACATAATTTCTTTCCTCATAAATTTGTTGTCAGTGACATCAAGACAAAACGGCACAGCTTTAACTCATTCCGCCAGCCCCAACACTCGGCAAGCATGGGTCGACCATGATAGTTCAAGTGTGGTGACAGAATAGCTTTGCGCCTATGGCGAGTATTCTGTATTCTGACAAACCATACATTTGCACAGTATCCAAACATCATTATTTGACTTCTAAGTGTGTTTTATATGTATGCATACTCGGTTAACGCGTTTTTCAACGATTATTTTTTAAATTTTATTTTTAGCCCAGACAAAAACTTAGAGGCTTTAACCTAAAACCCAGTTTCCCAATTTAGGTGTCACTTAAGGACTATGTACCGGTTGCTAGAGATGGACCATGTTAATTCAAGGGTAGTGCCAGATTAGTTAGGCGCCTGATGGCGCCAATATGATAATCTGGCACTACCCTTGAAGTGCTATGGTCTAGCCATAGCCTGCTGTAGTGCACACGGGCTAAATGGGTTAAGGATACCTGACAACCCACTAGCTGCAAAATTGTTTCGTGCATCAACTAAGGGAAAAAATCAAATAATGGTGTATTTTTCCCCGCAAAGATTCCTCAGAAGAAACTGATGACTATCTGATGTACCAACCATTTTTTTACACTGACGATAAGGAAAAACAGGGGTGCCTAAGAGCGCCCCGCGCGGTTTAGTTCAAATGACAATGTACTTAAACATGAGGACACTATGCTGGGTATGGTTGAAAAGAAACAACCCAATGCGCAAAAGGACAGTGGGCCGACGACGGTAGTGAATCGAAGGAGACAACCAGTGTGGTCCTAGCCAGAAGTCTTAGACTACTATTACGACAGTGGGCTCTGGGAAAATACGGGTCCAACTCCACTTGCAGGCAACTACAGGACTGAATTCACACTGGCTGTCTCTCAATGACGATTAGCTGCATTGATATCAGCCCATCCAATAACGGGGGGGGGGGGGGGGGGGGGGGGGGGGAGGGGGGAGGAACCAGTGTGAACTTTGTTTTTTCCCGAACATAATGCATATGAACTCTTACAACGATATTCACGCGTCTCATGAGCTAGTGCAACTGCGGGGGCTCATAAGGATCTATACCTCTTGCAGTTGGGTGATGTTCAAATCAGTTTTCTCGGCGCTGAAAGAGTTCAAATACAGCCGGAGATGCATGGTCGACTAATTTTACGTGATTGGTTTACGACAGAAGATCTCCTCCAGAACGGAAAAATCTTGTTATTTATGACATTTCCTACTGAAAAACAACTTGACTCGAGCACGTGCTAGTGGTGATCTTCTCCAAGAAAGGAAAACAACAGCAAGCAAACACTATCGAGCTGCACATGCGGGGACTCATGAGGATCTATTCCTCTTGCAGGCCTCTTGCTGGCCCTACTTTCCATGCATGTTCATTGAGCAGATTATGGTTTCTCCAGCGTTGAAGATTTCACTGAAACTCAGTCTGCGACCATTGGCATTGAAGGGTTAAAATTTCTCACAATCCTTCACTCGTAATCGTTTTGACAATAAAACGGACCGATGTAACCCTTTGCGTGTCGGTAGCGGTTTTAGTCGCGATGATTCCTGTAGGAATCATCGCGACTGGAACCGCTACCGACAAGCAAAGCGGTATTTTTTGTTTTAGTAGACGATTTCCGGAAATCAGAAGTAGGTCAAAATTACACATGTTTCAACGAAAACTGTGGATTAGCCAGGCCGAACAAACATGCAATAGAGTCGCATGTTTGTCCAGGCTTTTTAACTCATTCTACCCCAACACCGAAATCCCCAAGTTTTGCCGTTGTCCTCTGAAGACTGCACTCTAGTGCAGGACTTAGATCGACCATGATAGTTCAAGGGTGATGCCAGAATAGCTTGGCGCCCATAGGCGCCAAGCTATTCTGGCATCACCCTTGAACTATCATGGTCGATCCTTATCTTGCTGTGGTGTGTCTGGGGTAGAAAGAGTTAATCAGCCGTTTTCGTCCAAACACGTGCAATTTTCATCTACTTCTAACCGTTTTCGCGACAATGACATGATGTCTATGAAAATCTGTCACGCCGTACGTGTATAACAGAAAGCTTTTTCCTGTTCGTCTCCTCTTTTGCAGCGCGAAAAAGATAGTCGTTAACCACACGTCTGCTCGTATGCCTACTCTAGTCACATGGTTTGTAAAAGAAGGGTTGAAAAGGCAGGCCTAACATTGAGAATCCGTTTCATGGACGATATTTAGCAAATAAAGATTTATTTTCACTATCCCTTTAACCGCTTTCTTTCCAACGGACGTACATTTTGTTTTTGAAATCTTTTGTCATTCAACGACCCAAGAAACTTTGATGCATTGAATTGGTCTCAAGAGACATAGATCCTCATGAACCCCCGCAGTCGCGGGGGCTCATGAGGATCTATGTCTCTTGCATTTGGGTTGTGTTCACTTTTCTCGGCAGTGAAGGGGTTAAGCGGCATTTATCGCCGTTTTAACTGATCACACTTAGGCCGACCAAAACGTTGCTAAACGGACTCAAGGTAACATGTAAAACGTAACGGACTCACTAGACCTCATTCTGCAAACCCGCGTGTGCCGCACATATATTTCTGATGTTCAACCCCGGGATAGGTGGGACGACTGCATAGTTCATAACACCCCACACAAATTCAAAGTGAAGCTCAGACTACTCGAGCAATGTGTCCCTTGCTGTTTGAACAAGAAGCGAGGATAAAATCCTAGTAGACTTTGAAAAAAATGGGACACTGCTCTGGCCTCTGGGGTCGCCACGATGCAACACAGCAAGTGTACAGAAAACCAGCGGAGCAAACAAATTTAAAAGCCTAGCGTTGAATCATCTTTCAAAATAAAATGCGTGAAGAGGTAGCGGATCAGTAGTCTGTGACGCGCGGGCGGGGGGGGGGGGGGAGAGAGGCTTTTCTTTTTTATGGGTGGGTGGGTATGGGGCGGGGAGGGGGGGGGAGGGATAATTACTCGAGACAGAAGGCTCCAAGAGGCCTGACATTTCGAATGTCCACAAAATCAAACGCCAGGATAGTGTTGTGTGTGTGTGTAAGGGGGAGGAGGGGTGGGGTGGGGGAACCTTATTGTCACCATTGGCTTAAAAATCAAACGAAAGTTGTACGTTTTGTGTGTGTGCTTTGTTTTGTTTTGTTTTTGTGGTAGGGGTCCACTTTCCAAGAGGGGTGTGGTGGAGATAAGGTGGGAGTGAGTGGTTTTCAAACTCTCTAACTACAGAGTAAATGACATAACATTTAACCCATTCAGCCCTGACGCACTACAGCAGGAAATGGGTCGACCATGATAATTCAAGGGTAGTGCCAGATTAGCTTGGCGCCTGTCGGCGCCAAGCTAATCTGGCACTGCCCTTGAATTATCATGGTCGATCCATCTCCTCCAACAGGTGCATAGTCGTTAGATGACGCCTCCAAAATTTTGGAAATACGTGCGCCGGGCTGAATGCCGAGTGAAAAGTATTTCAAAGTATTTTGGATCGAGGGATGGAAGAGACTTTTCAGGACGGGACTTGGTGGGGCGCTTTCAATAGCACGCACTTGACTTTACAGGCGGGCACGCCCTGAACTCTGACATCGAAAAAGAACATTTAGAAAGGAGGTGTCACGAACCTATTAACCCTTTGGTTGTCGACAGCGCTTTTTGTTGTGGTGATTTCTGCAGGAATCATCGTAACAAAAGGCGCTACCGACAGGCAAAGGGTTCACCCATTATCGTCTGCAAAAGGTCGCTTTATATATTCACACAGGTACAGTCTATAAGAACAAGTGTTCGGACTTTGTCAGAGCTGACCTCGTTCTCGGTTCACGATTTTATTTGTAAATGAAACGTTCAAGATCTCCAGCCGTGAAAGGAATGTAGATACAAAGTTGTTTGGTAAGAGTCGTAGATCCTCATGAGCCTCCGCAACTGCGGGGATTCACGAGGATCTACACCTCTTGCAGTTGGGTGGTGTTCAATTTTTCTCGGTCATGAAGGGGCTAAGTGTCCGGAAACTGTCAGATTTTAGTGACTTGGAACTGAGTTGTCAATGTTATGATTAAAGCGACTTACTCCAGGCAGTAAAAATGTAACAGATCGCAATATCTCTTGTATAAATGTTCTAGGCTTAGTGTGTCTAGCACTTACGAAGACAAAAGGACTAACTTTACCACTACGCATAAATCTGAAAACACATTTCAGCACCATTTGTGTTTTTTATGCATTGTCAACACACCTAATGAACTTTAACATCAGTTTGGGCACGCAGCAAAAGCACACACATCATGGCACTTATTTATTCTGCGCAGCCGTTAGAGTGTCACTCTATTTTAGCCGTTTCTCATACCGAAAGCGTTGTAGTTATAGAACAGAGTGGAGTGATTGCCAGGTGGTGAGACGACGTGTGCTAAACTGGATCGTCCTGTGTCTAAATGAACCATAGCTAGACCTGTGTGCAGCGTTTCGTAACCATCTGTTACAGAAGTGCATCTTTAACAGTTACGGCGGTAGTGGGCCTTTAAATTATGAAATATGAACGGCGTAAAATGGAAGACTATACTGCTCTTCGTCGCTTTTGTACGCAGGGGAGTTCCTTCCGTTACGCTGAAAAGGCAGTGGTAAGTCTCTGGTATGTGTGCCCGGGCTACTCTGCAAAGGCAGTGGTAGGCCCGTCTCTGGTATGTGTGCCCGGGCTACTCTGCAAATGGATTGTGAAAAGAAGCGAGCCAGAAAACCCGTCTTTTTGAGACAAGATAACATTGGTATCGGCGAATTTTCGCAGTCAAGCCGCCTGCCACGCAGAAGATCGCTTTAACCATTTTAGCGCCAACACCCTACAGCAGGAGATTGATTGACCATGATAATTCAAGGATAGTGCCAGATTAGCTTATACTGATAGGCCCTATAAGCCGCATTTCCGGACAATGTGTTTTGGCGCCCAGTGTGGACAAGAGAGACGTCAAGTCCCTTGATGCCCGGATGGAAGGAGTTCCCAGGGCCAGGGGAATGTACCGTGACACCAAAAGCCAACTTGCGCCAAAGGTGCCCGTGTCAGAGCCCGGCTATAGGTTTTCCTTTTGTACTCCTCTATCGCTTTCGCCGACAGAGTCTTCGCCACTCAGTGTGTACAAAGAGAGACCCCAGACCCCTGATTGGCGTATGCGGCGGAGAGTTGGCAGGGCCAGGCCAGTGTGCTGGGTTACCAAGAGTGACACTTGCGGCAAACGGGAGCCCGTGGCAGAGCTTAGTCCATAGTTTCCCTTATATTGGCCCTATAAACGCCGGTTTCCGGACAAAGTGTTTTGGCGCCCAGTGTGGACAAGAGAGACGCCAGACCCTTGATGCCCGGAAGGAAGGAGTTCCCAGGGCCAGAGGAATGTACCGTGACACCAAAAGCCGACTTGCGCCATAGGCGACCGTGGCAGAGCCCGACGCCGCCATAGGTTTTCCTTATGTATCCTCTATCGACGCCTTCCCCGACAGTCGTCGCCACCCAGTGTGTACAAGAGAGACCCCAGATCCCTGATTGGCGGATGAGGGGAGTTGGCAGGGCCAGGCGGCCAGTGTGCTGGGATACCAAGAGTGACACTTGCGGCAAAGGCGCCCATGACAGAGCTTTGTCCAGTGGTTTTCCTTATATTAGCCCTAAAGTATAAGCGTTTCCTGACAAAGTGTTTTGGCGCCAATTGTGGACAAGAGAGAGCCAGACCCTTGATGCCCGGATGGAAGGAGTTCCCAAGGCCAGAGTCATGTACCGTGACACCAAAAGCCAACTTGCGCCAAAGGCGCCTGTGGCAGAGCCCGACGATAGGTTTTCCTTATGTATCCTCTATCGCCTTCCCGGACAGAGTCTTACAGTGTGTACAAGAGAGACCCCAAACCACCTTGATTGACGGATGCGGGGAGTTGGCAGGGCAGGCGGCCAGTGTGCTGGGATACCAAGAGTGACACTTGCGGCAAAGGCGCCCGTGGCAGAGCTCTGTCCAGCGGTTTCCCTTATATTAGCCCTAAAGTATAAGCGTTTCCTGACAAAATGTTTTGGCGCCCATTGTCGACAAGAGAGAGCCAGACCCTTGATGCCCGGATGGAAGGAGTTCCCAAAGCCAGAGTCATGTACCGTGACACCAAAAGCCAACTTGCGCCAAAGGCGCCTGTGGCAGAGCCCGACGATAGGTTTTCCTTATGTATCCTCTATCGCCTTCACCGACAGAGTCTTCGCCACTCAGTGTGTACAAGAGAGACCCCAAACCGCCTTGATTGACGGATGCGGGGAGTTGGCAGGGCCAGGCCAATGTGCTGGGATACCAAGAGTGACACTTGCGGCAAAGGCGCCCGTGGCAGAGCTCTGTCCAGAGGTTTTCCTTATATAGGCCCTGTAAGCGTTTCCGGACAAAGTGTTTTGGCGCCCAGTGTGGACAAGAGAGACGCCAGACCCTTGATGCCCGGATGAAAGGAGTTCCCAGGGCCAGAGGAATGTACCGTGACACCAAAAGCCAACTTGCGCCAAAGGCGCCCGAGGAAGAGTCCGACGATAGTTTTTCCTTTTGTATCCTCTATCGCCTTCCCCGATAGAGTCTTCGCCACCCAGTGTGTACAAGAGAGACCCCAGAGCCTTTATTGGCGGATGCGGGGAGTTGGCAGGGCCAGGCCAGTGTGCTCGGACACTAAGAGTGACACTTGCAGCAAAGGCGCCCGTGGCAGAGCTCTGTCCAAGGGTTTTCCTTATATAGGCCCTATAAGCGTTTCTGGACAAAGTGTTTTGACGTCCAGTGTGGACAAGAGAGACGACAGACCCTTGATGCCCGGATGGAAGGAGTTCCCAGGGCCAGAGAAATTTACCGTGACAACAAAAGGAAGGATTTTCTTTCTTTAATTTGCATGTTGTTGTCAGAAAGCTACATCACAGATTAGAGATAGATTAACCATTTTAGTTTATGGGTGAATCCAGAATAGCTTGGCACCTCAGGCGGCAAGCTGTACTGGCACCACCCTTGAACTATCATATTCAAATTATTTGTAAGCAGTAGTGTGTCAGGATGAATAGGGTTGAATAACACTTGCATTCCTCAAGTCATGTCCGCTGAAAGGTCCCGGTAAATCATAATCAAAGTGGCACAGGTGCAGTGCGTCTTGAATATTATATCATTGTTCAGATCGTCCTCCATAAGCAATAAATATCCCTGACCCCCATAACCTCCCCGCAGTCAAGGAGGCTCATGAGGACCTATGTCTCTTGCAGTTGGATTGTGTTTACTAATTTTCCTCGGCAGTGAAAGGGTTAATACTGATAGCCCGATTGGTTTATTAATCATTTTAGTTATTTTAAACCCTCGTGCATGCAGCCACCATTGCTATCATAGACTGGGGTCGAGTGACACCTGCTGAGTTTTGGTCACTTCCTTTAACTCATTCTACCCCAGACACACCACAGGTACATAAGGATCGACCATGATAGTTCAAGGGTGATGCCAGAATAGCTTGGCGCCTATGGGCGCCAAGCTATTCTGGCATCACCCTTGAACTATCATGGTCGATCCGTGTCCTGCACTGCAACGCAGTCTTCAGAGGACAACGGTAACATTTGGGGATTTCGGTGTTGGGGTAGAATGAGTTAAAACGACCTGCTCCAGGCAATAAAGAGTTAAACGTTCGCAATATCTCTGAATAAATGATCTTAGTATGTCTTACAATAATGCTGGACAAAAGGACTGACTAAAGTTATGACGTGTGAATGTCGTAAAATAAAAGTTGTTTTTTCCCTGCTGTTCCTCTCCTTTTTATGCAGGAGAGTTCCTTCCGTTACGTTCAAAAGGCAGTGGAAAATCTCTGGTATGTGTGCCTACTCACACGGATTGTAAAAAGATGGATAAACAAAAAGTCTTAGCGGAGGCAGAACAAACCCCGTTGTATCGGCGAAATTTACCTATCAAAGTCAGCAATTAAGCAGATCAGCGCTGGACAAACACACGGTTGGATCCTCTACCCCCTCCTATCAGGCTCTCAATCGCCAGCCCACAGAAAATACGCAGGCAAAGAACAAGATGATCATATACATCGCTTAAGGGATGTATATGATCGTCTTGGTGTATATGATCGTCTTGTTCTTTACCTGCGTATTGGCTGGCGATTGGGTGCCTGATAGGAGGGGACAGGGGCTCTAACCGTGTGTAGTGTCCAGCGCTGAGTAATTCCCCTTGGTATGTGTATTATTCTACCAGCGCTTGCCTCCTGTCTGCTTCGTGAGAATGGAGCAGATCGCTTTAAATTTCAGCGTGCGTACAAAAAAAGCTTTGCTGGTGGTCAGTTAAAGCTAATTACACACTTCTTTTTTTTTTACTTTACTTTAATCCCTTAAGTTCCTTGTGGAGCATAGGGCCTCAACAGCAGCTCTCCATCGCACTCGATTTTGGGCAGTTTTCTTGACAGTCCGCATTGTTTGAGTTCTTTTTCGCAGGATCGTTGTTACGATTGTGGTCGTGTTGTTCTGCGAGAGCATGCATGCATTCATCGTAGGAAACGATCCGATATTTATTTGAGCTATCATGATTACGAATCACGTACCTTTTTAGTAAAATTCACTATCGTTCGCATGGAGAGCAGAATTGATTTTTTTTATAATTTTATACACGGAGTTGAATCCCAAAGAGTATAGAAACCGACCACTGTTTTCTGTGAGCGTGAAGTTAGCGGCCAGTATTGTGTTAAGAGAACTAGTCTAACTTCCGGATAATTCAGGCAAGGTCGTGAACTGTCTACCATACTTTTGTGAGACGTCATAATGCACCGGGATTTCCCAAAATAGGGGCTGGAAATAGCAGCCAGATTTTTGTAAACCATTCTTGTGCATTCTTTTTCATTAATATTTATGAGTTTCGGTTACGTATTTTATTTTGATTGGTTATGTTATATGAAGTTGCTGGATTATTCTGGAAAGCACGACACTATATAAGAGAGGGGTAGGAAGCGCAAGTGTACATTGTTCAGTTGTAGAATTGCGATGTAACAGCGTCGGTACATTGTTCAGTTGTAGAATTGCGATGTAACAGCGTCGGTACATTGTTCAGTTGTATAATTGCAGTGTATCGTAAGCACATTGACATTGAGAGAGCTACGCAAGGTATCGTGGTTCATTGTCAGTGACGGAGTTATGCAGTATATGGTGATGTACATTGTAGGAGAGACGCATTGTGTCGAAGTGTAGACATTTTGCAGAGGAGACACTGCATCAGTGTTGGTGCATTTGTGAATGCATTGTGTGGAGATCGCATCGCTGCAATAAAATATTGTTGGAACTGTTACTCCAGTGTGGTCTACATCCTTAAGCCACGTGTGACGGGTTGCAGCTGAGTGAAATTTCTTTAAAAAAAAACCTTACGTGCGTGCGTCTGGTGTGTTTATCATACTACGACTACGACTCAACACCTAACAATCGTCTCCAGGTGGTTTTGGGAGCTGGTCTCTTCCCTTGGGGATTCCATTGTAGCGCGATTCGAGTGATATTATCCGACGGTTTCCTAAGCGTGTGGCCGATCCACTTCCACTTCCGACGCGCAATCTGTTACCGGGGTAATAGGTTCTTGGTTCGCTCTCTGCCATAGGTTTTTGTTGCTATTTTTTTTTTTTTCGGTCATCGGATGCGTATGATCTGGCGTAGACAGCAGTTTATGAATGTTTGAAGCCTATCCGACAAGGTGTTCGTCACTCTCCAAGTTTCTGAGCCATATAAAAGTACAGCTTTGACATTGCTGTTGAAGATGCGAAGTTTGTTTCTTGTGTAGAGGGTTGGGGATCTCCAGACGGATTTCAGGTTTATAAAGACTTGTCTTGCTTTAGCAGTCTTTGCCTTGACGTCTTCATCTGCTCCACCGGTTGTGGAGACGACGCTGCCCAGGTATGTGAAAGAGTTCCTTAAGGCTGCTTCCGTCCATGATGATTGGGGCTTCTTTTTTTGCGTTTATTTCATAATTTCTGTTTTCTCCTTGTTAGCATTTAGCCCGGCTTTTGCTGCTTCCGTGGTTAGTCGGCTTGTCTTTTCTTGCATATGTTGGTGTTTTTGCGACGTCAGGCAGAGGTCATGGGCAAAGTCAAGATCTTCGAGGCATTGGGTCAGTGTCCACAGGACTCCGGTTTTGTGGTTTTTGGTTGTCTCTCGCATGATCCAGTCTACAACCATCAAGAAGATCATTGGGGATAGCAGGCAACCCTGTTTGACTCAGGTCTGCACTTCAAAGGCCTCGGTGAGCTTGCCGTTGTGGATCACTTGGCATGTGGTATCGGCATACATTGAATAAGGTTAATGAAGGAGGCTGGTATGCCGTATTGTTGGAGTATTTTCCAAATGGTGTTTCTGTCCAAGCTATCGAAGGCCTTTTGAAAGTCAACGAAATTTAGGTAAAGGGTAGAGACTGCCATTCCAGGGATTGTTCGATCATAATACAATGGGTTGCGATTTGGTCGGAGGATGATCTGTCTTTTCTAAAGCCAGCTTTAAGCTTGCTGTCGACCGCCTCCTTCAGCCTTTCGATGATGATGCGGGTGAGGGTTTTACTAGGCACTGAGAGCAGCATGATGCCGCGCCAGTTGTTACACTGTCCTAGGTCTCCTTTCTTTGGGAGTTTCACCAAATATCCTTGTCTCCAGTTGGAGGGTATCCTCCCTTCTATCCACACTTTCTGTAGGAAAGGCAGCAGCATGTCGGCGGATGTCTTTAAGTCGGCCTTCAGAACTTCGGGCGTAATTCCATCGGGTCTGGTTGCTTTGCCATTCTTGTGTGTCTTAAGCGCCTGTATGATTTCTGTTCTTGTTGGTGGGTTTTCGTTCACGTCTAAAAGTTGTTCTGCCGGTGGGACGTCAGGGGTTGTGGTTGGAGGAGGCCTGTTCAGAAGTTCTTTGAAGTGTTCTGCCCATCGTTTCCTCAGTTCAACTTCTTTACTTATAGAGTAGCCTTCTTTGTCTTTAATAGACTTGTTTGTGTTAGGATTTATTCTCCCTGACGGTGTCTTCGTAACTTTATACAACGTATTGAGATCTCTTTTCTCAGCTGACTGCTCTGCTTCTGCTGTTAGTGCATCTTGGTAGAGCCTTTTGTCTTTCCTGCAATTTTTCTTCACTGCCTTGTTCAGGGCAGTGTATTGTTCTTTCAACTTTCTTTTTTCTTCTTCAACGTTGAAATTGTTCAGGGCTTGTTTTACTGCCTTTCTGTTTCGCACCAAGGTCCATGTTTCCGTTGTTATCCATTCTTTGTCTGTCCCTTCTCGTTTTCCCAGAACTTCTTCCGAAGTGTTGTGCCATGCCTCCTTCAGTGCGCTCCAATGTTCTTCTATTGGCGTGTTCTCTGATTTATTTCCTAGAGCTTCAAACTTGTTTTGTAGGTTGGTGGCAAATTGTTTTCTTTTTCCTTGTCTTTCAATTTGTGTGTGTTGAGTCTAGTGTGAGGTCTATCGCAGGTGTTCTTGAAGACCTTCAGTTTGATTTTTAGTTTTTCTTCTACGAGGTGGTGGTCAGAAGCACCGTCTGCACCACGCCTTGCTTTGCTGTCAAGTAGGCTGCGTCTTCACTTCCGTGAAATGCATACGAAATCAATTTGGTTTTATGGTTTGCCATCAGGAGAAATCCATGTTTCTTTGTGGATGCTTTTATGGGGGAATACACTGCCTCCCATCACTATATCATTGAAAGCACAGAAGTCACTGAACATTTTTCCATTTTCGTTCATATCCTCCATTGCCCACGATTAACGCTTTTCCTATATTGTCTGGCCCTATCTTTGGGTTGAAGTCTCCCATCAATATCTTGATATCTCTCTTCTTGGTTTTGTCTACGACGGTCTGAAGCATGTTGTAGAAATCTTCTTTGGTTTCTATTTTTGTATTGTTGGTCGGCGCGTAGCATTGAATAAGTATGACGTTCCTACTTTTTGCGTTAAACCCGGCTGTGATGATTCTGGGAGAGACGGGCTCCCATTCTATAAGGGACTTACTTAGCTGCTTTCTCTGTCATCATGATTGCGACTCCTTCTGTGTGGTCATTGGTGCCCTCTTCATGTCCTGAATAGATGATCTTTTCACCGCTGGTCAGGGTTGTCATACTGGCCCCATTCCACCTACTTTTACTGATTCCCAGGACTTCTAGCTTGTAGTTTCGCATTTCCCTTGCTACCTGGGCTGTCTTTCCTGTTTCGTACATTGTACGTACATTCCATGTTCAGTTCCTATATTTGAGGTTGCTTTCATCGAGAGAAGATACGTCAACTGCCTGGCTTCCCGAAGACTTTCACCAGTCAGTGTCATCGGCCCTCTTGTGAGGGTGTCTTCCTGATTCGAGCGTTCAGTTGAAGGTTTTGTTTTGCTATTCAGGTTTCTGTAGCGGCGTATGTTTTTTGCGGGGTGGGGTTGCTGGCCCCACGCCCAACCCTCCTCCTTTTTGATCCGGGCTTGGGACCGGCACTGGCGGAGTTTAATTACACATGAAGGCCGCTAAATATTAATGAATCCTCATTATAAAGTAGCCCTGCATAGTATCAGTTTGATATTACGAAGTACTAGGTGTTATAGTATAAGGAGTATTCCGATTGACTGACCGCCCGATTGATTGATAACTTGCCCGTTGTTTTGCGCACGTTGGACGTGTTGTCGGGAACTCTCTCCCATAGACATTAGACATTCTCCCTCATTCATGTGTGTGTGTTTCGTGTTAGGAATGTTCCTACATGGTGCGAGCAGGCGTTTATTTAAAGAGTGAGTGCGTTCTAATTTTCTCATTTTTAATATTATTTTTATGTGATGTAAAGCGCTCCGAGCTTGCTGTCCGTGGGGAAAGGCGCTATATAAAAACTATGTATTATTATTATTATTATTATTATTATTCACTGCCTTTAAATCTGCCTTTAAGCCAAAGTAGCTCGGTTCTTCGTGATTATGTACCTGTGTGTTTGTCTGTGTGTGCGTATGTATTTCAGAATCCTTTGTTTCTCTGGCTTTATGACCCCCTCCACTCCCACTCTTTATTTGTCAAGCGCTTAGAGGTTATTTTAGGATAAGCGCTATATAAGTAGCCATTATTATTGTAACCCCCATGATCCACATGCAGTACAATGTGTACACATGGACGGGGCACAACAGGTACTGGGCGGATTGAAGTAGGGAAAGACGAGGGAAAAAAAGATAGAGAAAATATAAATATGTGGAAAAAATAAAACGCTGAAGTTCTCAGTTGCAGTTGAAAATACTTATCTTTTATTACTACTAACTCACTGAAACGTCAACCAAAAATTTACTACACAACACCAAAAACCACTAATCTAATCAATCAATAACTCAAAAAATCTATTACAAAAAAATGACGAAAGAATTTCTAAGTGATGTTCAGGCTATCAACAGGAAAATGGGAAGTTGGCATACTGAGGTGGCAGAGCTATTTGGCTTTAGTCCGGGAAACTGGCATCCAGAAACCCTGAAGAAAAGAAAAGAAAATGCTTTATCTACTGTTGACCTAATTAAACACATTTCAATTCTCATCTTTAAAAACATTACATACAACTGCAAATTTATATACCAATATGTCACATCATAACAAACACACAGAAACACATCAACACTGACAACTAATAAACGCATATAGTGTCTCATGACTATCATCGACGGATACTACGAACTATAGAATGTAATCAATACTCACTGAGAATCTAATATATGTCAGTAATGGTCATTTATTACATACTACACACTTAGTCAACTGCACTCTATGACTATCTTCCATTCTGACGATATAATTTACACTAAATGTGTGCGCTGGGAAATCGTAAAGAAATCCCCACAACTAGTATAAATGTCAACAATTACAAATGAATTGTTATTACGTAGCGTTAACAGTGTACACTGCCGGCTATTCATGTTTTAAGAACACACTTTCCTCGTAAGCTTTTCTAAGTCCAACTGTCCTCATAACAGATACTCAAAACTTAAAATCGCAAATCCATCTTTAGACCTCAATCGTGAGTTATATAGTTCAAAGTATCTTATTACTAATACATAAAAACAACTACAGACACAAACAATTCCACATAAAAATACAACCCTAGAATCCTAGGTCTAATTCCTATAACTATGTTTACACCGGAAGGTGCTTTCCCAAGAAAACCCTTTCCGGCGATGACGTACAGCACGCGAGGAAAACCTCATTTACATATATGGCGCAACGTGGCTACAATGCTAAAAAAAAACACTGACTCGGCAGTCCGCTACGCACTGGGGCTGCCGACCCAGACCGCATTTTCCAAGCAACAATTATCATCCCCAGGGGAACAAACAAAACTTCCTCTAAGCAATATAAAACATTTTTTAAAAAACATCTACATGAAAACTGCATCGATCACAATCTTATTTCTACAAACAAGTGAATGCAAAAGTAACTGAAAAAAATCATCCAAGAGAAACTTCCAACACCTTCGGACAAAGTCTTAAAATATTCTAAACAACTACATATTAACTAAAAAGAAAACGACAAAGCATCTTTAAGGGCAAATTACATTCATAATAACCAACATCAATTGAATGCACCAGCTCCTACCTGATTTAAGATTTCAGCCAGCCGAACAAACACACCGGAGGAACGGTGAAAGCATCACCTACGTGCAGACTGTCAGGCACTGCTCTGAGCTTGGAAGACCCGGTGGCTAGCTAAAAACTGAACTACATTCCACTAAATTTCTTGGCTGACTACAAAGTTTACTGAGTGCATTAAAGCTATAATAACTATAAATAAATCAAACCTGAAAAAATAATGTATGTGCAATTGAATGAACAATTAACAATATCATTTTTTTTTCATTTTTCATTACGCCTGTCACCCCTCCCCGGGTGTAGGCCGTCGACGAGAGACCTCCAGCAACTCCTGTCCTGTGCTTCTCCTTCGATTTTACTCCAGGTGGTTCCCAGTCTCTTGATGGCTGCTTGGAGGTCTCGACGCCAGGTGTTTCTCGGCCTGCCTCTTTTCCTCTTTCCCTGGGGGTTCCATGACAACGCCTGCCTAGTGATACTGGAAACTGGCTTTCTCAGACTGTGACCAATCCATCCCTATCTTCTTCGCCCACTTTCATTCTCTGCTGTTATCTGCTCTGTTCTCTCCCAGAGTCTGACGTTGCTGATCTTCTCTGGCCAGTGGATTTTCTAAATTCTTCTAAAGCAACTGTTTATGAAGATCTGTACTCTGTTGACTGTGGTTTTTGTCAATCTCCAAGTCTCTGCTCCATATAGGAGAACTGCTTTTACGTTGGAGTTGAAAATCTGGACTTTGGTGTGTTGTGACAGCTCTCTGGAACCCCACACTTTTTTCAACTGGAGAAAGGCTGCTCTGGCTTTACCGATTCGTGCTCTGACATCTCCATCAGTGCCGCCTTTTTTGTCTATGATGCTACCGAGATAGGCGAAGGACTCCACCTCTTCCAACGGGGTGCCAGCAAGCAAGAATGGTTCTTCCCTGGTTGCGTTCACACTCATTGTCTTGTTTTCTTGTTTTCTGTTTGTGGATGGTGAGGCCCACTTGGGACGAGATGTCAGCAAGCCTCGTGGTCTTGTCCTGCATTTGTTGACGAGTGTGGGACAGTAACGCCAAGTCGTCTGCAAAATCGAGGTCGTCAAGCTGTGTCCACTGTATTCCACTTCGTCTGTGCTCTGTGGTCCTCTTCATGACCCAGTCTATGGCCAGTAGGAAGAGGAACGGAGACGGCAAACACCCCTGCCTGACACCGGTTCTGACCTGGAGCTCCCTGGTGAACTGCCCTTCGTGGATCACGCGACATGTCATGCCATCGTAGCTGCTCTTGATCAGGCGGACGAGCTTTGTGGGTACACCGTAGTGTCGTAGGAGTTTCCACAGAGTCTCTCGGTCCACACTGTCAAATGCTTTCTCGTTATCCACAAAGCTGACGTACAGCGGGAAGCTCCACTCCAGAGACTGTTCCACGATGATGCGGAGAGTGGCGATCTGGTCTGTACATGATCGGTTTTTCCTGAATCCTGCTTGCTGGTCTCTCAGCTGAGGGTCAACGGAGCTCTTCATTCTCTCCAGGATGATCCTGTTGAAGACCTTTCCTGGTACTGACAGCAAGGTGATTCCTCTGTAGTTGGAATACTTGCTGAGGTCGCCTTTCTTGGGGAGCTTGATTAGGTACGCCTCCTTCCAGTCAGCCGGCATCACCTCCTCTTCCCAGATATTTCCAAACAGTGGGCACAGCATCTCTACTGTTGTCTCTAGGTCTGCTTTCAGAGACTTCGCTGGGATGGGATGCCATCTGGCCCTGATGCTTTGCCGTTCTTCAAAAATGCCACTGCTCTTCTGATCTCTTCCCGGCTGGGTCCGTCACAGCTGATGGGTAGGTCGGTCTCTGCTGGCTGGATGTCTGGGGGGTCGGGTGGGCTGGGTCTGTTCAGTAACTCTTCAAAATACTCGGCCCATCTGTCGAGTTGGTCTGCTCTGTCTGCAATAGGCTTGCCTTCTTTGTCTATTACTGGTCTTTCTGTATGGCCATACTTGCCCGACAATCTTCTGGTAATGCCTGCTGCCTTTTCTGCCTCTCAGTGCTGCCAGGCTGTCTGTGTAGGCCCTCTTGTCTGCCCTGATACTCCTCTTCACCTCGCGGTTGGCTTCCGAGTATTCCTCCTGTGCCCTTGCTTTGGCTGCTCTCGTGCGACTGTTGTTGACAACTGCTTTCTTCTGCTTCCTCACTTCTATCTTCTTCAAGGTCTGTGCCGACAGCCAGTCCTTGTGATGGTGTTTCCTGAACCCTACAGTGTCTTTGCAGGTTGAGTTCAGCGCCTATCTAACTGCCTTCCACTGCTGCTCTGTGGTGACCGCCTCCTTTTCATTTACTAGCTCCTGTAGCGCTTGAAACCGGTTGGACAGCACCAGTTTGAACTCTTCTCTCACTCCAGTCTCTCTCAGGAGGCCTACATTATAGCGCTGTCTTCTTGTTGTCTCTGTGCGGCTTTTCTTTAACTTGAGCTTTATTTTTAAGGTAAGCAGATGGTGGTCTGAGGCGACATCTGCTCCCCTCCTCACTCGAACATCTTGAAAGCATCTTCTAAATTTCTTGCTAATGCAGATATGGTCTATTTGGTTCTCTGTAGTATGGTCAGGTGAGACCCAAGTTGCTTTGTGTATTCTTCTGTGTGGAAAGATGCTGCTTCCAATGACAAATCTGTTTAGAGCACAAAAGTCTACAAACCTCTCCCCGTTCTCACTCATCTGCCCTAGTCCCTGTCTCCCCATCACCTCTTCGTATCCGGTGTTGTCCTCCCCTATTTTGGCATTGAAATCGCCCATGACGATGGTGATGTCTCGCTCTGCATATTTGTCCACAGCACTCTGGAGTCGGTCGTAGAACTCTTGTTTCTCTTCCTCGTCACTGTCATTAGTGGGCGCATAACACTGGATGACGTTCAGCTTGATCTTTTTCTTGGTTCTAAAGGCTGCTGTGATAATTCTTGGCCCAAGAGGTTCGCAGCCCATCAGCGCTGTCTGTGCCCCTGGTGACAGCATGAATGCTACTCATTCTGTATGGGGGGCATTCTCCTCTTCATGACCTGAATACAGAATCATCTCCCCACTTAACAGCCTTTTCTGGCCAGACTGCGTCCATCTGGCTTCACTGATACCTAGCAGGGAAAGGTTGCACTTTTGCATTTCCGCTGCTATCTGGGCGGCCTTGCCGCTCTGGTACATGGTCTTGACATTCCATGTGCCCATGGTTGTGTCCCTGGATAGAGAGAGGCGGCTCGGTCCTGTGGCTTCCGAAGACTTCCGGCTTTCACCACAGGACGCCATAAATCTTCTGGTAGAAGAACCTTCCTCCTCCAGGAAAGGAATTGCTGTTTGTCTTTTCGTCGGCGTTTTTGTAGCTATTTCCTTATTTGCAGGGTGGGGAATCTACCCCCACGCCCAAACCCCTTACTAGGAGGACCAGGGGTTTTCTGTCGGGGTCACCTTCCCTTAGACCATGTTGATTCACGGCACCTTATTTCATTCGGTGCACCCCTCTCGCACCTATCCACCACCCAGGGGACGCGCCTCAACGCCATAATTATGGTCCCAGCGCGAGGAATTAACAATATACCGAGGGATTACTTTTTTTTTTACAGGCTCAAGGGTATGGGAAATCCCAGACACCTACAAAATACCAGTGAAATACCAGTGGAAGAATACATACTTGCACACAAAACATCTTTTTATTCTAAATATTCCTTACGTTATTTGTTTCTACAACTTTTCATAACTAACAAACTAACTTGTATTACATTTTAGACTGAATCAATCTCTGAACTTTTCGAGTTAAAAAAAACAAAGGGAAATAATCAAAAATTGGATTACCAAAACAATGTCAGCGGTTGCTTCCCTTGTTTAACGCATTCTTACCTAAAACGTTTCCATAGATCGGTAACAAGAAACTGTTTAAAAAACAGGGGCGGTTACATTATTATTATTATTATTATTATTATTATTATTATTATTATTATAAATTGACCGCTTTATTTCATCCAGTCATTTGGTTATTTAATCGTAATCATGATACGTGATCTATTTATACTGATCTTTCTGATTGATTGAAGTAATTGGTTTAGTTATTTAATCACCTCTGGTAATGTCACGGGCTGGGTTGCTGTAAAATAGTGAGGGTTCGTTTGAGACGAACGACTCCGACAACCAACGAGAGTTTAGTCCCTGCTGATAACCAGCTTGTAACCAAAGCATAGACAACCTTTTACACATCTTAAAAAAAAAATTAAACAAAAACTTTACACATCTCTAAGAAGCATAGATCCTCATGAGCTCGGTATAGTACGGGGTAAAGGAGGGGCCGATACTCTGCACGTGCTTGTGGATTCCAGCTTATGGCTACTCAGTGTTTGACAGTACCGGTGGCGGCATCCTCAAGGGGTTAACCATCGCGAAAAAACCGCGACCGACAGCCCAAAGAGTTAATATGGCGTATGTTTCTGATATCAACATGTAAACAAGTTCGATTGCTTGAGCAGCAGCAAGCTCCTGGGTCTGTAATAAGGGTGCATGTACCACCTCCACCCCCCCACCCCCCTCCCGCCTGAAGGTGGCAAGCTAATCTGGCACTACCCTTAAATCATCATGGTAGATCCATCTCATGCTGCAATGTATCGGGGATTAATGGGTTAACGTAAGTCAAAGAACACGTTAATACACCAGTGGCAGATTACTCTGTCCAGTAAAGCGAAAGACAGTCAGGCCATTTTTTTGTGAAAAGCCGCGGGGTTTTCATTGTATTTCAATGAAAAATGCAATAGCTGGGTTTATTTTTTCTCAGGCAGTGCACTCTTATCAACGATGTCACTGTGACGTCATGGGCGAAAACTTACAGTATCGGCTGTCGTCTCATCAGGAAATTCCAAAGGGTAATGTTTTGGGGTCAGTGCACGTGCACTCAAGTGGCTGAATCATTCCGACTGCAAAAGTCATATATTCTGATAAGCCCCTATACAAGATTGGAATTACTCTTGAATTCAGTGGGCATACATGATTGATATCTGCATACATCAGACGAGCAGATCGTGAGGTGTAAATGTACAACCATTACTAAATGGGCAAAAGAGACTTTTAGAAAAATAAAATGTAAGCAGAACTTTGAAATCGAATGACAAATCGGTTACCTCCTTCAGGCAACCTAAGTATAGGTCGCTGTGTCGATATTAACCGCTTTACCGCCGACAGTTATGAACTGTGTCTTAACTCATTCTACCCCAGACACACCACAGCAAGATAAGGATCGACCATGATAGTTCAAGGGTGATGCCAGAATAGCTTGGCGCCTATGGGCGCCAAGCTATTCTGGCATCACCCTTGAACTATCATGGTCGATCCGCTGTGTCCTGCACTGCAATACAGTCTTTAGAGGACAGTGGCAAAATTTGGAGATTTCGGTGATGGGGTAGAATGAGTTAAACACCATCGCAGGAACTCAAATCTGAAGGAGACCTGGACCCAGTAAGCAAGTTCCTCTGAGCCCATGACGGCCGCAGTGGGCCCGAAGACGTTTTGCTACCGGGGGGAATCAAATCAGTAAGCAAGCAAGCAGTAGTTAGCGAGCTGGGTCTGTCTGTCGGTAGTAAATTCTTCCGTCCGTCTGTCCATCCATCCATCCATCCATCCAAAACGTCATCAACCAAGCAATGCAGGAACAGCGAAATCAATCATGCAACCAAACAGCCATCCAACCATCAGCCGTCCGTCCGTCCAGCCATCCACTCACTTATTCACTCACTCACTCACCCACCCACCCACCCATCCATCCATCCATCCATCCA
>BTPG01000001.1:161748416-162155916 GCA_036245525.1 Semisulcospira habei | reverse complement strand
GTCAGTCATTCAATTGCCGCCCGGCACAAGCCGTTCCGCCACGTAGTGCGGTTTTTACTTGGCTCACGGTCCGCGTATCGTAATTGCCGGAATGCTTTGACTGCCGACTGACTTACAATAAGCGGCAGGTCGTCGCACTACTCAGTCGTAAGTTGATTCTAACAGTTGACTCCAGTCAGTCATTGCCGCCATCAGTTATACATATTGACGCGCGTGCGTGAGTGAGGGCCGCTGGAAAAGATGTACACGACTTCTGCAAACTGAATATCAGTTTTGAATGGCAGCAGTTGTCTCCCATCCTCATCAATCATCTTCAGATCCGTTTCGTCCTAGGGACTTGTTCTTAGTTGCGTTTATGAATGAATTTGCATATAATCTATGCACATAATAATATTTTTGTTGCGAAAATATTGTTTCATTAAAAAAAAATCCCATGCATAACTACATATACTCTTTACGTAAACGAATATTTACTTTAAAGTGAGTGCGCATGCGCCGGCATTTAGTTCCGGTGCCAACTGAAACCTCGCTGCACAGAAGACGATCGTAGTGAAAGCACACCATGGCATCTCTAGCCTCGCTTTCCACCAAAGTGGCCCAGAAGGCTGCATTGAAAACTCTTGTAAGTTATTGTTATTTATATATTCGTCATTTTTCCCCTGGAACATTCCTAGATTCGGCGAGTTTACACGGCTGGGAGGGCTTGACCTATAGTGCCCTGCAAGCAAACTATGTTGTGCAACGGATGTCACCAGGAAATAGTTTTGTTAATTTCTTATGTTCTGTGCTTAAAAGGTTTGTAATTCGTACTGTTCCTTTAAGCCCGCTGCATTGCTCTTGTTGTCATGCATTTTTTTTTATATTGCGTTTGACTGATTATATTACAGTACTTACTACTTGCCGGATTTATCATTTAGTCCTTGTGTAATATCCGACCTTGCACTTGGTGTGTTCAGGTCGTCCGGTCAAGAACGAAGAAGGTGAAACTAGAACGCGAAAGGCCACCGTTGCCCCAGCATTTTAGTTTCTCCCTTGAAAACACAGCAATGTTCATTCTATTTTATCAGGATTCGTGCACAATTTCAAGATAACTGCAATATCACTAAACAAGTCTTCACCCTGTACAAGAACAAAGGCGAGAAGTCTGACTGTTCCAACTATCGGGGAATTACCCTGCTGTCCATTGCTGGGAAAATCCTTGCAAGGCTGCTCCTGAATCGGCTGGTACCTGCCATCGCTGAAGACCAACTCCCAGAGGGCCAGTGTGGCTTCAGAGCAAACAGGAGCACCACCGATATGGTCTTTGTGCTGAGACAGCTACAGGAGAAGTGCTGCGAGCAGAACAAAGGGCTGTACGTAACATTTGTCGACCTAACAAAAGCGTTCGACACTGTGAGCAGGCAAGGCATGTGGCAGATCCTGGAGCGACTTGGCTGTCCCCCAAAGTTCCTCAACATGATTGTCCAGCTACACGAGGACCAGCAAGGCCAGGTCAGACTCAACAATGACCTCTCAGAACCATTCCCCATTCTCAACGGCGTAAAGCAGGGCTGCGTGCTGGCACCGACCCTCTTCACCATCTTTTTTAGCATGATGTTGAAGCAGGCCACAGTGGACCTCGATGATGACGATGCAGTGTACATCAGGTATCGTCTCGATGGCAGCCTGTTCAACCTCAGACGACTGCAGGCCCACACGAAAACCCTAGACCAACTGATTCGTGAGCTGCTTTTTGCTGATGATGCTGCCCTCGTTGCACACACAGAGAAAGCCCTGCAACGCATCACGTCTTGCTTCGCAGATGCTGCCCAGCTCTTTGGACTCGAGGTCAGTCTGAAAAAGACAGAGGTCCTCCATCAGCCGGCACCCAAGACAGTGTATCGCCCTCCTCACATCACCATTGGCGAGTCTGAACTAAAGTCAGTGCACCAGTTTACTTACCTTGGCTGCATTATCACGTCGGACGCCAAGCTGGACAAGGAGCTTGACAGCAGGCTGGCAAAAGCGAACAGCGCTTTCGGGCGACTTTTCAAGCGGGTGTGGCACAATCAACAGCTGAAAACAGGCACCAAGATCAGCGTGTACAGAGCTGTGGTCCTCACCACCCTGCTGTATGGTTCCGAGTCCTGGGCCCTCTACCGCAGCCAACTACGACTCCTCGAACGCTTCCACCAGCGCTGCCTGCGCACCATCCTGGGCATTCACTGGAGTGACTATGTCACCAACGTCGAGGTCCTTGAACAGGCTGAAACTGTGAGCATCGAGGCTTTGCTGCTGCGGACACAGCTCCGCTGGGCGGGGCATGTCTCCAGGATGGAGGATCATCGCCTACCAAAGATCACCCTGTTCGGCGAGCTTGCTACTGGACACCGTGACAGAGGGGCACCAAAGAAGAGATACAAAGACTGTCTCAAGAAGTCACTTAGTGCCTGCCAAATCGACCACCACCAGTGGTCTTCGCTTGCTGCGGACCGTGACACCTGGCGCTCCACCGTTTACAAGGCAGCTGTCTCCTTTGAGGACTCTCACAGAGCTAGCCTTAAGGACAAGAGGCTCAGGAGAAAAAACAGAGATGCCGCAGCTCAGAACCCTGACCAGACCTTCCCCTGCAGCCACTGCGGTCGAACCTGCCTGTCTCGGATTGGCCTCCGCAGCCACGAACAAGCCTGCAGACGTCGTGGGCAACTCCTATAAAATCTTCGTTTGCGAAGTCAAGCCAAGAGAATATCCGACCTTGCACTTGGTGTGTTCAGGTCGTCCGGTCAAGAACGAAGAAGGTGAAACTAGAACGCGAAAGGCCACCGTTGCCCCAGCATTTTAGTTTCTCCCTTGAAAACACAGCAATGTTCATTCTATTTTATCAGGATTCGTGCACAATTTCAAGATAACTGCAATATCACTAAACAAGTCTTCAGTAAGTTGAAGTTGGTCAACAGACAAGAGAAACTAAAGAAACTTTATTACAAATCATAATGCATTAGGCCTGTCAGGAAATTTGATAAAATGAATAAACATGATGTATTACATAATATGTTATTGGTAGCAGGGGTTTGTGAGCCTCGGGAGGTCAAAGGAACCATTGTAGTTTGTACCCATAAGGCTAAAGGCCTGAGGGGTATACCGTATAGTGGTGCCTTTGGCTGAAGGCCAGTACAAGCGTCCGTGCAGCAAGCCTCTGCTACCAATAACGTATTTGTTTACATTTCTTCACTATTTTCCTAAAAGAAATTTTAAAAAAATCTTCCGACCCGGATCATGCCAAACATGACTGACGTCAAAGGATAAACAGTAGACCTATTATGTAATTTAAAATCTTTCATGGCATTGCTGTCTCCATTAGTCTGCCTGTTGTTTAGAAAAAACACTAAGTAACTTTGTACTTTAAAATGTTTTGGTGATCTGTTATTGAACAAAACTGGCATCCAGGACACGTCACAAAGAGGGCTACAAGTAGTCGGTCATTTGTCGCTACAAGGGTTTTTGTAGCCCGGTCACATGGTACGGTTTGCCCTAAAGAGACAGGTCGTGCGACGTAGGGATGAAAACAATTTTTAAAATTTCATGACGTTACCGTCTCACGTACTGAGTGTGCTTGTTGTTTTGAACAACACTAAGTAACGTTTTACTTTAGAAGTTTTGGTGAGATTGTGTAGAACAAAACTCCCATCCATGATGCATCACAAAGTCTGCCATTTGTTGCTACAAGGGTTTTTGTAGCCCGGTCATGTGGTACAGTTTGCGCTAAAGGGATTGGTCATGTGACGTAGGGTTGAAAACAAAATATCTTTATGCTTTGGTACACACATGAGCATGCATACACTTAACCTTTTGACGATGGAACACACATATGTGTGCCCCAAGCAAAGCTCCGTTGCCGACGGGACGCACACATGTGCGCTGGCCTAGTTTCCCCATTGCCAATACCGGCAGTATGGTCTAAGGGAAGCAATCTACTATAATATGTCAAGCACTCATTTCTTTACTTGTAGAGTGACTTTTCTTGTTTGTATGGGCTGAAACCAACAAATCAGAAGCTCTAATACAAAACGTCCCCATGTGCAAAAAAAAATGGCGGATTTTGGTGTAAAAACTTTTATGTGAGAAGAAACTTTTCTGTTGTGCCTTTCTTTCTGGATTATTTACTGGTGACACACTAGAATATGTCTCTGGAATGCTAGGTGAGTGTAATTTTCACACTCTGGCTAACTAATACACTAACAGCATCTTCAGTTTCAGTGGAACCCAGTGTGAAACTGTTTTTGATTTTTGGCTTCTTACCCCATCTTCTTTGTACACCTGTAAAATCTTAACATTACAAAATATCTTCTTCAGCATAGTGTCTACGAGTTCACCTTGAATTGCTTTTTCCACTGATACCAAATATGTTGGGGTATGATAAGATTTTTACAACAGACAAGGCCAATGAAATTTGTCAAAATTACTACGGTAGCAGGGAAAAATCAAGTTGGCAGACTACGGTGGCAAAAGGTTAAACCATGCAAGAGCAGTTTTCAGTAACTATAATATTAGCAATTTCCTACACTTTATCTATTGCGAGTGCCAGTTAACTTAATAAAACATTGTATGCTTTGTAGAACAAATGTTTGCATTTAACTGATTATACACACTATCCAACTTTGGTGCCAGTTTTAGGTAATGCACTTTATAAATTTGAGATATTAAGTGATCTAATATCTAAATTCCTCAATAGCTGAGCTGATGTCCCTTCACATGGCATAAATGTTCTGTGTTTGCAGTCTTGTACTGTGTCAGAGTGCATGCATGTGTTTCATATCAGCATGCATGTTAAGTTCAGCTCAGTGCGCTTTGAGCTGATTTACAGAATTGGGTAAAGTGCATACATAATATCACAAGGGCCTGACGATAGTGCTTTGACTAATGCAAATCCGCTGCACCACCACCTACTAACTAAGCTTGTCAGAATACAAGGGAGGAAACGAAAGGCACACAAAGCGACGAAGCACTGCGATTCCAGAGCAGTTTTTAATCCTGAAAGCAACCATCTGCCTAAAACCTCGAACTGAACAAACGTGGTAGATATTTTGCCACAAATCTATTCTATACCAACCTTGTCCTCCGATCAAAACTGATAGTTTAGTATCAAGGTGTTTTTGCACAGTCAAGCATCATTCATAGCAGACGTCGAGTTGTAGGGTTTTAGATGTGGCTGGAAATAAGCCCCTTGCTCATTTTTCATTGATTTATGTAAATTAGCTATAGATCCAATGAATTTAAAACAAGAGTGCGTCTTACTGTCGACATGTACTTGTGACCTGCACTCATGCAGCAGTCGCTTTAGGTATGTATGTCCCCTAGCCTGAAAAGATCTACTTTAATGGAGTCTGATTTAAACACTGTTCAGTTGTCTTGTCAGTATCTTTTCAAGTAATTCACTTCGACTTCAGACTAAAAACAGCAGAAAACAATGGATGCACTGCAGTGCATAGAGGCCTCTTTCACGGCACTCTACTAAAGAGTTTAACGTTCAACTCTAGATGTTGAGAAAGAGGTCCGGGGTACTTCCGGCCACAGCTAAAATTTTGCGGGTGTGCTTCATTTCCTCTCTTGTATTCTGACTTGAGCTATACATGTACGCAGTGGCGCAGCAGATTTGCATTACACGTCAGGCCCTATATTATATATAGGCTTTATGGCTGGTATTATAATTATTAAATCCATTTGTTTCTTATGAGATGACCATACAATTATTTCTTTCTACTATTTTGTATTGTACAGTTAGGAACCACTCCAAAGTGTATTGCAGCAAAGCGTGATTTTCATTTTCGTATCCATGGCCGGAACACAGATGCTAAAGTATCAGCAGGATCTGGGGTAAATTGTTTTCACTATGTAGTTGCTCTTGTATGTTTAGAATACATAGATATGTTTTTAAGTTCTGGTATTAAAGTTGTACTCTACAATTAGTGTTGATAAATTTTGTCGTTAGCAGTTTTTATCATGATTTCTTCCGCAATCATCATGACAAAAATTACTATCGACAACCAAATGCACTGTTTCAAATCTTTTCTGCTTAGCAGGGTAAATTGTCTTAGACTTTCTTTTTTTGGGGGTTAAATGAGGGGATATGAAATGTTACATGTTTCATAAACAAATTGTCTCATGATTATGTTGTCTACTTTATGAAAAAAATTAAGTCAGGTTCTGATTATTCTCTTGTTGTGTGTGGTGCATTTAATTTTAGGTCGTAGCTTATGGGTGGATTTTGTTACCAATATTTTTCGTCAAAGAAACTCGGTACAAAATTGTTTCAGCATTCCTTTGATAAATTCCATTCTTTACCAGACCTATCCCCTCCACCACCACACCTCCCCTCCCCCCCCCCCCCCCCCAACATTCCCCCTTTTCTGTGGCTACAGTGCCTTCATTACCCTGATTGTGAATGACGAATGACAGGTGTCTCGTGACTACCCAGTCGTGGACCACACTTACGATGCAGTGGTGGTGGGTGCAGGAGGAGCTGGATTGAGGGCTGCATTTGGCTTGGCTCAGGAAGGATTCAAAACGGCCTGCATCACTAAGCTCTTTCCCACACGCTCACACACTGTGGCTGCTCAGGTTTGTGTGACAGCCGGTTGTTTCTTAATCTTAGGGTGGTGTCAAGTGTTACTGCCTCGTTTGCAGAGGTTTTTGGCTCAAGTGCGAGGCAAAAGTGAGTCTGTGTTCTGGGCCAGTGGTCGTCCGGGTACCATCGTCTGTCTCTTGTGGTAAAATGTTTAACATTGGCGTTTTCTCGGAGACTATTCAAGCCAAAGTCTTCAAACTTGGCCCAATACTTTGTGGCAAGACCTTTCTAAACATACCAATTTGAGTGACCTCTCACAAAGGTCAAGATCACAGGGGATCAAGAAATTATTTTTTTTTTAAGCTATATTGTGACATATTTTATTTTTTCTCAACTTAAATCCAAACTTGGCTGAAATATAACTGAAGGAAAGACCTTTCTATGCATACTAATTTGGTTGATCCCTCGGAAAGGTCATGGGTTACAACTACAAGAATTCAGAAAAATTAAATAGGAAAAAAAATAGCCCTATTTTGACAAAAGATCATTTTTTTCTCAATTACTATTCACAACTTCAGACCCAAACTTGGTACAATGATACCTGATGCCTATCTCTGCATACTAATTTGGTTGATCCCTCGGAAAGGTCAATGGTCACAAGAGCTCCTGAAGGAAATAGTTCCAGAATAGGCATATTTTGACCAAAAATGTTTTTCTCAAATACTATTCACAGCTTCAAGCACAAACTTGGTACAGAGATACCTGATGGTAAGACTTATCTATGCATACCAATTTGGATGTCGCCTCGGAAAAGGTCAAGGTCACAAGAGATCAACAAATCATGTATAAAATGCCAATTTTGATAGAATTGTATTTATTATCAACATTTTTGCAAACTTTGCAATCAAATTTGGCACAAAGGTAGCTGATGATAAGACCTTCCGATGTATACTAATTTAGTCGAATCATTGCAGAGGTCAGGGGTTTCACAGATGTGTGAAACTTAATAAATTTTGAGAAAACGGATTTTGTTGGTGCAGAAGCCATCCATTTACTTAGTGTCACACATGTGTGGATCGGTCATACACGTAAACCATAATGGCTTTGCCTTTCTTGTTGTTCTTTTTCTGCATTCCCAGTTCACTGATCTTAAAATAGATTTATTTTTGGCTCACGTAGGAAGCAAAAGCAAGTATGTTCTGGGCCAGTGGTCGTCCGTGGTAAACTTTAACGTTGGCATTTTCTCAGAGACTATTCAAGGCACCGTCTTCAAACTTAGCCCAGGGATACATTGTGGTAAGATCTTTCTAAACATACCAATTTGAGTGACCTCTTATAAAGGACAAGGTCATAGGCGATCAGGAAATAGGTAAAAAAAAAATAGCAATATTTTGACAAAATTTATTTTTTCTCAAATACTATTCACAATTTCAAATCCAAACTTGGTACAAAGATACCTGGTGGTAAGACCTTTCTATGCATATTACAGTGGAGTCCAGTTTACATGAATTTCCGGTTAACATGAACCGTTTTTGCGTTCCAGGCTGACGACCTTCTTATTCTGTATTAAAATTTCACTGATAACAAGAAATGCTTAACACGAAATTTTGCTTTATATGAAGCTGGTTTCGGTTCCCAACCAGGGCAATTTCACTATTATTCACCTGTTTAACACGAACACACATTCCATTCACCGAAAACCAATTTACGTGTTGCACTCGCACTGTAGTACACGACAGATCAGAGCGAACTCTAGTCTGTGATTGGCTGAATAGCCTTCGGTTGTTGTAATCCGTCTTCTCACTGGCTAGCGTTTCTGAACTGTATTCATGTTGTTTGCCAACACAACCTTTTTAGTTACCGATGCAGGATTGTACTTCAGCCTGTGTTGTTTTTACCTGATGGATTGTAACTTACTATGGATTTTACCTGATGGATTTTACATTAAATACGCGAGCTGAACACGTTTCCTTGTGTTTTCCTAGCAAGCTGAAGGTATGCATATAAAGTACAACCCGTATGATAATGTGCACTTTTAACCTCGTACTCATTCACGCACACATCTCTTACACACTTTCTCCTTGAGGGCCGTGATCAATTTTTGAGGCCATATTGGTTAACACGAAATACGTTTAACACGAAGTGATTTTCTGTGTCCCCAGAAATTTGTGTTAAGCGGACTCCACTGTAATTTGGTTGAACATTCGGAAAGGTCAAGGGTCACAAAAGATCAGGAAATAGGTCCAAAAGCCATAACTTCAAACCCAAACTTGGTACAGAGATACCTGATGGTATGACTTTTCTATGCATACTAATTTGGATGACCCCTCAGAAAGGTCAAGGGTCACAAGAGATCAGCAGATGTGTGTTAAATGCCAATTTTTGATAGAATTGTATGTATTATCAACATTTATTCAAACTTTTCAATTAAATTTAGAATAAAGGTAGCTGATAAGACCTTCCTATGTATACTATTTAGTCAACTCATCGCTTATGGCGGGTTGACAGATTTGTGAAAAATGCATAAATTTTGCTGGTGCAGAAAGATAGTTTGTAGTGAGACCTTTATGAACATAACGGTCTGAGTGTCCTCTCTCATAGGTCAGACAACTTTTCACTTTTTCTGTCATGTTGCATTTTATTACGGTCATGTTGTCAAGATTTGTCATGTTGTGAAGATCTATGACAGATACTTGGAAACCTTAAAATCCACATAAGCAGTCTGGGGCATGATCTAGTAGTGTGTGTGTGTGTGTGTGGGGGGGGGGGGGGGGGGCTGCACGTGAGCCTTGATGGTTTTGCCACTCTTGTTATCATTTTCAAATATCTGAAAGTGTACAGTGAATTTTACAGTGATTAACCCTGCTTTTTAGCCCCAACACCCTACAGCAGGAGACTGATTGACCATGAGGTGGTGAGATGAATTTCTCTTTTTGATATAATAAAGTATTCTTATTTTTATAATTCAAGGGTGGTGCCAGATTAGCTTGGCGCCTTCAGGCGCCAAGCTAATCTGGCACTAACCTTGAATTAGCATGGTTAATCCACCTCCTGCATCTGGTACATTGTTGCTCGGTAACTCTTCCAAAGTTTGGGGAAAGCACCTGTGGGGCTAACAGGGTTAAATATGTGTATCTCTCATTCTCTGCTATGTGGCATGTACTGATGTAGTACTGTCTTTATGACGGAATTCGGAAACTTACAGTTAACCCTTATCATTCAGAATACACCAGTGTGTGAAATAAGTGTGACTAAAATAGTTCAAGGGTGGTGCCAGAATAGCTTGGCGCCTAGCTATTCTGGCACTACCCTTGAACTAAAGCCATTGGTCCCTATCCTTATCTGTAAGAACTATAATGTAGCTTGCATATGGCAGTGTACAAATTTGAAGCTTTTAGCCTCAGTATGATATGGGTTAAGAGTGACCAAACATTTCTTCTCAGATGTGGCAGTATGCCACAAAGCAGACATGTTTAGTCGTTGTTCATTGTGTCTTTTCAGTTTTCTCTTTATATAATTTGTAACTGATTCCATAGTCTGTAGAAGTGATAATAACAGTGTTTACAGCCTGATAGCTGCTCGGTTGTCATTCTTTCTTACTTACGCCTGTCACCCCTACCCGGGTATAGGCCGTCGACGAGAGACCTCCAGCGACTCCTGTCCTGTGCTTCTCCTTCGATTTTACTCCAGGTGGTTCCCATTCTCTTGATGTCTGCTTGGAGGTCTCGACGCCAGGAGTTTCTTGGCCTACCTCTTTTTCTCTTTCCCTGGGGATTCCATGACAATGCCTGCCTAGTGATACTGGAAGCTGGCTTTCTCAGACTGTGACCAATCCATCCCCATCTTCTCCGCCCAATTTCATTCTCTGCTGTTATCTGCTCTGTTCTCTCCCAGAGTCTGATGTTGCTGATCTTCTCTGGCCAGTGGATTTTCAAAATTCTTCTTAGGCAACTGTTTATGAAGATCTGTACTCTGTTGTTGACAGTGGTTTTTGTCAATCTCCAAGTCTCTGCTCCATATAGGAAAACTGCTTTTACATTGGAGTTGAAAATCCGGACTTTGGTGTTTTGTGACAGCTCTCTGGAACTCCACACTTTTTTCAACTGGAGAAAAACTGCTCTGGCTTTACCGATTCGTGCTCTGACATCTGCATCAGTGCCGCCATTTGTGTCTATGATGCTCCCGAGATAGGTGAAGGACTTCACCTCCTCCAACGGGGTGCCAGCAAGCAAGACTGGTTCTTCCCTGGTTGCGTTCAGCCTCATTGTCTTTGTTTTCTGTTTGTGGATGGTGAGGCCCACTTGGGACGAGATGTCAGCAAGCCTCGTGGCCTTGTCCTGCATTTGTTGATGAGTGTGGGACAGTGAGTAATGCCAAGTCATCTGCAAAATCGAGGTCGTCAAGCTGTGTCCACAGTGTCCACTGTATTCCACTTCTTCTCTGCTCTGTGGTCTTTTTCATGACCCAGTCTATGGCCAGTAGGAAGAGGAACGGAGACAGCAGACACCCCTGCCTGACACCGGTTCTGACCTGGAGCTCCCTGGTGAACTGCCCTTCGTGGATCACGCGACATATCATGCCATCGTAGCTGCTCTTGATCAGGCGGACGAGCTTTGTGGGTACACCGTAGTGTCGTAGGAGTTTCCACAGAGTCTCTCGGTCCACGCTGTCAAATGCTTTCTTGTAATCCACAAAGTTGATGTACAGCGGGGAGCTCCACTCCAGAGACTGTTCCACGATGATGCGGAGAGTGGCGATCTGGTCTGTACATGATCGTTTTTTCCTGAATCCTGCTTGCTGGTCTCTCAGCTGGGGGTCAACGGACCTCTTCATTCTCTCCAGGATGATCCTGTTGAAGACCTTTCCTGGTATTGACAGCAAGGTGATTCCTCTATAGTTGGAACACTTGCTGAGGTCACCTTTCTTGGGAAGCTTGATTAGGTACCCCTCCTTCCAGTCAGCCGGCATCACCTCCTCTTGCCAGATCTTTCCAAACAGTGGGTACAGCATCTCTACTGTTGTCTCTAGGTCTGCTTTCAGAGACTCTGCTGGGATGCCATCTGGCCCTGTTGCTTTGCCGTTCTTCAAAAATGCCACTGCTCTTCTGATCTCTTCCCGGCTGGGTCCGTCACAGCTGATGGGTAGGTCGGTCTCTGCTGGCTGGATGTCTGGGGGGTCGGGTGGGCTAGGTCTGTTCAGTAACTCTTCAAAATACTCGGCCCATCTGTCGAGTTGGTCTGCTCTATCTGCAATAGGCTTGCCTTCCTTGTCTTTTACTGGTCTTTCTGTATGGCCATACTTGCCCGACAATCTTCTGGTAATGTCGTAGAGCTGTTTCATGTTGCCGCTGCCTGCTGCCTTTTCTGCCTCTGCTGCCAGGCTGTCTGTGTAGGCCCTCTTGTCTTCCCAGCCCATCAGCGCTCTCTGTGCCACTGTTGACAGCATGAATGCTACTCCTTCTGTATGAGGGGCGTTCTCCTCTTCATGACCTGAATACAGAATCATCTCCCCACTTAACAGCCTTTTCTGGCCAGACTGCGTCCATCTGGCTTCACTGATACCTAGCAGGGAAAAGTTGTACTTTTGCATTTCCGCTGCTATCTGGGCGGCCTTGCCGCTCTGGTACATGGTCTTGACGTTCCATGTGCCCATGGTTGTGTCCCTGGATAGAGAGAGGCGGCTCGGTCCTGTGGCTTCCGAAGACTTCCGGCTTTCACCACAGGACGTCATAAATCTTCTGCTAGAAGAACCTTCCTCCTCCAGGAAAGGAATTACTGTTTGTCTTTTCGTCGGCGTTTTTGTAGCTATTTCCTTTTTTGTAGGGTGGGGAATCTACCCCCACGCCCAACCCCCTTACTAGGAGGACCAGGGGTTTTCTGTCGGGGTCACCTTCCCTTAGACCATGTTGGTTCACGGCACCTTATTTCATTCGGTGCACCCCTCTCGCGAGGGACCCCCCTATCCACCACCCAGGGGACGCGCCTCAACGCCATATGGTCCCAGCGCGAGGGGTTGTCATTCTGAGCTGCTCTATTGTCGTTCTGATAAAATGTGGGGTTTTTTTTTGTCACGACTAGACCTTAACAATGCAAAGTTTTCTTATAATAAATATTGGCTCGTCTCCAAATGGATTAAGTTTAGTATTTGTGAGAAATCATGATGAGGTTCATTTAACCCGAAGGCTGCATTTTGGAGGTGTCACCTAAGGATTTTGTACCACTTGCAGGAGATGGATCGACCATGATAATTCAAGGGTAGTGCCAGATTAGCTTGGTGCCATCAGGTGTCAAGCTAATCTTTCATAGTTACCTTTGAATTATCATGGTTGATCCATCTCTTGCTGTACTGTGTTGGGACTAAATGGGTTAACACCCATGTAGATGCAGCCACTGGTATTGTAAACAGTATGGTGGCTGTATGCACAAGGGGGCTCATGAGATTGTTTTCTCAACAGAACAATTTTCTTCACACCAGCAACTTGTCTCCCTGCATTCTACATATTGTGTCCATACATTATCATTCATCGTTCTAACAGTTTCGTTGTTATTTTCCACCAGGGTGGCATCAATGCTGCATTGGGTCACATGGAGGAAGATGACTGGCGATGGCACTTTTATGACACTGTCAAAGGATCTGACTGGCTGGGAGACCAAGACGCCATCCACTACATGTGTGAGGAGGCCCCTAAGGCTGTTATTGAGGTGGGCAGTAACTTCTCAAGTTCTGTAGCTGGTATGTCAACTCACTTGTGCACGCAATCACCAGTACTGGTTTACAGTATTGATGGATGCTTGAACAAGGGGCTTTGAAACTTGAATTGGGGTTGAATCAATGTCTTAGTATGTGTGTGATGTGTCTCTGTCATGTGAAATAAGTTTTCACACTGTGAAGTCACTGTAAATGAATATAAAGTGAAAATGGGATATAAGAAATTTTAGTGGGCCCTTGTTCTGTTTATATTGAACTTTAGTTTGTTAGAAGCAGAGTAATTTTAGAATGTACTGTAAGCTTAAGCTCGTGACTTCCATCTTAACTGCCCATTGAAAGCAAATGACAGAAATTCCATTTTTGTGAAAAGTGAGATTTTCATTGTATTACAAGTAAAATATTACTTTTCACAAAAACGGACTGACTTTCAGTTACTCAGACCTGCCAACCACTACAATTTTGCCATATTTTCCTATGCCAACATTCCCAATACTACGCTACTACGATCATTAATGAAATTCTACGCTGAAGAAAAAAAGAAATGAAAATTTGTTTGTGTTGTTTTCGGTTTGTAGTTGTTAAGAGCATGCGGTTTGGGGCCAATTAGAATGAGCGGAGCGAACTTCCGGTTTTCCCAGCATGCATCATTTCATTCAAAAAGTGTATCAGATAAACAACAGTCTGAACCATGCCGAAGAAAAAGGAGTCCAAATCGAAAAGCGCACCGCCTTAAAAGAAGAAAGTTTGTACCAGCCGGCAAAAGTTCCGATCACTAAGACAAAGGTCTGTCGTGCTTTGACTCAAACAGACACTAAAGTTGTATTGTATACTGAGAAATTTCTGTGCATCAAGCGTTCGGCTTTGAGCAAACAGTAACTTACATGCTAAACTACTCTTGACATCTCCAAAACTATTACTTACTTACTTACGCCTGTCACCCCTACCCGGGTATAGGCCGTCGACGAGAGACCTCCAGCAACTCCTGTCCTGTGCTTCTCCTTCGATTCTACTCCAGGTGGTTCCCAGTCTCTTGATGTCTGCTTGGAGGTCTCGACGCCAGGAGTTTCTCGGCCTACCTCTTTTCCTCTTTCCTCTTTCCAAAACTATTACCACTTGTTAAAATGCTACTACTATAGCTGTGTAGGGGTTGGCAGGTTTGGTTACTGTCTTATGCCTTCACAGTTTAGTTATGGTATATCCAGCCTTGTGGGAAGTGAAAGCAAGTGTTACCATTGTGTGTGGTTTGTCCCCTTCCAGTTAGAGAACTATGGGATGCCCTTCAGCCGGCTGGAGAATGGCAACATTTACCAGCGTGCGTTTGGCGGACAGAGCTTGAAGTTCGGAAAGGGCGGGCAGGCTCACCGCTGCTGCTGCGTGGCTGACCGCACTGGCCACTCCCTCCTTCACACGCTGTACGGCAGGGTGAGCCACAAGTGTCTGTTGTTACTTCGTTTAGATTTCATACATGTGGGGTCCAGACCAGAAGGGTGACTGCCAAAGGTGTTCTTTGCAAGGAGACGGCCAGCACAGCCATTGTGCGAACCGGCTCAGGGTGATGTCGGCTCGAGGGTCACAATCTCAGCAGGTTTTGTAAATGATTAGTTTCTGATCAGCCTGTCTGGCTGATTCTGTGGTATAGGGGTGTACATTATGAACCCTTGATGGGATTAACCCGTTGCGAGTCGGTAGCGATTTTTGTCACGATGATTCCTGTCGGAATCATCGCAACAAAAGCCGCTACCGATGCGCAATGGTCTAACCTGTAGTGAATGTTGATAAAGAAAACTTTATTAATTCCAAAGCTCAGAGTGTGCTTCCTATTTTCAAACAATATTAACCCCTTCACTGCCAGTGAATGCAGAATACGTTGTGTTTTTTTTTTTTAATTCCACAGCAAAGAGCCCCAGCCATGCAACGTATGTTGTTACAGCAAGAGGCACAGATCTTCATGAGTCCCCGCAACTGCAGTTGCGGGGGCTCATGAAGATCTGTGCCTCTTGCATTTGGGTGGCGTCCAGTTTTTGGTTCACATGCGAAGCAAAAGTGAGTATGTTCTGGGCCAGTGGTCATTCGTCCCTCCGGCGTCGTCCGTGGTAAACTTTAATGTTGGCATTTTCTCGGAGACTATTCAAGCTACAGTCTTCAAACTTGGCCCAAGGATACTTTGTGGCAAGACCTTTCTAAACATATCAATTTCAGTGACCTCTCACAAAGGTCAAGGTCACAGCGGCTCACGAAATATATGAAAAATAGCTATTTGTTTCCTCAAAAACATTACCGATGACATTACTGTCTGGAAGTGTCTACTACTTACTCAATTTTAGCCTAAGAACTTGTTGTGTTCCTTCACCACCCGGGAGGCACTCGGGGAACCCTCATTAGGGCTGAGAGTAGCCTCCCGTCCCAGTCCAATCAGGCGTCCACTACGTGTCCCAATCACAAATCAGTCGTTTCTACTTAGCTCTGAAGTTTAGACGTGTTAGCCTATCGCTCCACCGACCGTTGCTAACGGTTTTTCCCTGCTCTTCTTTTTGTGGATTACTGTGTTCCTTCAGATTTGTGTGCTTGGATTTATGTGCCTGTGTGTGTTTTTTCAAGGATTGTGCTTCGAGTGAACTGTGTTTTTCTTCATTCTGGTGATAACGGAAGAAAAAAAAAAAAAAAAAACAAACAAAGGAAGGTACTCCCTGTGGTGTTTACTGCTCCGGATATGGAGATTCCTCCACCCGTCGCCACGTCGCAGGAGAGGTAAGGTCTTGGCCCCTCCCTCACAAGGCCCTGGCCCGGGTGCCTGTTTCCGTTGGTTTCGTCGGATCGCGCATCGCTTTCGTTCTCGTTTTCGCGCATTCCGAGTGCTTGCGCCCAGTCGCCTGCTCTTTCTGTTTGTATGTTGCAGTAACCCCGTGCGTACCTGCGACAAGTGTGGATCTTTCCGGTGGCCGTGTGACGATCATGATTTTTGCCTTCCTTGTACGGGATGCAATTCGGACCATACTTGCACCGTCTGCGCCGCCTGGCCCGAGCAGCAATGGTCGCAGCTTTGGAGTTTTTACAGGCGCGAGCGTCCGCATTCGCCTAGTGACAGGGCTTCTTTCCTAGAGCCCACATCAGTGCTTGGCGCTGTTTCCAAACGCGTGGGCGCGGACCATGAGGATCCACGGAGCCGTCGGCCGCTTGAGCTTCGCTCATCTTCCCTCCCTTCTCATCGGACACCGCCTGCTGACTCTTACGGGGAGTCCGCCTTAGGGCGCAGCGTTTGCCTTACGGGGGCACGCATACCGCGACCACCCTCGCGTAGTACGTTGTCCAAAATTAATCGAATTTCTGGAGACCGTGCCGATCAGCTGAATCGTTCTCCGCTTGCGATTTCCTCATCCTCCAAACTCTCTAACCGGACACAGCCTGCTGACTCTTACGGGGAGTCCGCCTTAGGGCTTAGCGTTTGCCTTACGGGGGCGCGCATACCGCGACATAATTCGCGTCGTACGTTGTCCGCAACTAGTCGCGTTCTAATGGACCGTGACGATCACCTGCGCTATCGGCCGCTGCACATTGGCTCATCCACAAAGATTTCTAAACGGACAACGCCTGCTGGCTCTTACGGGGAGTCCGCCTTAGGGCGTAGCGTTTGCCTTCCGGGGACACGCATTACACGACATGCTTCGCGCAGTCCATTGTCCGAAAATCGTCGTATGCGATCTCATTTACACAAGTCTGCGTGCTCTTACGGAGAGCCGCCTATGCGACAACGTACCCGCCGTACAGAGACTGGCGAGAGATCCCGGTCCCGGCGTCATCGGTTTGATGACCGTGTTTCTCTTTCTCACGTGACCTCCAATACTCCACACACTCACGCGTCGGGTGACTACCGTCAGGAGCATCGTTCTACTGTCCGTTCCGATCGCCGCCGTCCTCGGCATTCATCATCATCTTCCCTTTCATCTCCTTCTCCCGCTTCGGTTCCCCGTTCGGCTTCCAGCTTGTCTCGGTCTGCCCCTCCCCTCCCGTCCCGTCACCCGTCCCCTTCCCCTCCTCGGCCCCGTAGTCGGACCTCCACTGGTAAAGTTCACCGTGACCACCACTCCCGTCATCGCAGCCGCTCCCGTCATCGCAGTCGTTCTCCCCGTTCACGTCACACGGTTCCCTCTAGGTCCCCCCCTCCCGTTTATACCTTTCCCCTGCACCCGCTTCGCCATCTTCCCGCGGTACGACGTTCGCCGGTGGCTACAATTTCTCATCCGGACGGGCTCCGCGCCTTTTCTCCCTCACAGACCCTCCATCGGATCTCCCTCCCTACACGCGAGGAGGACACCCTTAGTCTACTTCCTGAGGATTCGGTCTCTAATCTCCTCGACTTTGGCGGCCGCTCCCTTTCGCCGCGCTCTGATGTATCGGATGCGCCTGTGTCGACTACACTCCCTTCGTCGTCGCGCACGGAAACGCTTCTTTGCATTAATGAAGCGGCTCGTATTGTCGTGGCCGCCCTACCGAAAGACGAGTGTCCTCCGTCCCCCCCGCTCAAACGGAAGGTGTCCGCCTTTGTTGATTCGGACCGGCAACAGAAGAGATTCAAGTCGCTGCCTCAACCGCCTGGATTTCAAGATATGCGGGATTCATTCTCCGCTCATCTACACCCCACCCGGGTCTGCCCTGGGGGACTTGGGTGGGGTTAGGTATTTTTTAGTTCCCAGGGTCACCCTGGTCATCCCCACAGGGTGGGTTTTTCTCTCTATTCTGGGGCATGTGTTTCTGTCTACCCTTTGTCCATTCACCTGTATTTGCCTTTTTAAAACTCTCCCTACTGTCTGCACTGCCTGTAGCTCTTGATATTGGATGTGTGTTGCTAAATGGTCTTAGCTTTATTTAGGCCCCATGTGTTAGGTTTATTTAACGTATTTGACCGGCTGGCGACATACATTCAATGTTCTGTTTTTTTTTTTTTTTTTTTTTTTTTCACAAGCAGTGCAGGCACGTCCTGAGAAAGCCTTGTTGCTGTCGGGACGTTAAGCAATGTACAATCAATCAATCAATCAATCCGCTCATCTACACACGGATTCACAAGACTCCTCCTTTTTTGCGGATCGCAAGTGGCCGACTGACCTTGACATCGCGTTCCGCCAATCTTGGTACGCGGGCCATTCACAGTCTTTTCAGTGCACACTTCCCACGTTGGACCCTGCAGTTGTGGCGCAACTTGGCGGCAACTCTAAGCTACGTTACACTTTCCCGCGTGGTTTGGATAAGACGGCGTCCCTAGTGCGGAACACCTTGGCCTGTGGGGGTTTTCTGGAGCTTATCACGCAAGCTTTTATTCGTCGCATTGAAGACTCACGAGAATCTTCACCCCTTCTTGGTGATCTCCTCACTTTAGCGGTCGCGGCTAACCGGGCAGCTTATCACTCTTCCGTCAACGCGATGGCGGCTGCTGCTAACTGTGATCTCATGCGTCGGGATGCCGTTCTACAAGCCTGTCATGGATTGCCCCCTGATTTGAAGTCTCAACTGCGTCGGGCTCCTCTTGGTGGACGTCTCCTCTTTGGTGAGACTTGGCAGAAAGTAAAGGACGGAAATTTAGACCGCTGGCCCAAAGGCTTTTCCACTTCTCGCTTTCACGCCGCCCGCAAGGCCGTGAGTCGCGCCCTGTGGAACTCCAGACCCTCTTCGACCTTCATTCCCCGTCATTCCAACGCGTCCCGGAGGGCTCCCACTTTCGGCCGCGGTAAACCCGTTCAGACCTCTATCCCCTCCTGGCCCAAGCCTGCCCGCCGCCCTGGTCGAGGCCGCGGCAGGTTTCAATGACTACCTTCCGTTCCAGTTCCCGCCGACCCCTCGGGAGTCTCCGGTCGGCGGGAGACTGGCCCTTTGCAGCGACGTATGGCGGGCGCTGCTACCGGACGACCCTTGGGTCCTTACTACCATCTCCGAGGGTCTCTCGATTTCGTTCCGTTCCCCTCCGCTGTTGAGACGATCTCCGGTATGGACAGACGTTCCATCCGACGAGTTAAGAGCTATCGCCTTGCGCGGAGAGGTAGCCTCCCTTCTACAGAAGGCTGCCACGGTGGTAGTGTCTCGTCTCCACTCCCCGGCATTTTACAGCCACATATTCGTAGTTCCGAAGCCAGACGGAAAGTGGCGTCCTGTCATCGATCTCTCGGCGCTGAACAAGTTTATACTGGCTCCGACTTTTCGCATGGAGACCACCCGGACGCTCCGGGTCGCTGTGCAACCTATGGATTTTGCAGTCAGCCTCGATCTTTCAGATGCGTATCTCCATGTTCCCATACATCCGGCATCCAGACGGTATCTCCGCTTCACTTTCGAAGGCGTGATCTACCAGTTTCGCGCCCTTCCCTTCGGTCTCAACCTCAGCCCGTGGGTTTTCACTCGCATCATGGATGCAGTCGTCGCCAAGGCTCGACAGTCCTCCTCCAGTCCGATCTCCAACTACTTCGACGACCTTCTCTTGAGGAATGCGTCGGAGTCGGTGCTGCGGATGGACAGGGACGCTCTACTCCTGCTCTTGTCCCGCTTGGGATTTCTCCTCCATGCCCGCAAGTCGGACCTCTCTCCATCTCGCCGGTTTATTCATCTTGGGATGGAATTTGCGACCGACCTCAACCGTGTGTGTTTACCGGAACCTCGGATCACGAAGTTACCCTCCCTCACTTCTCGGGTTGCCCGGTCGGAATCCGTTCCCGCCAGAGTCTGGCTGCAACTCCTCGGCTTGATGAATGCAGCGGCGGATCTCCTCCCCCTGGTTCGTCTTCACTCCCGCCCACTTCCGTTACACCTCCTGCTTCATTGGAGGCCATCCTCCGGCGACCTCGATGCCCTGGTGCCGGTGTCTCCAATCCTTCACTCTCACCTACGGCGTTGGATGGACACTTCTTGGCTAGCTTCGGGAGTCCCTCTTGCCTCACCGCCCCCTCAGCTCTCGCTCTGTGTGGATGCGAGTCTCGCTGGGTGGGGTGCACACCTGCTTCCGAGTTTCCTTTCGACGTCCGGCCTCCGGACACCGGACCTGACTGACAGACACATCAACTGGCTCGAGCTACAAGCAGTGTGGCAGGCGCTCATGGTGTGGGAAGTCCACCTTTGCAACCAGACGCTTCTTGTCCTGTCGGACAACACTACGGTCGCCTCATACATTCAGAAGCAGGGAGGTACACACTCTCCGGATCTTTGCATTCTCCTCTACCGCCTGATGTGCTGGTGCGAGGACCGCGGCATCTCTCTCCGAGCTCGACATATTCCCGGACGCTTGAACGTCTTGGCCGACTCCCTCTCTCGACGCGGCCAACTTCTCCACACGGAATGGACTCTTCACCCGGACATCTTTCAGATGATCTGCGCTCACTGGGAGACTCCCATGATCGACTTATTTGCCACAAGGTGGAATCATCAACTTCCCCTCTTCGTCTCCCCCATTCCAGACCCTCTCACCTGGGCGGTCGATGCGCTATCCATTCCGTGGGATGGACTGATTGCGTATGCCTTTCCACCGACGATTCTCGTCCCCAAAGTCCTACCCTGGCGCATGTAAAGATCTCGCAGACCTGATGGCACATTTTGGACTGCAGCGTCCGGTTCCCCGCTCTCTGATTCCTCGCTGGGACCTACCCTGGGTCTTGACGTGGCTTAATTCGGACAGATTTGAACCCCTTTCCCTGGCTAGCTTCGCGGATGTGACACGGAAGACATGCTTCCTTTTGGCCTTAGCCTCGGCGGCCAGGGTAAACGAACTACACGCTCTGTCAGCGAGTTCTACCTGCCTCCAATTCTGAGCGAATGGTTCTGTACAATTACTCACAGACCAGCCCTTCCTCGCCAAGACCCGGTCTCCTTTGACTGCCCCCCAGGTCATAAATATTCGACCTTTGAAACACGCGACCTTTTCTAAGGAGACGCACCAACAGGATCCCGTGCGCGCCTTACGCATTTCCATACGCAGATCCAAGCCCGTCCGCCGAGGACGATCACGCCTCTTCTACCTTTGAACCCCAAAAGAAATGACATAACAGCTCAGACAATATCTTCCTGGCTATGTTGGGTCATTCGGTCCGCCTATCAGGATCTTTCCCCTGACGGGGCGAGGCGGCTCAGGATCCGCGAACACGAGGTTCGGGCCATGGCCACGAGTGCCACCTTCGATCGCAATTGTGCAGTTCGATTTCTAAACGGACACCGCCTGCTGACTCTTACGGGGAGTCCACCTTAGGGCGTAGCGTTTGCCTTACGGAGGCACGCATACCGCTACATACTTCGCGCAGTAAATTGTCCGAACATCATCATAAGAGATCTCATTTGCAAAAGCCTGCGTACTCTTACGGAGAGACGCTTATGCGGCAACGTGCCCGCCTTACGGAGGCAGGCGAGAGATCCAGGTCTTGTGGCAGCAGTGGGCTGGCGGGCAGAGTCAACATTCGCCCGCTTCTACCTCAGGGATCTGTCGGGCCAGCGAGAGAATCTCGCACTGGTGGGGGGACATCGCCACAGCGCAACACTCCCTCCCGGCGCCGGAAGCGCCGTAGGTATGCACTTAGCTAAAATTGTCGGGAGTTTGGCGAATGGGTGTGGGGCTCTGTCGTCTGCCCTTTCGGATGGTATTTGGGCGCGGCACCCTCCACCTTTTCGCCATTCTTCCAGACAGTAATGTCATCGGTAATGTTTTTTTTGAGGAAACAAATTAATTTTTCTCTAAAATATATTTTTTCGAAAAATACTTACCGATGACATTACTCGAAGGACCCTCCCACCTGCCCCGCTTGCCGCTGGTAAGCTAAGTATCACGACTGATTTGTGATTGAGCCACGTAGTGGACGCCTGATTGGACTGGGATGGGAGGCTACTCTCAGCCCTAATGAGGGTTCCCCGAGTGCCTCCCGGGTGGTGAAGGAACACAACAAGTTCTTAGGCTAAAATTGAGTAAGTAGTAGACACTTCCAGACAGTAATGTCATCGGTAAGTATTTTTCGAAAAAATATATTTTAGAGAAAAATTAATTTTTTGCAAATACTATCACAACTTAAAACCCAAACTTGCTGCAGAGATACCTGATGGTAAGACCTATCTATGCATACTAATTTGCATGACCCCTCGGAAAGGTCAATGGTCACAAAAGCTCAGGAAATAGGTAAAAAATAGCCATATTTTGACAAGAAACATTATGTCAGACATGCGTGGATCGGTCAATACACGTGAGCCATATGGGCTTTACCCTTCTTGTTCTCAGCATTGAATGGGTTAATGCACTGGTCAGATTTCTCAAATGATCCCTGTGTGTACTTGTGTTTCAGTCTCTAAAGTACGACACCAGCTACTTCATTGAGTACTTTGCCCTAGACTTGATCATGGAAGGTGGGGAGTGTCGTGGTGTTATCGCCCTCTGTCTGGAAGATGGGTCCATCCACAGGTTCCGTTCCAAGAACACCATACTGGCCACAGGGTAGGCCACACTATACACTCTGACTAGATGTGAGGGGAGGGGGGGTTTGAAGGAGAAAGTAGTGGTGAAATAATGATGATACCTATTCGCACCACTACTTTTATTTTATTTCTGTCTTGTTCATTACTAAGCAATAATACACTAGTCCGCATAAGGCCCAGCATCTCTTTTCAGTAGCTCTCACAATTTATTTTTTCTCCAATAATGTAGAGTGTGATCAGGTGTAAACTGAGTTACACTGTGACTGTACATAGTGTCCTACATGTCTAAACCTGTTTTGCAGATGCTGCTGTTCAGTATTTGCATACAATAATGTTTGAAAAATTGGCCTATTCTCGAAAATTGCACTTTAATTTTATTATAATATAATAATTTCATATTTTAATTTTATAAAATTTATAAATTCCATTTAAAAAATGATCGCCCCGCTTAAATCTTACAGATTCGTGCATCATATCACTCGTTTTTAGCCATAATAGACCTGACTCCACGGCACCGCTTTACCCGCCATCTTGAGTGTTTTGGCTTGAATGACGCCAGATTTAGCATGTGACCGAGCGGACGACGCTGATTGGGCAATGGGTAGAAATGTTTCGGTGAAATGTTTCGCGAATAGAGACAGGTTCTATTGCTCGAAATGTACTGTTTCGCATTTCGTGAAATGTTGGAGAAATGTCTGAAATGCGGACATTTTGACAAAATGTTTCATTTTGTTTCTCCTTGTGAGGAAGCCTTTATACCACTAATACCAACTGTTGGCCCCACGGGTACATTTCCCAGATTTTGGAAGTGTTACTTAACGACTGTGTTCCAGTTGCAGGTGGTTGATTGACCTTGATAATTCAAGGGTAGTGCCAGATTAGCTAGGCACCTTTAGGCACCAAGCTAATCTGGCACTACCCTTGAATTATCATTGTCAATCAGTCTCCTGCTGTAAGGACTCTGGGCTAAGTTTCTTTGCAATGCTTGCAATTAATAAATGAAAAAAAAAACGAAATTACCAGTAAATACAGTCATTTTTCAAGAAAAATATCTCTGTTTGTGTAGTGGCTACGGACGCGCTTATTTCTCCTGCACCTCTGCCCACACATGCACTGGAGATGGTACAGCCATGGTGAACCGTGCTGGACTGCCTAATGAAGACATGGAGTTTGTTCAGTTCCACCCTACAGGTATGTACATGTATACTGATCATCATTCAGGTAATAACATTTTGAAAATCCAGACCAAAAATCTGGCAGATGAGTGATATATGCAAGGAAATTACCAACAAGTAATGTTCAGACAAGTATTTCCTTATAAAGTAAATAGTTATGAAAAATGTTATGTTTACTTGTGAAATTTCTGCATCACTGATCCAAAAGGTGAAAGGCTTTCACGAGTGAACTTTTATGCAGTTTAGCAGTGTTGGCTAATCTGAATCATAAAAAGAAGTGACTGAATGCCCAGTCATGTAGCTGAAAAACAGTTAAAAAATACATTGGGATTATTTTCATGTGTGGCGTATAGATTGCATTTATGATTCAACTTTGTCCGTTTCCTTTGTTATTTGCTGTCTTAATTTTATTCACTTTGTGAGTAGTGCTCAAATTATAGTCCTAAGAATACACAATAAATCTGGAGACAAATCGACCATGATAGGTCAAGGGTGGTGACAGAATAGCTGTGCGCAGTCTATTCTGTTGCCACCGGTAACCCCTTCCGTGCCACAGTACGTACATGTTTGTTTCTGAAATCTTGGTCCATTCAACCATCAAAAGCCAACACCATCCAAGAAACATGGATACAAATTGGCGTCAACAAGAGGCATAGATCCTCACGAGCCCCGCAGTTGCAGGGGCTCATGAGGATCTATGTCTCTTGCAGGTTGATCATGTTCACTTTTTTCTTGGCAGTGGAGGGATTAAACTGTGAGTGTTATGGTCAGTCCCTATCCTGTGTTTTTATCCACGTAGGTATTTATGGTGCTGGCTGCTTGATCACGGAGGGTTCTCGTGGTGAGGGCGGATATTTGATCAACAGTGAGGGGGAACGCTTCATGGAGAGATACGCACCCAATGCCAAGGACCTGGCTTCTCGTGATGTTGTCTCACGCTCTATGACCATTGAAATCCGCGAAGGACGGTGAGTTTGAACTATGTTGCTCTTGCCCGTCGTCTCTCTAAACACTTTTGTGAAAACTCTGGCTGGTACGTCACAGCATAAATCACATGTATGCAGGCACAGTTTTCTGTTCAGAGCATCACGTTTCTAATGCAGTCATCCTTATTTTGTAAGTTTTAAATTTCTTCATGTGAGCTTAGATTGAAATCAGGCACATTTGGGGTAGTGAGTCTGACCAACAATGGATGACTAGCTCAAGACTAACTCTGTTTTCTACATGTATTGCGTTCAGCATATGCAAATTTGGAGGGGCCCATATGATGCCTTTCTACATGTGCCTGCACATGATTTCTCTGTGTTTTGATTGTATTTGTGCTTATTTTATTCCCTCCAGCGGTGTTGGTCCAGAAAAGGACCACGTTTTCCTGCAGCTGAGCCACCTGCCCGCAGAGGTCCTGAAGACGAGGCTGCCTGGCATCTCGGAGACAGCCCACGTTTTTGCTGGAGTCGACGTGACCCGTGACCCCATCCCTGTTCTGCCTACTGTGCACTACAACATGGGCGGCACACCCACCAACTACAAGGGACAGGTGTGTGGGCACGTTATGGGACTTTCATGGGGAGGTTGGGCTGTACAACGTTGGTCAGACTTAAGTGCTATGTGCATGCATCCTTCGGTACCGTGAAGGGAATGTTTGTCAGACTTGATTCCTTTGTGCATGTATTCTTCAACCCTTTGGCTGTCTGTAGCACTTTTTTCCAGCAGGAATCACCTGGACAAAAAATGCTCCAGACAGCCAAAGGGTTAAACTATGCAGTCATGGATGACAGCAAACAAGCTGAAACTGAACGACAACAAAACGGAAGCCATTCTGGTAGGCACTCGCCAAAAACTCTCCCAGCTCCCTCCCTCCCTCTCTCCACCTTCAACTCGATAGCACCCCCATCTCCCTCTCTGACTCGGCTAAGAACCTCGGCGTCATCCTCGATTCCTCTCTGTCCATACCCCACCCGGGTCTGCCCTGGGGGACTTGGGTGGGGTTAGGTATTTTTTAGTTCCCAGGGTCACCCTGGTCAGCCCCACAGGGTGGGTTTTTCTCTCTATTCTGGGGCATGTGTTTCTGTCTACCCTTTGTCCATTCACCTGTATTTGCCTTTTTAAAACTCTCCCTACTGTCTGCACTGCCTGTAGCTCTTGATATTGGATGTGTGTTGCTAAATGGTCTTAGCTTTATTTAGGCCCCATGTGTTAGGTTTATTTAATGTATTTGACCGGCTGGCGACATACATTCAGTGTTCTGTTTATTTTTTTTTTTTTACAAGCAGTGCAGGCACGTCCTGAGAAAGCCTTGTTGCTGTCGGGACGTTAAGCAATGTACAATCAATCAACCTCTCTGTCCATGACCAACTTCGTCTCCGCCACGACCCAGGCATGCTATTTCCACCTTCGCCGCATCAGTCAGATCAGAAAATACCTCACTACCGAAGCTGCCACCAAACTTGCTGTCTCTCTCATCTTATCTCGCATCGACTATTGCAACTCTCTCCTTTCCGGTCTCCCTCACTCCACCATCTTCACTCTCCAACGCGTCCAGAACAATGCTGCCCGCCTCGTCCTCAGAAAGAAAAAATCCGACCACATCACACCCCTGCTCAAACTCCTTCACTGGCTCCCCATCCCCCAACGCATCCAATACAAAGTTCTGTCTCTCTGCTACAAATCCCTGAACAACTGCGCTCCTGCCTATCTCTCCAACTTACTTCACCCCTACACACCTTCCCGCTCCCTCCGCTCTGCCTCCGACCCTCTCCGCCTCCACATCCCTCGCACCAAACTTAACACTTTCGGTCCCCGCTCCTTCTCCGTCTACGGTCCATCCATCTGGAACACTCTCCCACTCTCTCTCCGTCAGAAACACTCGCTCTCCTCCTTCCAGTCCGCCCTCAAAACTCACCTCTTTCAACAGTTTTAGCACTATATCACCGCACTCCCCACCCCAAGCTGACCGTCGTAATGTATTTCACTGTTTGTGGTACGTGAGCGTGCGCACGCGTGCACGAGTTGTGAGTGTGCGCTTAGAGTTATAATTATTATAAGATAAGCACATTATAAATACCGTAATTATTATTATTATTATTATCAACATCTTGTAATAGCAACCATCAGCCAGAACTTTAAATGTATGTAACTTGTTTGAAACCTAGTTCCCTTTAAACAGCTTAACAATCTGAATCAATAGCACTTTACATTTTAAAAATTGGGCTATTACTTTTGAAGTTATGGCCATCTAAAGTCGCAATTTTGTTTTCCATTTTCTAGAAATTTGTTTTGCTGTTAGTAAGACGTAAGCAGCTGGAAGAAAATGGGACACAAATTATCAGCATTTTAGCACGGTTTGCTCTTTTAAATCATAATGGCAATGGATACAAGCATGAAATTTGGCAGGCTACATATATGTCCTGATAAAATTTATTCTAAAAATACTCAGAAGTCTGAATTTTACATAACTACACAATTATTCTACACCAGGTTTAGGCCTGATTAACATATTTAATTAATATACTTAAGTGAATTTTAACGTAAGCGGTGAATGAAAGGAATTATTTTTCATACATTACTCATTAGAGAAGTTGAGCTGCAGATGTAACATAATCATATTGTATGTATTAGTTATCCACCATCATATCAAAATTTTTTAAAAAAATGTAAAGTTAATCATGTCCTAATTAACAGTAAACATCCCCCCCCCCCCCACCTCGCCCCCACCCCCCTCTCCTCCTCCAAATCATGCCATTGTGCCAACTCAAAACTATGCAGTGGAAGTTACTCAAGAAGTGAATGGCAAAAGTTCAGATGCGCAAAAAGTATGTCGAGCCTAAATTATAAATTGAAGTATCAACACTCGTTAATTCTCACCTAAGCTGCCTAGAATAACGCGCAACGAAACTGAAACACAACACATAAAAGTGCACTGACGCTGGCTAGTGCCCGCAGCAGACGACTTTTTCCACTGCACGTTGGTCCAACTTGGTATACCCTCTGCACTTCAAGGTGGACTCTGCGAAGCCCAGTATTTCAATGGTGCACCCGAATAGGCCAACCCTTACAGAGGGGGGATGGTCACAACAGAGTGCGTCTACAAATAGCCTGACCACAACTACGCAATTGTGCCACGAGCGATCTCCGCTTCACCACTTTCAGTTGTAATTTACAGTCTACAAATTTCACAAGCAGTTAAAAAATGTACCTATTGAAACGTGGTTTAGGAAACGATGTCTATGTGCACAAAACAAAATGAAGCGCACATTTAGTACAGATTTCAAGGCAACGCTGCTCGATCGCCGCTGAGTACATGCTATCCTCGTGAGAAATGGCGCTTTCCGTGCTTATTTGTTCTCTTCAAAAACTAACCACGGTCAAACTACTTGATCAAATATGACTGAAAATGCATCATTTTCTTCAGAAATGAATTCTGCGAACCTACGCTGTGTACCAAATCAATATGTAGGAATGCAGAGCCTAGATTGTTGACAGAAATACAGTAAAATTCTCATCTACATATATCTCAGCTTGTACTCCACGCCAAAACTTGTACAAACTGTGTTGAAATTGCTGTTCTTTTGTCTGATTGGCTGCAAAATCTCATTCCGGTACGACAAGATGTGCCACCGTATGAGCTATTTTTAGACACCTAGTAGTAAAATGAGGGTCTAGTACACATTGGACCAAGCACTTGCCACGCCGTGACTGCGTGTCCAGCGCTGTTTAGAATGGATCGTTTTACTAAGATCAAAACACAAACAAACTGCTGCTATCATTTCTTTATTCAGTATCACATCGCATAAAACTCAAAACATTGGAGATTGAGTCGTTTTCTTGTTGAAAATCGTGTTTCATTACATGCAGTGGGGCCTGACGTTTTTGGCTTGCTCGGGCTGGCCCATTGGTGGTTGTTACTTGTAGTGTGCCAGGGCTGATTGGGTTAAGCGGTGCCGCTTTAATTGACTGATGTGCATGGGTGCGACTTTTCCGGCTACAGCCGGATTTCCGGATTTTTTTTTTTTTTTTTTTTTTTCCACTTAAAAAGTGCCCGAAGACCCTCGCTTCAAGATTCAACTTTTTTTTGGTCCCACCCATGGATGTGTTTGCTCTGATTTTGCAGGTGATCACATACAGCCCCGAGACAGGTGACCGTATTGTACCTGGCCTGTATGCGGCCGGCGAGTCGGCATGTGCCTCTGTGCACGGTGCTAATCGTCTGGGCGCTAACTCCCTCCTGGATCTGGTTGTCTTTGGCCGTGCTTGCGCCAACACTATAATCGCTGAAAATAAGCCTGGCGAGTCCATTGGCCCCATCAAACAGGTTGGTACTCGTGTAGATTTTAACCCCTTGTGGGTACTGTTAATAGCACCAGTGGCTGTGTACACAAGGGGGGGTTAACCTGGGTGACATTCCAGAAAGTGAGGATGCACATCTCAGATCTCTGTCAGCTGGAGGAATAGATCTCCAGGCATAGCTGGAGACATGACCACCTGGAATATTCAGGGGCTCATGACAATCTGTCATCCTGACTACTGTTCCAAGTTTGCTGACTTTATCTGCAGAGTAGCACGGAAATAAACAAAATACACATTGTTATCCGGAAATTTAAAAGTGCACATCGTAATCTGGTCACTCTTTGTTTCCTCAAAAACATTACCGATGGCATCACTGATAGAAAGATACGTCTAGCTACCGATTTCAGCCTAAATCTCCGTTGTGTAAGCAACACAACCGGGGAGGTGACTCGGGGAGTTGTTGTTTTATATAACTCCCAGAGTGACCTCCCCTCCCTTCTCATAAGGCCCTTTGGGCCTAGCGACCATTCATACGCTTAGCTCCCTCACGAACGGACGTTTCCAGTTTCGGCTTATGTTTATCTCGTGTTCTCCGTGTGTTTTCTCGACTTCGTTTGTGTTTTTGGATTTTTTTGTGTGTGCGATTATCCATCCTGTGTTGATTCTTATCCTTACGACATCTGGTGGGAGTTGAACGGCGATCTTTTCCCTTTTTATAGCGGACATGAGGTAACGTCTTGGTTTATAGTTATATATGAGCCGGCCATTTTTAACGGTTTCGATCTGACTCGAAGCGGTTCCCGTTTAGCACCGTTTTTTCTTAGCGCATATGGCGGCGTTAGACTGCTTTTGATTTTCTCGTCCGCCCTTTGTTGTTTTGTTTTCGGGTTCTCTCCTGGTCGTTTTTCGTGTTTTGCTTTTGGAACAACTAACGGCAAAAATGAGACGGACGGGAATCGGCCTATCTTTTCACAGTTCCCATTTCTGTTGCAGTTCGCAGCTACGTACATGCCCGCGCTACTTGAGTTTTCAGTACCCGACTGATTCACATGTTTTATGTTTACCATGCTCGGGATGTTCTTCCCGACCATGCCATGTCTGCTCTTCGTGGAAAGAGCGACATTGGTCACAACTCTGGGACTTACATAATCGCGACCGGCCTGCGGCTCCTCGCTTACTTAGCCACTCGCCAGCCGCTTTGCGCCCCTCTGCCACCAGTGCAACATCCCTTCCTATAACTTCCGGCCATTCCGGAACCCACAAACGAGCATCGTCGGATTTTGTGGGTTTTTTTTCAAACCGGATATTTCCTTCCTCGGACCTCAGCACTCGCCCGTCGCTAGTTCCCTCCCACTCTACTGGGAGTCGGGATTTACCACGATCAGGACGGCCTATATCCCACTGGAGACCCGGGCCATTTCACCAAATCGAGGCATTCCCAGGCACGGCATGGGGTCCCACCTGCGGCCTCAAAAGAGTCGCACTCCATGAGTAGTAAGGCTCTGGGGCCCTTGACTCAATCATCTGTGACCTCTACCGAGTCGCACCCCATGAGTAGTAAGACTCTGGAGCCCTTGACTCACTCATCCGTGACCTCTCCCGAGTCTCACCCCATGAGTGGTAAAACTCTGGGGCCCTTGACTCATACGAGCACTTCCCACCCGGCGTTACAGCCACCGGTGGCGGGTGACTCCCTCACTGTTTCTTTCAGACGCTCTCGCATGGATAATCACACACGGCGCACTCATCCTTCTCAACTTTTCACCGCTAGTCCGCTTCGGACAGTGACATTACGCGGTCGTTCTTTCAGCCGCAGCCCTCTCTTCAGAGACGCCTGCTCAAGCTTGACAATCACATTCTCCGGACCATCGCCGCTTTGTTCCCCCACGTGGCTCCTCCCCCAATCGCCAGTCTCTAGACCAATCGCGACTGCCACTCCCTTCCTCTTCCTGTCAATCTTCTTCTCAGGTGAGCGCTCGTTCTGCCTTCCGGCCCTGAGAGTGGTCCGTGCGCCCGCTTCTAGCTTTCCAGTCACGCCTGTTCGATCCCTCTCTGCCCATGGAGTTTTGATTTCCCCCCCTCCCACCTCACCTGGCGGATCCTTGTGGGGGGATCGAGACGAGGTGCTTAGCCTATACCCTGCAGATTCTGCTTCCGTGTTCCTCGAGCTGCAGTCTCCGCTTTCAAGTCACCCAGCTCTCCCTCTCTTCCCTGCGGCTCCCTCCCCCACCCTTGCGGTGGCTTCCCCCTCCTCTCCTCGTAGCTTATCGCCCTCTTCCCCCCACCTTGCCTTGGGCATAGATTACTGCCAAGCCCTCGAAGCGGCCCACCTGATTTCGGCTGCTCTTGACTCCCCCCCCCCCCCCCCCCCCCCCTCTCCTCCGCTGAAACGGAAGGCTTCAGCTTCGGTCGACGCTTCGCATCAGTCTAAACGTTTTAAGACCCTCCTTCAGCCCACCTGCTTTCGGGACCTCTATGATGCTTTTAACGCTCATTTACAACAGGGCAATTTGTCGGACGTTGGCTTCTTTTCCGACCGCCGCTGGCCTGCAGATGTGGACATTAAGTTCCAACAGCACTGGTACGCAGGACACAACCAGTCCTTCCTGTGCCCCCTCCTGACGGTGCATCCCGCAGCAGAGGCACAGATTGGTGGTAAGGCCGCTGTGGGTCGGTCTACTTCCGCTGGCCTAGACAAGATGGCTACCCTAATTCAAAATTCTCAAGCCATGTTGGGTTTTTGGGAGTTAGCCACACAGGCTGTGGTACGACTCCAACTACAGAGGAATCACTTGCTGTCAGTACCAGGAAAGGTCTTCAACAGGATCATCCTAGAGGGAATGAAGAGCTCCGTTGACCCCCAGCTGAGAGACCAGCAAGCAGGATTCAGGAAGAACCGATCATGTACAGACCAGATCGCCACTCTCCGCATCATCGTGGAACAGTCTCTGGAGTGGAGCTCCCCGCTGTACGTCAACTTTGTGGATTATGAGATTGCATTTGACAGCGTGGAGCGAGAGACTCTGTGGAAACTCCTACGACACTACGGTGTACCCACAAAGCTCGTCCGCCTGATCAAGAGCAGCTGTGATGGCATGACATGTCGTGTGATCCACGAAGGGCAGTTCACCAGGGAGCTCCAGGTCAGAACTGGTGTCAGGCAGGGGTGTCTGCTGTCTCCGTTCCTCTTCCTACTGGCCATAGACTGGGTCATGAAGATGACCACAGAGCACAGACGAAGTGGAATACAGTGGACACTGTGGACACAGCTTGACGACCTCGATTTTGCAGACGACTTGGCATTACTGTCCCACACTCGTCAACAAATGCAGGACAAGACCACGAGGCTTGCTGACATCTCGTCCCAAGTGGGCCTCACCATCCACAAACAGAAAACAAAGACAATGAGGCTGAACACAACCAGGGAAGAACCAATCTTGCTTGCTGGCACCCCGTTGGAGGAGGTGGAGTCCTTCACCTATCTCGGGAGCATCATAGACAAAAAAGGCGGCACTGATGCAGATGTCAGAGCACGAATCGTTAAAGCCAGAGCAGCCTTTCTCCAGTTAAAAAAAAGTGTGGAGTTCCAGAGAGCTGTCACAACACACCAAAGTCCGGATTTTCAACTCAAATGTAAAAGCAGTTCTCCTATATGGAGCAGAGACTTGGAGATTGACAAAAACCACAGTCAACAGAGTACAGACCTTCATAAACAGTTGCCTTAGAAGAATTTTGAAAATCCACTGGCCAGAGAAGATCAGCAACGTCAGACTCTGGGAGAGAACAGAGCAGATAACAGCAGAGAATGAAATTGGGCGAAGAAGATGGGGATGGATCGGTCACAGCCTGAGAAAGCCAGCTTCCAGTATCACTAGGCAGGCATTGTCATGGAACCCCCAGGGAAAGAGGAAAAGAGGTAGGCCGAGAAACTCCTGGCGTCGAGACCTCCAAGCAGACATCAAGAGACTGGAAACCACCTGGAGTAGAATCGAAGGAGAAGCACAGGACAGGAGTTGCTGGAGGTCTCTCGTCGACGGCCTATACCCGGGTAAGGGTGACAGGCGTAAGTAAGTAAGTAAGCTGTGGTACGACGTATTGAAGAATTCTGGGATTCTCCTGATGCCTCTGACCCCCTGAGCGATTTACACTCCATCGCGGTGACGGCTAATCGGGCAGTGTACCACGCGTCGACAAACGCTTTAGCGGCAGCCTCCAACTGTGACCTTATGCGGCGGGATGGCATCCTCAGAGAGGGGAGTTGTGGGTGTTTTTCGACAATTTATATCTATCCCGAATTTCCAGGATTTTGAGACCACAAACTTCCACGCCTTTCCGCCGCCCAATTTTTTCAGAGCCTCGGCATGTTTGTCTAAATTTCCGTCCGCTACTGAACACGCCACTGCATTATTATTTGAACAATCACCATTTTATGTACCTCTCAGCAGAGTAATACCAACAGGGGGTTAACACATGAGCTAATTAACCCATCGGTTATGTAAGTGTGTTCATTCTACAATGCGTAGTTTATTGATTACTTAGTCAATTACAGGTATTTCCGACTCACAGACAAAAGGGATGTAACTTTTGGTTATAAAGCAAAACGACATACACAGTTACTTCCCTTAGACATGACCACGCACTAACCGCCGACGGCTCCTGGCAACGGTCACGTGTTATTTTCTAAACACCAAGCCGGTCGCGTTCTTTCGTTAAGCGGCATTGTAAAAGACGGACGTGTTTTGAGGACTGACTTGATTTTCAGAGGTGATATTCAGTGATCGATAAATCTTGAGAATATATACGACGGTAAGATCGATAGTTTGTCTGTTTAATTTGTCACATAGAAACAAGACAGGCCTCGCGGTTAGTCTGGATTGCGCTAAGTTTAATCTGCTATGGAGAGTGGCTAATCTAGGGTGCCGAAATCCATAAAATAGAAAATATGAAAAGAAACTGTGTGTTCTAGCCAGGTTGCTACGAGGGTACCCCACTGTCTTTCCGAAAGGTGTTTAGTTTGCGGGAGCAAATTGAACAAATGCTGAAAATACAAGAAATAGCCCGATTTTTGGAAAACACCTAACGCTGATCCATAACATTGTTTGCTTGTTTGTTTTGTTTGTTTGTTTGTACAAAGGTTCTAATGCGTCTTAACAACCCTGTTTGAATCACATCTGAGACATTTTATCACTTTCGTTTTGTTAACTGACTAAGCCCGTGTGATCATCGCCGAGCAGGCCGCACTAACAAGGAAAATGAAAACGTGTAACTATAAGTCCGTGAAAATGATATATCACCGAGCAGGCCGCAAACAAGGAAAATGAAACGTGTAACTGTAACTGTAAGTCTGAGTAAAAAATCACTGAGCAGATCACAGATAAGACAAATGTGTAACTGTAAGTCTGAGTAAAAAATTACTGATCAGATCACAAACAAGACAAATGTAAATGTGTGATCTATCACCAAGCTGATAACAAGACTAAGTCTTAAAGTGAGAAATCACAGAACATACTACAAAAAGGCAGTAAGTCTTTAAGTGTGAAAACACAGAACATACCACAAAAAGGCTGTAAGTCTGAGAGTGAGAAAATCATCGGACAGGTTACACGTAAAAGTGGCTTTAAGACTGAGAGTGAGAAAATCATCGGTCAGGTCATAAAATGGACGGAGCGAGATTTTGCCTGATGTGTGACAAACATCATAATGACCAAGTCGCACGAGAAGCTAGTGTTTATATGTTTGTTTGTATTGTCTCATCATAAATGTTATGGACCAAGTGTGAGGTGTTTCACCGCGCTCATGCAAGTAGCTTGCTTTTTGCAAGTGAATTGAAAACGGATTTTACATAGGTTTTAGTAACAGGACTGACGGTGGGGTATACCTGTAGCACACTGGCAAAGAAAGATGATTTTGGCTTTGTATCTGAATAATTGATAAATAAACAGCGCCCTGGTCAGCCCACTTGTAGCACGCTGTCAAAAAAAAAAAGGTGTTTATTGGCTTTGTATCTTAATAATTGATTTATTAATCACTCAGCGCCCTGGTCAAGCCTTCAAAATCATGGTAGTTGTGCGGATTTAGTTTGTCTAAGCCATAGCTGTGTCGCGCTGCGAAAATAGACATAACAATCTCGCTTTGCATTAGCGACAGGATGTATTGAAGGCGTTAACAGAATATTGAGCTTTCTCAATCAGAGTCATTTGCTATCATTCTGTGCCGTGAACAACTAAGAAATGATAGGTGAAACACAGAGTTAAATGATTCTGTTTAGGGCCTTAGCATGTTTGTGAACTATTTTATGCGATCTTGGTATCCAACGTAAACATACGACGTATGTCCTTAGCAAATCGTCCGACGGTGTCGGACGATTCGTTAAGGTAAACAACAGAGACTGTTTGTAGCAACCACGCTGACTGAGCACCAAGGTGTAATCTTAACCGCTGGCGGTAAACAGCGCGGCGCAGGCAGTGTCAGTACAGCGGAAAGACCAATACGTCACTAGCTGCAATGCGGAAGTTGCCAGTCTACTCATATTTTATATTTAGCGCAGTTTCGATTTGAGTACACAATCTGTGTATTGCGTGTCATACAACAGCATGGCTAAGCCTGACGGTGTTTTGCGGACGAGTCTACAATATTCATGCAGAATAAAGATTTTGTGTTTGTTTGTCTGTTTGTCTATGCGTGTGAGTGTATGCGTGTGCGTGAGCGAGTTTATAGGTATGTGCGAGTGCGTGTATGTACTTGTGTATGTGTGTGTGTGCCTGTATGCGTGTGCGTTTGTGTGTGAGTGCATGTGTGTATGTATGCGTGTGAGTGTTTGTGTATGCGTGTGTGTTTTGTGTGCATGTATGTATGTATGCGTGTGAGTGTTTGTGTGCGCGTGTGTGTGCGTGAGTGCGAGTGTTTGTGTGTGTGTGTGTGTGAGTGCATGTGTGTGTGTGTGTGCGTGTGAGTGTTTGTGTGTTATGTGTGTGTGCCTGTGTGAGTGCATGTGTGCGTGCATGTGTGAGTGCATGTGTGTGCGTGTGAGTGTTTGTGTGTATGTGTGTGTGCGTCCGTGTTTGCGTGCGTGCGTGTATATATGTGTGTTAGAGATATAAAATATAAGATTCCAAAAACATTTTTTTTTCATTGCCTCTGTGCCAATACCCCCCCCCCCCCCCCCCAAAAAAAAAAAAAAAAAAAAAAAAACAGTTATTTAAATAATAACCACACACACACACAAAAAAAAAAACATTGCTATATGCACTTGATAACAAATTATTTAAGTTACCTGCAGATACTTGTTAACAAATTTTCCAAAGTCACTTATAACTGACAGATAACTTTACAGGTAACCTTTTAAGAACCTATAATTAGTTATTAAGTGACTTAAGTCAAGAACTTATAAGAACTTAAACTAACAAAATGTAAGTTCTTGACTTAAGTCACAACTTACTCGGACAGATTTGTCAAGATACAAGGACAATGAAAAAACTTTTTTTAGTAATAGTCAGGTGGTGCTGGTGGTGCTGATGGGGTTAAATAGTTAGGTGGCATGTCATTTTTCTGTGAAGTGTATGTCATTAATAAACGATTACCAAATCTGATTTTTATTTGTTTAAAAGATTGTGTAGTTTTTCTGTGGTTTCCTGTACCCCTATCCTTTTTCCCTCTGCTAAAAAACTAGCCTTCAGTTCTTCAACATTCACGGGAGACTGACTACGCATCTTATTCTGTATTTCAGACTTCTGTTTTTTGTAATTATTTAAATCATCTTGGACGCGCTTAAATTCTTCATCATCAATAAAATTATCATTCAATGCCTTACTGATAATAAGTTTCATACTGCTCAGCTTTGCACCAGCCAAAGTACTCAATGCTTCATGTTTCTGTAATTTTGTGTGAAACCTCTTGTTTAGGGCTTCCAAACCAAAGCAAGCCAGGCATGTAGCAACGCTAACAGCCTCAACTGCTATTCCAGCCAAACTCCCAATTCCTGTGGCGAACAGAACAATACCCCCTACAGAACATGAAGCTGAAACTGCACCAATAGCCATAGAAGTGTTTTGAACAGAATTAAATACTGACTTATACCTCCTTTTGCACCATGAGTACTTAGCCTCCTCACTCTCCAAATATTTCAAAGCTTCTGTAATATTTATTAATCTGAATGCATCTGTCTGTAATGTTTTATCTGAAGCAATTGGCATATGTGGATCAGGCGCAAGTGTTGTTTTAGTCGTCACATTTGTTTCAGTCGGATCAAGCGTTGGTAGTTGCGGATAGAAGTTTACCATTTTTTTTATTCACAAATATTTTTTTTTATTTAATCAGCAATTACATTTTGCAACTCTTCAAAAGTATACAATTTGCTGGCATAATAAAATGCAACAAGATCAATGTGTTCAAGGTTTATGTAAGTTAGACGAACAAAAGTTGTTTTGTCGACCACCACCTTGACAGCTGGAACACTGCTCGAAACATTAATAACATCAACATTTTTTGTAATAGCAATAAAGACCTTTGATGATTCTGTTACTGTTTCATCCCATGTAAGTTTAATTCCTTGTGCAATTTGAGCCTCTTTAGCAGTAGCAACAGATTTCATGATAATTTCAAATACTATTGTCACTTCTCTAGCCATGACTAAGCTTGCTGGCATAAACACAACAGAAGTATCTGATCTACCCTTTCTAGTTGTAAGAAGATACCGCCGTTTCTCATAATTTTCAACTTTCAGTTTTTCTCTGCTATTGTTGTCTGGGGCAAAACTTGGAACAAGGCTTACAATAAGCGGCCCCGAGTTAACAACCTTCCTAAACACTAAGGCGCCTTCATCATCAGTGTATACATAAGGACTAATAAATTCCAACTTTATGTCCCAGTCAATTGTGGGCGGTGGAACAGGTACAGGTGAAACCACCCACTTATTTCCCACATGTATTAAGTTGTAAGGCGAATTATTTACAGGTGGAGTAGGTACAGTAACATCACGTAGCTGACCAAGTTTAGGAATCTGTTTTTCACCGTCTTTCATGTCAACAATTACTTTCCTCTTGTACATGCCAAAGGAATCAAGTTCAAAACCATATATTTCTCCAACATCCCCCTCCTTCTCAAAATCCTGTACATCTGCCAAATCTTTCAATTCTGTTACTGGACATGCAACTGGTATGATTCTCGACTTTGGACCACCACTCATTTTTTATAAACAAAAATAAAATTATTTAATTTCCAACACAACACTAAAATCATGCATAAGAACTGGTTTGTCATCCTGATTAGTTACAGATATACTCAGTGACTCAAAGAAACTAGAACCTAATTTCTTAAACTGCAAATTAGGAAATCTAACAACTACACTTTCACAATACGGAGCAGTTCCAGTAGGTAAGCATCTCAACAAAGTTGAAGGCTTTCCATTGTGAACATTCTCAGATGTGTTTAGTTCTTTCAAATAAACATTTAGCACTGTGTGTACTGACAAATTGACAGGACGTTTTCCAGTTATTTTAAGTCTTTTTGTCTTCATTGTTATAATACCAGTCATAGCTTCACCTAAATCATCTGATCTATACCAATCTTCGTCAATATAAAATCCAAGTAAATATGCAAATCTATCTGAGATCCTTAACCAATTTTGTGTGGGAAATTCTAATGTAACAAGTAGGTTAGCTGGATTTAAAGTTGCTTTAATTTTAAAATTACTTTGAAACCATTCAGCTATAGTACAAAAGTCATAATACCCGGGTGGTAAAGCTTCAGTCTTACCATCTAAATTTACTTTATTATATATATCATCCTCAACATTAAACCATTTTACTGTGTAAAACATTTCATGGATAGCTACAGCCTTGCTACCATCACGATTATCAATCCCATTAGTTAACCACACTGGTTTGCTTGTGTCAAGATTTGTTAAGGTAATAAACATTTTTATTATCTCATATAAAAAAGGATGGAATTTAAATCACCAACCATTACCACTACAAACGCATTTCAATTTAATGTGGATGCTAAATATAATGTTGCACCAACTTATGAACAGAAAATAATTCAACTAAATCAGCTTGACATAGCTGTGTCTGACGCAAGCGTACAAGATCTATTTCAAGTCAAAGTACCAAATCCGTTTGACCATTACATAAACCCTCCAATAACAGATGACTCTACTGCAAGAAAGTGGTCTTCAAGCCCACTACAGATGTTTCAAAACCAACTCAACTTTGCAATACTATGTTCAACTACAGGCTGTGGTGTTTCATTCACAGATCATTTGAATCACTCAAACAAACTGATTAGGTCTGTGTATCGTTTTCACACTTATTACCAGCTTAGACGTATTCTGTCAGAACTTCATACACCACTGCCAACTGAATCCAGTTTCAACAGGTTTAACAACCCCATGGATATGAAAGCGTTTGAACGCATCTGTAATGAATTTAACATCAGTCCCCGGTATGACTTCACACAAAAACTTGATGATCACAAAGGCATGGGTACATTGTATTACGCTTTGAGTCACAGACAATACCCACAGGATTATTACCCTGGTTACACTTCATTCTCATCAAAATCTGAAGTCTGGATAGGATCAATAGAGCAGAAACAGTCTAACGCCTGGACCACATTTATTTTAGACAAAAGTGACGGGTTTACTCAAGCAGGAGTTGAGCGCGTAAATGAGTCTATCAGAACATATGTCTGGTGTATACTAGGTGCACAATCACTAACAAAATCAAACATTTTGAATGGAAGTGGAAAGTTTGAAGCACAAAAACAGTTTCTTGCAAATCTTGAAGATTCAGTAAATTCATCAGTTGATCTCCCATCAAGCATACAACGCTACCAAGACGTACTCAGATATGCCAGATCAAAAGTTGACTTTGTAGTTGGCATCGGGTTATACATGTTACCATCTGACCTTCAACTCCAAATGGGTACAATAACAAATTATAATAATGAAATCATTGTTGCAGGTGTTGGTCAAAAACTCGGTCTCAATCAATCTGTAAACTTAGGGGCCACAACCACACATGTTCAGCCCTTAAAATCATTACAGACGGTAACACCCCCGGCCCCGGCCCCAGCCCCAACACCGACACTCATACAACCAGTACAGTCAACCCCTGACACACATGAGTCGGAAAGAACTGCATTGGTAATAGGCCTCACTGGATTAGGAGTATTACTTCTTTATCTGTTTCATTAAATAACCCACCATCAACCCTCCTACTGTCACCAAAAATACCCACACATGCTCCGCCATAAACCCAACTACCTTTGCCGCTGTACTAATCAACCAGCTTACAACAGAGCCTAAAATGCCAGGCAACGTGTCTACTGCTTTCAGAGCCAATTTCTTAAGCAAGTCTGATATGTGAGACAACTGTTTCTTTACCCATGACTGTAAATCTTTTGGGTCTGTGGGAGCCGGTGGGCCCGGTGCTGGGGCTGGACCACCACCACCACTGCCGGAGACAGCCAACACAACTGTACTGATAATAAACCCCAGAGCTGTAATTAAACTGGCAATTGTGATACCCTGTTCTCTGAAAAGTGTTTTTAGTCTCTCAGCCAGAGTAGTGTCTTCGTGAAGTATTTTTTGAATAGTTTCTCTAATCCTGTTGACCTGTGATTTCAGTTTTTGTCTTCCAATACTAATTGTTTCTAACCGTCCTGATCTTTCTATCTGCAAATCATTTAATCTGTGTTGTATTCTTTCTTTCATTTCTGTGTCAAGATTTCCATTGTCTGCTGTAGCCAGTTTCTCTTTTTCACGTTCTATGTGTTTATCAAGCTCTCCCAGTTTGGCAAGATTATTAACCATCTCACCTCTTATCGTCTGCAGTGATTTATCCAATCCCATAATCTCCCTCATTGACAAAGGTGGATCATCTATTGTTTTCAAAGCGTCATTTATTTGCCCTTCAGTAAATGAGGTTTCTTGTATCACAGTGTTTGCTATTTCTGGTAGGCTTGTTACAGGCGCCATTTCAATTTGTTGCCCTGTTGGCAACTTTGTTTGCGTGTCGTGAAGAACACTAGCCAGTCTTGGCGTGACAGGAGACCCACCAATACCCAGTTGACGCAAGGCACCAACACCACCTTCATTTTTTATTGTACTTAAAGCCCTAAACCTACTAGGGTCTTTTTTGTTAGTCAATAGTACTTTTCCTTTGTCAACAGTGTTTAAATATAAATGACCCTTGCCATCAAGTTCAAACTGATTAGGGTCTACGTTGTCTGGGCGGACACCAACATGATCATAAAATGAGTTCACTTTGGTTTCTAAAAGTTCATGACGTAAACTGTAAATATTTCTTGTACCAGTCATATCTGCCATATCTGCCATATCTGTTGTATTACCAAAATCATACGTGTCATCCATTTTAAAATCTTCATGATTAAATCCTCCTGCGGCCATTGTTTTATTAATTTATTATTTTTTATTGTGCATAATAAAAATGACACAGTCTTACGGATCAAAGTTAGACCCATACAGAAAACTACGTGAGCCCCTGGGTGTTAAGGGCATAAGACAATCAATCGTCATCACAAACAATCCAAGTACCATAGACCAGAACCAAACACTTACAGTCAAGTTTCCAAACCTAGGACCCAGTGACGTTATTGTTCCTGGCACTGCACGCCTTGCTTTTAATATTGAACTATCATCAGACGCAGATGTAAACAGAACACTGGTTGACAATCTTGGCAGAGCAATTGTTAGAACTATTAAAGTAAAACTTGAAGGGCAGGAAGTGTTTAGTCTTGATGACTCAGATGTGTTCTACTGTTACAAGGATCTTTGGCTTACAAGAGAAGAACGAGAGGATCGTATTTACCAAGGCATACAGTCTGATAATGTTGGTAAACTTCGAATCAATGCTGGAGATAAATCAACGTCAGCAGCCAATGACGTTATTATAGCAGAAACATATGGAACCAGATTTTACATTCCACTTGAGTTTGAAATCCTAACAGCACATTTGCCTTATTATCAAGGGGCACTGAATGACCGTCTGAGCTTTGAACTAACTTTCAATGACTACTCCAAAGTTATAAAATCATCTGCCACAGATGCAACATATAAGATCTCTAACATTTCCTTGGAATATGAAATTGTTACACACACTGAACTAGCCAGACTCATACAAAATCAGTACCAGTCAAGACTTCCAATTTATTATGACCGTGTGATTAGGCATAGTTTAATACCCAAAGACAAAAGCGACCCAATGTGGAACATAAACTTGAACACACCAGCCAGGTCACTGAAAGGTATTCTTATGTTGTTTGTTGAACCGGTGAGTCCATACAAAAGGGATTCAGAAAAATTCTACAATCCTAAGATTACACATTTGTCCTGCACAATTGAAGGCCGCCCTAATCAAGTGTACGCTTCAGGAATGTTACCTTATCAACACTATGACGAAACCACAAAGTATTTTGCAGGAGGAAGGATTAGAGATAAACCTGCAAACATTGCGTGCAAAGATCTACATCTGTATGATGTTAGGATCGGACAATACCTGACAAACAAGTATGCACTGTGGCTAGACCTGCGTAGTACAGATGACGATTATCTTCATGGGTCAGGACGAACTGTCGAGAATGGTAGTGATGGAATAACAATTCAGATACAAAAGAAGGTTGAAACTGCTGCAGCCATTAACATATATTTGTACCTGATATATGACGCACAACTCAATATTGCAGAAAGCAGACTGAGTGGACACATATATTAAAATTATATTGTGTATTAAAATGAACCTGAGCTTAATGACACTCGACCCACACTGTGGATTATTTTGTGGCGCCACAGGGTGTGGGAAAACTGAATTTGTACTTAACCTCTTACAAACAAGATACATACACCACTTTGAAAACATTGTAATATTTTGTCCAACAATAAAACACAACAAAGCTTATCACAACCGTTTATTCATTTGGACTGACAGCAACATATACTTAGTCGACCCTGAAAAGAAACTGAATGACTACCTACAATATTTTTACAAGCAATTTGAAGGACAGCCAACATTGTTTATTGTTGATGACTGTTCTGCAGAGAAAGACATTGTCAAGAAGAGAAACACATTAGCAGAACTTGCCTTCAGTGGCAGACACGCAAATGTCAGTGTATGGATTCTCACTCAGAAATATAATGCTGTACTGAAAGATTTTCGAGAACAGTTAAAGTTTATCTGTTTGTTTTACTGTAAGGATCGTGACAGCTTTGAAGACTGTCTCAGAGAAAACGATGTCATCCCAAATAAGCATGAACGTGATGATGTAAAAAATAAACTGAAATCAACTAAGCATCTAAAGCTCATTTTAAAGACAGATCAGCCCACAGGGTATGGGTTAGTAAATTGATGTAAATTAATTTATTCTTTTGTTTGTCCAATAAAAATGACAGACGGACAAATCATACAGGTGCTTGATCTCACACACCTTTTCAAAGATGTTATGCACTTTACTGATTTAATAACACCCAAACAGACTTACATAAGCCTTTCAGCACCATCAGAAATATATGTTACATATAGTGTGACTTTGGATTATGTCGATGAGCATCCAAATGTGGAGCACATGACAGTTGATTTAAAGACACCTACTTTTAAAGTTGATGATACCAACTATGGCTGGTTAGGGGAAGTTTGTTATAGCATATTTAAACAACTACGCAAACTAAATGTTTATATTGACAGTGTTACAGTTAATAAAGTAATATTACACAAGGTGAGCCAGCAGAGTTAACGTTAATATTTTTTATTTATTATTTTGTCGGACAAATAAAAATGACGGACAATGCTCAAAGCCCTGGCTCATCAAACCCTGGCTCATCTGGTTTAAGAAACGTGTTTCACACAACAAACTTACCTATATCCAATACTAACAATGTCTATGAATCAATAGAAAACTCTTTTTCTGTCATACAACAAAATCTCCTTACAGGCAGTGTGAAGATTCAGATTGTTGCAAAAATAGAATTCACTAGAGTAGACGGTGAAGTGATTGTATCGTACATATCAACAAGACAACACACAGTTAACACAAGAAGAGAATTAGAAAACGTGTTTAGAGACAGACTATTACCAGACTTTCTACAGGCAATTGACAGTGCAAAAATGAAGGGGTCTGGTTGGCACGAAGGACATGTACATGAACTGCAACTAAAGCAGTCAAGGTATCATCCTATATTAGGTAAAGCATGGATACCACTGCCAACAGAGGTTGCAAACAAAAAGGCTGTTGTTAATATTCAGAACAATGACAACTATTGTTTCATGTGGTGTGTGCTTGCTAAACTACACTTTGTAAAGTCAAAACCTGAACGTGTATCTAACTACACCAAATTTGTAAATGAACTCGATTTTAGTGGCATTGAGTTTCCTGTTAAAATAGAGGACATAGACTTGTTTGAAAAACTAAATCCTGGTATATCTGTAAATGTGTATGTGTGGGATAATGAGTCTGTTGATAAGTTACAGCCAATTAGAGTGTCCCCAATTGCCCCAACCTACGGTCAGTCAGAAGATAGACATGTTGATATGTTATTAATAAGCTCTGGTGATAACTTTCACTACACAATTATCAGAAATATGTCACGTCTAATTCATGGACATACAACAAAACACAATGGTAAACAAGAAGTTTGTAAAAGATGTTTACAAAGATTCTCCTCTATTTCAGTAGCGCACAAACACGTCCTACACTGCAGATCAGCTGATGACATACAAACTGTACTTAAGTATCCAGATCCTGGCAGCAAGGTTTATTTTAAGAACTATGGGAACCAGCAAAAGTTGCCGTTTGTAGTATACGCAGATTTTGAATCATTGGTTGTACCATATGAGGGTCCTGTTCCAGAGTCATTACCAAAGACTATAAAGTTGAGTGACCAAGTGGTGTGTTCTTTTGGATACATTCTTGTTAGGTCAGACGGTTTGCATTCAGAGCCTGTTATCTACAGGGGTGAAAATGCAGCATGTCTGTTTTTAACAGAAATGAGACATCTGTATAGTCAGGTAGTACAGTATCTCACAACATGTCAGATGCCTTTGGTGATGACAGAAGAAGACAAACTGAAATTTGATACAGCTGAGATGTGTTGGATTTGTGAACAACCCCTCCAGGGTGATAAAGTTTGTGACCACGATCACATAACTGGGCTTTACAGAGGTGCTGCACATAACAATTGTAACTTGTTATTAAAAATAGATCCTAAGACATACAAGTTACCAATCTTTTTCCACAATCTCAAAGGATATGATTCACACATTATCATGCAGGCTGTGGATGAATCTTACAAAAAAATTAGTTGTATTGCCCAGACAACTGAGAAATACTTGACTTTTAGATTGGACAACAAATTATCATTTTATGACTCTATGCAACATTTGTCTTTAGGTCTTGCTAGTCTGGCAGAAGGACTGACTGAGTATCCAATAACGAGTAAATATTTTGAGCCAGACTTGATTAAGAAAGGTGTGTATCCGTATGAGTACATCAGTGAGTGGGTTGTGTTTGAGGAAACAAGACTGCCACCAAAAGAGAAATTTTATTCTACACTAACTGGAAAAGGTATTTCTGACTCTGAATATCAACATGCACTTGATGCGTGGGGGAAGTTGGGGTGTCAAACGATTGGTGACTACCATGACCAGTACTTGAAAGCAGACGTTTGTTTGCTAGCAGACGTATTTGAAAGTTACCGTGAGAAGGGTTTGTTACACTACAGACTTGACCCAGCTTGTTACATAACTAGTCCTGGCATGACATGGGATGCATTTTTGAAATCCAGTAAGATATCTATAGACCTGTTGTCTGATCGTACGATGGGTGAAATGGTGGAACGTGGATTGAGGGGAGGGATTAGTCTAGCAGCAAACAATTATGCCAAGGCAAATAATAAATATCTTGATGACTTTGACCCCTCAAAGCCAAGGTCATTTATTACGTACGTGGACGCTAACAATTTGTACGGATTCGCGATGTGTGAATTATTACCATTAAAAAACTTTTGTTTGTATGATTTGTCACAGTATGGCATAAAAAAATTAACAAAATATATTATGGATCGAGGTCAAAATGATGAAAAGGGTTGGATCTTTGAAGTAGACCTGGAGTACCCACACCACCTACATGATTACCACAATGATTATCCGTTGGCTGTTGAGAAAATGAGTATGACGGGGAAAAAAGAAGACACTAAACTTGTACCAAATTTGAATGACAAATTCAATTACGTTTGTCACTACCGCTTGTTGCAGTTTTACATCAGACATGGGTTAGTACTAAAGAAAGTTTACAGAGGAATTCAATTTGATCAGAGTGCTTTCATGAAAGATTACATAATGAAGAACACAACCCTTCGTGCCAGAGACGGCAACACTGCATTTGACAAAGACTTCTTTAAGCTTATGAACAATGCCTGTTTTGGCAAGACAATGGAAAATCCTCATCACAGAAAAGATGTGAGACTGGTCACAACTGAATCGGGTGCAATTAAACTTACAGGTAAGCCTCAGTACACAGGGTACAAAGAGTTTCATTCATCATTGTATGCTGTGTCACTCAAAAAAAAGATTGTTAAACTGGACAAGCCAGTATTCATTGGTATGACAATTCTGGAGTTGTCAAAACTGTTGATGCTTGAATTTTATTATGATTACTTCAAACCAAAGTATCCTGAGTGTCGTCTGCTATACACTGACACTGACTCTATGATCATTGATGTGTGTACTGAAGACTTTTACGAAGACATGAAAACAGAGTTACACATGTATGACACGTCTGATTACCCTAAAGACCATCCACTGTTTAGCACACAAAACAAGAAAGTGCCTGGTAAGTTTAAGGATGAACTAAATGGTGTGCCAATAGTTGAGTACGTTGGACTGAGATCAAAAATGTATTCTATACTGCACCAGAAGGGTAGTCAGTCGAAAGCCAAAGGAATAAAAAAAACAGCAATAAAAAATAAAGACATTCGTCATGAACATTACAAGCAAGTGTTAGATGGTGCATTAATGCCTGATTATCCAAACAAGTCACTGAGATCAAACAAACATAATCTTGAAATAATTCAAACACATAAGAAGTCACTTGCAGTTGGGGACACGAAACGTGTTTTTCACAGTAAGGAAAAAGCTTATGCACCAGGTCATTACAGGCTCAAGTTATCTGAAGATATTTGTGATGAACTGGTTGATGAATTAATTGACGACTTAGTTACTGAAATGAGTAACGGTGTCTGGGGGAATAATCTGTAATTCTTCTCTGACAAATGCCCTCTGGGGTGCAGGCTCATACAGGTAATATATTGTTGCGTCTGGACCGGGAATTATTTTTTTTATATTGTGTACAGACGTTGACCAGATGGGGTCTGTTGCCCTGCGTCTGTCGTCGTTCTCAGCCTCCCCTGGCTGATATAAATATCTCACCTGTTTAGTAAATAAACTTGTGTCTGGTGCCGGGGTTGGTCCTGTTTTTGGGTCTGTAATTGTTTTCAATTTAATAGCATCAGCAGGCTTAGGGTGTCCTTCGTTATTCATTGCTTTTATCACATGTGGTAATCTCTTTACCCACTCCGTGTTACGGGTGTCATGCATGAGTTCCTTAGAATACTGGTAACTGAAAAGTCTTTCTGATAACTGTTTGTTAAAGTTCTCTACAATTGCCTGTGATCTGTGCACACCTGGAATGCCTCGTCTGACCAGTACACCATGCTTAGCAAATAACTGATTAACTGCACCTTTGAATTCTGATCCATCATCAACTTGCACTAGTCTGGGGTATCTTAAAGGGCCTCGACTATATATCTTTGATAATGCTGTAGCAACTGTACTAGCTGTTTTGTCAGATATGGGTTCAGCGTCTTTATACCTTGAAGCAATGTCTACAACAGTTAATGCATACTTGTATCGTTTCTTTCTTATTGTGTCATGGGGTAAGAACAGGAGGTCCATTTGGTGTGTGTCATTAGGTGTTGTGTTCTCAAAATGGGGCCTCGTTATCTTTCTTGGAGCAGGAAGATATATCTGCCAAATTGCTTGTCTCTGTAACCATTGTTTGACTTGATTGAGTGATATATCTCCGCCCACAGCGGCATGTAATTTCTGAATAGCTGTTGCTCCTTTCCAATAGCCTGATGGAGAGTAATATATTTTTGATAGTTTATTTTCGGCTGCCATTTTTTCTAGCAATGAAAACTCCTGTAAAATAAACAAATGTCATTCCCACTAGAACAAAGATTATCTCCCCGTTTCTTTGTTGTGTGCTTGGTTTGTAATAGTCACTTAGTTTCGGTTTAGGGATAGACATGTCTTCACCTGTGACAAGATAGTATTCCCTGATTGCTTCGTCTGTATTTGAAAACGTATGTTGTGCGTGGCCTTCAAGCCTGAGTTTTTCATTGATGAAATCAAGTTTCTCAATTCTATTCTTTTCATATTCCTGCTGGGCTTGAGCAAGTTTTTCTGTTGCCTCATTGTGGCGTTTCATTTCCTCTGCTGATTCTTCTCTACCCATTTTTGAAAAGAGATAGTTTGAGCCACTGAAAGCCAATGCGTTAACCATCGCTCCCCCAATCATAATAGCTATCGTCGCCATATTTATTTTATTTACATAGAAACATTTTCGGGAATAATTCCTTGCTTAACAAGAAAATCTTTTGTCGCAATAGACGCTGTGACAACTACAATTAGCTTAGCACTGTCTTCGAAATCAAGTCTACTCAAGTCTGCTGATTTCATTTTGAGTAGACTTTTCCCCAGCATAGAATAAGCTACTGCTAATCCACTGATTACGGCAGAGTGATACACAAGGTTCATTAAATTTTTTGAGTCATTCATTTTCTAAGGCAAGAAAAATTAAAATAATATTTTTATTTACTGCATATAAAATGGGTCAACGGCTTTGGATGTTACTGGTAATGTGGCGACTTCTGGTTTTGTTTTTGGAGTGTCTGATTTTTTGGTCACTGTACGAGTCTGTGGTTTGTATTTTTTGTATAATTGATAACCTACGTAACCAAATCCGACAACAAATCCGACAATTATATATTTTGTTGATTGAGGTTCGGGGTTAGTTGTTTGTCTCTCACTTTGATGAGGGTGTGACGGTACTGACACAGGTCCTGACGATCCTGATGGTGGATCAGTTACATGAGTCTTTTCTGTTTGTGCCTTAAGCTGTAATTTTTTTTGCCTATTATATTCAGCTAATCTTTTTCCAGCCTCAACCCTGCCTGGACTTTTAGTCTTCGTCACAGTTTGAACCTGTGTCAAAACAGGGTCGGGGTTCAGTTGTGGAGTCGTCTGGGTTTCGTCCATTTTCTTCTGCAGTAAAATTTATTTTTGAAAAATCAATATGACTCCCGGTAACAAGAAGGGTTACAACAGGTGCAAGGTAATTTCCGAACTTGTAAAACATGACACATGCTAATTTGCCAATTGAACTTGAAACAATAGGATTGCTTTCAAGGTCGTGTGAAAGACTGTCACTATCCACAGGTAGAAAGTGACTCACTGCTTTTGTGTATAGGCATACAAGAGATCGACTCAAATCACGTGTCATTAGTGAGGCAATGTGGTTCTCATATTTTGAATGAAGCTTGATTAGCTCGTCAGAGCTTAGAGATTCAATATCCTCTGTCATGTATTGTTTACCGAGATAAGTCTTTGACTTGCCTGACACAACTACAGAAAGAAGGCGCTGTTTTTTCGAGTCTAAGTCTTTGTTTTCTACAGCATTAATATCGTTTAGAAGAAGTAATTCGTCTTGATTCATTTTATAATAAAAAATATTAATTTTAATGACATTGAATTTGGAAACCTTTATTTTACTGAAAAAAATAAGGAGAAACCAAAAAAAAATGGGCGGCGTTAGGGCATGGGAGTAAGCGGTCGAAAAATCCTGGAAATTCGGGATAGATATAAATTGTCGAAAAACACCCACAACTCCCCTCTCTTCCTCCAGCGATGCGTCGGCATCCCACTTCTGTGAAGTCCCAGCTGCAACAGGCCCTTCTCGGCGGTGCTCTTCTGTTTGGCCCTACCGGGCAGTCGGTGAAGGAGTCTACCAAAGACCTTCGGCCTCGCACCCCCCCCCCTCCCCCCTGCGGCTTCCCACCGCTTTCAGTCTTACTGCAGGGCTGTGGGTCGTCCTCTGCGGACCTTCAGACCCACCCCGCGACGACCCTCCCGGGGAACCTCTAGGCCTGGACGTCCTGTCTTCTCTGGCCGTTCTCGCGCCCCCCTTCTTCTGCCCCCTCGTTTCCCCGCCCCTACCAGAGGTTCGGGCGGGGACGGGCCCAGTGACTATCACCCTCTACCTTCACCGCGGACAACCACGGAGCACCCCGTCGGCGGGAGGCTCACCCGGCACATCAACGAGTGGCGGTCGCTGCTACCGGACGGTACTTGGGTGCTCTCCACTATCTCAGATGGACTCCATATTTCGTTTCTCCAACCGCCCCCTCTTCGCCGCTCGCCTGTGTGGACTCGTGTCTCATCCGACCCGATAAGGCTTTGGCTCTGCGTCAGGAGATTGCGTCTCTACTTCAGAAGGCTGCGACGGAGATGGTCTCTCAGCTCGACTCGCCGGCATTTTACAGCCGCCTCTTCCTGGTTCCAAAGCCCGGCGGTCATCGACCTATCGGCTCTAAACCGGTTCATTTCGGCCCCCTCATTTCGCATGGAGACAGTGCGGGCTGTGCGGTTGGCAGTGCGTCCTTTCAACTTTACGGTCAGCCTCGACCTTTCCGATGCTTACCTCCATGTTCCCATTCACCCAGCGTCTCGCCGCTTCCTATGTTTCGCCTTCGACGGAATCATCTACCAGTTTCGGGCTCTCCCCTTCGGCCTCAACTTCAGCCTTTGGGTCTTTACGCGGATTATGGACGTGGTGATCTCTCGGGCCTGACAGTCCTCGTCCAACCCAACCTGAAATTACCAAGACGACCTCTTGCTCCGCAATCAGGACCCCCAGTCTCTGGAGACGGACCGGGACGCTCTACTGACTCTTTTTCGGAGACTGGGATTTATGGTCCACCAAGGGAAGTCGGATTTCACACCCTCCCGTACCTTAATCCATCTCAGAATGGAGTTTCTGACCGACCGCAACACTGAGACTAACGGCCTCGCGTTCAGAAACTGGCTGCGGACGCTCACCAGGTGTCACGTTCCGAGTCGTGCCCTGCCAGGATCTGGCTTCAATTACTGGGACTTATCAGTCCGGCAGCCGACCTCCTTCCCCTGGGTCGCCTGTACTCTCAGCCTCTTCAGTTCCATCTCTTTTTCCATTGGCGACCTTACTCAAACGACCTTTCGGCCCTAGTCCCCCTTGATCCGGTCACACCTACTTCGGTGGACGGATCTGACCTGGCTCGCGTCGGGAGTGCCCATTTCCTCCCAACCTCCTCGGCTTTCACTCTGCACAGATGCAAGACTATCCGGCTGGGGTGTCCACCTAATTCCAGATTTCAAAGAGGTCTTGGGGCCAGTGGCCACCATCCTTACAGAACAGACACATCAACTGGCTGGAGTTGAAAGCAGTTTGGCTGGCTCTGACTCATTGGGAGACTCGTCTCCATCACAACGAGATCTTGATTCTGTCCGAGAATTCCACTGTGGTATCGTACATCCAGAGACAAGGCGGGATGCGCTCTCCATCTCTCTGCATGCTTCTCTACCAGCTGTTCCTCTGGTGCCGGGATCGACACATCTTTCTCCGGGCGCGCCACATTCCGGGTCACCTCAACATGCTTGCAGACTCTCTCTCTCGCTGGGGCCAGCTGCTTCATACCGAATGGACCCTCAAACCAGAGATCTTCCGGCTGATCAGCACCCGCTGGGAGACGCCAATGGTCGACCTTTTCGCGACACGGAACACACAGCTTCCCCTCTTTGTCTCACCCCGTCCCAGACCCTCTCGCCTGGGCATTGGACGCCCTGTCGATCTCTTGGGACGCCCTGATAGCCTATGCTTATCCCCCGGTCGTCCTTGTTCCCAAGGTGTTGCTCAAACTCCGAGGCTCGAACACAATCCTCTTCCTCGTAGCCCCCATCAGCTGGGCACGCAGCTGGATGACCGACCTGGTGAGCCTCGCCACAGACGCTCCCCTGCTCTTACCCACACCACGCACGATGCTGAAACAACCACGACGAGCTCTCTTCCACCCGTGTCCGGAGCGGCTCCTATTACACGCATGGAGGTTGTGCTGTCGGCTCTCACCGCTAGAGGCTTCTCGCGTGCAGCAATAGAGGCTATCGCTGCGGCCCGCAGAGCTTCACCAGGAGGGTATACGAGGGCAAGTGGAGAGTCCTGCAGTCCTGGTGCCTCTCCAGACACCTGTCTCCAATGGCCTTGTCTCTACACCCCAGTTAGCGGAGTTCTTCTTGTGGCTCTTTGACGAACAAAACTTGGCCCCTATCACCATTTGGGGATATCTCTCTATAGTCGCAGATACCTACCGACATTTGGGCCGACCAGATCTGGGTGCGTGCAAAGACCTCGCCGACCTCCTTGCCCACTTCGAGTTACAGCGACCTGTTCAGCGTTCGCTACTTCCGCACTGGGACCTGGCCTGGATCCTCACTTGGCTTAATTCGGACCGCTTTGAACCTTTGCCCTTAGCCACTATGGCTGACGTCACCAGGAAGACCTGTTTCCTACTCGCTCTCGCTTCGGCTGCCAGAGTCAGCGAGCTGCATGCATTATCAGTGGACCCAGCATGCCTCCAGTTTCGTGCGGATGGCTCCGTCCAGTTAATGATGAACCCTTCCTTTCTCACCAAGAATAGGCTTCCCTCGGCCGGAGCTCAGATCATGACCCTCTGCCCGCTTAAGGGTTTTGACCTTTCCCGGGAATCCCGACAACAAGACCCTGTACGGGCCTTGCGGATCTACCTGCGTCGTTCGCAGCCCTTCCGACTGGGCCGGAAACGACTCTTTCTTCCCCTCTCGACGCGGCAGGGACGATATTTCAGCGCAGACTATATCCTCGTGGATCCACAGGATCATCCGCTCTGCTTATGAAGAACTCAAACCGGACGTGGCACAGAGACTTCGCATTTGAGCGCACGAGGTTCGGGCGGTATCTGTGAGTCTTGCCCTTGACCGCAACTGTGCGGTACGGGATATTGTGGCGGCCGTTGGGTGGCGAATGAGTTCCACCTTCGCCCTCTTCTACCTACGAGACCTCTCGGGCCAGCAGGAGAACCTGGCCCTTGTTGGGGACGTCTCGGTTGCACAACACTCCCTCCCGGCGCCACCGGCGCCATAGGAAACGCTTAGTTGAAATCGTCGGGAGTTTGCACCCAGGGCACCTCGTTAACCAACATGTTCTCAGGACGGCGTATGGTGGGCGGCACCCTCCTCCTTTTCGTTATTCTTCCTATCAGTAATGCCATCGGTAATGTTTTTGAGGAAACAAATTAATTTTTCTCTAAAATATATTTTTTCGAAAAATACTTACCGATGGCATTACTCTAAGGGCCCTTCCACCTGCCCCGCTTGCCGCCAGCTACGTTCGCTTAGCGTATGACTGGTCGCTAGGCCCAAAGGGCCTTATGGGAAGGGAGGGGAGGTCACTCTGAGAGTTATATAAAACGACGACTCCCCGAGTCACCTCCCCGGTTGTGTTGCTTACACAACGGAGACTTAGGCTGAAATCGGTAGCTAGACGTATCTTCCTATCAGTAATGCCATCGGTAAGTATTTTTCGAAAAAATATATTTAAGAGAAAAAACTATGTACCATTTCCAGGAGATGGATCGACCCATGTTAATTCGAGGGTAGTGCCAGGTGAGCTTGGCGCCTTCAGTTGCCAAGCTCATCTGGCATCACCCTTGAATTATGATTAATCCATCTCCTGCTGTAAGGCGTTGAGGCTGAATGGGTTAATTGTTATTCAGAACTTTTCCCTCTGTTGCTGCAGTTATTATAATAATAATAATAATAATAATAATAATACCGTTATTATAAAGGAGCTTTTTCTCAATTTTGGGGCAAATCGACTCAAAGCGCCGCAAACTGAAACCCAACACGCACACTCACATAACAGACACGGATTTACGCCATTTAAGACAAACACAGTACAAGACAGACGAAGGGCCAGTTCAGCTACTGAAGTTACAGAGTTTTTTGATCGCTTGTATTTGAAATTTGTAAAGTGGCCTGAAACCGGTACCAAAGTGTAGGGGGTGGTGGGGTGGGTGCGGTGCATAGCTAGAGTAGGATATATATTATACAGTCAAACCTGTGTAAGGTGACCACTCAAGGGATGATCAAGAACTGGTCTTCTTGCCCAGGGTCATCTAAGTAACGGAAGACCATGGAACCCAAAATGAGTTATCTGTTTGGATGGGTAGTCACCTTGTGCAGGTGGACGCCATGACAGGTTTGACCTGAGTAAAAAAAAATCTGTTTTTGTTTCCCTTTCCAGAATGCTGGAGAGGCGTCGGTGGCCAACCTTGACAAACTGCGACATGCCAATGGCAAGACACCCACTGCTGATCTCCGCCTTATGATGCAGAAGGTATGTCATCTTCGTCCTCCTTGTTCGCTTCCCAAGCCTCATATGCTTACTGTCAGTGATACTGTTTGCAGTAAGGCTGTGGATGTATGTGTGAGGGGATTAACACTTTCACTGCTGAGAAAAAAGTAAACAAGATCCAACTGTAAGAGATAGAGATCCTCATGTGCCCCCGCAGTTACTGGGGCGCATGAGGATCTGTGCCTCTTGCTGACACCAATATGTATCATTGTTCTTTGTACAGCTTGGGCTCTTTTTTGTTGAGCTTTTACAAAGAGTTTAGAGACATAGTCTGCAACCACTGGCAGTGAAAGCGTTAAACTCATGACTTGGGTGATATCTTCTTCTTTCCTTGATGCTTAGACCAGGTCAAGAGGCTCACTGTGTTAGGAGTTTGACAGATGATGCTTGCTGTACCCTTCTCTATAATTATAGTATCAGTACTTAGCCTGATTGGTTGTCTTGCCACTCCTTTGGTGTTTATTCAGAGCTTTTGAGCTCACTGTGTTTTGTGTGTAACAAACAGGTAATGCAGACCCATGCTGGTGTGTTCCGCGATGGCCCTACCATGCAGGAGGGATGCAAGAAGATGCAGGAACTTTACAACCAGATGAGCGATCTCAAGGTGAGAGCAATCACCTTAATTCCCATACAGGTTTCCAGGTGTAGAAGTTTTTATCCCTTCTGTGCATGCAGCCAACGGTACTGTAAGCAGTATTGGTGGCTGCAGGCACAAGGGGGTTAATCTAATGTCAGTGGGGCTGATCTTGGTCAGCAAGAGGCATACATTTCCATGAGGCCCTGGCTGTGCATAGTGCTTTTTGTAGAGGTGATTCCTGCAGGAATTGCCTCGACAAAATGCGATATGGACAGCTAAGGTGGTTAAGACAAATTCTGATAAATAATCTGTTATTCAGGTGTCCGACAGTGCCAGTGGCTGCATGAACAAAGGGTTATAACAGATTCTGTGGAATTGTTTTTGTTTTTTAGGTATCTGACCGTGGTCTGATTTGGAACTCGGACCTGGTGGAAACCTTGGAGCTTCAGAACTTGATGATCAACGCAGTACAGACTATTGTGTCTGCTGAGGCTCGCAAGGAAAGTCGTGGAGCACACGCCAGAGAAGACCTCAAAGTAAGTGAAATTAAACTTAATAGTCATGGAAATGTGGAAAAAGTCAGTTTGAGAAAGTTTACTTCTTTGATCTTTAACTCATTCTACCCCAGACACACCACAGGAAGAGAAGGATCGACCATGATAGTTCAAGGGTGATGCCAGAATAGCTTGGCGCCTACGGGCGCCAAGCTATTCTGGCATCACCCTTGAACTATCATGGTCGGGATCTGTCCTGCACTGAAATGCAGTCTTCAGAGGACAACGGCAAAATTTAAGGATTTCGGTGATGGGGTAGAATGAGTTAAATAAAGTCTACTGGTAGTGGCTAATGACAAACTAATAACAGGGACACAAGGCAAATTTGACGGACGGTTTGGATGGAATTCATTCTTGTAATTCAGTTGTCTCTGTGACGCACGCAGACTTGCCCCCCAGTCGCATGTACAGACTATCGCACAACAGACGCATACACCGCCACTGACTCAGACGGTCGCATTCATGCGGTAAAACACAACTCACGGGCTTCTTTTCTAACAGAACTTTTATACAATATAAACAAGGAAAATGCTTAAATGATTATCAAACTATACACACTACACCTTCCCCACTACCAGCATCCAAACATCACATACACATACACAATATCAATGCCAGGCTAGGTAGTAGTCTCTCACACTCCAAACTGTTTGGTGTTCCCGCCTGGTTACGTTCAGTCCCTTTCACGTCTAGGCGTGCAAGTCCTTCGTAGGCTCCCGAGTCGTCCTGTCTCTCGTACCATGGATGTCCTCGTTACTCGTACCGTATCTTCGCTGTGACCCAAGTGTCTCGGCACCGGTCGCTCACTCCCCCGAGTGAAGAGATGGATAGATGACCTCGCATTAGGTCCCTGGTGACTGACGTCTCGGCGTCCATCGCTCCAACCTCCGACAAGCACTCTGAACAGTAATAAAGTCCTAAATCGTAATACTTGCTAAACACACACACATATTGGATAATATGAGATACATTACGTAACCTGGCTGATACGAATAACTCACATGTTCATTCACACACACATGCTCCATAACCCGACTACTTTCGTAACACCCCCATATATCTGTCACTACCTTGAAACAGACTATAACCTAACACTCTCGCTATACGTTATCCCATACGCTGGAAAAGACTATACTTGACCACGTACTATCTTCATAACAACTTAGGCCTACACCCCTCACATTCCTTTAGTTATCCATCTCGGTAAATAACTGTATATGACAAACACCGATTACTTCAATGAATTCCAAACCAGTAAACACTACACAACTGAATTAACTCCTATCAACGCATACTATCCTTAACGCAAGTAACCATCAATAATACGTATAGAAACATACCTTCTTCTTCTTCTTCTCGAACGCCGTCACAATTGGAGTTTGGCTCTCAAAATGAAATCTGTGGTCTTCTGTAGTGCCTCCACAGGCCCGTACAGTTTCTCTTGTAGAGTGGCGGGCTTTGGCCATATCTCCTCCCTCAGCGGCTGGTGGTTCCCACAGTCCTGGAGGATGTGCTCTGTGGTCTGCTTTGCTTCTCCACAAGGGCACAGGGGAGATGGCACGAGGTGGAAGCGTCTGTGCAGGTGGAAATTGAGTCGGTTCTAGGTTTCAGAGTCTTGGAATACGGGCTAAGGTATCTCACACACATCTGTACCCACTGACAGTGAAGCCGGCGCTAACGTATTTAGACCTCTGACAGACTGAGCTCTCGCCTAGAACTCGCTAAAACTCCCCGTGTTAACCGTTTCTTAAAGATTCCAAGTGGACCACGAGCCTCGCGGACTATCGGCACAAACAAACCGCTGACAACTACTGTACCGTATTAAACCTACTGTGTGAACCCTATGCATGAGCATAGAGTTTCATCACAGTCTCTATATTTTTCAAATTCTTGTATCACTGTCATCATGCTTTTCCAATACAGTTTTCTAATGTCTTAGTCCTGGTTACATTGAGAATTGGTTGTGTCTACAGGAACGTATCGACGAATATGACTACCGCAAGCCTTTGGAAGGCCAGCAGAAGAAACCCTTAGATCAGCACTGGCGCAAACACACACTGTCCTTCGTAGATGAGGCTACAGGCAAGGTAAGGGGGTGTGCTGTGTGATATGGATTAGCCCATTTAGCCCGGACATGCTACAGCAGGAGATGGATTGACCAGATAATTCAAGGGTAGTGCCAGATTAGCTTGGCGCCTGTTGGCGCCAAGCTAATCTGGCACTACCCTTGAATTATCATGGTCAATCCATCTCCTGCCACTGGTACATAGTCATTAGGCAACACTAAACTTTGGAAAATGTGGCCATTGGGTTAATGGGTTAACCCTCTTGTGCTTGGGGTCACAGAGCAAGAGTGTTTATTCCAAGAATATGATGTGTCGTTTGCCCAAAAGTGTCAAGATTTACCCAGAGTTGTTCAAATATTTAATTTGGAAAGGGGAAGGGGGGGGGGGGGGGGGGGTGAGATGCATGCACTGCCTCAAGAAATCTCCCCCTTCCCTCTCCCCAGTCCTTTTCTGAAATCCAAATTATATGCAATAAATGTATTGTGTGCTTTCAGGTGACCCTTCAGTACAGACCTGTCATTGACAACACATTAGACCAGAAAGACTGCCCACATGTGGCACCTGCCATACGCTCGTACTAGATGCAGTTTTAGAATGCCTGAGGTAAAGTATGACGCAGAGCTGTGTTTGATTTCTTGATCTGTTCAAGAGTCTGTATTTTGCGTGTCGTTACTCTGTTTTAGTATCTGCTCTGTAAAGTCATTGTTTATGTTATTATTTCAAATTTTTGCATAGGAAGTTAAACTTAAAGTCAACAAGCTGTTTCGAAATGCTTGAATTGTCATTATCGACTTGTATTGTCAGGGCTGAATGGCTTACCTCATTTGGGATGTGCTACATGCAGATACACGGCTTTATGCCGCATATCAAGTTGCAGCCGGTCTCGAATGGGTTGTGAGATTTTAAAACTTTTTTTTTCTTTTTCAGGCTGAGAGGTAAAAATGGAGACTAGAGGAGTTTGTGGTTCCTGCCAGGAACGGATGACCCTTTTGGATGGATCACACTTTTTCTAGCAGTGCATAAACTTTTAGCAGTGGCCATGTTTCACAGTGGCACAGGCTCTTTTTGCTCATTACTTGACTGTCTTTGTTGAGAGGATAACTCCAAACTCCACAATCCTTTTTCGCTTTAATGTAAACTAATGGATATAGATACTTTGTTGCTCAATGGTGGTGCAAGATTAGCATGGCGCCTCCACAGACACCCTGCTAATCGTGCACTGCCTTTGCGCTCGCATGGTTTATCCAGCAGGTGGTTGGCTAATTTGGCTCTACAACTTTGGAGATATCACTTTGGATCCACCTTCTGCAGTATATTTGTATCATGAACCCCTTTGTGCCTGCAGCCAGCATTACTGTAAACAGTTGCAGCAGATGCATGCACAAGGTGGTGTTTAACCTATTTAGCCCCGGGACCCTGCTGGCTGCAGCAGGAGATGGATTGATCATGATAAATCAAGGGTAGTGCCAGATGAGCTTGGCACCTTGAATTATCATGATCAATCTATCTCCTACAACTGGTACATAATCGTTAGACAATGCCTTCAAAATTTTGGAAATGCGGCCGTGGGGTTAAGCAGATGTTTGTAGGTGTTTGTTAGGAATGAACCTACTGGCTTTGTGAAGTGAAAGGGCCCTGCTTGAGACAGCTGTATACCTTTAAATGGAAAACGGCACAAAGTGAAGTGAACAAACGGAGACAGGTGGCGAAACTGACATTGAAATTTCTTGTCGGCGATGCGTCCGAAAATGTTTCGTAGGTGATGCCCCATTGGCTTTGCAAATTCTTTTCCGTTGCTATTTTGCGTCTGTCTAATCCCATGTCTTTCGTTACTGCATCCTGCTCTCAGGCTGCTTTTATACATATAACTCGTTGGTGCATGCAGTCACCGTCGCTGTAAACAATATGGGTGGATGAATGCACAAATGATGTTACGGGAGTTTGCGGTATGAGTACATATTGTTTATCCATTGGATTCCCAGCACCAAATGACTTCCATTCTATAGGATGGAAGTCATTTAGTTTTTTGAGTTGGAGAGTTATGTTCTTTTTTATGTTATTTATATCATTGTCAGGAATTAGTAGCACTAAAAAGAAGGGACTGAGGTATGCTGCAGTGTGGGTTAACTCATGGGTACTGACAAGATGAGAACTGACAGAATTATGATTGCCGTCACCTTTGATGACTGGATGGAAAGGGTGTTGGTGGTGTTGTGTATGTATTTTTTATTTTTTTGTTACCTCTTAAACAATAGGATGAAGAAATTGTTTTTAGAATTATGAATTGGTATAAAGCATGTTTACTGTTATGTAGCATTCTAGTTCTTGTAAATGCGACAAGTTGGGCACCTGTTACTATCATCATGAAAGAGACATTTGTCTTGCTTGTACCGACTACTGGCTTGGTTATATTCAATCAAGTTTTCAATTTCTGAATCTGAAAGTTACTTTCTTGTATGTGTGTTATGTAAACAGGACACAAATGGCCATATTTCTTTGAAAATGTGTGCCATGTCTTGTGCTTTTGTTGATGAAGATTTGTGATGGCACATACAAATATGTAGTTGATACTATTGCAGTGGAAATGTATGTTTTGGCACAAAATTGTGCGCAATGCATACTGCTTGAATGAATGTTGTACGTTTGTTTAGTAAAAGAATGTTTCTATAACCAAACATAACTTTGTATGTGTATTTGTGATGGAAGGCATGCAGTCCACACTTGTTTTCCACGTTCTCTGCCTCTTAACCTTTTTCATTCGGATTGCACCAGTGTGTGAAGTAAGTTTGACTAAAATAGTTCAAAGGTAGTGCCAGAATAGCTTGACGCCTCTAGGCGCCAAGCTAACCTGGCACCACTCTTGGAACTAAAGCCATTGGTCCATATATCCTCATCTGTAAGTACTATAAATTTGCTTGCATATGGCAGTGTACACATTTGAAGCTTTTAGCCTCGGTATGGTATGGGTTAAACATTCTTGTGCAAACCATGTCTTTACTCTTAGTAACTTATTGGAAGCATATTATCCCTTTTGGACATTTTTAGCATTTGCATGGGTGACGGTCTTCAGCCCTGAAAGCTGATGCAGCTTTTTCAAAATAAAAATCCCAAAATGCTCAATTTCAGCCTTTTTGGTTGGACAGAACAACCCTTCAGCCAGCCTGTTACATCTGCAAGAGACATAACTTCTCTTAAGCTCATGCGGCTGCAGGGGCTCATGCAACTTTGTCTCTTTCTGGTCGTGGATTAAGGGACATGGTAGATAGTCTGTGGACCGTTTTCAGCCTTTTCAATTGTTTGCACGGTCACCCTTGCATTTGAGTTCATCTACAGTACTGAGCACCAAAAGTGGGAAAATAGGATGAAAAAAAAAAAAATGCTGCAGATGAAACAATGCCTGCTTTAGACATATCTGACAAAGTATAAATACAAATCAGAAAAAAACAAAAAAATAATCTGTTCTGTGTTGACACAATTGAGGATCGACTGAGGGGGGGTATGATACCCGTTTCGGATGCACCATAGGGACACATGCAATGCACCCACTCTAATTAAATTAAATATGCACCATTTTGTGAACATGTAATGTTCAGTCAAAGAGTAAATATATGTTTTGAGGTGATTTTAGAAAATAAATCACCTAAACGAAAGGTTAGAGAGCTGCGTCAAAACTTCGGACACCGTAGCATCTGAAACATCGTACCAAATCATTTCACCACAAAAGCAAGAACAGCTGTTTTCAAGTAGTTAAGCACAAGCAAGGTATAAAACAAGTGAAACAATATGGGAACCAAAAACAATAAAATTATAATAGTTGCATCTCCTAAATATTACACTTGTTAGTTATGACGTTTCAGATGTCGCTGGACACCATGAATGAAAGAACACTTGTTTTGACTTGTTATTAGGTGTCATTTCCAGTTGTTCTGGTCTGATGGACATGAAGTCATTGATAGCATAAGATACCTCATAAAATATAGATATATACAGAAAAATATTGCAAACACTAATGGTAATGGTAGGCAGTTTGATCAGGATTGGCTTCTATATTGATAGCATAAGATATCTCATAAAATATAGATATATATACAGAAAAATATTGCAAACACTAATGGTAATGGTAGGCAGTTTGATCAGGATTCCGTTCCAAGCAGGAATGACGTCCCAGAATGTGTCAGTAACGGAGATTACTAAACCTAGACTTGCCATCTGAATGCTCGGCGATTTGTAAAAAGAAAGCAAACACAGATAGTTCACTACACTAATAAATTAAGCTCTCGAAGATGATACATTTTTTATTATTTAGTCTTTTCACAATCCTAAAAGTCTGAACGTTCATGTTTCTGATGCTGCATGGGACTTTACACAAAAATGCAATCGTAACGTCCCATGACACATCCTAAACAAACAAGAATGTTTTTTTAGGTTTTAAGGCATTTAGAAAAAAATCACTACACGATTGATGAACACTATGCATAATAATAGTCATTGCACCCAAAATTAATTTTGGTGGTCTCAGATTTGTTTGAAAATGTCCCCAAATTCATTACCGATGTTCCACGAGACGCAGAGAGTAAACGTAAGCACAGTCTATTTAACAAATGTTATCCTATAAAAATACAATCATGCAAATAATAATGATTTAGATTGATGCATAGAACATAAAAGAATATAAAAATGCCAACCGGTAATGCAGATGGTCCAAGATATTTGGTAACAGTTGGAGATTCAAACCGTACGAGGTGCACGTGTTTCAGGCGCATGGTGGTCGGAAGTCGGGACGCGTCACTGATTTTTGCGTACCAGGGCTAAAATGTCTATGGATTTTCTGTGTAAATGTCATCAGTTTGTGTGAAATTTCCTGGGGAATTCCCACAACACAAGCAAACCTGTCGGAAAGCGAGTTTTAAACGAGTTTCTGCAATTGTTTTGGGTTGCGTTTCAGACGTGACATTTGGGACACCGCGATATAAACAAATTCTCAACATCCTAATCCTTTGAATATTTGTAACCTATTATGGTGCAAAATGAAGTATTTTGGGTATAGTTTGTTAATGCACATGGTGGACAAGCGGATCTTATCTTGTTGCCGACTTTGGAAAAGTGAAAAAATGTTGCAGTGGGACACTTCGTTATGCATCCGAAAAAACGCCAATTTTCGTCCATAAGTGTGTCAATATCCAGTTCTAAAGCAAAAAAAAAAAAGGTTTAGCACTGATTTTTCAATGTATGAAGCCTATACTTGTAGTGATGCACTGATGTAGTCACAATCTTCATCTGAGTTCACCCACTGATACCGTTCCTCTTTTGGGAAGCCATTTTGGGCCACTATTTCAACATTTTATTATCAGTTCACAATTAAACTCATCATACAGATAGCACAAAATATACAAATTTATACATTATCTTAATGCATTGCAACAACACTACATGCCTTATTTTGATCGAAATCTGAAAAGCACCGCGCTGACCCCTTTTGGTGCTCAGTACTGTAGATGAACTCATTTGTCAATGTGATTCCTGCAGGAAACGCCTTCACAAAAAGTGCTATTAACCCAAATCATACTGAGGCTAAATGCTTCAAATTTCTACACTGCCATATGCAGGCTACATTATAGTACTTACAAAGATATAGACCAATGGCTTTAGTTCAAGGGTGGTGCCAGAATGGCTTGGTGCCTAGAGGTGCCAAGCTATTCTGGCACTACCCTTGAACTATTTTAGTCAAACTTATTTCACACACTGGTGTATTCCGAATGATAAGCGTTAACAGCAAAAGTGTTAGAATTATAAACCCTTTTGGTGTCTGTGGTAACGGTAATCTTCAGGAATCGTCACGACTAAAACCACATCGGACACCCAAAGAGGTGAAACAACAGATCATTACACACACTGACAGACACGCCAAGTGTATCATTTGTTTATCGTTTATTTCTGAACGAGTTCAAGATACATTGCAAACATAACAAACTGTACATTTGTGAGAACATAAGTATACATGAAACAACCAAAACCCTGCCTCTACCGATATTTCTCATGCCTATAAAGCTTCACACTTTAGATTATGAAAACAATCCTGAAGAAATTCACCCAAATTCTGATAAAAGCGTTGGAGTATTGTGAGACAAAACCAGTCAAGCCCACTTGTACATTGGGCGGTCCGTGGCGCAGTGGTTAAGGCGCCTGCCACCAATGCTAAAGGTGCGAGGTTCGATTACGGGTTCTGGCGTCAGACTTTTCTTCTCTAGTAAGTGTCGCTGTTAAAATTTGGGCGCATCGCCGGGGGTTCTTCTCAGTGTACTCCGGCTCTTCCTCCCCCTTCCCTCTGGTACTGGTTTCAGACCACTAAAATTTCCGAAACCTCAGTAGCTGAGCTGACCCTTCGCACCACGTGAATGTCCTGTGTTTGTCTTGTACTGCGTTTGTCTTCAGTGTGTGTGTCACATGAGCGTGCGTGTTGTGTTCAGTTCGCGGCGCTTTGAGCCGATTCGCAGAATTGGGAAAGCGCCTATATAATACCGGTATATGCAGCCAGCAGTATTGTAAACAGTACCAGTGGCTGCCTGAACAAGGAGGTTAAAAGGTGGCGGTATTTGTCACAAGTGTGAAGGAAATACAGCTGATGCAAAGTAAATTGTTTGCCATGAGTTTAGTCAACGTTTACATTTATTCGCCAGATATAAAACAGCTCCGTGACAACCGACAGGAATTATCCTAGGAATTTCCAAAAGTGTGACCTACTGGTGTAAATAACGGCTTACAATACCATGCATTGAAAAAACAAAAACGGCACAAAAATGTGAACCAAACTGAAAACCTCCATCTACGCTGAGGTCAATAAAGTTGCCATTGACAAAAACTGTTTGAATTTAAGACACACATACTTTGTTGAACCTGTAAATGTCAGTATTCTTTACATAAACCTGGTAAGAACCAGCCCAGCATTCCAAAGGTCACTGTGCCCACATGAGCAGCAAGTGAGCCTGCAGCTGATGGCAAAGTGTCTCCTTACCAATACAGCGATTAAATATGTCAATCTTGTGTCTAGAGTTTGTTTGTAAACACTTTAAGAATAATAAACAACTGAATTTTCAGCCTTTGGCATTCACGCTTTGCAGGTTAACTCATTCCAGATGTGCTGCATCTAGATACATGGCATATATCACAATGCAGCACCTCTCAAATGTATTATGTTGTGACCAAACAATTCTCATTCCGACTCGCACACAATGTCAAACTTATTCATACAATAAATAATTGTTCACTAAACTTACAAGCGTCCTAATGAAAGCATGGGTGAACATAGTTTCTAGACTACAATGTGATACACATCAACTTCTACCCCATTGTACATGCAGCCATAGGTACTGTGAAAAGCACCAGTGTCTAGGTGCACAAGGTGGTTAATCCTAAGCCCATTCCCTGCAGCTGGACACACTTGTTTCTAAAATCTTTGCTTATGCCATGATCAAAAGCCACAACCTACCTATGCCTCTTGCTGATAATAATTTTCATCCATATCCAAGGGTCCCTGCAACTGGGGACTCATGACATTAAATGCCTCAGATTGCGAGTTACAGGGTTAAATCCAGATTCTTCCATTCTGCATCATTTTTCTACACCGATGAGTAACAGAGGTGCCTTGTAACAACTTACTTGCCATAGTCCTCAAACATCAGCACAATGATTATGACAATATAGATCACAACAGAAGCAGACTGAAAATTACAAAATTGTAAATACATTAGCAGCTAACCTCACTGTCTAAAACCATTTCTTTAACATGTCCTGGATTCTTTCCAGAAGAACCCTTATTATTACCATTGACACCATCATTTGAACTTTGGGGACCAGCCTGCAAGTCCAATGTGTGAACACTGCCTGTTTCCATAGGAACAGGTGTTGAGTCTGACTGTGGCATATTTGCATAATCTGTTTCCATGACAGTGCCTTGTGCATGCTGAGAGGGTGGAGCTGTAGGCACTACTTGTTGGTTGGCATGAGCTTTCAACTCCAACAGGTCCAGAGCCGCTTCAATCATGCGTACAGCATTCTTGCGAGCCTGGCGAATGTTGTCATGTCCATCTGCCTCAACAGAGTCCAGCTTCAAGAGGTTGCGAGTCAGCATTTCCTCTATGTATTTGTAGTCCTTGTCTGATTTCATCCCCTTGAAGCTGTTGACAGTCTCTTCTAGAGCTTTGACCGCATTCATCACCCCATCAATGATCTCAAATGCTCTCTCTTCTACTGTCTGTTGTTTGGGTGGCTCCTGCTTGGCTTCCTCAGTTGACTGTGATGCAGGCTGCAGTTGTTGAGGCGCTGGTTGTTTAGTAGCAGGCTGCGGTGGAGAACTGTACTGCTTTTTGGGTGATGCTGCTCGAGGCGACGGGGCTCGTGCTGTCTCATGTCGCACAGGTATGGTGTAGACAGTCTGCTGTGTTGGCCGAGGACTGGCCCGGTCCTGCCTCATCTCTTGTGGTTGAGGTTGTGTGTGGACCCCGTGGAACTCTGGTTGAGGTTGATTGACGGGGAAGTTGTGTGTGGAAACATGGTGGATGGGAATTTCCCGCGCCCCCTCTCCAGGCTTCGGGGCCACATGTGCATTTTGATAGTGTGGTTGCTGAGGCTGCCCTTGAGGGGGGTGATTGTGATGCATAGCCCATGGATGACCCTGGTGCGATGCATGCTCAGGTGAGAACGTGTCCTTAGGCTGGCTGTGGATGTGGAACGGGGGTGCAGCATGCTGTGGGGCAGGCACTGGTTGTTCTGGAACCTGCTGCTGCTGGTGGGGCCTGCATTGCTGGTGGTGCGAGGTGGGGCCATGTGGAAGGCCTGATGACTCGTGCTGGACAGGAATCTCCACTGCACCCTTGCCAAAGTCTCTGTTGGGATATCCTCGTACACCCATGAATGATGCAGGCTGCCCAAAGCCACCAAAATAACCCTGCAAAACACAAGTGAGTAGATGGTAAGGATACTGTGCAAACAATACCCCTGAAATAAATCGATCAATATGAACTCTAAAGCCCTTTTACTTATTGAATTCTACTTATGGAATTAACAAATTCTAAGGTACTAAAATTACAGATAGGTTTGCAGTCATTTAGCTATATACACTCCCGCACTGCACATGATCATTGAAAACAGATACTTTAGTTGTTATAAGAAATAGTCAGGTCAAAAATAAAGCAGAGCCACTTTGTCCTTCATACAAACTTATTGCCTTATTCTTTGTGCGTGGTCGTTTCGACCTGAATCACATGGACCATAAAAAATGGGGCACCTATGTTATTTTCACGTCACCTCCAAAGGTCAATATACCCCGCATTGCATAAGGTTAGGGACGTATGCCAGTAATTAATAAAGACGCTATCAAATCAGAAAATAAAACGCCGAATTTCCGGGCACGTTAGCAACCCAGCAAATACCATTCACCAGGAGGGTGAAGCCTTAAATAAATAATACCATCAACTGACTGCCAGAATAATCGAAATATCAAGGCAAAAACTATAACGGCTGTAGTGACTTACCATTCTAGGATCTTGCCAAGTTGTACTCTGTGTGTTGTGGTCGACAAAATACGGCCACCCAGATCCTTGATCGAAAAGCATTTCCCAACCTGGAGGTAGTGGATCGTTATTCCTCATGTATGCGTTTTGTCCGCTTGGATAGAAGTACTGACCAGCCATGCCTTGCGCTTCTATTTATCATCTAGGATCCTTCTTCTCGAACAGTCAACCACAGCCTTTTACGAGCGAGACCTTTCGAGAATTTCCGTGACCAAACCGGAAGTAGTAAACGAGGCTCGAAAGACTAGTTTCATGTCTTCGTGAATGTTCGAAAAACTTCCAGTTCGTGAAAGTCACCGTTATGTAAGCGGTCGACTGTGGATGACGTCAATATTTTAACGTAAAATGATATAATAATGTATTATAAGTGTGCAGTTATTATCGAGAACATGCTGGAAAGCAATAATGTTTGCGTTTGCACTCGGTCAACCCTATCGACTAATGCTTGCGATCCTTACACGGTAAACAATAAATTCGTGATTCATTTGTTCCGATGTGGATGGTTTGCTTATCTCACTGTTAAAAATGCGTCATTCTTTTTATGATGTGAATGATTTAATGTCTGTTTGTGTTTAAGAGATCAAGTTACGATTATATTATTACAATGACAGCGCATCAGACTCGGCTTACTTGTGTCGTCTGCTATGACTGTGATGTCAACAAACAAGTTTTTCTGGAAGGGCGTTGGTGTTTCGAACATGTTCGACGTGTGCCGTGACGGTTCATGGCCATCACCAGTGCTGTTTGGCCCACGTTATTCAGAGGAAAACGAAGATAAGTGACTATCCTCCGCTGGTGCTACGCCAGCTACCGTCAGGTGACAGCTGACTGCCATGTAGACACGCACACGATTCAGAATTGACGGCGATCTGCCCCTTTCGAGCATTGATTACTGACAAACATTTGCTGATACAGTCATTGGGCTCTTAACGTTGTCTTGCATCAGTTCTTCTTTTCACAACTGAATTTCTTTTTACAGTCCATCCTAGTCACGCAACACTCACTGATCGAGCTGGCAACAAGTTTCCTCTGTCTTTCGTCTGTAACGATGCGCACCGCGCCGGGGAACTGAGTTCTTACACTGTAGCAGAACTTGAAATATTCCATTTTACGACATTAGCAAATCGCAACAAAACGTAAATTGGTTTATTTATTTGATTTTGCCGCATTTTTTGTAACAAAATTGTACCAAGATCAACACTGACTTTTCAGTGTAACCCTCGATCTGTAGGTGGTGGGTATCCTGAATATAAAAAAAAAAAAAATACAATAATACTTTATTAATCCCTCATGGGGAAATTCACTGTCTGCCCATACAACACATGCTATAATCATTCACTTATTCAATTAATTAAATAAACTATAATTCTCAGTTAAACTTGACTCAGAATTGAACTGTGCTGGTACATTTGTAACAGCGTCATGGCATCAGAAACACTTATACCCCATGTGCTTCTGGTGTCAGCAATGTTGCAATGAACGGCTACTGAATGGGCTAAAACTAGAATGTTGACAGCAACTTTATCAGGCTACTGACATTACTGTTGAAAAGGGTAACAGTCTGAAGGGCAATATAGTTGGCATAACTGCTTCATTGGGTGATTGAAGTCTGCCACTTCATCCAATACATCTGCTGTCATATTCATATCTAAGTGGGTGTGTTTTGTCATCAAGAATATCGGCCAGTTTGCTCATAATCCGTCTGTTGTACAGTATGTCCATAGTAAAGTTTATGCTCTACTAAACACCCTCATTCTTTCCTGATTACTGTAAGACGATCTTGACCTCGTTTAGTTTTACACAAATTTTTACCCCAGCACGTCAGTCCAAAAGGTACAATGCTAATTATACTGGAACAGTAAAACGTGTAAAATGGATGAGTGCTTAAAATGATGTGAGTTTCTCAAACAGCAAAGACAGGCTCAGTCTGTTAGTGTTATTGCAGGCTGTTTCTATTAATTATTTAATCCTATAAATAATTATATTTCCTCAGGGAAAAAAATATTCCTTGGAAAAAATAATTACCTCTAGGAATAATACTAACCAATCAGCCATAATGCCTCGGGTGTAATCATCCAATGAATGAACAAGCTTTCCAGGACAGCCATTACTATTAGAACTAACTGATTTAATACAATGAATGATTATTTTTTTCCTAGGACAATTATTCCTAGCAACACCAAAAAATATTAATGGAAATAATTCCAACCAATCAGCTCTAATACCTCGGGCGAAATCATCCAATAAATGAACTTATTTTCCACGGCGTCCATTTCTACTGGAATTAAACTATTTAATCCTAGGAATAATTTTTCCTAGAAATATTTTTTCCTAAAAGTAATTATTCCTAGGATTAAATCGGTTAGTTCTAATAGAAACAAATTGCCATAGTCTGTTCTATTTTCACTTGTAATTTCATTATTTTTACAATTTGTTTTTTTCAAACTTATATGAATGTCTTCAGTATCACAGGCATAACTGTGTGCTCAAAAATGTACTTATTTATTTTTGTTACAGATGACAAAGTAAAGTGTATATTTACATACATTGTGGGTAGAACGAATTGCCTCACACCGTTTACATAGATGCTAGATTGCGCAAACTAACCTGATTATATGTCCGGTGTGATAGTACAATGCTGATATCCACATAATCATTAGTATCGTAAAATTTGCATAATACTTTAATAGCACTAAACTGTATTCAATGTAATTGTCATTTGCCTTTTATTTAAAGCGGCCTACTTGAGGCAGTAAAGAATTAATAGTTTGCAATACATCAATTGTAAATGTTCTTAGAATGTCTTACAATAACGCAAATGGGGGTGGGGAGGGGGGGGGGTGGTCCAAACACCCCAAAATGGACAGTAAAAACAATATTGGAGGGGGGCAGGGACCCCTGGAAACCCCCGAGCGCCTACACCCTCCCTCCCCCCAACTTCCCACCCCATCCCACCCCCCCCCCCCCACCACCCCGCCCCCCTGATCCGCCCCTGTGGTTTATAGCCAGTTACCTGCCATTGATTTTGCACATTGCTGGCATGAAATTCCACAGAAAATCAGCCATACTATCCAAGTCTGGAGCGTTTAAGAAACGGGGAAACAAAATGCTGACCCTAAAAGGTGACGGTCAAGTGTGTAAAATGTAATGAATAATTTTAACAGCTTGGCAGTCATCATTCAGCGGTATTAGTTAACATAAAAAAATGAACATAACAAAGACAAAAACATGTACAAGATACATAAAACATACTGAACCTACACTGACAAGATGATTTCATCCTGACTGAAACCAAGGTGCAACATGGGACACTGACTTAATTTCAAGTTGCAGGAGTTCCGTTTAAACCTGCTGTTTTACAACGTGGACTCGGCCGGCCCATGCAAAGAAGTTCAGGATTGACATGTGAAGACATCAATCATCATTCTAGACAACAGCAAAAATGATGGGGGGAGGTGATTGGGGGTCGGGATAGGTATCAGGGCTCTGGAAGTTCCCCGCGTTGTCTACTGAGCAGCGTCGGCGCGTACGTCAGCCGCCATCCTAAGAGCCGGGATACCATAGTCATGAGATCAGTATAGCGAAATGGTGTTCAACACGTAGTTTTTCTCATTTATCTTTCTCTTTGGAAACAAATAAAAACAGATTCTGTGGAGTGGTTTCCTACAGTGATGGCAAGACTGACTTGCTGTTATTACTTATAGTACGTCAACTTGGACTGACTTTCCTGACATTGACTAATACAGGTCACATTACATATTTAAATCTGGGCAGTTGAGGCAGTAAGAGGACCAGTGTTTTTAAAAATAATTTTTGCCTTGTTTAAAAATTTGTAGTAGGGCTGAATTTGGAATTTGCTGGAAATTTCTGGTTAGATGAGAGGAGACATGTTCGGTGCTTTGATTCATAGCATCCTGAGCTTATCCAGTGGACAATTGTGGGCCTATGTTGAGTTGCCGTTGACGTAGTGATTTGAGGGGCAGGCTGATTGCAGCTGTGCTTGGGTGTGGGGGTTGGTAAGGAATCAGGTTCATAGCCAAGAAATGAGACTGTCAATGTGCTGTTTATATTGTTATTTTGTGCATGGCAGATGTGCTGGTGGGCGGTAGTGTTTTTTAGGGGATTGAAAAATTAGGGGATGCCTGGGACTGACTATGGCTAAGAGACTGGACAGTACGGAAACGGCACTGTGTTTCGTGGCCTGTCAGGGCACCACATGCCATATGTGACATAGATCAGAAACTGGTTTAATGTTACCATATCATTGAGTTTGGACTTTTGCAGTTGGAAAACTGAGAAAATCATGAATTTTTTAAAATTTTGCCCCAAAATTGCTGCGATTGCAGTTTTATAGGCGTTTTTGCATGTTTTGCGTTGCAACACCCTGTTTACCTGCACTGTGAGCTATGGTTAGTGTGTTTGTTCATTTATTTTTTTGTCTTACAAGTAGTCATGAGTAGTCTGACCTTTAGTCATGAGTAGTCTGACCTTTGACCTTGACCTTGAAAGGGTGGGATTTGGGGCATTTAGTTTGATAAATGCGTAAATAAAAAAGTCACTCTTTCAGTTATTGAAGTTGCGGGGTGAGGTGGGGTGGGGGGTGGGGGTGATGGAGGTTGGCGGAAAGGGGGGGGGGGGGGGCTTAAGGTCAAAAGTTAATATAAAAACTACAATGAAACAGTGTCAGCATGCTCATTTCATTAGACAGCTGACCTCAGAGTGAAATAAGCCGCCAAAATAGTGTGACATGCAGAAGTGTTATTTTGCATGACCCAGCTACACTGGCTGCATCTGAGGTGTCATTTTGCTGTAATTGTGATGAGGGATGTCTCTGGTGTCTATTCTGATCCAAACACAAGCACTTTTACTCTGCGTAAAGCTCATTTGAGTGCATTGTTATTGGACCAGCAGTTTTGGCCACCAGTACAGGCTTTTACAGGAATGTTCACAGGTTTGGCTCACACACGCCTGCTGCATTTGCAACATGAGTTGAGGTCTTTTGAGACTGACGGGTGTGTTTTATATAAAAATGTGTCTGTGGGTTAGTTCAGTAGACTTAATGTTTAAATTGCACAGCTGTTTCATGACCCCTTTTGCCCGTGGAAAAGATTGCCAGCAGCTTATAGGGCATGGCAGCTGGTTACAGGCCTCTTCCTGCTTGTTGGCACCAGACAACAGGGTCAATGAGGATGCCTGGGCATTGTCCTTTTGGCTGCCCTGAGATGCACAAGGAAATCGCCTTGGGTTACTTACTAACTTACTTACGCCTGTCACCCCTACCCGGGTATAGGCCGTCGACGAGAGACCTCCAGCAACTCCTGTCCTGTGCTTCTCCTTCGATTCTAGTCTAGGTGCTTCCCAGTCTCTTGATGTCTGCTTGGAGGTCTCGACGCCAGGAGTTTCTCGGCCTACCTCTTTTCCTCTTTCCCTGGGGGTTCCATGACAATGCCTGCCTAGTGATACTGGAAGCTGGCTTTCTCAGACTGTGACCGATCCATCCCCATCTTCTTCGCCCAATTTCATTCTCTGCTGTTATCTGCTCTGTTCTCTCCCAGAGTCTGACGTTGCTGATCTTCTCTGGCCAGTGGATTTTCAAAATTCTTCTAAGGCAACTGTTCATGAAGGTCTGTACTCTGTTGACTGTGGTTTTTGTCAATCTCCAAGTCTCTGCTCCATATAGGAGAACTGCTTTTACATTGGAGTTGAAAATCCGGACTTTGGTGTGTTGTGACAGATCTCTGGAACTCCACACTTTTTTCAACTGGAGAAAGGCTGCTCTGGCTTTACCGATTCGTGCTCTGACATCTGCATCAGTGCCGCCTTTTTTGTCTATGATGCTCCCGAGATAGGTGAAGGACTCCACCTCCTCCAACAGGGTGCCAGCAAGCAAGACTGGTTCTTCCCTGGTTGCGTTCAGCCTCATTGTCTTTGTTTTCTGTTTGTGAATGGTGAGGCCCACTTGGGACGAGATGTCAGCAAGCCCCGTGGTCTTGTCCTGCATTTGTTGATGAGTGTGGGACAGTAATGCCAAGTCGTCTGCAAAATCGAGGTCGTTAAGCTGTGTCCACAGTGTCCACTGTATTCCACTTCGTCTGTGCTCTGTGGTCATCTTCATGACCCAGTCTATGGCCAGTAGGAAGAGGAACGGAGACAGCAGACACCCCTGCCTGACACCAGTTCTGACCTGGAGCTCCCTGGTGAACTGCCCTTCGTGGATCACGCGACATGTCATGCCATCGTAGCTGCTCTTGATCAGGTGGACGAGCTCTGTGGGTACACCGTAGTGTCGTAGGAGTTTCCACAGAGTCTCTCGGTCCACACTGTCAAATGCTTTCTCATAATCCACAAAGTTAACATACAGCGGGGAGCTCCACTCCAGAGACTGTTCCACGATGATGCGGAGAGTGGCGATCTGGTCTGTACATGATCGGTTCTTCCTGAATCCTGCTTGCTGGTCTCTCAGCTGGGGGTCAACGGAGCTCTTCATTCTCTCCAGGATGATCCTGTTGAAGACCTTTCCTGGTACTGACAGCAAGGTGATTCCTCTGTAGTTGGAACACTTGCTGAGGTCGCCTTTCTTGGGAAGCTTGATTAGGTACCCCTCCTTCCAGTCAGCCGGCATCACCTCCTCTTCCCAGATCTTTCCAAACAGTGGGTACAGCATCTCCACTGTTGTCTCTACGTCTGGTTTCAGAGACTCCGCTGGGATGCCATCTGGGCCTGCTGCTTTGCCGTTCTTCAAAAATGCCACTGCTCTTCTGATCTCTTCCCGGCTGGGTCTGTCACAGCTGATGGGTAGGTCGGTCTCTGCCGGCTGGATGTCTGGGGGGTCGGGTGGGCTAGGTCTGTTCCGAACTCTTCAGAATACTCGGCCCATCTGTCGAGTTGGTCTGCTCTGTCTGCAATAGGCTTGCCTTCTTTGTCTTTTACTGGTCTTTCTGTATGGCCATACTTGCCTGACAATCTTCTGGTAATGTCGTAGAGCTGTTTCATGTTGCCGCTACCTGCTGCCTTTTCTGCCTCTGCTGCCAGGCTGTCTGTGTAGGCCCTCTTGTCTGCCCTGATACTCCTCTTCACCTCGCGGTTGCTTACTTACTTACGCCTGTCACCCTTACCCGGGTATAGGCCGTCGACGAGAGACCTCCAGCAACTCCTGTCCTGTGCTTCTCCTTCGATTCTACTCCAGGTGCGTCCCAGTCTCTTGATGTCTGCTTGGAGGTCTCGACGCCAAGAGTTTCTCGGCCTACCTCTTTTCCTCTTTCCCTGGGGGTTCCATGACAATGCCTGCCTAGTGATACTGGAAGCTGGCTTTCTCAGACTGTGACCGATCCATCCCCATCTTCTTCGCCCAATTTCATTCTCTGCTGTTATCTGCTCTGTTCTCTCCCAGAGTATGACGTTGCTGATCTTCTCTGGCCAGTGGATTTTCAAAATTCTTCTAAGGCAACTGTTCATGAAGGTCTGTACTCTGTTGACTGTGGTTTTTGTCAATCTCCAAGTCTCTGCTCCATATAGGAGAACTGCTTTTACATTGGAGTTGAAAATCCGGACTTTGGTGTGTTGTGACAGCTCTCTGGAACTCCACACTTTTTTCAGCTGGAGAAAGGCTGCTCTGGCTTTACCGATTCGTGCTCTGACATCTGCATCAGTGCCGCCTTTTTTTTGTCTATGATGCTCCCGAGATAGGTGAAGGACTCCACCTCCTCCAACGGGGTGCCAGCAAGCAAGACTGGTTCTTCCCTGGTTGCGTTCAGCCTCATTGTCTTTGTTTTCTGTTTGTGAATGGTGAGGCCCACTTGGGACGAGATGTCAGCAAGCCTCGTGGTCTTGTCCTGCATTTGTTGATGAGTGTGGGACAGTAATGCCAAGTCGTCTGCAAAATCGAGGTCGTCAAGCTGTGTTCACAGTGTCCACTGTATTCCACTTCGTCTGTGCTCTGTGGTCATCTTCATGACCCAGTCTATGGCCAGTAGGAAGAGGAACGGAGACAGCAGACACCCCTGCCTGACACCAGCCTCCGTTTTGACCTGGAGCTCCCTGGTGAACTGCCCTTCGCGGATCACGCGACATGTCATGCCATCGTAGCTGCTCTTGATCAGGCGGACGAGCTTTGTGGGTACACCGTAGTGTCGTAGGAGTTTCCACAGAGTCTCTCGGTCCACACTGTCAAATGCTTTCTCATAATCCACAAAGTTGACGTACAGCGGGGAGCTCCACTCCAGAGACTGTTCCACGATGATGCAGAGACTGGCGATCTGGTCTGTACATGATCGGTTCTTCCTGAATCCTGCTTGCTGGTCTCTCAGCTGGGGGTCAGCGGAGCTCTTAATTCTCTCCAGGATGATCCTGTTGAAGACCTTTCCTGGTACTGACAGCAAGGTGATTCCTCTGTAGTTGGAACACTTGCTGAGGTCGCCTTTCTTGAGAAGCTTGATTAGGTACCCTTCCTTCCAGTCAGCCGGCATCACCTGCTCTTCCCAGATCTTTCCAAACAGTGGGTACAGCATCTCCACTGTTGTCTCTACGTCTGGTTTCAGAGACTCCGCTGGGATGCCATCTGGACCTGCTGCTTTGCCGTTCTTCAAAAATGCCACTGCTCTTCTGATCTCTTCCCGGCTGGGTCTGTCACAGCTGTCGGTCTCTGCCGGATGGATGTCTGGGGGGTCGGGTGGGCTAGGTCTGTTCAGTAACTCTTCAAAATACTCGGCCCATCTGTCGAGTTGGTCTGCTCTGTCTGCAATAGGCTTGCCTTCTTTGTCTTTTACTGGTCTTTCTGTATGGCCATACTTGCCTGACAATCTTCTGGTAATGTCGTACAGCTGTTTCATGTTGCCGCTGCCTGCTGCCTTTTCTGCCTCTGCTGCCAGGCTGTCTGTGTAGGCCCTCTTGTCTGCCCTGATACTCCTCTTCATCTCGCGGTTGGCTTCCCAGTATTCCCCCTGTGCCCTTACTTTGGCTGCTCTCGTGCGACTGTTGTTGACAACTGCTTTCTTCTGCTTCCTCACTTCTATCTTCTTCAAGGTCTGTGCCGACAGCCAGTCCTTGTGATGGTGTTTCCTGAACCCTACAGTGTCTTTGCAGGTTGAGTTCAGCGCCTCTCTAACTGCCTTCCACTGCTGCTCTGTGGCGACCGCCTCCTCTTCATTTACTAGCTCCTGTAGCGCTTGAAACCGGTTGGACAGCACCAATTTGAACTCTTCTCTAACTCCAGTTTCTCTCAGGAGGCCTACATTATAGCGCTGTCTTCTTGTTGTCTCTGTGCGGCTTTTCTTTAGCTTGAGCTTCATTCTTAAGGTAAGCAGATGGTGGTCTGAGGCGACATCTGCTCCCCTCCTCACTCGAACATCTTGAAGGGATCTTCTAAATTTCTTGCTAATGCAGATATGGTCTATTTGGTTCTCTGTTGTATGGTCAGGTGAACCCCAAGTTGCTTTGTGTATTCTTCTGTGTGGGAAGATGCTGCCTCCAATGACAAGTCGGTTTAGAGCACAAAAGTCTACAAACCTCTCCCCGTTCTCACTCATCTCCAAGCCTAGTCCCTGTCTCCCCATCACCTCTTCGTATCCGGTGTTGTCCTCCCCTTATTTGGCATTAAAATCGCCCATGACGATGGTGATGTCTCGCTCCGCACATTTGTCCAAGGCACTCTGGAGTCGGTCGTAGAACTCTTGTTTCTCTTCCTCGTCACACTGTCATTAGTGGGCGCATAACACTGGATGACGTTCAGCTTGAGCTTTTTCTTGGTTCTAAAGGCTGCTGTGATAATTCTTGGCCCAAGAGGTTCCCAGCCCATCAGCGCTCTCTGTGCCACTGGTGACAGCATGAATGCTACACCTTCTGTATGGGGGGCATTCTCCTCTTCATGACCTGAATACAGAATCATCTCCCCACTTAACAGCCTTTTCTGGCCAGACTGCGTCCATCTGGCTTCACTGATACCTAGCAGGGAAAGTTTGTACTTTTGCATTTCCGCTGCTATCTGGGCGGCCTTGCCGCTCTGGTACATGGTCTTGACGTTCCATGTGCCCATGGTTGTATCCCTGGATAGAGAGAGGCGGCTCGGTCCTGTGGCTTCCGAAGACTTCCGGCTTTCACCACAGGACGTCATAAGTCTTCTGGTAGAAGAACCTTCCTCCTCCAGGAAAGCAATTACTGTTAGTCTTTTCGTCGGCGTTTTTGTAGCTATTTCCTTTTTTGCAGGGTGGGGAAGCTACCCCCATGCCCAACCCCCTTAATAGGAGGACCAGGGGTTTTCTGTCGGGGTCACCTTCCCTTAGACCATGTTGGTTCACGGCACCTTATTTCATTCGGTGCACCCCTCTCACGAGGGACCCGCTATCCACCACCCAGGGGACGCGCCTCAACGCCATATGGTCCCAGCGCGAGGACCTCGCGGTTGGCTTCCCAGTATTCCCCCTGTGCCCTTACTTTGGCTGCTCACGTGCGACTGTTGTTGACAACTGCTTTATTCTGCTTCCTCACTTCTATCTTCTTCAAGTTCTGTGCCGACAGCCAGTCCTTGTGATGGTGTTTCCTGAACCCTACAGTGTCTTTGCAGGTTGAGTTCAGCGCCTCTCTAACTGCCTTCCACTGCTGCTCTGTGGTGACCGCCTCCTCTTCATTTACTAGCTCCTGTAGCGCTTGAAACCGGTTGGACAGCACCAGTTTGAACTCTTCTCTAACTCCAGTTTCTCTCAGGAGGCCTACATTATAGCGCTGTCTTTTTGTTGTCTCTGTGCGGCTTTTCTTTAGCTTGAGCTTCATTCTTAAGGTAAGCAGATGGTGGTCGGAGGCGACATCTGCTCCCCTCCTCACTCGAACATCTTGAAGGGATCTTCTAAATTTCTTGCTAATGCAGATATGGTCTATTTGGTTCTCTGTTGTATGGTCAGGTGAGACCCAAGTTGCTTTGTGTATTCTTCTGTGTGGGAAGATGCTGCCTCCAATGACAAGTCGGTTTAGAGCACAAAAGTCTACAAACCTCTCCCCGTTCTCACTCATCTCCGAGCCTAGTCCCTGTCTCCCCATCACCTCTTCGTATCCGGTGTTGTCCTCCCCTATTTTGGCATTAAAATCGCCCATGACGATGGTGATGTCTCGCTCCGCACATTTGTCCAAGGCACTCTGGAGTCGGTCGTAGAACTCTTGTTTCTCTTCCTCGTCACTGTCATTAGTGGGCGCATAACACTGGATGACGTTCAGCTTGAGCTTTTTCTTAGTTCTAAAGGCTGCTGTGATAGTTCTTGGCCCAAGAGGTTCCCAGCCCATCAGCGCTCTCTGTGCCACTTGTGACAGCATGAATGCGACACCTTCTGTATGGGGGGCATTCTCCTCTTCATGACCTGAATACAGAATCATCTCCCCACTTAACAGCCTTTTCTGGCCAGACTGCGTCCATCTGGCTTCACTGATACCTAGCAGGGAAAGTTTGTACTTATGCATTTCCGCTGCTATCTGGGCGGCCTTGCCGCTCTGGTACATGGTCTTGACGTTCCATGTGCCCATGGTTGTATCCCTGGATAGAGAGAGGCGGCTCGGTCCTGTGGCTTCCGAAGACTTCCGGCTTTCACCACAGGACGTCATAAGTCTTCTGGTAGAAGAACCTTCCTCCTCCAGGAAAGGAATTACTGTTAGTCTTTTCGTCGGCGTTTTGTAGCTATTTCCTTTTTTGCAGGGTGGGGAAGCTACCCCCACGCCCAACCCCCTTACTAGGAGGACCAGGGGTTTTCTGTCGGGGTCACCTTCCCTTAGACCATGTTGGTTCACGGCACCTTATTTCATTCGTTGCACCCCTCTCACGAGGGACCCCCTATCCACCACCCAGGGGACGCGCCTCAACGCCATCTGGTCCCAGCGCGAGGAATGGCCTTGGGTCTGAAAGCTTATTTGTCATCAATGTCAGTGTCATGGTAACCTTTTTCAGCTGTCCAGCCCACCAGAAGTCAGTTTAATAATATAATAATAATAATTACAGTATTTATAATGTGCTTATCTTATAATAATTAAAACTCTAAGCGCGCACTCACAACTCACGCACGCATGCACACGTTTTAGACAACGACTCACGTACCACAAATAGTGAAATACATTACGACAGTCTGCTTAGCGTGGGGAGTGTGGTGGTATAGTGGTAGAACTGTTGAAAGAGGTGCGTTTTGAGGGCGGACTGGAAGGAGGAGAGAGAGAGTGTTTCTGACGGAGAGTGGGAGAGTGTTCCAGGTGGATGGACCGTATACTGAGAAGGAGCAGGGGCCGAAAGTGCTGACTTTTTGGTGCGGGGGATGTGGAGGCGGAGAGGGTCGGAGGCGGAGCGGAGGGAGCGGGGAGGAGTGTAGGGGTGATGTAAGTTTGAGAGATAGGCGGGAGCGCAGTTGTTCAGGGATTTGTAGCAGAGGGACATAATCTTGTATTGGATGTGTTGGGGGAGGGGAAGCCAGGGAAGGAGTTTGAGCAGGGGAGTGATGTGGTCGGATTTGTTCTTTCTGAGGACGAGGTGGGTAGCATTGTTCTGGACGCGCTGGAGAGTGAAAGTGGTGGAGTGAGGGAGGCCGGAAAGGAGAGAGTTGCAGTAGTCGATGCGAGATAGGACGAGAGAGACAGCAAGTTTGGTGGAAGCTTCGGTAGTGAGGTATTTTCTGATCTGACTGATGCGGCGGAGGTGGAAGTAGCATGCCTGGGCCGTGGTGGAGACGAAGCTGGTCATGGAAAGAGAGGAATCGAGGATAACGCCGAGGTTTTTGTCTGAGTCAGAGAGGGAGATGGGGGTGCTGTCGAGTTGAAAGTGGAGGGAGGGAGGGAGCTGGGAAAGTTTCTGGCAAGTGCCTACCAGCATGGCTTCCGTTTTGTCGTCATTCAATTTAAGCTTGTTTGCTGTCATCCAGTTTTTCACGTCTTCGTAGCAGTCAGCCGTGCGAGTCAGTAGTGACTGAGTGTTGTCGAGTTTGTCTTTGTCTAGTAGTTGTGAGTCGTCAGCGTAGAGGTGGTGGTGTATGTGGTGAGACTGGATGATGTTGGACAGGGGAGAGGTGTAGAGTGTGAAAAGGACCGGGCCCAGGACGTACTCCTGTGGAACTCCGCAGGAGAGCGTGACTGAGTTGGAGGAGACGCCATCGATGGTGACGGACTGCTGTCTGTCGAAGATGTAGGAGAGAAACCAGGAGTGAGCAGAGTCAGTGATGCCAAAGGAGTCTTGAAGGCAGTGGAGGAGGATAGAGTGGTCTATAGTGTCAAAGGCAGCAGAGAGGTCGAGTAGCGTAAGAAGGGAGATGTTGCCCGAGTCGGTGGAGAGAAGCAGGTCGTTTAAGATATGTAGTAGGGCTGTTTCAGTGCTGTGATGTTTTCGATAGGCAGACTGGAAGGGACTGAGGAGGTTGTTGTCGGCGAGGTGGAGGTTGAGCTGGTTGAGAACGACCTTCTCAAGGAGCTTGGACAGGAAAGAGAGATTGGAGACTGGGGAATAGTTTTTAAGTTCGTTTGGGTCGAGGTTGTGTTTTTTGAGGAGAGGACGGACGATGGCGACTGTATTGCATGTGTGTGTAAACTTGGAAAAACAGAAAAAAGTAGGGGTGTGGGTAGTGGAAAATTATGAATAAAAACACTTTCATGTGCCTGTGTCTCAAATGCAACATTTCTGAAGATCAGATATATTACTTGATGTACATGCCAATTTTGGAGGCATTCTGACCATATCTAGTCTGTTTTTCATGGCATCAGATATGCATGATCCCAAGCTTCAACAGCACAGTGAACGCCACAACAAAGCGCTTCACATAATGGGCCATAACATAAAAATGCAGTAACATTTAATGGTGTCACTTTGGGTATGACTTAGCTAGTGTCTAAGGGTTGCACTGATGGCAGATTGAATGGTGTTCAGGTGGGAGAGTTCCTCTTTCAGGTCACATTACATATTAAATCTGGGCAGTTGAGGCAGTAAGAGGACCAGTGTTTTTAAAATTAATTTTTGCCTTGTTTAAAAATTTGTAGTAGGGCTGAATGTTGGAATTTGCTGGAAATTTCTGGTTAGATGAGAGGAGACATGTTGGGTTCTTTGATTCATAGTACCATCCTGAGCTTATCCAGTGGACAATTGTGGACCTATGTTGAGTTGCCGTTGACGTAGTGATTTGAGGGGCACGCCGATTTCAGCTGTGCTTGGGTGTGGGGGTTGGTAAGGAATCAGGTTCATAGTACGGAAACGGCACTGTGTTCCGTGGCCTACAAATAAACAGCGCCCCTTATCCTCACAAGATGGCCGCCACGATTGGCGTGATGACGTCAGCTTCCCGAGCCCTATGGGGCCAAGCCGAAAAAATTGGGAAATTTAGTATTTTGTGTTATTTCTGTATTGGAGCAGAAAATCATATAGATTCTAATTCAGGTCATATTTGATTTTATCTCTGTCGAGGCTGGACTACTATGATCTACGCGATGATTCAGCGCGATAATATATAAATGCTCTTTATTATTATTATCTCAGTAATTGCTCCCCCCCCCCCCCGCCCCCCCCCCCCCCCCCCTGATCTCTCTTGGCTTGACTTCGCGAACGAAGATTTTATAGGAGTTGCCCACGACGTCTGCAGGCTTGTTCATGGCTGCGGAGGCCAATCCGGGACAGGCAGGTTCGACCGCAGTGGCTGCAGGGGGAGGTATGGCCAGGGTTCTGAGTTGCGGCATCTCTGTTTTTTCTCCTGAGCCGCTTGTCCTTAAGGCTAGCTCTGCGAGAGTCCTCAAAGGAGACAGCTGCCTTGTAAATGGTGGAGCGCCAGGTGTCACAGTCCACAGCAAGCGAAGACCACTGGTGGTGGTCGATTTGGCAGGCACTAAGTGACTTCTTGAGACAGTCTTTGTATCTCTTCTTTGGTGCCCCTCTGTCACGGTGTCCAGTAGCAAGCTCGCCGAACAGGGTGATCTTTGGTAGGCGATGATCCTCCATCCTGGAGACATGCCCCGCCCAGCGGAGCTGTGTCCGCAGCAGCAAAGCCTCGATGCTCACAGTTTCAGCCTGTTCAAGGACCTCGACTTGATGACATAGTCACTCCAGTGAATGCCCAGGATGGTGCGCAGGCAGCGCTGGTGGAAGCGTTCGAGGAGTCGTAGTTGGCTGCGGTAGAGGGCCCAGGACTCGGAACCATACAGCAGGGTGGTGAGGACCACAGCTCTGTACACGCTGATCTTGGTGCCTGTTTTCAGCTGTTGATTGTGCCACACCCGCTTGAAAAGTCGCCCGAAAGCGCTGTTCGCTTTTGCCAGCCTGCTGTCAAGCTCCTTGTCCAGCTTGGCGTCCGACGTGATAATGCAGCCAAGGTAAGTAAACTGGTGCACTGACTTTAGTTCAGACTCGCCAATGGTGATGTGAGGAGGGCGATACACTGTCTTGGGTGCCGGCTGATGGAGGACCTCTGTCTTTTTCAGACTGACCTCGAGTCCAAAGAGCTGGGCAGCGTCTGCGAAGCAGGACGTGATGCGCTGCAGGGCTCTCTCTGTGTGTGCAACGAGGGCAGCGTCATCAGCAAAAAGCAGCTCACGAATCAGTTGGTCGCTAGGGTTTTCGTGTGGGCCTGCAGTCGTCTGAGGTTGAACAGGCTGCCATCGAGACGATACCTGATGTACACTGCATCGTCATCATCGAGGTCCACTGTGGCCTGCTTCAAGTTCATCATCATCATCATCAGTCCCTTGCCCGAACTGGGCGTTGGGGGGACTGAAAGGCAGCAGCAACAGACAGTGCTCTCCACTGAGTTCTATTTTGGGCGGTGGCAAGCAAGTCTGACATCTCGAGTTCGGTCCATTCTTTTATGTTTGCGACCCAACTCTTTCTCTGACGACCTCGCCGACGACTTCCTTCGAGAGTGCCTTGGAGGATAGTCTTGGACAAGGTGTTGTGTCGGGTCACGTGGCCAAACCAAGCAAGCTTGCGCCGTTTCACGGTTGCCAGAAGGGGTTCATGTGGGCCCACCAGGGAAGTGACGATGCTCCGTACATATTCGTTGGTCTTGTGCTCGTGGTACGAGATGCGGAGCAACTTCCTCAGGCACTTGTTCTCAAAGGCCTGGATTTTCTTTTCTGAGTCTGCAAGCAGTGTCCAAGTCTCACAGCCGTAGAGTAGAATAGACACTATGAGGGACTTGTAAAGCCTGTACTTGATGGTGAAGCTGATGGAGTTACTTCGCCATATCCTGTCCAGCCTGGCCATTGCGGATGTTGCTGTACCTATCCTGATACGGATCTCTGCTATGCAACTACCGTCTTTGGACAGGGTGGCTCCCAAGTACTTGACGCTATTGACCTCTTCTAGCTTTTGGCCATTCATGTGAATGTTGCTGCTGCTGTCGCTTGTGGTGTTGATCATCACTTTGCTTTTATCCGTACTGATCTCCATGCCATAAGACCCTGCGCTACTTGAAAGTTTGTCTGTCAGGTTTTGGAGCTCACTATTGCTGCCTGCCATGAGGTCAATGTCGTCTGCGAGAGGAGACGGGCGCCGCCAAGTTCGCCTAAGCCCATTGAAAGGACTGATGGACAAGCTTCAAGTTCAACATCATGCTAAAAAAGATGGTGAAGAGGGTCGGTGCCAGCACGCAGCGGCCCTGCTTTACGCCGTTGAGAATAGGGAATGGTTCTGAGAGGTCATTGTTGAGTCTGACCTGGCCTTGCTGGTCCTCGTGTAGCTGGACAATCATGCTGAGGAACTTTGGGGGACAGCCAAGTCGCTCCAGGATCTGCCACATGCCTTGCCTGCTCACAGTGAACGCTTTTGTTAGGTCGACAAACGTTACGTACAGACCTGCTCGCGGCACTTCTCGGCTGAAGCTGTCTCAGCACAAAGACCATATCGGTGGTGCTCCTGTTTGCTCTGAAGCCACACTGGCCCTCTGGGAGGTGGTCTTCAGTGATGGCAGGTACCAGCGGATTCAGGAGCAGCGGCCTTGCAAGAATTTTCCCAGGCGGCAATGGACAGCAGGGTAATTCCCCGATAGTTGGAACAGTCAGACTTCTCGCCTTTGTTCTTGTACAGGGTGATAACGACAGCATCACGGAGATCCTTTGGTAGTGGTCCTTCCTCCCAGCAGCAGAGAAAGAGGTCATGGAGCTTGTTGTGCAGTGCTGTGCCTCCATGTTTCCAGATCTCTGGAACCCCCTGAACCCCCCACCCATACCTCACTCACTCCCGCTTTTAAATTTTTTTTTTATTAAAGCTGGTAAGTAATATGTGAGGCACGCTGGCTCCCCCAATGAAAAAATGATACCTTTTATTAGTGCAAATGATGTGATTAGTCACTATCTCCATACAGTGCTATCCACAAATGGTCATTATCATCATTTATTGTGATATCGTTTGACATGTTAGCTTGCATCCGGTATGCGGTGTCGTGTTTTGGTTGGAGAGCGTACCTACCCGAAGTAGAGAATTTTGTGTCGGTTTAACTTTGATTGTTTGTGCTCGTGATCGCGGCACAATGCAGATGAAAGATCTGTTTGATCGGTTGCGTCAGTTTGATGCGTACCCGAAGACGCTTGAGGATTTTCGGGTAAAGACCTTTGGCGGAGCACTCGGTAAGTCGCCGATGGCTATAGCACTAGCAGCAGTGCTTCGCACCCCCACGATCACAGTTCACACGCTTACGGGAATTTAGGATAAGCTATTAATTTTCTACATGTCAGTCAGTGTGATTTTTAATAATCGGATTTGTCTCGTACCGAACGTTGCTGTTTTTTAAAATGATGAATAAACTAAGTATCCCCTGCTTTGCAACTGTTGTTTCTCGCTGATGAGTTTCATAAAAAAAAAGAAAAAAAAAAAGAATCCGCACCATATTTTATTTTTCTCCGTCCATTTGTAACGTTTTGAACAAGGAGCGGCCTACAAATGGCTTGAATTTATTGTGATGTCCTTTGCTTTTCAAAAGTTTTGAGTGAAATTGGTGCAAAATTACATTTTGCTAGTTTGGGAGAAGAATAACATTTGATCAATAATGGAAGTGTTTATCAGTAATTGTTAGTGGACCTAGAAGCTAGAAGTAGAACACATTCAGTATAGACCCATAAACCAGTTCATGAAATGTATCCCCCACCCGCAACATGCATTCGACTTTCGAGTGTGCAGGACACAAAAACCAGTTTATAAAATGTATCTCCCACCCCCACTCCCTACTGCCACCTGACCATCACATTGTTTGATTTTAACAAGAAAATGCAGTCTGATTCTTTGCAGCGTTAGGATAAAGATGAGTGTGACTATGATTTAAGTATGAATATCTGCCTGTTTGTTGTAGTAACGCTTGTAGCTGGCAGTCTGATGCTTGTGCTGTTTGTGTCGGAGCTGAACTATTACCTCACAACAGAAGTGCGTCCTGAGCTGTTTGTTGATACCTCCAGGGGGCAGAAGCTACGAATTAATGTTGACATCACATTTGACCACCTGCCCTGTGCATGTGAGTGATTGTTTATTTTACTGTCAAATATTACTTGAGACAAATTGTTAACCCGTTGACTGCTGAGAAAAAAATAAATGTGGTCCAGCCATAAGAGACATAGATCCACATGAGCCCCTGCAGTCATGGGGGCTGATGAGAATCTAAGCCTCTTGCGGAGATCACTGTGCATTTATGTTCCTCGGACGACCGGGGCTTTTTGACGTTGAATTAATGAAGATTGCTTCTACACAATATGTCAGCTGGCAGTGAAGGGGTTAATTGACCCTCTTGTGCATGCAGCTACTTGTAATGTTTACAGTTCCAATGGCTGCATACACAACAGCATTGAGCAACTGCTACGAGAAGCAGTTTCCCGCGCACACCTTGGGCTTATTCAGCTCTTAAGTAATGGGAAGTAACTTTTTAAAAAAATCTTAGCAGTTGATCTATGGATAATGCAGATGACACTGTGTGCAGAAACATAGAAAATGAAGTCTGAGCATTCTAGTCATGTTTCCATCTTTTGCAGTGTATTGTACTTACATCATAGTTTAAAAAGTGTGCCTGCTACCTTGTACCAGGGTTTATATAACTTAGTTATAGAATAGAATAGAAAACAGAAACTGCAAGCGTCCATCCATGATGCAGAGTGATATTGGTGGCACTGAGTTTCTGAGAGTCACTCAAATTTCTCTTGGCAATGGCAGTCATTTATATTATTTTAACTCATTCAACACATGCTACACACACACACACACAGTGACACACACATGCTCTGCTGTGCTAATGCCATGGAATTCCAGGCTGGTAAGCTTGCATTGTGTCATCAGGACATCAGCTGACCTTTTTTTGTGACTGCATCGCTCACTAGATCTAGAAAGAGAGGGTAGTGGGAGAGAAGGAATGACAGACCTATCATTTTGAGCCATTATATATATATATATATATATATATATATATATATATATATATATATATATATATATATATATATATATATATATATATATATATATATATATATATATATATATATATATTATAATAATTATGTATGGATAATCACCATTGAGATGGCCATAGATGCCTGCTCGCTGTGAAACCCTAACAACTAACTAATATCATATATTATGGACACATAGAAAAATAGAACTAAAAAAAAAATAACTAAAAAAAAACTAGATCTTGAAAGAGAGGGTAGTGGGAGAGAAGGAATGACAGACCTATCATTTTGAGCCATTATTATATATATTATGTATGGATAATCACCATTGAGATGGCCATGGATGCCTGCTCGCTGTGAAACCCTAACAACTAACTAATATCATATATTATGGACACATAGAAAAATGAAGTGAGCAACAGATGATCTACATAAATCATATTTACAAATGTGATCCTGTAACTTAAAAAATCACTTTGGAGTACCTAATCAGAAGTAGTTTAAAGTTGCATCGAAACAGTGGACTCAAAACCCAGGCAAACTTGTGATATCGCATGTTAGTTGTGTTTTTAATCCACTGTTTTCATAGAAACACGTGCAGTTTTGACCTACTTCTGATTTCCAAACAATTGAAATACATAATATGTGCCAAATTCTTTTGCCATGTCTGCAGATCAGGCACATCTTGAATAAAATACTTTGTCTCAGATTTAAGCCACCACTTTCTGGTTTTGCAGTCTTTTTCTGGTCACCATTAATGATTTATTTTCTGCAGACCTGAGCATTGATGCAATGGATGTGTCGGGAGAGCAGCAGATTGACGTGGACACAAATCTCTTTAAGCAGCGTTTGGACAGTACTGGTCTCCGCATCAATGAGTCTCCGCAAGAAGAAAGTGGGTGCAGACTTATTTTTTATTTTATGTGCACCAAAGGGTTAAAGAATTATGAAATGAAAAAAAAAAAATACTCGTATGAAAAAACATGCAGTTACGAACAGCTTCTGTTTTATGAACAGTGCCTGTTGTCTTATACGTCACACTACAAAGACTTAATATAATTGACCATTGCGAAGCTGCTAAATGTCCCGTTTGTGTTGGCAAACCACAGATTTTTGACATACCTGTGAACATTTCTTGTTGCATAGACTCTGTTGGTGATTGAGAAATTGATGTGTTGAATTGCTTTTTTGGCTCATGTGCGAAGCAAAAGTGAGTATGTTTTGGGCCAGTGGTCATCCATCCATTGTCTGTCCGCCATCGTCTGTCCGCCGTCATCCATCATAAACTTTAACGTTGGCATTTTCGCGGAGACTATTCAAGCCAGATTCTTTAAACTTGGCCCATGGATACTTTGTGGCAAGACCTTTCTAAACATTTCTACACAAAGGTCAAGGTCACATGGGATCAGGAAATATGTCAGAAATAGCTATATTTTGACATAATTTATTTTTTCTCAAGTACTATTCACAACTTCAAACCCAAACTTGGTACAAAGAATGAAAGATACATGATGGTAAGACCTTTCTATGCAAACTAATTTGGTTAATCCCTCTGAAAGGTCAAGGGTCACAAGAGCTCAGGAAATAGGTGAAAAATAGCCATATTTTGCCAAAAGATGTTTTTGTCTGAAATATTATTCACAACTTCAAAACCACATTTGGTACAGATACCTGATGGTAAGACCTATCTATACATACTAATTTGGATTACCCCTCGGAAAGGTTAAGGGTCACGAAAGGCTTAGGAAATAGGGTCTGAAATAGCCATATTTTGACAAAAGATGTTTTTTCACAAATACTATTCGCAACTTTAAACCCAAACTTGCTACAGAGATATCTTTTGGGAAGACCTTTATATGAACACTAATTTGGTTGATCCCTCAGAAAGGTCAAGGGTCACGAGAGCTCAGGAAATATGTCAAAAATAGCCATATTTTGACAAAAGATGTTTTTTTCTCAAATACTATTCACAACTTCCAACCCAAATTTGGTACAGAGATACCTGATGGTAAGACCTGTCTATGCATACTAATTTGGATGACCCCTTGGAAAGGTCAAGGGTAACAAGAGGCTGGCAAATGTGTGTAAAATGTCAATTTTTGATAAAATTGTAGGTATTACCAACATTTTTGCAAACCTTTCAGCCAAATTTGGTACAAAGATAGCTGATAATAAGACCTTTTTATGCATACTAATTTAGTCGACTCATTACAAAGGTCAAGGGTCGTGGGGGGTTGACAGATGTGTCAAAAATGCTTACATTTTCAGAAAACATGGATTTTGCTGCTGCAGAAGCCAGCCCTTGTCACAAAAGTCACATGTATGTAAATCAGGTCATACAAGTAAGCCATAATGGTTTTGCCTTTCTTGAAAATGTAATCCGTATTGTTGGTGGCATGCACAAGGGGTTCAGTGATGTTCTTAACTCCCAGAACTAAATTACTTCCATTCTATAGAATGGAAGTAATTTAGTTCTGGATGTTTAAGAGTTAAATTTACTTTTTTTCAGAGTTACACTCTCTAAAGAACGAAACTGCTGTTGAGGTGAGTGTCCATAATATTTATGCCCCCTTCCACCCACTCAACCCTCCCTCTTGACTGCGCAAGCTCAACTGTAGGGACTGGTTAGGAAGGCATCTCTTGAGCCAGCAAACTTAATACTACATTTGAGCTGCTGTGGTTGGTCCATCCCCTGTAGTTGTTTCTGAAAGTGCAAAAACTGAAGATGGGCTATTGTGATAATAAAGGTTTTCCTTCAATCAGAAGTATTTAAAACATTGCGCAGACTTCATGCATCCAGAGGATTTAGCCCGCCCGTTCCATCTGCAAGAGGCATATATTATCATGAGCCCCTGCAGTTGCAGGGGCTCTTGAGAATATTTGCCTTTTGCAGTTGTACACTCGACATCCGCCGTTTGAAGTACTTATCCAGTATTAACAGTTTGCATGCTGCAGTGATCGGCATGATCCAGTGAAATGGTCCCTTTAGTTCTTTCTGTTAAGCAGTGAACTTACTGTCTCTCCTTACCATAAAGTATGATAAAGGGCTCAGGCTACTCTCTTTGACCTGATTCTGATTCATAACGGTATATTATGCTGTCTGTGTTGATTGTTTTCCAGGTGACGGCACAACCATTGGATCCTGATAGGTGTGAGAGTTGCTATGGAGCAGAGACAGACGAGAAAAAGTATGACTGCCTGATGGACGGCTCATTAACCCCTTCATTGCAGGCAGCTAGAAATGATATCTGTTAACTCATTCTACCCCAGACACACCACAGCAAGATAAGGATCGACCGTGATAGTTTAAGGGTGATGCCAGAATAGCTTGGCGCCTATGGGCGCCAAGCTATTCTGGCATCACCCTTGAACTGTCATGGTCGATCTGTGTCCTGCACTGCAATGCAGTCTTCAGAGGACAACGGCAAAATTTGGGGATTTTGGTCTTGGGGTAGAATGAGTTAAGCCCTTGCGCATGCCACCACCGGTATTGTATTCAGCACCAGTTGCCGCATGCACAAGGTGGTTATATACCATTCCAGTTTTAGTGCTGGATAACTGCTACTTACAGCATACAGACATGAATGAGGCCAGCAACTGTCATAGATCTGCTCCTGAGGGTCTATGCCTCTTGCAGTTGGGTTGTGTTTGCTGTGTCTGGGCAGTGAAAGGATTAATTATGCCCATGCTTGTATTTCTTCTTTTGTCGAGCCTGGTGTTCTTTTTTCTTCCCCAAGTTTCAAAAACTAAAAACTCTTCATCAGACTCATTATGGGTAACTTTTTGTAGGGAAAGTGTAAGAGCCCTTCAGTCTTGCTCTTAAAGGCCCACTACCACCGTAACTGTTGAAAGACACACGTCTGTAACAGATGGTTACGAAACGTTACACACAGGTCTAGTTATGGTTCATTTAGACACAGGACAATACGCTTCAGCACACGTCGTCTTTATATCAAGTAACCTGACAATGACTCCACTCAGTTCTATAAATACAACTCTATCAGTACGAGAAACAGCTAAAAATAGATTGACACGCTAATGGCAGCGCAGAATAAATAAGAGCGATTATGCGTGTGCTTTTGCTGTGTGTCCAAAATGCTGTTAAAATTCATTAGGTGTATTGACAAGGCATAACAAACACAAATGGTGCTGAAATGTGTCTTCAAATTTTGTACTTTAAACTAGAAATGGTCCCATTTAAATTATGTGTTGCTCTGCACAAGAATTGTTTTTGAAGATTGTTAGATGTTTTTTATGTGTCTTCACTATTGTGAACCACCATGACTTAAAGTGAACAAATCTTCAAGGGGAAAAACAAGGAGAAGATAGTAAACTTCACTTTATATTAACTGATATATCGACACAACAGACAACGAAACGTAATTGGGGTATGTTGAACCCTGCCGAAGTTTCCTGTAATTTCGTCCAACAAAAACTTGTTCTAAATTACGCAGGTGTTGTAACAACTGTGAGGATGTGAGAGAGGCATACCGCAAAAAGGGCTGGGCCTTTAACAATGCAGAGACCATCGAACAGTGCAGGAGGGAAGGCTGGTCGGAGAAAATACAGGCACAGAAAAATGAAGGCTGCAGAGCCTTTGGCTACTTGGAAGTCAACAAGGTATGATTTGTCTTTTGCTGTTGATTGGCCCATTCATTCCTGACACCACACCTAAATAAGGATGCATCATGATAGTTGAAGGATGGATTGGCGCAGAGCAATTCTTGCACCAGCATCCTTGAGCTTTGATCATTGATGGTTGATGACAGAAAACAACAAAATTCAACTGAAAATATTTTGCTTGTGCAGGTTGCTGGCAACTTCCACTTCGCACCAGGGAAAAGTTTTCAACAACACCACGTACATGGTGAGTCATGGTTTGTCTTTACACCAGTAACTACAAATAATGAAACTGTTGGAGTCTGTGATTGTGGAGACACAAGAACACTAGTCCTTGTGCATGTAGCCACCAGTAAACAGAAGTCCAGTCAAGTAAAAAAACACCTTTATTTATCCCATGAAGGGGCAATTGCCCCTTCGTGGGATAAATTAATTTTTTTTTTTTACTTGACTACTGCTTACAATGCACTAGGTGGGTAGTGTAATGCAGAAACCAGATATACAGTTATATCTTGAACCGCTCGGAGATTACTCTGAACTGAGGTAGTCGCTACAGCTCCAAAAACACATGGCCCCACGAGCTCCTTAGCATCCGCATTATCGCGGAATTGTTTATATTACAGCGGACGGCAGACGGAGCCGTCCCGTTTCTCACTTTCCTTTTTGTCCCTTGTCTCCTTGACTGCGTGCGCAAAATAAGGTGAATTTGTGTGAAATCATTGAAAATTCACATCAACTTCATTTAAAAACAAATGAACTCTAGAATTGTTTAGTGCGTGTATGGGTTAGCGCATTGTTTGGGAAACAATAGGCGCACAGGCCTCTTTTCGTGTTTGTCCTTGCTAAACTACAACATTCTTAGAGAGAGAAAGAGAGATGAAATGAAACTTTATTAAGAGAGAGAGAAAACAACAGCCTAGTGATAATAAAGTGTAAAAATGGTTATAACTAAATACTGTATACACGGTATAAGTGAAGACACAGTCATACTATCCGTGAACTAAAAAAACTCGAAAAGCTTTTGGTCAGGCAGGGAGTCGCATGAGCAAAAAAGGAGGGGAGGAAATACAGTCGCGGCGGGTTTGATATGTGCCAGATATCTCTCACGACAGCTTGATGATAACTGATTCGCATCCACACTTGCCGGAATTCAGGGACTTTTTTTCTCTGTCCGTTGAGTTATAGACTGTATACAAATACAAATACCTTTATTGTCCCAAGATGGGAAATTTGTTTGCAGCGGAATATTTTTATAACGATTGTAAAAACAACAAATGTGAACATAAAACAAATAAATACATTTGACTGACAAGAACACACCGACCGATCACAGTGAGTATGACAATAGCATCACAACTATCTGTAATGTTAATATCCACCTAGAAAGAAAACGTTCTTAAAAACTAACCGAGACGACACTATCTTATACCACATGCACAACACACACGCACAACAACCCACACACACACTTGCGTATCACATGACATTGCAAATTCATATTGGTCTTCTGGGCACTGGATCACAGCTTTGTCAGAATTATATGACTCTGTTGAAAACATTAGACTACAAGTCTCTTCAGTTTTCAGTAGGATTTGGTTTTAAAAAAAGGTAAGAATTTTAACTTTGAGGCATTATGCACAAGTAATGTACATAGGTCGTCTTTCACATAACAAGGTCAGAAAAGTCAGATACAACAATGGTTTTGCAAAGATTCCAACCACACTCTTTTCTCATAATAGACGATTTATGGAAATCAGCATTAGGTCAAAATTGCACGTGTTTCAACAAAAAAAGTGGATTAAAAGCCCAGACAGACATGCGATATCATGCACTACACGATACCGCATGTTTGTCTGGGCTTTTAACCCATATACTGAGGCTAAAAGCTTCAAATTTGTACACTGCCATATGCAAGCAACTTGACAGTACTTACAGATAAGGATATAGACCAGTGGCTTTAGTTCAAGGGTGGTGCCAGAATAGCTTAGTGCCTAGAGGTGCCAAGCTATTCTGGCACTACCCTTGAACTATTTTATTCAAACTTATTTCACACACTAGTGTATTATGAATGATAAGGGTTAATCATCCTTTTTCATCGAAACATGCAATTCTGATTTCTTTAAATTGTCTGTCACTTACATAACTTCATATATAACAGTGATGTTGCTAGAAATTTTCAGCATAGGCCAATTGGCCGATTCAGTCACAAACCTTTAGGACATTTTGAAAATCTTTCGGCCACCATTTTGAAAATGTTGCAACTAATACCACACACAGAACACTGAAGAAAATTTTTTTTACATTTATTAACAACAAAACAACATAAAACTTAATGAAATGACTAGAATGGAATTCAATTAACACATAAAACAAAACAAAAAATTGTACTGGCATGACATCTTTTTTCTCCAACACCAAACGAGAGGAAGCGCTGGCCACTGATAAGTTTTGGGGTTTTTTTCGGCAGCATTTCGAAAACGAAAATGGTAATGCCGGAAGCACGCCGTTAGCAACAAGGGGAGTTACTCTCTCTCTGCTGATGCATTTGTCGTCTGCTTGGCGCTTCTGATACGCGATGCTCGACAATAACTCGTAACTCATAACACCTTTATTTATCCGATAGGAAATTAATATGGCCAGAAGCAATAATAACGAAACAGACATGAGACAAGGTAACAAAAAACGGACAAAGGGTGGCCGAATGAGGCGTAAAACCTTAGGACAGCGGACCGATCAGAACGTCACTCTTTCGGACATTTTGGAATTTTATCGGTGAATGGCCGATTTGCCGACAAAAACGACATCACTGATATAATATGAAACTGACTTCATGTATAATATGAAGGCCCAAGTCCCCTGGTATATTGTTAGATCCAGAGTTGCTGAACATAATTGGTAAAAACACATGTATGTGATTTGATTGAAACGTTACTCATGGATATCAATGCAAAACTTGTTATCATCTGGCAACTAGGGTTTCAAGGTAAGCTCCTTATTTTTTTTTTAAACTATGTCAAATCACGCTGCTTGTGCCTTCCTCTTTGTCTTGTCATAAAAAGTTTTCAGGACAAAATTACATGTACTGTACTCTTGCAAGTGTGCGATCCAAAAACCATGCATACAAATTACAATGCATGTGTAGAAACACTTGATGGTCGGTTCATCTTCATGCCTCAAGTTATGCTTTTTTTTTGTGGAATGATTTATGTATTATTTCTTGGTGTTTTTTTTTTTTTTATAAACAAGGCTAGTATCGGTGTCATGTTGATACAGTAGAAGCTGTTTTGAGCAACTGTCTTTTTTTTTTGTTGTAAGAAATAAATGGTCGTAGAATGTGCTCTCACAAGAATAGTCTTGTAGGGTGAAAAGCATCATTAACTCTTAAACTCACAGAACTAAATGACACCCATTCTATAATTGGTCTTTAACACTTATCTTTTTGAAGACACATCAGCGATATATCCATGATGCTGGCCACACTGTTGTCATAACGTCAGAGATTTTTCCTAGGCATACTATCGTATAAGGGAAGTAACCGTGTATATTGTTATAAAGCCCAGCTGTCCAGATTTAAACAAAATTCTTCCTTTGTTCGGATTCACACTCAAATCTAGAATTGAGGAGGTTGGAATGTGTACTGGCTATGTTCTATGACTAAAATATTTTGTGAAAAGCCATTTATAGGGGCATTTCACCCAAAGTTTCAGGTAAGATGCTTGTTTTGTATATATATATATATATATATATATATATATATATATATATATATATATATATATATATATATATATATATATATATATATATATATATATATATATATATATATATGTATATAATGCATTTCTTTTGAAAGGAGAAAGATTACAATTATTAACGATATATTATAAATTACTTGTGTGCATCTGAAGTATTTTCATGTTTACAGTTTTAGGAATTGTGCGTCGCCAGCTGACGTAGTAGAGCTGAAATGTGCGTCTTTATAGCATTAAACTCCTATAACTGAATGACTTCCATTGTATTGGGTACTGCAGTGACCTAAAGGATGGACTTTAGTGACGTGATCTTTCATATGGATGGTGACTCAACATGGATGACGCTGTAGTACTAATAGAGAAATGCATTGATGTTTTAACAAAAAACAGGGTGTATGTAAAACTTTGAAAAGCCATCCTTGTATTTGCAAGTTGTAATTATCACGGAACAGCTGTCCAACTGATGCAAGACTCCTCCTATACATGTACCTGTATATTTTTCAGTTTCTTTTGTTGGACAGAATGTTCAGCATGTGCAGCCTCTTCTTGGTAGCAATCTTATTTGTTGTCGTATAATATTTTTTGTGTCATCTGGTTGTACGCTTGTGTCGTGCATTTTTATAGACACTTTGTTTTTGGTTATATCTGGGGGATTATGATTATGGAGTTGTGTTTTTAGGGCTAGGCAGGTATGACATTTTCTTACACAGTGTAACGTACGAAGACTGCCCCAGTCGCACGTACAGACTCTCGCATAACAGACGCATACACCACCACTGACTCAGTCAGGCTCATTCACGCAGTAAAAATCAACACAGTAGCTCTCTTTCTAATATGGGCCTTTATAAAAATAAGCAATAAAAGAACACTAAAAAAATTATGTACACCACCCCTTCTCACTACAAGCACATCAACACCGCATACCCTTACACAATGTAAATGCCAGGCTAGGTAATTGTCTCTCACAATCCAACTTGTTTTACTGGTGTTCTCACTTGGTAACATTCTGTCCTCTCACGTCTAGCGTGTAGGTCTTTTGTCGCACTCTTCTGAGTCATCCCGTTTCTCGTACCGTGGACGTCCCCTGGACTCGCTCCGTGGCGCAGTCCCTGCTGACCCGGGTGTCCCTGCACCGGTCGCTCACTCCCTGAGTGAAGAAATGACCTCACAGCAGGTCCCTCGGCGGTAGCCTCTGTTGACTGTAGCCTCTGTTGACTGACGTCTCTGCATCACGTCGCTCCGCTCCACAAGAACTCTGTACAATAAAGTCCTAATATCATAACACTTGCTAAACACACACACATTGGATGATATGAGATACATTACGTAACCTGGCTGATACACATAACTCTCACATGAAGTTCATTCCCACAATCACGTGCTTCATAACCCGAACTACTTTCGTAACACCCCATAACTCTGTCACTTCATTGAAACACTGAAACACTAACACTCGCCATACATTCTTTCATACATTAGAAAAGACTATACTTAACCACGTACTACCTTCATAACGACTTGGGTATACACACCTCACATTTCTTAGTTATCCATCTCGGTAAATAACTACCTAGGAACATCACCGGTTATCTCAACGAAGTCCATACCAACATAACTGAACCAAACCAGTCAACGCTATACAACCGAATTAACTCTTACTAACGCATACTATCTTTAACTCAGTAGCCATCAATAATACATATAAAAACATACCTGAATTCTAGGTTTCAGAGTCTTGGAATACGGCTAGTGTATCTGACATACATCCGTCAACAATGACAGCCTAGCCTGCACTGACTATTTAGACGTCTGATAGATTGAGCTTTCGCTAAAATCCCCAAGCAAAATGTTTTCCTACGATTTCACGTGGCCTCCTGCCCCCATGGAATAATTGTCACAAGACAAACCACTGACAAAACCGTACCATACAAAACCCTCTGTGTGAACCCTATGCGTGAGCATAGAGTTTCATTACACACACCTCCTTCTTTTTTTCCTTTGAAAAGCTGTATCACACACGTGTGTGAGACAGCCCTGCTGCGTGAACGGTCAGGTGTGCACAAAAATGTCTAGTATAAATTCTGGTCAACAAAAAGGCACGAGCGCACGGGATATTGAAACTTGACCTACTTTCTGCTTACGCACAATGACATCATTTCACAGTGAGGACTGGCATCATTATTTAGAAACATTTATCTGGCATCCAAAATATTTACAAATATTCACGTTACAAAGTAAATTACATCAAGATCTTTGCCAAGACACAATGGTGGCTGTGTTGTGAGTAGGCGTTTGCTGAAAACCAACTCGCATCGGATTTATGCAAACAGAAAGGTGAGTAAGAAATAGATTCTTACATTGGTGTTTCGTTGATACTGGGAATCTCATTCTCGTTATCTTAAAACCATATTCTACTCGCTTTGGCTCCTAGGATAAGGTTTTAAAACCACTTGAGTGAGATACTCAGTATCACTGAAACACCGATGTAAGAATTTATATAAAACACTCTGTTGGTATTAGGGTTTTTTACAAGTATTCTATAACTCATGAGGTAACACAGTGAGCCCAGATGATGACCTTCCTAAATTGTATGATTGTCCTCCTAGGGCTATTGACTGCAAGGACAGATTGGCCTTGATAGTGTGAGGGTGGTGCTAGAGTAGCTTGACATCAATATACTCCAAGATATTCTGGCACCATCCAAGATCTATGATGGTTAGTTGATACCTTGTTATGTGATAGGGCTAAATGTGTTAAGCATATAATCTTTGTGCATTGTAATTAATTTTGTACAAATTATTACATCATACTGTATTAAATAGTTCATAGCTCTTCACACTACTGCCTTAACCCTGTGGCTGTTGGTAGCACTTTTTGTCAATATGATTCGTGTAGCAATCACCTCAACAAAAGGTGCTCTTAGAGCAAAAGGGTTAATTTTCACAACATGATTTGTAGTTTCCACCAATGTGTTCTATATGTTAATCTAAAGGCAGTTTATTTCTGTGTTCAGTTCACGACCTGCAGGCATTTGGAGGACAAAAAGTGAGTAGTGATATTGCTTTTTTTTTCTTTAGTAAGGACATATCAACAGACACCACGGACATTATTTTGTTATGATTTCTACGAGCATTATCGCTATTATTTATATTATGACACTGGTTACCCAACTGAATCTGATACACCAGTAATGGATGCAGGGTAGTAACCAGTGTGCATTATTACTGGAGGTATTTGTTTGTTGCTTTGGAAAGTCTGCTTAATTCTGACAAGATTGTCTTTCTGTCTTGTTACGTTTCATGTTGCAGTGCCAACTGTATTTTCAATGTTGAGATAAAATTCAATTTAGATCATAAATGTACTGATGTAAGACCAACTAAAAAGTTGATTTGCACAAAAATCATTTCTATGCTTCCTTGTAACCCCATGGCCACCACATTTCCCAAATTTTAGAGGTGTCACCAAACAACCACATACCAGTTGCATGAGATGGATTGACCATGATAATTCAAGGTTAACCCTTTTAATCCCAAGGTCCCATTTCTCAGATTTGGCAGGTGCCTAACGACTGTGTAACAGTTGCAGGAGATGGCTTGACTATAATAATTCAAGGGTAGTGCCAGGTTAGCTTCGTGCCTGAAGGCATCCAAGCTAATCTTGCACTACCCTTGAATTATCATGGTCAGTCCATCTCCTGCTGCAGGGACTCGGGGATAAATGGGTTAATGCCAGATTAGCTTGGCCAATCTAATCTGACGCTACCCTCAAGTTATCTTCTTTTTCTTCTTCTTCTCGAACACCGTCACACTTGGAGTTTGGCGCTCAAAATGAAATCTGTGGTCTTCTGTAGTGCCTTCACAGGCCCGTACAGTTTCTCTTGTAGAGTGGCGGGCTTCGGCCATATCTCCTCCCTCAGCAGCTGGTGGTTCCCACAGTCCTGGAGAATGTAGTCTGCTCTGCTTTTCCACAAGGGCACAAGGGAGATGGCACAAGGTGGAAGCATCTGTGCATGGGGAAATTGAGTTGGTTGTGCCCAGTCCTCAGAAGATGGTCACCTGCTCTTGTCTGGACAGCTGATGGTAACTGTCTTGGGGCCGTTGTGGTGGTCTGTACACAGATTTAATGATGGTCTTCATCTCTGTGAAGCTGACTCCACTTTCATCTTGTTCCTCCTCCGCACCAAATTTTGCCATTCTGTCAGCTTCTTCTTTGCCGTAGATGCCACAGTGTGAAGGGACCCACTGCAGCACTAGTCTAGCACTTGATATTTTGCAGTGCCTCTTGTAGACATGGCAATTTGCTTGCTGTTGCTGCCTCAAGGACAGACATGGCATCAGTCAGGACGACAATCTGGGCATCAGGGTCTGCAGTGCCACTCAGGTCTTTTGTGGCACAGACCAGGGCTTCCACCTCAGCTCTGTAATTTGTGCAGTGAAGGCCTGTTGGTACTGCGTCTGCCTGCCATTTTCCATTTGGATACTGAATGTACACCCCAGCCCCTCCATTCTGAACTGCACCTGTGGCTGATCCATCGGTGTATGCCTGTATCCATGCTTCCTGGGGATACTTTTCTTCGAGCATGGCCAATGTCAGGGCATTTTTGCTCACAGTGCTGTGCTCATCTTTGGTGGTGATGTAGGGTACCGTGGAAGAGATGGTGATGTTTTCTGGCTTGCATTTTCCTTCACAAAGCTTAATCTTTTCAGTTTCCCTGAGGTTGGTTGTTTCATCCTGGCGTTCATAAGATGGTCTTTGGAAGACTTGACCTTTGTGGACTGTATCAAGGCTTTGCAATCTCTTCTCGTGCGCAGGGGTGGGATGCCTGTTGTCTCTTCCATCTTTTCAATTGGCATGGATCCTTTTGATCTTATTGCACCGGTGATGATACACAGTGCCTGGTTCTGAACTCTGTCAACGGTCTGCTGGTGTGACTGGGTTGCTGTCAACCAAGCATTGGATCCGTATTCAAGGTGTGGTCTCACTGTGCCTTGATATACTTCTTTGAGGATCTTTTCATTGGCTCCCCATTGTGTTCAGCCAGCTTCCTCAAGATGTTCAGCTTTCTCCTAGTGTTTGCTTCTGCGTTCCAGATGTGCGGCTTCCACGTCAGCCTCTTGTCAAGGGTGACTCACAAGTATGTCTGCTGGTCTTCATACTGCAGCGGGGTGTTGTCCAGTGTTAGGTTACCAGCCTTTGCTTTGGTGGAGAGAGAGAAGAGTGTGGCTGATGATTTGTCTGTGTTGATGGTCACACACCAGTTGTTGGTCCAGTCTGTCCAGGGTTAGCTGCATCCTGTATGTTGTGGTTGTTGCATTCTCTTCTGTGCACCAGAGTACCAGGTCATCTGCGTACAGGGCTGCATGGACTCCCTTAGGTAGCTCTGGCACAAGGTCGTTGATGAAGAGTACGAACAGGGTCGGTGATAGGACTCCCCCCGGTGTCACCCCCCTGGCGCAGCAGCACTTTTTGGCAACAGTACCCATCCACTGTCACACGGGCTCTGCGATTGTGCAGGTATGACTTGGTCCACCGGTACATGTTCCCTTGGATGCCGCTGCGAAAGAGTTTCACAAGGAGACCATCCTACCACACCTTGTCAAAATCCTTATGCAGGTCAATGAAGGCAGCTAATGTCACCTGATCTTGAAAGGCATCTTCTATGACCTGTGCAAGGTGTGTTGTCTGGTCTTTTGTGCTCTTGTAGCTTCTGAAGCCGGCATGCTCTGGCACGATAAGTCCAGGTACCACTGCAGGCGCTTGTTGATGATGCGCTCCATGGTCTTGCACACACAGCTTGTCAGGCTGATGGGGCGATAACTCAGGGCTTTGGACTTATTCTTCCCTTTCTTCAGAATTAGAATCATCCTGGCGTCCTTCCAGCACTGGGGTACATGTCCTCCTCTCCAGCTGTGGTTAAAAATGTCCAGTAGCTTCTTTAAGGCAGTGTTGCCAAGGTGTTGTAACATCTCATTTGAGATGCTGTCTGGACCTGGAGATTTTTTCTTCTTCAGCTGTCTGATGGCCATCTTCAGTTCTGGAAGGGTGATGTCCTTCTTCATTGCATCATGGATGTTTGCATCTTTTGTTTTCTCTCTCTTTCTTCCTGTCTGATTTCTTTCTCAAGCATTCATGGTACAGTGATGTTACTTTCTTTCACATAGATCTGTGCGAACATGTTTGCAGCTTTCCTACCAGTCAGTGCTTTCCCTTCTTCTTCCAGGGTGATCTTGTGTTCCCTGGTGCCCATATCGTTCAGTGCCTTGGTAAGTCTCCGCAGCTTGGTGGTGTCCCTCTACATGTTCAGTCCTGCAGTCTTCTCTCTCCAACTTCTTCTTGTGCACTCCAACTTTGTCTTCAGATACTGGGCCTCACTGTGTTGTATCTTGATGTTGTTTTCTTGGCGGGGGTTGGTTTCAGCGTCTTCTCTGGCCCTAGTGAAGTTGTCATGTGCTTTCTGAAGATCTGCAGTCCAGTATGGGGTGTAGTTTTTCCGGACCCCTCGAGGTATGGTTTCCTTGGCTGCCTTACTGATAATGTCATTAAAATCTCTGACCACATTGTTGATGTTCCTTCCACTGTTCCAGACAGCAAGGTCTTGTGTTAGCTCATTTGTTCAGATACTGAACAAGCGCCAGTCTGGCTTTCGGTAGTTCCATCTTGGCCGGTGTGCCGAGCTAGCTGCTGCGCTCCCTTTTAGGGAGAGGAGAACAGGGCGGAGGCGCTTATGATCATCTTCACTGCAAAGCACCAGGTCCGGTGTAGTGGTGGTGTGCCAGCGACAAGACTAGATGGTAGGTTGGTCCTCAGGGTCATTGGCAAGTATCATGTGGTTTTCATCTTGCCACTCCTCGATGTCTTCTCCTCTCTTGTCAAGTGTGTCATATCCCCAAATCTGGGACTGGCTGTTGAAGTCACCAGTGATGAGGAATCCACTGTCCGGGACCTGGATAATGTTGAGAGACAGCAGCTTATCATTAGGGCAGCAGTAGTTGTCCAAGTCAAGGGTGCTGTTACTGGTGGTTACCTTGACCTGGATGTATTCTGCCTCTTCCGTGAATCTCCTGGTTTCGCTGGCATTCAGGTTGTTTCTAACTAGGGCCATAACTCACCCTTTCTTCCTCTCTTGGCGATCACTTCGGAAGACCTGATATCCTCTGACCTTAAAGGATTTCCCTTCTTGAAGGTGTTTCTCTTGCGTACAGCAGATGTTTATCCTGTTTTCATGCAGAAAGTGCTTTAGTTCTGTTTTCTTGTTGGTAACCCCTTCTGCATTCCAGTGCATGATGTTCACACTGGGTTTTTCTTTGTCTTTGGTTTTGGTTTTTCGTTGGCCAGTCGCTCTACTTCCCCGTCCCCTGGCTCCTCGAGACAGTCGGGAAGGTTCTCCAGTCGCCGGGGGTGGGCGCAGAGCCCAGTACTGCACCTGCCTGGTGAGACTCCACAGGGCGAGCACTATTTCTGTTGAATCCATCTCCAAGTGTCATATGGCTGTATATGCGTGCTACTGTGGTTTGTTAAGTGTGCTGTGCAGCCCAGTACCTCCATCTTCAGCACTCGGGGTTTCTGTCGGGGTTACCTCGCCCTTAACTCCAGGTCAGAAGGCCTTTCCTGGGAGCACAGGATGGTTTGGTTTTTGGAGTGTCCTCCTAGATGGGTTGCCAACCAAGTCTTATGAGTCCGATCTACTCAGGTTTTTCCTCGGAGATTTCCTTGTCGAAGGAGATCTGCCAACTAAGGCTATCGAGCACCCCTGCCCGGATTTGTATAGGGTTTACTTCCCTAGCCTTTGCCTCTCCCGAGGCAGTGGGACTATTTACCCATTGCTAGGGATCTGGTTCATGGACATCAGAGTGTGTCCACACACTGATGGGCCTGCATGTCTGTGGGCCAGATCTCCTCCAGGTGGTCTGTAGTTCAGCCCGAGTCCGTAAGGTGCTCGGTTACTGTGAATCGCCACTAGGAGGCACTACATGAGGCTTGTTGTTGGAGAGGCTGTGTACTGGCAGGGAGAGACTGACATACTTTGCTCCCCTTTTCGCAGAACTACTAGCCTGTGGTGGGAGCTGAAAGCGAGAAGCACAGACACTACACTACCACACTAGGCGCATCACAATGTGTTCAACCATTTGACCCACTCAATCCATCTACTGCTGTAGTCTGTTCAGGCTAAATGGGTAAACCCCCTTACGCATGCAGCTGCTGGTTTGTAATATAAACAGAAATGGTAGCTAAGGGGATTACTCCTTTGATCCTGTGAAAAGTTCATCACTATTTTGAATAATAGAATATTGTTATTACTACTTGATTGACCCTTTGCGTGTCGGTAGAGGTTTTTGTCACGGTGATTCCTGTAGGAATCATTGCAATGAAAACTGCTACCAACGCGCAAAGGGTTGATATGGTAACTTCATCACTAATTTCCTTCTTAGTATCATAAGAGCCGATAAATAACTGGGCTTATTAGTATTACCGTGCGTTTGGGTTGTTCCAGTTCAACATAAGCCATCACATCAACCACTTGTCATTCGGAATAGACTACCCTGGACTGATCAACCCTCTTGATGGTCTTCATGAGCCAGCACTCTCATGTAAGTCTCGTCGGCCAGATTAACCCTTTGGCTGTTGGTAGCACATTTTTTTTAGGTGATTCCTGTAGGAATCACTTTGACAAAAGCACGGCAGACAGCCAGAGGGTTAGTGCCTTTGTGCACGCAGCCATCAGTACTGTTGACAGTACTGGGGGCTGCATGCACAAGGGGTTAACCTTTAAATGCATCAGAAAGTATTAGGATTGCCAGTGTATAGCACAGCTGAATGCGACCGTTGTGCGCATGGGTTACTACTGCAGACATGTTCTGAAGGTTAAAGCGAACAGGATACAGTAGATCAAATCAAAACTTTTAACCCTTTGAATGCCGGTACCGGTTTTTGTCACGATGATTCCTGTAGGGATCATCATGACAAAAACTGCCACCAACACACAAAGGGTTAACTGGGAAAACTCACCTCATATTGAACCCAATCCTCCTTTTCTCTGAGGGGACAAAACTCGCTATTGTCAGCATCCACATTATGTAGTTTTCCGCACATGGACAGCAGATCTTGTTTATATTTCTGAGTGTAGAAACCAAGCCTAATTGGCAATGCCTCTTGTGCAAGGTTGGCACCATTTTGGCTACGCTTTCGGTAACAGACCAAAGTCTTTTAAACAAGCCAGCAAGAAAGATATTATTTGAGCCCTTGCGACTGTGGGAGCATCTGTGCTCCTTGCACATTTTTACGTTCGAGGCCGGGCATTCTCCACAGATTAGCGATGCCTCTTGCATATGGTGGATGTTGTTTTGCCTGTGCTTTTATTAGCATGAGTTCACAGACTCTAGAGGTAACCCGAGCCAGCAAGAAAGAGATTCCTGCGAGCCCCTGTGACTGTGGGAGCCTTATGAAGATGAGTGCTTCTTGCAAATGTTGCCCTACGAGACAGCTCACAGATAGGCGCTTACAGCTGTGAGTGGAGTGGGAGGCAGAGACTATCACAGGATATACGGACTACTATGATTTCGTTGGCATCCTTCTGTCTCGGAAGACAATGGAGTATATGCGCTTGCGGGTCAGTCCGTATTTAAGATTTGCAGTGCCTGCTGTGACTAATCAGTCCAATGCGAGAGCGGCAGTGTCTGTTGCATTTGCTACAGGTGAAGCCTGTGACTGTTGGCACTTCTTTCTTTCATCTGCGCTGCCTAATCTCCTCCCACTGGTTTTCTGTCCTTTTCTCGCTCAGCTTTATGCTGGTCTTCACAGCGAATAGACATGCCTGTACCACTGTTGTGTCCTTACTATGATTTATGGATCAGTAAAATCAGTGTTTCATGCACTTTAAACAAAGCATATATGCATCTGATCTCTGTGGTGTATTCACCTCATTGCTGCTTATCCGTCCCAGCCCATCTGCAGAAGGCATAGATTTTTACTTGAGCCCATGCAGTTGCAGCATTGCAACTGCATGGGCTCATGAGAATCTATGCCTCTTGCTGACCAGCATAACAGTTTCAAATTGTTCAGGGTAAAGCGTACAGCTGTGGTTGGAACATTCTTGTTTTACTGTGAAACCCCATCTTGGCATGGTGGTCTCTACCTTTGCAGTTACTGTTACACATGGTGTGGTTTTCAGCAATATTTGAGTGGAGTAAAATAATGTTATTGTATTCTGATTTGAGTGTGTGTATGCGGGCTAGTTTGTTGTTTGGATGCCCTTTTTTTGGTGGGTTAATTGTTAAGAACAATGAATATCACAAATTATAATTGCACCGACACCTACCTCCAAATGCACATGGGAAAGTTTTCATGACTTATTATGCGCGCACACAGGCAAGCTAACTTGCTTACCATACAGCCCTCTTCTCGTACAATATCTGTATCTATCTCACGGTACCAGTGTTAAGAGTGTGTAGATGTTTATAAACCGTCAGATGTGATAAATTGGGGGTAATTGGTTTGGACAGACAGTCATTGCTGGTGATGAGCGATACTTTCTTTGTTGTATTTACTATGCTAAATGTCACCCATGTAACTTTGTTCCTTTCATGTATTTTCATTCAAGCGTGAATGGAACCAGTCCAGCTTTAGTAGAAGAAGTACATTATAGCTGGAAGGGACCAGAAAACAGTCTTGTTAAATGGAATTTTTACTATTTTTGGTCACGCCTGCCCCACAGACTGGCATGCATTTTAAGGGGTATACTTCTCAGAGGTCAATTTCAAATGTAAAGCACGTGGCGGTCATGCCTTCTCCCATCTTGGCCCCGCCACTTGAAACAGCCCCCTCCCCCCACCTACTGCGCCAAACACTATCCTCATTCAAATCACTTCTCAAAACCCACCTTTACAACGCTGCCTTTTACTAGTTCATTTCCCCAGCCATGCACAATTCATCACCACTGTCATGTATGTGTGCGTGTGTTGCCCATTAGCCTTTTCTTTGTATCAGCGCTTAGTGTTACTTTTAGAATAAGCGCTTAACAAATCTCCTTTATTATTATTATTTTTAAGTTTTGTTGACTGCATGTGGGGAAGAGTTAAACATTTTAAACTATAGATGTGACATCCACCCCACCAAGGTTCATTTGCAAGGCGTGTGCTTGGCTACTTTTAGCGCTGAATGTGTATCTGGAAATGAACTCTTATCAAAATTATTCAATGGCAGAAACGTTAATAGGCAAAGAGTTGAACTAGCTACTGGTTCTGCACTGTAGCATAAACAGTCTTCCAGATGGTGGAGTTCTTTATTTGCTTTATTATATCAACAATCACAGCGCAAGACAAGCACCCTTCACACGAATTACAACAAAACAACAGCTTAGCATTCTGATCTTTATTTTACATGGTTTATTTTTCTAATGTGCAGGAAATACATTCTCTCATCCATATACACATTCTTGTCACTCATCCTGTTGAAACATCACACCTTACTTGGGTGTTCTTGTTTATCGAGCAATCAGACTTCAACAAGTCCCACACGTGTTCTAGCAGCCTAGATACAAATTTGGTCATGCCAAATTCAGTAAATTATTATCTGGAACCATGCAAGCGCAAACCACAGCCCACTGTTAGTGTTGCTCTGATCAAATCTTTGGACACATCAGTCTAAAGGTTTGTTGTTGCTAATGAGCCACGAGTTCTCTAATCTCAACATCACTGAGGGTGAAATGACAGTGCCTGAAATGTGCACTACATAGAAATGAGACATTTCGACAGTGCCTGAAATGTGCACTACATAAAACAGTAGGCGACTCAGAAGCAATTATCCTTCTGGATTTCAGTTCTCAGGATGTCTTCTAAAATGAAATATGTGACCGATCGGTTTTCAGATTTCAAATTCTTTGGGAAAAGTTTGAAAATTAGTGTGCACTGATGTGTCCAAAGCAAATGTTCTTATTGTGAGGTCAGCATTAGATGCCTGTACCACTGTTGTGTCCTTCACAAAGCAGCCAAAACTTGCACACTTTGAGGTCAGCATCGAATGCCTGTACCAATGCCCATGAAAACACCGAAAGTGCCACCACCCTGAACCATCGTCTTTCCAACTGTCTGCAGCAAGTCTCTTCCTCGCAGGCCATATCTGCGACATAAATTATTATTGTCTGATCAGTGATCATTAAATCTGAAGTGACCTTGGCTCTCCGATGAAGGTTAATAGTTCATTAGACCTCCATTACTAATGTTCTTGGTATGTGCAAATACTGCATATTTGAGAGAGGTCACTCAAATGGGTATGTCTAAAAAGGTCTTGGCACAACCTATGCCTGGTCTATGGTCTTGGCACAAACTATGCCTGGTCCAAGGTCTTGGCACAAACTATGCCTGGTCTAAGTTTGAAGTCTATGGCTTGAATAGCTTGAGAAACTGCGAACATATACAAATTTACCAGAGACAAAATGAGGACAGACGGATGACCCATTACATAAATTCACATGTCTATTTGCAATTGCATGTGAGCAAAATATCTCACCATTTTATAGAACGCAAAACTACATTAAGCACTTCGCTGACATTTCAATCAAACTTGACAGAAGGATGGTAGGCAATAAGACCTTCCTATGCATGCTAACTTGGGTGACCAGTCTAAAGGTAAATGGGTGAAATATGCACACATTGACAAGGTGTAGGATTTTGCAGGTATATTTTCAATTTGACATTTTAATACTTGTTAATATATGAGTAAACTGTTATGGGGTCATGGTCACAGAAGGTCAATAAATTATGCTGATCAGTCATGCATCTCACTGCCATTTTGTTCTTTTGGGGTCTCACAAATGTTTTAAATGCGTACGCACAAGGTAAGTAAAAATGTACATATGAAAACATTACTCCAACAAAAACACCGTAATGACAGGGGTGAAAAGAAGTGACTGAACAGTGTGTCGCTGACATGTAGATCACTGACCCAGATGCAAAAAAGAGGAGTCTTCTCAATGATCCATGCACGTACACAGACATCTCCCAAAAATGTGCAAAGCCTCTCAAAATATGAAAATTTATGGAAAAAAGAATGCTTCTGTCATGTCATTTGTGTTTAGCTTATGGTTTCATATCTAAATTGAATGTAATATTAATAACATGACTTATGAAAAATCATTGTTACTGCTGATTTTCCTTACAATGGATGTTCAAGTTGACTGTACAGTTATTAATTGAAATGGCTACTTATATAGCGCTTATCTAAAATAAGCTCTACAAATAAAAGGTGGGAGTGGAGGGGGTCATAAAGCCTGAGAAACGAAGGATTTTGCAATACACACACACACACAGAGACAAACACGCAGGTACATAATGATGAAGAACTGAACATGGGGGTATCGAACAGGTGGGTTTTAAGGACAGATTTAAAGGCAGTGAATGAGGGAGAATGTCTATGAGTATAACACGTACTCTAAAGGTTTACTTCCTTATCTTTGCATGAATTTTAGGAGGCAGATGGGAATTCCATCTTGATCATCTGAGACCACCACATTCTATCTATATCCTGTAGTCTTGCTGACCGTTGGGGCACCAGTGATGACTTGGCAACCAGCTCCCTCTATTCCTCTCGGTTCTCTGCCATTCTTAGCATATCGCCCAGCTTCAGTCCTGTCCACTCTTGAGATATTGTCCTCCCATCTTTTCCTCTGTCTTTCCTTCGTCCTCCTTGCACAGTGCCTTGCAGGATTGTTTTGGCAAGCCCTGATGAATGCGTGATATGCCCATACCACTTCAGTTTGCGTTTTTTTTCACAATGGCTAATAGGTCTTCATAGGGCCCGATGGCTTGCCTGATTCTGCTTCCCACTTCCTCGTTCGTAATATGATCTCTGTATGAAATGCCTAGCAGGCTTCGAAAACATCTCATTTCAGTGGCTTGTATCCTCCTTTCAAGATCTGCTGTGAGGGTCCATGACTTGCAGGCATACAAGAACACCAAGATGGCTAAGGAGCGCATCAGTCTGATCTTGGAGCAGAGCATGATGTTTCTGTCCTGCCAATTCCATATGGTCTTCAATCTTGTCAGTGCTGTTGTTGTTTGCACAATCCTGGAACAGTATTTCTGGCTTTGATCCCTCATCTGTCACAATGGCTCCTAAGTATTTGAATTTATTAACGGTTTCCAGTTTTGGGCTTCCAATCATGATATCCGTGCCAAAGCCACTGGTATTATTGGTCATCAGTTTGGTCTTCTCTGCACTGATTTCCATCCCATACGCAATGGCTGTACTGTCCAGCTTTTCCACCAGCTGAGCTAGCTCCTTCTCTGTTCCTGCAAGGCCATCAATGTCGTTCGCAAAGCGCAAGTTCATGATTGTTCTGCCTCCAATACTGCCAGTTCCTTCATGATCTTTTAGAGCGTTTACCATGATTTTTTTTTCCCAGGAAGATGTTGAAAAGAGTAGGTGAGAGCAAGCAGCCTTGTCTGACTCCGACTGTAGTCCTAAACCAGTTTCCTATTTTGCCGTTGAAGTAGACTGCGCTAGTGCCCTTGTTGTAGAGGTTTCCTATGACTTTGATCAGGTTCGCATTGATGTTGCAGGGTTCGGTTTACCCCTGCGGCTTGCGGCATTACCGCATTGTTCTTGAAAATCCCGCATCGGCTCTCAATTACGAATGTTACAGGGCGCAATGCTATCCAGTACCAGTGCGCCACCGTGGTTTCGTTTTTCTGCGGAGTTTGGGATGCATCCGTGCCGCTGATTGGCTGAAAACGCTCGGTTCAGTCCAATCACTGAAGGCTTACTTTCACCAGTTCGTTGCTCTGGTTTGCGTTCTGGCGGCGTGAAAAGTGTTTCCCGGCACAGTGGTTCTAGACTTTTCTGCTAAGACTTCTGAAAAAGAAACCAAAGCTTCTTCCAGGACAAGCAATTTTGTCCTTTGGACTGCCTCCGCCCGACTCTGAGTCAGGTCACAGTGAAAAAGTGAGCGATCCAGACCGTAGTACCGATCAGCCTCAGCCGAGTACTTCGACGCGTGTCAGTGATCAAGGTGAGGGGAAACAGAAAGTAAAAACTTTTCAGAGAACTTGGTTAACGCTGTACCCGTGGCTCAGATATGACGAAGACAAGGCCATTATGTACTGCAATCTGTGCAGAAAGCATGGGAAAAAAAAACAGCTTGGCGGCAGGCACCGACAACTTCCGCACTAGCACACTGACTCGCCATGCAGAGGGCAGCGATCATCAGCTGATAATTAACGCACCTGTTGAAGCGGCCAGTATGAAAGAAAGACAGAAAACCGCACTGGGGAAGAAGTAAGAGGCTGTGGTGGTGGCATTGAAGGCCATGTTTTGGTTGTGCCAAGAAGGACTCCCCCTTCTGAAATTTCGATCGCTCATGAAGCTGCTGATGCATCTGAAGGTCCCAAATGTGGAACACCTGTGTTGCAAGGAGAGCATAAACTACACCAGTGACTCATCAGCTGATGATTTCCTGAAAGTGTTGTCAGATGTGATTGATGACAATATAACAGAAAGGGCGAAACAGTCGCCAGTTATCACCATCTTTGTTGATGAAAGCACTGATATTGTTGTTCATCATTAACTTGCCATCAACGTCCGAGTGGTTGATCCATTGACTCTACATCCCAGCAAAATATGGGGCCCATTGAAATTAGGAGGAAGGGGCCCAATGCCCCAGTCATTTTTTGCCAGGCTGAACCCTGATGTTGTATAGCTTCATGGTGGACCAAAGGGCTGCATGCCACACCCTGTCAAACGCTTTCTTAAATCCACAGACATGATAGAGGTCTTGCTGGTGCTGGAGTTACCTCTCACATAGAACTCTCAGATTGAATATCTGTTCAGTTGTGCTGCGCCCTGGTCTGAAGCCTGCCTGTTCCTCAGCTATGATTTCCTCCACCTGTGGCTTCAGCCTGTTCAGTAGGATCTTTGAAATGACTTTGCTTGGATGGCATATAAGACTGATCGTGCGATAATTCTGGCATTGATGAAAGTTGCCTTTTTTTGGGGAGAGTTATTAAAGTGATTGGGTCCACGGTGTGGGCCAATCCCCTGACTGCCAGATCTTATTGCAGATTGTTAGTAAGGCGCGTATCATTATATGACTGAAATGTTATTTTAATTTGCAACTAACCTGAGGGCTGAAAATCCGCCAAAGATAGCACCAGAAGCCATGCCGACACAGAAGCCCATCATGAAGCCCAACTTGACTTTGTCAAAACAGGTCGGGCCCTGACCAAACGTGTAGCCACTTGGTGGGGGTGCTGGCATGATGCTGTTTTAGGTCAACAGACCAGCTGTGGCAAAATGCGGGAAAATAGTCACATAGTTACATTTATCAACGGCTAATAACGTATTTTGCAGTGCCTGAGTGGTAAATGGCTTAAAAATCGTTACATCCATTTAGATTTTTAATCGGAACACTGGTTAATTGACGTTTTCAATGTACCTGATTGTCAGTATAGGTCTGGGTTGTAAAGTTATCAAAGTTCGGTTTGAGGTTTGGTGAATGGGTCCCTGGTCGACTATCATTTATGCATTCGAAATTGTGTCCTGTAAATTGAATGGAGCATGCAACCGCTTATTCCCACAGTAAACAATTATCTAATAAAAAGTTGTGTACTACCTTGCGTTTCCTCTGAGCGAACAGTCAAGAACTAATCCAGAACTTCACGTTTGCAACGAAACTTATCAAAACGTACAAGCTTGAAGTAAAATCTGGCGTGTATTAGGATGTGTCAGTGATTGAGAATTGCACGAAACGTGTGATATTTTGAAATTCAAGTTATGAGCCTTACCTGTATACTGCCTGAAACGAAAATATTCGGGGGTTTGTCGGTTAATGATGAAAGCGCTCACTGGTGTTCTTGCGTGACCTCGCTGGGCTGACGACCATTTCATTCCCACAATCCTTTTCCACTTCCGGCACGATACGACAAACATTTGTTTGTTTCGACGAGTCTTACTGTACCCAAGTTATTAACGACGTATTTTTTTCGTATATTTATTTACATGAGAACAGATTTTATCAGAATTTATTTCATGTGTAATATATGTCATCATGTTGGTGATATGGTGTAAAGAAGTGGCGAGTTTAGTAGCCAGGCCAAGTGGTCTAGGGGTATGATTCTCGCTTCGGGTGCGAGAGGTCCCGGGTTCGAATCCCGGCTTGGCCCTCTTTTTTGAACGTTTTCTTTCTTTATGAATTTTTTTTATAGTCGTCTCTTCCTCCGCGTACAATTAGCTACAAGTACATATTAAAATAAAAGTTAATAAAGTAAAGAAATATTTGAATATTATGCATATTTTGTTTGGGGAGGATAGTACAAAGATAACTTTATTAATCCTTCCAAAATCAGGAAAATTACACTTTCTGCTCCATCAAATTAACAAGGAAAACAAACGAATTTCAGAAAATTAATAGTTTATAAATACACATAAGATAATAAAAGACACACACACAAACGCACATCAACTCGCGTGTCTCTAGTAAGAGAGTCATTGTATAGGTTGACAGCCCTGGGAATGAAAGATTTCTATACCTTTCGGTACGCATTATGGGCAGTCTCAATCTACCACTCCTCTCAGTCTGTCTGCTGTCAAACTCCTCTCGCAATGGATGGGTGTTGTCAGTCAGTATGGTTGTTGTTTTGTCTGTCGGTGTTAGTCGGGCGTCTTTCCATCAGAATTGTAATCGGTAATTGTCAAACCTCTCTTGATAAAGTTAAAACTTGACCCCAGTCGGCTAAAGCGCTATGACCCCGTCTCGAATATACCCTTTCTGTACAAAGTTCATGAGAGAGTCGTTTTCACAAAATACCTACAGTCAAACAATCTACTTCATCCAATTTAGTCTGGTTATCGTGTTGGGCACAGTACTGAAACCACTCTTCTCTGTGTCGTTAATGGCCTCCTTAGTGCCTATGATCTCAGTTCTAGCCCTGTTAGACCTCTCAGCTGCATTCAACTCCATAGACCACTGTCTTTCTCCGTATAGCCTGTAGGCGCCAACCTACTCTGACACCATCCTTGAACTATCATGCTCAATCAGTCTCTTGAACTGTGATGCAGACCTCAAAGGATGTCTTTACATATTGATATTTCATGAACAAAATATAATGGATAAGTGCCTCAAACTGTGGATGTCAACGAAGCACCTCCTTTCCAACAAGAGACATATACGTATGTATTCTCACGAGCCGCTGAGGCTGCAGGGGCTTGTGAGAATATACGCCTCTTGCGACTGGAGTGCTCTGTATGAATCAGTGGAATACTTGATTGTCCAAGCAATGCTTGACCTACTTCTGAATTTAGGATGAGCTCTTAAGCTATTCTGGCACTACCCTTAAACTATTTTAGTCCAACTTATTTCACACACTGGTGTATTCTCAATGATAAGGGCTAGGTGGCCACTGCACCTTGGCCCTCCTTTTTGTATGAATCATCCAAGGCTGCTGGCACCACACATTTTGTAAGGTTTCAAGAAGAATAGAATAATCAAAGAGCAGATGAAAATAACAAAAATCCTTACACGATGAGAACTGCTGGAGGTTTAAAGTTTTATTTTCATTTCAAATTTTTGCCCCCTAATGTTTTTACAGTAGTGACAACTAACGCTTACGCATGTGCTTTCATGTTATTGTAGAAAGCCGCACCTTTTTCCCCAGTTTAACATTTGGGTTTCCTTTGTTTCAGTGCAAATGATGTTTCAGTATTTTGTGAAGATTGTGCCCACAACATACACAAGCTTAGATGGAGAGGTAAGCTGGTAACTTACATGCATGTGTGCATATGTGTGTTTTTTGTGTGTGTGTGTGTGTTTAAGAAAGAGTATAGGTCAGTCAGACATCAGCAGGTGGTCACCAAGTGTGATTAATCCGCCCCCTCTCCCCCCGCTCTCCCCCCAAACCTTCCTCTTCCCCCCCCCCCCCCCCCCCCCCCCCCCCCCCTGCCTTTGTGCATGCAGCCTCCAGTACTGTCAGCGGTACCAGTTGCTGTATGCACAAGGGGCTGTGTTAACCCATTGAACCCTGAAACACTACAGCAGCAGGTGGATGGACCATGATAGTTCAAGGATACTGCCAGATTAGTTTGGCACCATCAGGCGCCAAGCTAATCCGGCACTACACTTGAATTATCATGGTCAATCCAACTCCTGATACATAGGCGTTAATTAAGCCCCCCCTCCCCCCCAAAAAAATAAATAAAATAAAATAAATAAATAAATTGGGAATGCAGCCTTGGGGCCAAATGGGTTACTGTGACAGTAATAACTGTGACTGTCAGTTGATGTCCAGAACTTATGAGACTACCAGTACATGTATGTGACTTGTTGTGCAGTAACATGGTCTGATTTTGTTAAATCTGAAGTATAATGGATGTACTCATGTGTGTGCGTGTGTGTGTGTGTGTGTGTGTGTGTGTGTGTGTGTGTGTGTGTGTGTGTGTGTGTGTGCATATGTGTATGTGTGCATGCACACACACATGAGCATGTGTGTTTGGCTGGTTCATTTGTCTCGGCACTTGGAGCTGTCATAGTGTGCAGTGCATAATGATGGACTAAAAACACTTGTTCTGGCCTACAGGTTGTAAGATTAGGCCCGATCTTCTAATTTAGACCAAGCTAATGTTTTTAATTAGTACGTTATAAACCTAATTTTTTTTCTACAGACACTTTACACCAATCAGTTCTCAGTGACAAAGCACTCCAAGTCAGTGAGCAGTGGGTTAGGTGAAGGAGGCCTGCCTGGCGTTTTCTTCATTTACGAGCTCTCACCAATGATGGTCAAGTACACAGAAAAACAAAGGTAACTGCTTTTTTGGTACTGTTTAATTACTGGAAGCTGCATGTGCAAGGGGGTTAACCCTTTTCATCCTGATGCATTATTGCTGGAAATAAATTGACTATGATAATTCAAGGGTGGTGCCAGAATAGCTTGGCGCCTGAGGTGCCAAGCTATTCTGGAACCACCCTTGAACTAAAATGATTGATCTATCTCCTATTTTCCTATTATGTAATGTAGCCTTCATGGGACAATAAGTAAATTTTTTAAAAATTCAGCCTCAGGATGTAATGTTAAACGTGTTTGCATGTATTTTCAACTGAAAGCATCGTTACACATTTTCATGTATCATTATCAATTTAAAGATACCATCTCTAAGATGGCCAATTGCAAGGATTGTCTGAAGCAGTGGTATACAAGGTCCCCCCACCTAGAGAAACACTTAGGTTGATGTGATTACAAACACAGCTTGCATGTTCTTCTGACACAAAAATTATTGCAGAAGGATTTTTTTCTGCCTGTCCTGTAGTTGAATTTCATGGTCTACCTCAAGCTTGCACACACTCACTTAAATGAAAAGAAAAGGGGAGACTGCCAGTGCTAATATTTTAGGAAGGTTACAAAGTAAAGTAGATAATAGCACTGTCAGGGGAGAGAAGTATGGTACTTGAAACATATTTTCCTAGCACTAAGATGGCATTCAAGTGACTCATTCGGAATTTTAGCATTGTCTGCTGTACACATTTCAGGCATGTATAGAACGGTGATGAGGTCACAATGGTTGTCTCCCTCGATTAACTACCACTAATCGAGGGAGACAACCAGTGTGTGTTGGACTTGTATGCATTTTTAGGATAGAATCTTTTAAATAATTTGAAACCAGCGTCATGTTTATGTTTGATATGTTGCAGGTCCTTCATGCATTTTCTCACTGGCGTGTGCGCAATTATAGGAGGAATTTTTACAGGTGCGTTGATTGGCATCTTTGGTTTGCTAATTGTGCCACCTCCCCACTTGCCCCAACCCAACCCCACCAAGAAAAATTAATTTTTCTCTAAAATGTATTTTTTCGAAAAATACTTACCGATGCCATTACTTAAGTGGAACAACCTATAGCTAGCGTAATTTTAGCCCAAAAACTTACGATGTGTACCCTTAGAGCCAGGGGAGGCCACCAAGGGTACCGAGGTCTAGTACCCGGGTAGCCTCCCTTACCCCGCCGACAGGTGAGCGCCAGCTCACTACCAATCCAACCAGTTCTTTCATTTGACTGAGGAGTGGCTAGCGGGGCAGGTGGGAGGGTCATCCGAGTAATGGCATCGGTAAGTATTTTTCGAAAAAATACATTTTAGAGAAAAATTAATTTGTTTCTTCAAAAACATTACCGATGCCATTATTTAAGTGGAGAATGGCGAAGAGGAGGAGGGTGCCGCGTAACCCAGTAGCCAACCGAGCTAGCAAGACCCGTCCTCCTCGGCGCGCGCTCCCGAAAATTTTAGCTAAAGGTTTACCTACGGCACCGAGGGTGCCGGGAGGGAGTGTCGCGCCGCCGTAATGTCCCCCACCAGGGCCAGGTTGTCACGCTGGCCAGCCAGGTTACGTAGGTAGAACCGGGTGAAGGTAGACTCGGTCCGCCAGCCAACGGCCGCCACGATGTCTCGCACAGCGCAGTTGCGGTCAAAGGCGAGGCTTGCAGCCATGGCTCTGACCTCGTGGGCCCGGATGTGTAGTCGCTTGGCAGCATCCGGGCAGAGGTCCTGCTAGGCGGAATGTATCACCCATCTTAGCCAGGAGGAGATCGTCTGGGCTGAGATATCTTGTCTACCTGGGGACAGAGGAAGAAAAAGGCGGGTGCGTCCCCGGCGGAGCGGCTTGGTACGGCGCAGGTACACTCGTAAGGCTCTCACCGGGTCCTGTTGTCTGACTTCTTAGCTCGGGTCGACCGGCTTCAGCGGTCGAATGGTGATCACCTGGGGGGCTGTCAACGGAGACTGGTTCTTGGCCAAGAAGGCCGGGTCCGTCAGCAGCTGCACGGATCCATCCGACCTGAATTGCAGGCAGGCGGGGAGCACGGAGAGCGCGTGCAGCTCACTCACTCTGGAGGCTGTGGCTAAGGCGAGAAGAAAGCAGGTCTTCCGCGTGAGGTCGGCCAGGCTTGCCAGGGGAAGCGGCTCGAAACGCTCAGTGTTCAGCCAGGTGAGTACCCAGGGAAGGTCCCAACGTGGGATCAGGGAGCGGAGGGCTGGCCGCTGAATGCCGAAGTGGTCCATGAGGTCAGCGAGATCCTTACACTTGCCCGGGTCCGCTCGGCCGAGGTGCCGGTAAGTGTCTGCGATCATAGCAAGGTAGCCCCTGATGGAGATCGGCGCCAAGTGCTGATCGGCGAAGAGCCAGAGGAAGAACTCAGCCAATTGGGGGGAAGTCAGAGCAGTAGGGGAGAGATGATGGAGGGCGCACCAGGCTCCTAGCACTCTCCACTTTCCCTCGTAGACTCGGAGGGTCGAGGGTCTGCGGGGGCTGAAGCGATAGCTGCCACTGTCTCACGCGAGAAACCTCTAGCGGCGAGGGCTTGCCGCACAATCTCCAAGCGTGAAGTAGCAGTCGTTCGGGGCACGGATGGAAGAGCGGCTGCCGTGGCTGCTTGAGCATCGTGCGAGGGGTGGGAAGCCGCAGAGGGGGTCCCGTGGCGAGGTTCAGGAGGTCGGTGGTCCAAGACTTGGTCCAACAGAACGGCGCCACTAGCAAGAGGATCGTGTTGCATCCTTTCAGCTTGAGCAGGACCTTGGGTACTAGGACTGAGGGGGGGTAAGCATAGGCGCAAAGGCCGTCCCAGGGGATGGAGAGCGTATCGACCGCCCAGGCTAGAGGATCCGGTACAGGCGAGACAAACAGGGGGAGCTGGTTGTTCCACCTTGTCGCGAAGAGGTCGATAAGGGGGGTCTCCCACTGCGAGCAGATCATCCGGAAAATGTCCGGGCGAAGCGTCCACTCGGTGTGGAGAAGCTGACCGCTCCTGGAGAGGGAGTCCGCGAGGACGTTCAGGTGTCCGGGAATGTGTCTCGCTCGGAGGGAAATGCCGCGATCCTCGCACCAGCGGAGAAGTCGGTAGAGAAGGATGCAGAGGGACGGGGAGCGGGTCCCGCCCTGCTTCTGAATGTAGGCCACCACAGTGGAGTTGTCGGAAAGGACGAGGAGCTCCTGATGTCCGACCGTCGTTTCCCATGCGAGGAGGGCTTGCCACACCGCCTGAAGCTCCAGCCAGTTGATGTGCTTGACCGCGAATTCCTGTGGCCAGGGGCCGGAGGCTGTGGCAAACGTCGGCAGAAGGTGAGCGCCCCAGCTGGAACGGCTGGCGTCTACGCACAGGGACAACTGCGGGGGTGGGGTAAGGAGCGGGACTCCGGTCGCGAGCCAGACAGGGTCTGCCCAGCGGCGAAGGTGTGGAAGGAGCATGGGGAGCACCAGAACGGGGGCCTCGATGTCGGAGGTCGCAGGACGCCAGTGAAGAAGCAGGTGAAGTTGGAGCGGGCGTGAGTAGAGGCGGCCAAGGGGGAGGAGATCCGCAGCCGCGCTCATCAGGCCTAAGAGTTGCAACCAAACTCTGGCGGAGACCGTCTCCTCCTGGGAAACTGCAAGGGCCAGGTCCGCCAGCTTCAGGATCCGTGGTTCCGGTAGTCGCACTAAGTTGAGATCCGTGAGGAACTCCATGCCGAGGTGGACAAACCGGCGGGACGGGACGAGATCCGACTTGCCTAGGTTGACGATGAAGCCGAGGCTGTCGAGGAGGGCCCGCAGGGCATCTCGATCCGTCTCCAGGGCGGAAGCCGACTGGTTGCGTAGGAGCAGATTGTCGAGGTAGTTCGAAGAAGGACTCGCTGAAGTCTGCCTGGCCTTGGCGACGACGCCATCCATGATCCTGGTGAACACCCATGGGCTGAGGTTGAGACCGAAGGGCAGGGCGCGGAACTGAAAAACGACGCCGTTGAAGGCGAAGCGAAGAAAGCGTCTGGACACCGGGTGTACTGGAACATGCAGGTAAGCGTCCGCGAGATCCAGGCTTACGGCGAAGTCCATGGGCCGAACCGCGGCGCGCGGAGCTCTGGCAGTTTCCATGCGGAAGCGCGGAGCCGTGATGAACGCGTTCAGCGCCGAGAGGTCGATGATGGGACGCCACCTGTTGCCGGGTTTGGGGACGAGGAAGAGGCGACTGTAAAAACCGGGAGAGTCGTGACGCTCCACCACCTCCGTGGCGTTCTTTCGCAGCAGAGCGAAGATCTCCTCGCGAAGCGCCGCAGCCTTGGAGACATCCGAAGGAGCGGCCGTCCAGAGGGGGGAGCGGCGCAGAGGCGGGGGGATCCGAAAGGAGAGCATGAGGCCCTCGGAGACGGTGGAGAAGATCCACGGGTCGTCGGGAAACAGCGACCGCCAGACGTCGCTGTACAGGGCCAGCCTCCCGCCGACTGGAGACCCGGAAGCGGTCGGCGGGGGGGCAGGAGGGAGACAGTCACCGGGCGCGACCCCGCGCTGGGCGGCGGGCGGGCTTGGGCCAGGCCGGGGCGGAGGCTGGGTCGGGGGTGGGGGGGGGGGGGGGGGGGGGGGGCAGCGCGGCGGGCAGCGGGGCAACGAAGGGGGGGGCGGCGACGTTGCGGGCGCTGGGCCTTGGCGGGTCTGGAGGACCGCAGGGCGCGACCCAAAGCCTTGCGGGCTGCTTGAAAGTGGGCGGAGGAGGCGCGGGAAGGCCAAAGGTCCTTATTAGCATCCTTCACCGACTGCCATGTAGGGCCGAAGAGAAGGGGATCCCCGAGCGGAGCTTGACGCAGCTGTCTCCGCAGGTCCTCTGGAATGTCGGGGCAGACGGAAAGCACAGCATCTCGGCGGAGCAAATCGCAGTTTGCGGCAGCGGCCATGGAGTTGACTGACGCATGATACGCAGCCCGGTTAGCGGCCGTAGCCAAGGCGAGGAGGTCCCCTACGAGCGGTGAAGCCGAGAGGTGTCCATGTCGTTCCAACAATCTTGACAATCGCTTGCGTGGTCAGGTCGAGGAAACCCGCGCAGGAGAGGGCGTTGCGTATGAGAATCGCCGTCCATTCCAGTCCGGGAGAGATGCAACGGCGAGACGCACGCAGTCCACCAGCTTGCAGTTGGGCGGCCGGATCCACCGCGGGCAAGGAAGCAGCGAAGGCCTGAGAATGTCCGGCGTACCAGGAGTGCTGAAAGGCGATATCCAAGTCAGCCGGCCAGCGAGCGTCGGTGAAGAAGAAGGGAGCCTGAGCCCTGAAGAAGGAGCGCGGAGAAGGCGTCACGAAGGCCAAGAAATCCCGGTGGCTGAGGGAGGGACTTAAACTTCTTGGAGGGGCGATCCGCATCCACAAACGCCGAGATCTTCCTCTTGGGAGGTGGCGACGGGGGACAGGCGTCCGGAGGAAGACACGAGGCAACAAGACGCGCGGCTATGTCCAGCGAAGCAAGAGTCTCCGTCCTGGTCGTCCGTAGAGAAGGCGACAAGGGAGCTAAAGGTGAGCGCGGAAGCGAGGAAGCCGAGCGGTCCAAGAAGGAGCCAGAGTCCTCCAGGGCGATGCTGAGAACATCAACGGGCGAAGCAGGAGGTCACCGCACAGGGGGGCGAGGAGCCGAGCGCCGCCACGAGGAGGAGCGCGAGCGAGGAGAGCGGCTGCGATGGCGCGAACGGGAGCGGTGAGACCGACGAGTGGAACGTCCGTGCGAAGCGGAGCGACGGCGATGCCGACGACAGGAAGGGGAGCGGGGCCGGCGGGAGAAGGGAAGCTGGGGAGGGAAGGGGGGAGAGGACGGCCGGCGGCGAGGAGACGGCTGGACGAACGAAGAAAACTCCCGACGGGAAGAGCGCCGCACGGACGAAGGCACCTCCCCAGGGAGGGGAGAAGGACGACGAGAGTGGCGAGAAGTCCGGGAACCCGAAGCCACAGAAGAAGAGGGGCGCGACGAACGCTCCAGGCGGGAAGGCCGAGAAGCAGACGAAGGGCTCCGGGTCCGAGGCCGAGAAGAGGCAGTCCGAGACGGAGGGCGCGGAAGAGGGCTGCAACGCGACCGGTCCTTCCTAGGGGCGGACTCCCGACGATCGAGGGCATGGGGACGAACCTCCGAGGTCGAAGGACGCAGCAGAGGGTCCAGCGACGGAGGAGCACGGTGTCCAACAACGTCGGTGGTCGTGTGAGGCTTGGCGGGGCGAGCTAGCTCGCTGCGGACCTAGCTCGAGCGAGCTGGTGCGCAAGGGGGGAGAAAGGCATCCCCCAACGATGAGTGTTGGGGCTTGTTTGTTTTCCGCAGAGCGGGGCGAGCGGACTCGCTGCGGACCAGACTCGAGAGAGTGGGTGCGCAAGGGGGGAGCCTTTGACTGCCGTCCCCCAACGGCGACGTAGGTGCGTGTCAGGTCTTTCTTGGCCGGAGCATGCTTGCGGGTGCTGGAGGGCGGCGGTCTAGAGTTGTCACGCCGATAAAAACTCCACAGCTGGGCCCACTGTTCCTCCACCCAGAGAGCGCAGACATCACAGGTGCGGCTCGAGGAACAACCAGAGCAGAGGAGGCAAACTGTATGCTCGTCCGACGGCCACTGGAAGTCGCCACATCTGGTGCAGGTGACGCGAGCACTGCAACATAAAGAGACACTACAAGGCGACTGGTCGAAGCGGCATTTCCACGAAACAAACGCGCACCGACACTTCCTACTACGTCCTCGCGCCGTCCCAAGTCCCTGTCTTTCCTTTTTTTTTTTTTTTGGGTCGAAAACATCAAGCAAAAAGGCAAACCGCCGACGCACGTCGCCAAGGGCGCGGGCGCTAGCAAAAAAAATCAAGACCTTACCTGGCCATGTCGCAGGGCAGGGAAGGAAAACACCTGAGGTGGAAGGAGAAGAAGCAGCGGCGCCCAGACACGGGGAGCCAGCCGAACAGGGACGGAAGTCCTGCAGCGGGAACCGGCAGGCCGACGGCGAACACGACCGACGAGGCGGCAGGAGAACAGCCGAGAAGCGAGGCGAAGTCCGAGAGGCCACACACAACCGCAACAGTTCAAACCGGTCTAGGGCAGAGCCCCCCAGCGGCGCGAAGCCGGCACGACGCCTGAGCTGGCACTCTCGTGCACACAAGAACCGTCACTGCTAAGACAAGGCGCAGAGACTAACGTAGTCGAACTCTATCCTCTTTCAACGAAGGCTACACAGCAGAAGTCCGAAGATACACAGGCGAGGTAGCAAGCGCTAACCAAGCCTACCATACACAGCCAAGTAGGGCTAAGCAGACACGTCTGCACGCTTTAAGCTAAAGGAAAGAACTGGTTGGATTGGTAGTGAGCTGGCGCTCACCTGTCTGCGGGGTAAGGGAGGCTACCCGGGTACTAGACCTCGGTACCCTTGGTGGCCTCCCCTGGCTCTAAGGGTACACATCGTAAGTTTTTGGGCTAAAATTACGCTAGCTATAGGTTGTTCCACTTAAGTAATGGCATCGGTAATGTTTTTGAAGAAACAAACAAGAAAAGAAAAAGAGTGTGTAATTTTAGCCCTGACACTCTATAGCAGGATTGATCGTGATAATTCAAGGGTAGTGCCAGATAAGCTTGGCGCCTAATGGTGCCAAGCTTATCTGGCACTACCCTTGAATTATCATGGTTGATACATCTCCTGCAGCTAGTACATCTGTGCTTCTTAGCCTTAGGAAAGGAATGGTCCGGTTTCGTGAACCTTGATTGCGTTAATGATTGTCTTTGTTCTTGCAATTTATCTGTCTTCAGAAATTGTGGCATCTCTGAGGATCAAGCTATATTAGCTATATTATTTCTTTATTTCTTTGTTTTTGCATTTTTCTTTTTGAAGAAATGAGGACTTTTTCTCGCATGATCAGCTCAGCATGTCAAGGGTAGTGCCTGAGTAGCTTGGCATCTATTTATGTGTTGTGTTTGCTCCTTCATTTTTGTGTGTAAAGAAATGATGGACTTTTTTCCCTTATAATCATCATCTTTACACCTCTCAAGGTCAAGGATAGTGCCTGATTAACTTGGGACCTACTGGTATATTAATCAGGGGTTGCATTTGTTGCCTTTCATTTTTGGTTGTTATATCATGCATTTTTGGGAGGCTTTATGCTTTCTTGTGAGGTGTACATGCACACATCTTGTGGACGTGGTTGGTGGAAAGGTCTGGAAGGCTCACACAAAGTCATGCCTATCCCCCCACCCCACCCCAGCACCACATTACAGTTGTAAGCGTCATGCATTACACACACACAAAACAGAGAACACAAGTGCGACCCATGATTAGCGTTCTAATATCTGCTTTTGTTCTAGCATTTATTTTTCATGATCATCTTATCATATCCCAAGGGTAGTGTCTAGTCAGCTTTGCACCTTATCAGGCACCAAGCTGATCAGGCACTGCCTTTGAGCTATCAGTATATTGATTTTGTCTGTTTATTGTTTTCCAGTGGCAGGTCTAATTGACTCCATGATCTACCATTCAGCGAGAGCCATCCAAAAGAAGATTGAACTTGGAAAAGCCTCATAGCGTTCAGTGTAATTAGTTTGCCTAGTGTTAACCTAATACTTAGGCTGTCTGTAGTGCTTTTTGTCACTATGACTTCTGCAGGAATTATCATGACAAAAAGCACTACTGACAACTGCAGGGTTAGAACATAGACTGTGTGAAAGGGAAGAGAGAATGTTTGGTCTGCAAATCCACTTGTGTTAACTGTTAATATCCCTTACACATGCAGCCACCAGTATTTCAAACAGTAGCAGTGGCTGCATGCGTAAGAGGGTTAGACAAATTATTTCAAAATAATGGCCTTGATATTATATAGGTTGGATGATCAAATCAGTGCTCAATTTTGTTGTTTTTGATTTAGAGTCTGCCTTTTAATTTCTTTTCCATACAGTATAGCCAATTCAGTTCAGTTCGGTCAAGATGGGAATCTTTGCATTCGCAAAGGCTCTTGTGCACTCCTCATCAGAAGTCTTCCCACAGGGAGGACCAAAAGTTCTAGCACCCTAGCAGCCTTTCCGACTACCGTCCACATGATATCTGGGAGCCTACATTTTTTCCTGGTAGCCTGCACAATGGAAAAACAAAATTGTCTGCTTCAAAATTTGCGTTCACCATTGTGGTGTAACATAACTTTGCCTTGTGTGACAAGAAATCTCCTCTGTCACAGCTGGCGATGGGCAAGTGGACTTGGTCCTCCCTGCATAGGATATGTGCCAGTACTTTCCTAGAAAATGCAGCAGGGTAATTGTCATATAGAGCGCATTTTTCCATCCAGTACTGAATGCTCAAAGTGCTTTGTGGGGAGAGATTAGATAATGAAGATATAGCAAAGCACCAATTTAGCCATTTGGCATCATCGCAACAAAAACCGCTACCACCAGCCCAAGAGTTAGTGAGAAGGAGAAAGAAAAATAAAGCCACAGTCAGAGTCAGTTCACCGGTTGATGACAGACTGAAGAGACGTGTCTTCAGCTGTCCGTGGAAGGATGGAAATCCATGTCTCATTTTTGAAGCAAGATAAGAATAAGATGTACTAAGATATGTAGATGTAGAATTGCAATTTGTATGTTTGTGAACAATAGAAACTAGTGGTTTTATGCTACTTGTGATCTATCACTAGCAATATGTACACAGTCATTTATGCTAAATTAAGTCAACCCTTTCTCTGTCATTAGCACTTCTTGTTGAGGTGATTTCTACAGAAACACCCAAATAAAAAGTGATACAGACAGTTAAATTTGATTAATGTGATTACATTCTAATGTATGTGAACATTATACTACAAGAGTCTGTACATTGTTGTAAGTTGTGTATTGTCTGATTTGAAGGTCTCTCATCATGATGATGAAGCACTTTTTATAAAAAGTATGTTTGTTTTTTTGTTTTGTTTTTTTAAATTATGGCAGAACCTGTTTTGAGCACTTAGCCTATGAGAGATCAGCTGTCATTAACGACCATTTAGTTGGCTGTAGCCACCGAAATGATGGTCTTTAATGACAGGGGATGATTTTTGTTCATCAAGACTTCTTTTGAGAGAGCATGACAACTTATTTCTCACAAGAAAGGTGGTTGCTCAAAGCAGGTTAACCCATTCAGCCCTGATGCACTACAGCAGAGGATGGATTGACCATGATAATTCAAGGGTAGTGCCAGATTAGCTATGCGCCCTCAGGGTCGATCTGTCTCTTACAACATATTCGTTAGTTGACACCTGAAATTTAGGAAATACAGCAGTGGGGCTGAATGAGTTGACATGATTCTTGGAGGAAAGCTGTAATGCTGTTATATTTTTGTAATATCAAACTTGTGACTGGTAGTTGTCAATCTTTACACACTACAACAGAAGCTCAAGATTCAAGGTATTTATTGTCCCAAAAGGGATATTTTTGGATCAACCAAGATAGGTCACGGGTGGTGCCAGGGTGGACTATGCCAGCTTGGCACCACCCTTTAACTATCATGGTCGTTTTAGCTCCAAAACTGATATTAGGCCTTTATCCCTTATCATTCTGATACACCCATTGCTTGAAATACATTTGACTGATAGTTTAAGGGTACTGCAGAATAGCTTGGTGCCTCACCCTAATCTGAAATGTAGCCTTCATAAGACAATAAGCAAATTTTACAAAATCAGCCTCAGGATGTAATGGGTTATTAGCCAACTTCAGCGTGTGAAAACTTTGACCTGCATTAGTTTGTGTTAGAATTTTGTCGGTGTAATTGAAACATCATGTGTGGTTCATGTTTTTATGTGTGATCACACTCCAACTTGTGAGAACTTTGGCCTGTGTCAATGTGAGCTTGAATATCGTCAAACTGAAAAACCTCACTTCTGACACACTTGTGTGTTAAATACAAGGTTTTCCAGTTAAATGAACGAATATGGTACTTGGTACATGGGTACATGCGATTTTTTAAAAAGTGAAACCTCTTGTCAACCTCTTTTTGAGGAATGTTTTGCTAAATGTGGCATATACTGCAGTGAAACATTTGTTGAAACGGGATCCACTTTTCGAAATGTTGGAGTTTCGTTTATTGCATTTTTTTTCACTTGTAATATAATTTCTTCCACTTCCGCTGATGTACGAGTTTATTTTACTTCCGCAAGATATATATGCATATGCACTCTCTTGTTTGAGCATCATAGACAAAAAAGGCGGCACTGATGCAGATGTCAGAGCACGAATCGGTAAAGCCAGAGCAGCCTTTCTCCAGTTGAAAAAAGTGTGGAGTTCCAGAGAGCTGTCACAACACACCAAAGTCCGGATTTTCAACTCCAATGTAAAAGCAGTTCTCCTATATGGAGCAGAGACATGGAGATTGACAAAAACCACAGTCAACAGAGTACAGACCTTCATGAACAGTTGCCTTAGAAGAATTTTGAAAATCCACTGGCCAGAGAAGATCAGCAACGTCAGACTCTGGGACAGAACAGAGCAGATAACAGCAGAGAATGAAATTGGGCGAAGAAGATGGGGATGGATCGGTCACAGTCTGAGAAAGCCAGCTTCCAGTATCACTAGGCAGGCATTGTCATGGAACCCCCAGGGAAAGAGGAAAAGAGGTAGGCCGAGAAACTCCTGGCGTCGAGACCTCCAAGCAGACATCAAGAGACTGGGAACCACCTGGAGTAGAATCGAAGGAGAAGCACAGGACAGGAGTTGCTGGAGGTCTCTCGTCGACGGCCTATACCCGGGTAGGGGTGACAGGCGTAAGTAAGTAAGTACTCTCTTGTTTAGAATCGTGATGTATGGAACTGTGTCTGCGAGTGTATTTTGCTTGTATTAAATTCATGTATGCACATGCACTTTTAATTTTTGGGGAATGATGTGATGCATAGAAGTGATTAGAAACCATAAGTGTGTCATCATATTATTATGGCACTGTATATTACTACCTTTTAACCCATTTGGCCCCACGGCTGCATGTCCCAAATTTTGGAGATGTCACCTAACCATGTACTAGTTGCAAGAGATGGATTTACCATGATAATTCAAGGGTAGTGCCAGATTAGCTTGGCGCCTTGACTTATTATGGTTGATCCATGTCCTGCTGTAGTGCGCCGGGGTAAAGTGGGTTAACTCATGTGTGCATGCAACCAACGGTCTTTTGAACAGTATCGTTGACGTATGTTTTTGTTTGGGGGTTAACCCATACGACAGGATCTGGATCGACATGGTAATTCAAGGGTAGTGCCAGATTAGCTTGGCGCCGACAGGCACCAAGCTAATCTGGCACTACCCTTGAATTATCATGGTTGATCTATCTTCTCCTGTAGTGTGTCGGGGCTGAATGAGTTAACATGTCTCCCTCCGGCTTCTCTCCCCTTGCCCTTCCCTTCCCTCCCCTCCGATCCCTCAATCGCCATCCCATACACATCCTTGTGCTGTAGCCAGAGTTTGTTTCTGCAACTTGTTTTTATGCGCCTGTGTTCAGATGGTTTGATATTTGTTTTGCATAGCAACTAGCCTTCCTTCTCATTGACCTGATTGTGACTGGCGATTGGTAAGGCAGGGGATTTACCGGTACACCAGGCAGTAAAGGGTTAGTATCCCCGTTATCTCATTCAGCCTGACGGCCGTAAATCCCAAATGTTGGAGGTGTCGTCTAAAGACTATGCACCAGTTGCAGGAGATGAATCGACCATGATAATTCAAGGGTAGTGCCAGATTAGCTTGGCGCCGACAGGCGCCAAGCTAATCTGGCACTACCCTTGAATGATCATGGTCGATCTATCTTCTGCTGTAGTGTGTCGGGGCTGAATGAGTTAACATGTCTCTCTCCGGCTTCTCTCCCCTTGCCCTTCTCTTCCCTCCCCTCTTACTCCGATCCCTCAATCGCCATCCCATACTCTTCCTTGTGCTATAGCCAGAGTTTGTTTCTGCAACTTGTTTTTATGTGCCCGTGTTCAGATGGTTTGATATTTGTTGTGCATAGCAACTAGCCTTTCTTCTCATTCCTTACCATTGACCCGATTGTAAGGCGGGGAATTTGCCAGTACACCAGGCAGTAAACGGTTACTATCCCCGTTATCTCATTCAGCCCGATGGCCGTATTTCCCAAATGTTGAAGGTGTCATCTAATGACTATGCACCAGTTGCAGGAGATGGATCGACCATGATCATTCAAGGGCAGTGCTAATCTGGCACTACCATTGAATGATCACAGTCGACCCATCTCATGCTGTAGGGCGTCGGGGGTGAATGGGTTATACATGCAAATGTTCTAAGTATGCCTTACAATAATGCTGGACAAAATTATGGACGTTTGAATGACGTCGATTGTTTATGGTTAATTCCACACTAAGAGAGCCCCAGGCGTCTGAGGAATATGGATTCATAGTGGTGTCAGCAAGAGGCATAGATCCGCATGAGCCCCTGCAGTTAGCTGTTGGCAAGAGGCATAGATCCTCATGAGCCACTGCAACTGCAGGGACACGAGGATCCATGCCTCTTGCGCTCAGATTGTGTTTACTTTTTCTCAGCAATAATGTGAATAGCAGACGACGTGACTCGATATAGGATTTGTGTTCATTTAACCACTTTGTGCACACGCCACCAGTAGTTTACAGTACTGGCCGCAGTATGCACAAGGGTTAAATTAGTTATGTGTGAATGGGGTGTGCACTTGTGAATGGGTGACAATCCAAGTAACTGTTGTGTGAGCAGAGTTTGAGTTAATAGATTCTGAGAATGGAGCATGTTCTTGTGCGCTGCATTGTGGTTCATCAGTACGTGTCGAGTGTCCAGTCACTGTAATGCCGGAATATCAGTGACTAAAGCGATACAGAATATTCTGGCATTACTGTGGTGATCATTTACTTGTATTTGTTCTTTTACAAGTATTTAACACTTTGCCAGCTACTGTCAGGAGAATCTTACACCAGCTAAGTACGATTCTCACTACAATAATAGGCAATGTGTGCTAGAAGCACAATTTCCCCCCCTGGAACCTTTGCGTGTCGGTAGATGCTTTAGTCGTGTAGGAATCATCGCGACTAAAACCACTACCGACACGCCAAGGATTAACTCTGGAAAAGTGACCTTTTGCTCATTTCAGCTCTATATGTTATGTATGTGTTACATGTGTATTTATCTACAGAACTCGAAAGCAAAAGTAAACAGTTTTCTTTCTCTTCAGTGCTTTTGTCTGCGTTACCAGTATGGGCTCTTTGAGCAAGTTTTCTGACTTGTGCATTCACTTATATTTATAACAGCAGAAATGAGAAAAGTGTGTGTGCATGACTTGACAGTTTTTCCTGAAATTATAGATACTCAAATCATATAAAAAATGTTGAGGTCTTGTATTCTTCAGATTAAAATGAAGAGAGGGTGGTTTTTGGGATCAGACTTTGATAAACATTAAGAATACCCCCACAGCTGGACATTAAAAATCATGACATTCTGCACTTACCAGTCTTTCTTACACACTTCTGTTTAGGTTTGTGCGTGTGTTTGTGTGCTCGGCATATATGAACGCAGAGTGTGTGTGTATGTGCTTATATACACAAAAGAAACAAAAACACTGATATTCAGCCTCAATTTATTTGAGTGTTGAATAGCAACATCATGTTGTACATGCATCATTTAATCAAAATCACACGCAAAAATGCTGTACAAAGGTGTCGGACACAATAGCACTCATTGTGCATGCAGCCACTGATACTGTAAACAGTACCACTGACTGCATGCATAAAGGAGTTAAAAAGACTTGCAACTGTCTCTGCACAAGAAACCAGTAACTTCTATTTGTTCACCTACATGGGAGTAAAGATTTCTTCACCCCATGCTTCAAAAGTTTTAGCTCAAAGCTCTGCAAACTGAACCCAACATTCATGCTCATGTGAAACACGCATTTACTCACACACTCACATTTATGTGGTGTGAAGGAAAAAAGCTCAACTGAGCTACAGTCCGAGGGTGGTGCCAGAATAGCTTGGCGCTTGTAGGCGCCAAGCTATTCTCGCACCACCCTTGAACTATCATGGTCGAATCTTCTGCTGTAATGTATCGGGGCTGAATCGGTTACACTCGTCCATATTTTTCTCGGCTACAAAACTGATTTTTTCACTTTTATCTCCGGTGCATAGGAAAACAGTGCTCAACAGTAAACCATAATCCATAATCTCTGAACCACTGACTGGTCGCATGGGGAAGCTGTGACCATCACAAAATTAGTGATCTTTAGTTAGATTAACTCATTCGCAGCCAGCCGCATCCGGACGCTTGGCTTATGCTGTGCATCTGGATGCGGCTGGCTACGAATGAGGTAATTAGTGATAATTATTATCTATTATTTATTTCATGGAAGGATATGCTGTGAAAGAATTTCCCAGAAAACAGCTAATTAAATTCACTTCACTTGACAGTTTAGTTCTGGGGGTTTGTGTACAGAACCTGGGAATGATTCAGACTTTGTTTAGAGGCATAAGATAAACATGAAGCAGCATACATAACAAAACACATCATTCATGACTAGTTAATTTCTGAATTTGCACAATAAGAATAATCAGCAAGTGAAAACATGACAAAAACCTGTATCACAGGTTGCACTAACGAGGCAGGGCATGGGGGAATGAGGGAGAGATTTGTACCCTGCGTAGTTAAAATGATACACAGCAATTTAACCCATATCATACTGAGGCTAAAAGCTTCATTGTTTTCTCAAAACTCTTACTGATGGCATTACTATTAGGAAGGTACACTTAGCTTACCGATTTCAGCCTAAGCATCCGTTGTGTACCCTACACAACCAGGGAGGAGACTCCAGGGAGTCGTTGCCAAGAAACCCTGTATGACCTCCCTATCCTGTCACGTGCCTGGCCGTATCCCGCCAGTCTTTGCTCTTAGCTCACCATGACCGGTTGGTTTCAGCCTTCGTGGTGCTCCGGCTGTGTATGGTGAGATTACTTTGTGTTGGTGTTGTGCGTTGGATTTCCCTTGGATTCTTAACCTTGAATATTTACCCTCAGATTACTTTACCTGGTTCTTATGGGCGGTTTACCTCACAGCTTTGCTGGTCAGTCACGGCGCCCGGACTCACCTGGCACGCTCGAGCAGACTCTGTGGCGTCACCAGCCTTCCCTGGGTGTGACGACTCAACCTGGCCCACGGGATCGGGACGCTGGTCGCTTAGACAGTACCTGGCACAGGTCCTGCTTGTCTCGTTCGGCCCCCCCAACCCCCGTCCCACAGTGCCCGTCCATCGTGTCACTCTGCCGCAGATCGCTCTTGCTCCCCGTCAGGCCCTCGGGGGACGCGCCGGTCTTCGCACTCTGCAGCGCACCGGGACTGGCATCGCCCCCCCCCCCCCCCCCCCACCTCTGCGTTCGCGCAGGGTTTCCCCTTGGTCCATTTCCAGCCCCCCTTCTTGTCTCTCGACCATCATTGGAGCAAGCAGCTGCGGGCTTCCAGACCATCTTCCTCGGGATCGGCACGCCACTCCCCTCGACAGCCAGCCCCCGCGGACGCCGCCGAGGCACTCAGTTTGCACCCAGAGGATTCCGCTTCACCCTGTTTGCGGAGAACCTTTCTTCACTGTCCCCCAGCACTCAGTCGTCCCCAGCTTCGCCGTCGGTGTTGGTAGCCCCGCCGTCTCAGACTCTCCGCTCCCTGGATGAGGCCACCCGGATGATTTCTTTCTCCGAGGCGTTCTCGGCACACCCCCTGCAAGGCACCTTTGGAGACATGGGCTTCTTTGCGGACACCAGATGGCCAGCCGGGATGGACATCTCTTTCAACCAGAGGTGGTATGCAGGACACTCACAAGCGTTTTCCTGCCCGCTCCCGGCCCGGGATGCGGCGGCGCAGGCAGGCGGCCGCAGGACCTTGCAACCTCGGTGGCCTTGCGGCCTAGACAAGACGGCAACTCTCATCCCCAACGCGTTGGCCTGCGCAGGGTTTCTGGAGATGGCAACAGAGTCCGCGGTACAGTGCTTGGAGGGGAATTGAGATCTCTTGTCCTTGGAGCCTCTTTGCGGCCTCCACCCCGTGGCGATTGCGGCGAAACAGGTAGCATTCCACATGTCACCCAACGCCATGGCGGCCAACTGCGACCTGTGGCGGCGAGATGTCCTGCTCAGTTCCTGCACCTCCCTCCCTGCGTCGGTGAAGACGCAGCTGCCACGAGCGCCGCTTGGTGGACCTCTGCTTTTCGAGGACGCTTGGCCAAGGAGGCGTCCAAGGACATCTGGCCCAGAGCTCCTGCCTCCTCGGCCTCACGCATTCAGGCTGCCCACAAGGCTGTGGGTCGCACCCTGCAGACCCCAGACCCGTGTTCTGCCCTACAAGAGGCCCCCGCAGCTCCTATCACCCCCCCCCTCCTCTCTGGCGTTCAAGCGCCTTCCCCGCACCTGCCGGACCCAGAGGCGCCCGGGCGCGGTAGGACACGTCAACTCGCCCCCCTCACCCCCGCCGATGGCTGCATGGTCTCCAGTCAGTGGGAGGCTAGCGCTGCCTGGCGCGCTGTGTCCGGACGACCCCTGGATTTTGTCAACCGTCTCGGACGGCCTCCAGATCTCGTTTTGGTCTCCTCCTCCCTTGCGCCGCTGCCCCCCTTTGGACTCGACTTCCCAGCGACCAGCGCCAAGCGGAAGCCTTTCAAGGCGAGGTAGTCTCCCTTCTACGGAAAGCGGGCATAGAGGTGGTCGATCAACACGATTCGCCAGGCCTTCTACAGCCGCCTCTTCGTAGTCCCCAAGCCCGGCGGCAAGTGGCGGCCGGTCATAGACCTCTCGGTGCTAAACAGGTACATTTCTGCACCTCGCTTCTGGATGGAAACCGCCCAAGCCCTGTGAGCATCAATCTGCCCCCTGGACTTCGCTGTTAGCCTCGACCTGGCAGACGTGGACCTACACGTCTCCATGCACCTCCCGACAGTATCTTCGCTTCGCTTTCTGCAGGGTGGTGTACCAGTTCCGGGGTGCTCCCCTTCGGGCTTAATCTCAGCCTGTGGGTTTTCACCAGGATACTTGATGGCGTCGTTGCCAGGTTCCAGCGGTCGTCCTCGAGCCCGACTTCCAACTATCTGGACGATCTGCTCCCCCGGAAGCAGGTTGCCGCCGCCCTAGAGGAAGACAGGACTCGCTGCTCACCCTTCTCCGCCAGCTCCGCTTCTTGGTCAACCCAGGCAAGTCGGACCTCACGCTCCAAGTCTCGTGTGCGGAGGCAGTTCCGGCCAGGGTTTGGCTCTAACTTCTGGGTCTCTTCAGCGCGGCAGATCTCCTGCTCCTCGGCAGGCTGTACTCCCGGCCGATCCAGTTACATCTGCTCCTCCACTGGAGCTCGTCCGCCAGCGATTTGGCAGACCCGATCCCAGTGTCGCTGTTGGTCCGGCCGCACCTCCTGCGGTTGACGGACTGTTTCTGGCTAGCGTCGGGGGCTCCCCTTGTCTCAGCTTTTCATCTGCACGGATGCAAGCCTCTCCGGCTGGGGAGCTCACCTGCTGCCGGAGTTCATCACAGCCTCGGGCAGCTGGCCGCAGGACCAAGCGGGTAGGCACATCAACTGGTTAGAGTTGAAGGCCGTTTGGCTCGCTGTGGTCGCCTAGGAGACTCATCTCTGTTGTCAAGCGGTCCTGGTTCTCTCCGACAATGCCACGGTCATAGCCTACATCCAGAACCAGGGCGGGATGCGCTCGTCCTCTCTCTGCATCCTCCTGTACCAAGTCCTCCTGTGGTGCAGAGACCATGGTATCGCTCTTCGAGCATGTCACATCCCGGGCCAGCTGCTCCAAACGGGGTGGTCACTACCCCCGGACATCTTCCAACTAATCTGCGCGCGCTGGGAGACGCCGATGATCGACCTCTTTGCCACGTGGTGGAACAAACAGCTCACCCTTTTTGTCTCTCCCATTCCGGATCCCCTGGCCTGGGTGGTGGACGCGCTCTCCATCCCGTGGGACGGCCTGCTGGCATACGCGTACACTCCATCCGTCCTGGTGCCCAAAGTCCTCCAGAAGCTCAGGGGCTGTAACGCAATTTTGCTGTTGGTGGCGCCGTTCAGCTGGGCCAAGTCCTGGACCTCCGACCTTCTGAACTTTGCCACGGAACCACCCCTCCCCCCCTGCCCTCGCATGATGCTCAAGCAGCCCAGGCAGAAATCTGTTCCACCCGTGCCCGGAGAGACTGCTCCTACACGCTTGGAGGTTGTGCGGCAGGCCCTCGCCGCAAGAGGCTTCTCAAGTGCAGTGGTGGAGGCTATCGCAGCGGCCCGCAGAGCTTCCACCTGAAACATCTACGAGGGTAAATGGATGGTCCTGCAGTCCTGGTGTTCCGCCCAGCAGCTCTCCCCCACAGCCCTGACTACGCCCGAGCTGGCCGAGTTCTTTCTGTGGCTCTTCATCCAGCAGAACTTAGCCCCACATCACTCTCAGAGGTTAATTGGCTATGATCACAGATACGTACCGCCACTTGGGCCTCCTGGACCTAGGCGCCTGCAGGGACCTCGCGGACCTGATGGCGCACCTGGATCTTCAGCGGCCGGTCTCCCGCTCGCTGATCCCGTGTTGGGATTTGGCATGGGTACTGACATGGCACAACTCTGGACTGCTTCGAACCTCTGCCCTTGGCTTGGTTCAGCGACCTAACCAGAAAGACGTGCTTCCTGCTGGCCCTCGCTACAGCGTCCAGGGTGAGCGAGTTACACACGTTCTCGATACGCCCTGCCTACCTGCAGTTCAGGTCCGATGGATCAGTGCAGCTCCTCACCGACCAGGCCTTCTTGGCCAAGAATCGGTCTCCCTCGGTCGCGCCCCAGGTATTGACCATCTGCCCGCTCAGGGGAACGGACCAGTTCTGGGAGTCTCAGCAGCAGGACCCGGTCAGGGCGCTACAGATATACCTGTGCAGATCTAAGTCACTCAGACATGGGCGCTCCCGCCTATTCCTGCCCTTGGCTCCGGGCAGACATGACATCTCAGCGCAGACGATCTCACGACTGCGCGTTGCGGGACATTGTGGCGGCCGTGGGCTGAATGCACCTTTGCCTGCTTCTACCTGCGGGTCCTGTCCAGCCAGCAGGACAGCCTGGCCCTAGTGGGGGACATCTTGTCGGCTCAACACCCCCTCCCGGCACCACAAATACGCCTAGCTGAAATCATCATGAGTGGGCGCATGGGGGAAGCCTCGATAATTTAACATTTTAGGGGTTGCATAGTGGGCGGCACCTCCTCCTTTTCACTATTCTTCCTAATAGTAATGCCATCAGTAAGTTTTGAGAAAACAAATGTATTTTTCTCTGAAATGTATTTTTTCGACGGCATTATTCGAAGGACCCTCCCTCCTGTCCCGCTTGTTACGCTAAGGCAAAGACTGGGGGGATATGGCCAGGCAGGTGACCGGATAGGGAGGCCACTCGGGGTTTCTTGGCAACGACTCCCTGGAGTCTCCTACCTGGTTGTGTAGGGTACACAACGGATGCTTGGGCTGAAATCGGTAAGCTAAGTGTACCTACCTAATAGTAATGCCATCGGCAAGTATTTTTCGAAAAAAGACATTTTAGAGAAAAATACATATTTGTACACTGCCATATGCAAGCTACATTATAGTACTTACATATAAGAATATATACCAATGGCTTTAGTTCAAGGGTGGTGCCAGAATAGCTTGGCACCTCTAGGCGCCGAGCTATTCTGGCACAACCCTTGAACTATTTCAGTCCAACTTATTTCACACACCGAATGATACCGAATGATAAGGACCAAGATGCAAAATCTATTAGTCTGGTACCGACATTTATTACCCAAATTTAAAATGCTGAAATAAAATAATATCATCATGCTTTAATTAACCCCGTCGCTACCAGTGAGCACTCATTTTGCGTCTGAAATCACTGCACACTGACCAACATTTGTGTGGAGTACCCAAGCGAAATGGGATTAAAAAAAATGGGCATAAAGCACATAGGACCAACATGAGACATAAATTCTCATGACCCCCGCGACTGCGGGGGGCGGGGGGGGGAGGGGGGGTCATGAGGATTTATGTCTCTTGCAGCTGGGTAGCATTTGCATTGCATTGCTCTGGCAGTTATAGGGTTAAATGAATACTTGTATTTACATCCGACTAAATATTTTTTTTCTGATGGCAAAAGCATAAACATCTGCCTCACTGGATGCTAACATGCCTGGCCTGTAGGTCAATATCCAAATTTGGGAGCTACCCTCTTGACCCATATCATACTGAGGCTAAAAGCTTCAAATTTTTACACTGCCTTATGCAAGCTACATTACAGTACTTACAGACAAGGATATAGATCAATGGCTTTAGTTCAAGGGTGGTGCCAGAATAGCTTGGTGCCTAAAGGCGCCAAGCTATTCTGGCACTACCCTTGAACTATTTTAGTCCAACTTATTTCACACACTGGTGTATTCCGATTGAATAGGGTTTAAAACTACATGCCAATTCAAAAGAAACCCCGACCATGGAGCACCTTTGAACCATCATGGCCAATCTGACACCTGGTTTAGTTTCAAGGCTCAATGACTTAAACCATGTAACAAATTCAAGCGTAGTGCCAGATTATCTTGGCACCTAATGGCACCAATCTAATCCTGTACTACCTTTCAATTATCATGCTTGCTGTAGGGCACTGGGGCTAGATGGGTTAATTCAAATAACAGCCTGGTCATTCCTGGCAAGTTTAAGTTGAATCTGTCAAACAAGCTGATAACAAGCACTGTCGTACAGTGATGGATAAGCAAGATTTTCACAAACATTCTAACATGACGTTCAAATGCATAAAATACCCAGAACATGTTTGTACAAAGTTACTTTGTGAACACACACTCTCTCTCAACTCTTAGTTGCTCTTCCAATAATACCATTTACTCCATAGCTATAAAACTAAAGTAAAACTTGCTCTTCCAATAATACCATTTACTCCATAGCTATAAAACTAAAGTAAAACTTGCTCTTCCAATAATACCATTTACTCCATAGCTTTAAAACTAAAGTGAAACCTGCTCTGAGCAACATTGATTTTTGCAAGAAAAAGGGGTCGGAAAGACAGGTGCTCTCTAGAGAAGTCTTCAATGGCAAGAAGTGTCACCTGTCATTAAAGGCCATCATTTATGTGGCTACAGCCACCTAAATGATGGTCTTTAATGACAGATATCTCAGAAATGGTTGGTCGCTCAAAACAAGTTCTGCTGTAAAGGAACATTTTCTGCACTTTTTTCCAATGAAAAGATATTATCCTGAGGTTTGAAGCTTTTTTTTCCAACACTGTTCTAAAACTGTTCACAACAGACGATTTTTAATAGTCATGTGCCAGTGACTTCTTTGCCATCATAGAGGCGTGTGAATAAACTTGTCAAGAACACTGAAATAAGCTTGAAGTAGTATCCCCATACTTAATTAAGAGCAATAAAAATCCTTCTGCAATGAGTTTTGCTTCCGAGCAGACACACAAATGGAGTCTGTTTGCACACCCGCTAAGTATTTCTCTACCACTGGAAAAGTCCGTGGCGAAGTGGTAAAGTGCCTGCCACCAAAGCTAAAGATGTGAGGTCCAATACCTGGTTTTGGACTTTTCTCTAAGTGTCTTGGTTAAGCATGTTCTTAATTAAACGAACTTTAGTTCGCGAACTCTGACGAACTAGAGTTCACGATCTCGGACGAACCAGGTCGGTTCTTAATTGGACGATCTAAAGATACGGCGAACCTAGTTCGAAGTAGTTCACGAACCTCGACAAACCATAGTTCGCTGTCAGAAAAGGTTCGCTAAACGTGTTGAGCAAACCAAGGCGAACCTTTTCTCTGATTGGCCAAAACTTTTACCCTCTTCTGCGTTGGAGATAAGAAGACATTGACCGATACAAACAAATATGGTGGACGGCGAAGTTTCACTCGTGCGAAGAACAAGACCTATTTTTATTGATTTGTGGGAGGCGCAACGCTGTTTGTGGGGTCGCTACTGCAAGGAGTACAAAAACAAACATCGTTCAAATCGCGAAGCGGCAGCCATTTTGAACACCTTTGCAGACAGTAAGTACGCCGAATCAAGCACTTCAGTTAAGAAAGAGAACCATGGCAAACCTGGTTTGCTGAAGTTCGCCTAGGTTCGTTCAACCTCAATTAATAAACAAACCAAAAGATCGCCGATCTTCTGCGATCTAGGTTTGCCGATCAATAGTTCGTCTAATTAAGAACAGCTCTTAATCTAGACTGTTCATTGGGGGTTCTTTTTATGCGAATTCCAGCTCTTCCTCCAACGTCCCCCCCCCCCCCCCCCCCCCCCCAATTTGATACCAGTTTCAGATCACTTAAAATTTTAAATACAGCTCTGACCCGTTATATTGCATTTTGTTATACTGCGGTGGATATATCGTGGGAGGGACCTTGGATACTGAAAGGGGGAGCTAGATGGGTGGCTCGGTGGTAGAGCATTCGGCTCTCGTCTGAAAGGTCCCGGGTTCGAATCCAGCTTGGGTCAAAATTTGTTCAGACCCTGTTTTGGTGCTCCGTCGTGGTGAAAAAAAGACGTTAAGCCCTAAACGTTTTTGGATCCTGAAATAAAATCGGACCAACCGCGGATGCCAGTGAACCACGATATATCTTTGTCACACGCCCAAACCCCCACCTGACACCCTTTCCCCTTACCACGCCACACCTTGCTACACACTAAACTCTGAATTCAGATTCAGACCATGCATGTAAATAATTATGATGATAATCAGCCTGCTGACCGGGAGGGACTAGATTGACACTGAACCCTCTAGGACCTCCTCCACATGAAAAACACACATGCAGGAAGAGTCATGTGACAGTACAATGAATTCTGACAGTCTAGGTTTCCCTCAGGAGGAAGCTGTTCACTGCTGAGATGCAGGAATGCCAAGAGACAATCCACTGGCTACATCTGGCTGTCAGTTAACCCATACCATATTGAGGCTAAAAGCTTCAAATTTGTACTGTCATATGCTAATGCAACCTACATTATAGTACTTAATATGGATATGCAAATGGCTTTAGTTCAAGGGTGGTGCCAGAATAGCTTGACACCTAGAGGTGCCAAGTTATTCTGGCACCACCCTTGAACTATTCTATTTAAACTTATTTCACACGCTCCGAATGATAAAACAAACAAAACATGTTAGCAAGTGTAAGATAAAGCTGATGCAAGGAGGTTGTCGTTAGGGTTTTCTTATGACAGTGCTACCCTGCAGGTGTTGAAAGGACAGGTCAAAATGTACAAAACGCCTGTCAAGCCATGGCCAGTCAAACCAGGTGTTGGCAATAGGTGTGCGACACAACTCAGTAGAACAAAAGTGATGGGCTGTGCCGGTGTTACAATCTATAGACATCCGTTCCCAGGACTGCCCAGTGTATCACTGAATGCCTGATCATAGCCTTCATGCCCAAAACACAGATATTGATGTAGAGTGGCAAGACTCATAACTTATATTGGTCCCCAATGCTTGCGGTGGCATATGCAGGTCTGTGCCATGATTGATTGTACATTGCTTAACGTCCCGACAGCAACAAGGCTTTCTCAGGACGTGCCTGCACTGCTTGTGAAAAAAAAAAAAAAAAAAATATTGAATGTATGTCGCCAGCCGGTCTAATACGTTAAATAAACCTACAACATGGGGCCTAAATAAAGCTAAGACCATTTATAATAATAATAATAATACTGTTATTATATAGGCGCTTTTTCTCAATTTTGGGGAAATCGACTCAAAGCGCCGCGCCTGAAACCCTCACGAAACAGACACTGATTTTACGCCATTTAAGACAAACACAGTACAAGACAAACGAAGGGCCAGTCAGCTACTGAAGTTACAGAGATTTTTGATCGCTTGTATTTGAAATTTGTAAAGTGGCCTGAGACCAGTACCAAAGTGTGGGGGGTGGGGGGTGGGCATTTAGCAACACACATCCAATATCAAGAGCTACAGGCAGTACAGACAGTAGGGAGAGTTTAAAATAGGAAAATACAGGTGAATGGACCAAGGGTAGACAGAAACACATGCCCCAGACTGTGCCATGAAAACAATAGCACTGTTATCGCTAGTGTGGGGAAGGCCTCAGGCCATATGTTTCACTCCAGTGCCAACTGCAGCAAAAGGATCATTTACATTGGTACATGTTTGGTGGCCCATTAGCTTTTAGCTTCAAAAGTTGCCAGACTGATCAGTCACTGCCACACTTGACCCGTCATGGTCAATGTGTTTGCTGAAATGAGAGTGCAGTACTTGGAAAATTGTTGCAAGTGTGTTTGACCTTGGAAGTGAAAGGACCATTAATTTGACTCCAGTCAACCCCTTTGCACAACAGACTAGACAGGTAAGTAACCCTCACACGCCTCCTTTTTCTTTCTTCTTTTTGACGTATGACCTCACCCCCCACTCCCGTCCCCCCTACTCCCAAAGCCAAACTCTGTATGTCGTGGACGGATATAATTATCATGGTCGCATTTTATAGACCCTGCGGTATATTGAGCTGCACAAGCTATCAAAATTTACGAAACCTCTCCGACAGACAGCAGTCCGTCACCATCGACGGCATCTCCTCCAACCCAGTCAGGCTCTCCTGCGGAGTTCCACAGGGATCCGTCCTGGGCCCCGTCCTTTTCACACTCTAAACCTCTCCCCTGTCCACCATCATCCAGTCTCATCACATAAACCACCACCTCTACGCTGACGACTCACAACTACTAGACAAAGACAAACTTGACAACACCCAGTCACTACCGACTCGCACGGCTGACTGCTACGAAGACATGAAAAACTGGATGACGGCATACAAGCTTAAACTGAATGATGACAAAACGGAAGCAATGCTGGTAGGCACTCGCCAGAAACTTCCCAGCTCCCTCCCTCGCTCTACATTCAACTCGGCAGCACCCCGATCTCCCTCTCTGACTCGGCCAAGAACTTCGGCGTTATCCTCGATTCCTCTCTTTCCATAACCAGCTTCATCTCCGCCACGGCCCAGGCATGCTATTTCCACCTCCGTCGCACCAGTCAGATCAGAAAATACCTCACCACCGAAGCTGCCACCAAACTTGCTGTCTTTCTCATCTTATCTCGCATTGACTATTGCAATGCTCTCCTTTCGGCCTCCCTCACTCCACCACTTTCACTCTCCAGCGCGTCCAGAACAATGCTGCCCGCCTCGTCCTCAGAAAGAAAAAATCAGACTACATCAATCCCTTGCTCAAACTCCTTTACTGGCTCCCCATCTCCCATCCAATATAAGATTCTGTCTCTCTGCTACAAATCCCTGAAGAACTACGCTCCTATCTATCTCTCCAACTTACTTCACCCCTACACTCCTTCCCGCTCCTCTTCCGACCCTCTCCGCCTCCACATCCCCCACACCAAACTCAGCATTTTCTACCCCCGCTCCTTCCCCGTCTACGGTCCATCCAGCTGGAACATTCTCCCACTCTCTCTGTCAGAAAAACTCTCTCTCCTCCTTCAAGTCCGCCCTCAAAACTCACCTCTTTCAACAGTTCTAGCACTATAGCACCACACTCCCCACCCCAAGCTAAATGTCGTAATGTATTTGTGGTACGTGAGTCATTGTCTAAAGCATGCGCATGAGTGTGCAAGTTGCGAGTGCGTGCTTAGAGTTATAATTATTATAAGATAAGCGCATTATAAATACCGTAATTATTATTATAATTATTATTATTAGCTGAACTGATCCTTTGCGCCACGCGAATGTCCTGTGTTTGTCTTGTACTGTGTTTGTCTTCAGAGTAAATGTGCGGGCATCATATGAGTGTGCATGTTGGGTTCAGTTTGCAGCGCTTTGAGTCGATTCACTGAAATTGGTAAAGTAAGGTAATATAATAACCGATATTATTTTTAGTATTAAATGGGGGACCCATTAAATTTTGTACTCTCGCAAAAGTCTTTAGACAATCCAAACCTGCATAAAACCGTCACCAATGGGACAGGACAGATGTGGCCACTACAAAAAGGTGACCGTTTTATTAAGGATCCTTAGGTAGTGAAAGTACAGGGGAGGTATACTTCTTGGGTGGCTGCTGCGTGCTACATAGAGGTGGCCACTGCAGCAGGTTTGACTGTACCTCAAAATCCTCAGGATAGTATCTTAGCTAACAGTAACAAACTCCCATTTGGTAGACACCAATCATGCACAAGTTTTAACTGATACACTGCGTTAGATTTCAGTCCTTTTGAGAATAATTTAAAAACACCCAAGTGCATTAAATATCCTCCACCTCCACAACAATGGTGTTGGATAAAACATCGTACACTGCTCGATTGTGGCCGAACATGAAGATTGTAAGACAGGCAGGGAAAAAAAATGCAATTGTGAAATTTTTGATGGCTGACCGAATGAAGGCACTGCAACAGACAGAAAAAAACATAACAGTAAACTTAGGATTAGATAATGAAATGCCCCAGGACCCAAAGACCGCTACCAACAGCCATTGTTTGATACATTTTTGTAAACAAAATTTACTGTAATTTACAGTAGTGTAATTCAATTACAAAAAGTATGCAGCAGTTAACCCACTCAGCTCTGATTGCTGCAGGAAGGTACTGATCAACTATGACAGTGCTATGTGCCAAGCTGTTCCGGCATCATCCTTGAGCCGTCATGATTGATCAGTCTCCTGTAATATAACGTATAGTTTTCAAACAGATCAGAAATGTGGCCGTGAAGCATCAAGCAATTCTAGCACTACCCTTGGCCTCTTTTTAACCCCTTTGTGCAAACAACCACCTTGACTTTAGAGCGCAGACTTAACCCCTTTGTGCAAGCAAGCTCTGTGAAACAGCAAATGAGCAAAAAGCTGAAAATCCACCTACCTCAGCCAGCCAATATCTGCAGCTGGCGTCACGAGAATGCGATCGTTCCCAAGCTCCTGAACCTCATAGCATGATATCACGCGAAGACCGAGAAGACGTTTCCCTGGCGTCGAGCCTCCGATAGTGCCAATGCCTCGCCGCAAACACAATGTCTAAAAACAGGAACAGAGAAAACAATTTTATGAAAGAGTTAATGTACTGGTAATGAAATTGAAAAATACAGAGCTCTTGTGGAAACCACTTTTTTTAAAAGAAGTGTTTGAAAATGACGTGCCTCAAAAAAGGTGATTAACAGTCGATTGATGATCTCCATAGCGATGACTTCTGTTGTGATGGCGAACGCACGATCATAGTCGATCTCATCAAGATTGTCCAGAAAATCATAATCTAGGATGTCTTCCCTGAATAATACAAAATGTAAATGATGTAGAAACAAGATAACTTTGACTGAGATTATAATTCATCCAAAATCAACCAATAAATGGAGGGATCATTCCACAATCCCAGAGAAAATCATCAATCACACTGAGCACTCTTGTCGAAGCTCCCTGTTGTAAGTTTGTGAAAACTGTTCTGGGGAGAGTCCAGACCTGCAACCTGTTTTCAGCCTTTGTTACGTGTTCCCCGCAAACTTGAAGTTAACCCTTTGGCTGTCAGTAGCAGTTTTTGTCAAGGTGATTCGTGCAGGAACCACCTTGACAATAAATGCTACCAACAGCCAAAGGGTTAACACAATAAAAACAGACCTAGTATTCAATATATCTGCAGAGATTAAGTCCACCCTTTGGTTCAAACACAATTGCTACAGTTTACCCTTTAGTTGTCGGTAGTTCTTTTTGTTGATAATCACCTTGACAAAAAGGGCTACCAACAGCCAAAGGGTTAATGCAATAAAAAAAAACAGGTCTTCTATAATTATAAATATTTACAGTAAAGCGAAAGTATGTCCACCCTTTGGTTCAAACACAGTTGATAAGGAAAATATTAACCCATATCATACCGAGGCTAAAACTAAAAGCTTCAAATTTGTACACTGCCATAATGCAAGCTACGTTATAGTACTTACAGATAAGGATATAGACCAATGGCTTTAGTTCAAGGGTAGTGCCAGAATAGCTTGACACCTAGAGGTGCCAAGCTATTCTGGCACTACCCTTGAACTACTTTAGTCCAACTTATTTCACACACTGGTGTATTCCGAATGATAAGGGTTAAATAGCCAACAAAGAAAGATCTGAATTTCATTTCACAACAGCTTTGAGAACTCACATAAAGCCTAGCTCCCTCATGACAACCACTGTAACCACCAGCTTGATGTAGAAGAGGATGGTGAAGTCGATGAGCTCCGCTGACACTCGTTTCCAGAACGGGGGGATCATGCACTCCACACCTGTCACACATTCACCCTTTAACCTTCACTCAATGCCCAGAAAAACTTCGAAAAGTCAAACCAATTCAACTGCGAGACACAAATCCTCATCGGCCCCCACAACTGTGGGGGCTCATGAGGATCAATGCCTCCTTCTCCCTTGACTGCTGGGGCTCTTTGATGAACAAAGAAAGTTGTCAGAAACACAATTCGCCATACTGATCTATGGTAGCAAGTCACCAGTACTGCAGCTGATGAGGTGCTTTGTTTAGGTGGAAATCTACCCAGGGTGAATCTGTCCGGCAAAAATCTACCCAAAGTCAATCCACCCAGGTGTGAATCCACTAAGGGTATACAATTGATTTGTGCTGCTGTTATTTTATTCAGATTTTTCAATTGCATGGATTCAGGTCATACCAGGTATGTGGATTTACATTGGGTGGATTTACACTTGATAGATTTACACTGGATGGATTTGTATAAATTTGTAACATCACTGGATGGCTTTGTAGTTCACCAAAGTGTTTATCTACATTGGGCAGAATAGATTCTTGAAGTTGAAGGTGAGTGAGTGGGTGGGTGGGTGGGTGGGTGGAGTGTGGTGTGTGTGTGGGGGGGGGAAGGTTGGTTTTGTAAGTTGTTAGTCCGGCCTCGGAAAATGAAACGAAAGGGGTGGGGTGGGGTGGGGGTGGGGGGAACATGTCAAGTCTTTGTACATGATGCGGGTATTCTTCAACAATTTTCTGTATCCCTGCCTCCACAATGGCCCAATAAATATATTTTGTGATCTGTTCTAATTCTGTCTTTGGTTGCTACTTTCCTCTACAGTAATTTGCCTTAAAAAGAAACACAGCAAAATACTAAGAATTAACTGTTAATGTGAACTATGGCGTTATAACTGATACTCAATCAAGACATTCACACAGGAAGGTGTGGTCATGTAACAGAAGACAAAAATCAATGTTTACTTTAATCCATTACATCCTCATCCTGAGGGTGATTTTGTAAAATTTGCATATATTGTCCTATGATTGAAGGCTACATTACAAATTAACAGATCAACTGTTTTAGTTCAAGGGTGGTGCCATAATAGGTTGGCGCCTCAGGCACCACCCTTAAACTATCAGTCAAATTTATTTCAAGCAATGGGTGTATCAGGATAAAAAGGGTTAATGTTGTAGACTACCTAACGACTGTGTACCTGCAAAGCGGTGCACAGGTGGTATATGGCCATTCGACTGACGTTGATTCTGTATTGCTCTCTGGCTTCCTATTGTCGTTGTCTGCTGCTGCGGCTGACGAAAATCACTTGCGAAACCAGGTGGACAAGGTGCGAACGAGTTCGGAGGAAAACAAGGTGGACAGAACGTTAGGAAGTTGTGCATGGAGGTCCACGTATAATATTGCCACAGCCATGGTCTGAGGGCCTGGGCATATTCTCTAGCATTTTTGTATTGGCAAGGCTCAGCTGGGGAAGTATCGCGCGTCTGCGACGGATGTAGAAGCCCTGAAGAAGATGTGTTTCCATCCGTTGTGACTCTCCTCCGTGTGGTATCTCCCGAGTCAGACGCCATGTTGTTTTTCAAGTTAGGTTAAAAATCACAATGGAGCTGGAACGATACACACAATTCAATCCTCAAAGGCTTAGTGGCTTAACGACACTAAAATAAATAATGCTAAATAAATAATAATAAATAATAAACATAGTAACAAACGAACGAACGAACGAGTGATCGCATTAACGAACACTGAACAAACAAACAAAAAAACAAATAAATAAATAATTTATTTTGAAACTGAATTCACAATGTAAACAATTTTTAGCCGGGTAAATTCAACGGCATTTCTATCAGTATGATGAACTCCTCGAGTATTGTTTGTGAGTGGAAAAACAACACGCACGTCTCAGTTTAACTGACCTTGAGGAGGTTCCTCCGGCTCGGGCGCTGGGACCATATGGCGTTCTGGCGCGTCCCCTGGGCCGGGTGATGGATAGGGGGTCCCTCGTCGTGAGAGGGGTGCACCGAATGAAATAAGGTGCCGTGAACCAACATGGTCTAAAGGGAAGGTGACCCAGACAGAAAACCCCTGGTCCTCCTAGTAAGGGGGTTGGGCGTGGGGGTAGCTTCCCCACCCTGCAAAAAAGGAAATAGCTACAAAAACGCCGACGAAAAGACTAACAGTAATTCCTTTCCTGGAGGAGGAAGGTTCTTCTACCAGAAGACTTATGACGTCCTGTGGTGAAAGCCGGAAGTCTTCGGAAGCCACAGGACCGAGCCGCCTCTCTCTATCCAGGGACACAACCATGGGCACATGGAACGTCAACGACTCCGGGTACCAGAGCGGCAAGGCCGCCCAGATAGCAGCGGAAATGCAAAACTAGTACAACCTTTCCCTGCTAGGTATCAGTGAAGCCAGATGGACGCAGTCTGGGCCAGAAAAGGCTGTTAAGTGGGGAGATGATTCTGTATTCAGGTCATGAAGAGGAGAATGCCCCCCATACAGAAGGACTCGAGTAGCATTCATGCTGTCACCAGTGGCACAGAGAGCGCTGATGGGCTGGGAACCTCTTCAACTTGCCAAGAATTATCACAGCAGCCTTTAGAACCAAAAAAAAGCTCAAGCTGAACCGGTCATCCAGTGTTATGCGCCCACTAATGACAGTGACGAGGAAGAGAAACAAGAGTTCTACGACCGACTCCAGAGTGCCGTGGACAAATGTGCGGAGCGAGACATCACCATCGTCATGGGCGATTTTAATGCCAATGAATAGGGGAGGACAACACCGGATACGAAGAGGTCAGTGATGGGGAGACAGGGACTAGGCTCGGAGATGAGTGAGAACGGGGAGAGGTTTGTAGACTTTTGTGCTCTAAACCGACTTGTCATTGGAGGCAGCATCTTCCCACACAGAAGAATACACTGACAAAGCAACTTGGGTCTCACCTGACCATACAACTGACAGAGAACGGGCAAATAGACCATATCTGCATTAGCAAGAAATTTAGAAGATCCCTTCAAGATGTTCGAGTGAGGAGGGGAGCAGATGTCGCCTCAGACCACCATCTGCTTACCTTAAGAATGAAGCTCAAGCTAAAGAAAAGCCGCACAGAGACAACAAGAAGACAGCGCTATAATGTAGGCCTCCTGAGAGAAACTGGAGTTAGAGAAAAGTTTAAACTGGTGCTGTCCAACCGGTTTCAAGCGCTACAGGAGCTAGTAAATGAAGAGGAGGCGGTCACCACAGAGCAGCAGTGGAAGGCAGTTAGAGAGGCGCTGAACTCAACCTGCAAAGACACTGTAGGGTTCAGGAAACACCATCACAAGGACTGGCTGTCGGCACAGACCTTGAAGAAGATAGAAGTGAGGAAGCAGAAGAAAGCAGTTGTCAACAACAGTCGCACGAGAGCAGCCAAAGTAAAGGCACAGGAGGAATACGCGGAAGCCAACCGCGAGGTGAAGAGGAGTATCAGGGCAGACAAGAGGGCCTACACAGACAGCCTGGCAGCAGAGGCAGAAAAGGCAGCAGGCAACGGCAACATGAAACAGCTCTACGACACTACCAGAAGATTGTCGGGCAAGTATGGCCATACAGAAAGACCAGTAAAAGACAAAGAAGGCAAGCCTATTGCAGACAGAGCAGACCAACTCGACAGATGGGCCGAGTATTTTGAAGAGTTACTGAACAGACCTAGCCCACCCGACCCCCCAGACATCCAGCCGGCAGAGACCGACCTACCCATCAGCTGTGACAGACCCAGCCGGGAAGAGCAGTGGCATTTTTGAAGAACGGCAAAGCAGCAGGGCCAGATGGCATCCCAGCGGAGTCTCTGAAAGCAGACCTAGAGACAACGGTGGAGATGCTGTACCCACTGTTTGGAAAGATCTGGGAAGAGGAGGTGATGCCGGCTGACTGGAAGGAGGGGTACCTAATCAAGCTTCCCAAGAAAGGCGACCTCAGCAAGTGTTCCAACTACAGAGGAATCACCTTGCTGTCAGTACCAGGAAAGGTCTTCAACAGGATCATCCTGGAGAGAATGAAGAGCTCCATTGACCCCCAGCTGAGAGACCAGCAAGCAGGATTCAGGAAGAACCGATCATGTACAGACCAGATCGCCACTCTCCGCATCATCGTGGAACAGTCTCTGGAGTGGAGCTCCCCGGTGTACGTCAACTTTGTGGATTATGAGAAAGCATTTGACAGCGTGGACCGAGAGACTCTGTGGAAACTCCTACGACACTACGGTGTACCCACAAAGCTCGTCCGCCTGATCAAGAGCAGCTACGATGGCATGACATGTCGCGTGATCCATGAAGGGCAGTTCACCAGGGAACTCCAGGTCAGAACTGGTGTCAGGCAGGGATGTCTGCTGTCTCCATTCCTCTTCCTACTGGCCATAGACTGGGTCATGAAGATGACCACAGAGCACAGACGAAGTGGAATACAGTGGACACTGTGGACACAGCTTGACGACCTCGATTTTGCAGACGACTTGGCATTACTGTCCCACACTCATCAACAAATGCAGGACAAGACCACGAGGCTTGCTGACATCTCGTCCCTAGTGGGCCTCACCATCCACAAACAGAAAACAAAGACAATGAGGCTGAACGCAACCAGGGAAGAACCAGTCTTGCTTGCTGGCACCCCGTTGGAGGAGGTGGAGTCCTTCACCTATCTCGGGAGCATCATAGACAAAAAAGGCGGCACTGATGCAGATGTCAGAGCACGAATTGGTAAAGCCAGAGCAGCCTTTCTCCAGTTGAAAAAAGTGTGAAGTTCCAGAGAGCTGTCACAACACACCAAAGTCCGGATTTTCAACTCCAATGTAAAAGCAGTTCTCCTATATGGAGCAGAGACTTGGAGATTGACAAAAACCACAGTCAACAGAGTACAGACCTTCATGAACAGTTGCCTTAGAAGAATTTTGAAAATCCACTGGCCAGAGAAGATCAGCAACGTCAGACTCTAGGAGAGAACAGAACAGATAACAGCAGAGAATGAAATTGTACGAAGAAGATGGGGATGGATCGGTCACACTCTGAGAAAGCCAGCTTCCAGTATCACTAGGCAGGCATTGTCATGGAACCCCCAGGGAAAGAGGAAAAGAGGTACTACGGGCCGAGAAACTCCTGGCGTCGAGACCTCCAAGCAGACATCAAGAGACTGGGAACCACCTGGAGTAGAATCGAAGGAGAAGCACAGGACAGGAGTTGCTGGAGGTCTCTCGTCGACGGCCTGAGGCTATACCCGGGTAGGGGTGACAGGCGTAAGTAAGTAAGTGAGGAGGTTCCTGGGGTTTGACTGAGCTACAGCCGGTACCTGTGTAAACTGACTGATGCAGCAGCGACGTGAATACTGACTATCAAAGACAGTACATTATGAAATTCATAATGAAAAATAATATACTGTCTTTGATACTATCACGTGTTTGCGCACTACAATGAAAAAACCTCAGGCTACGAAAATAAGGTGCGTCATTTCATCCAGTTCATTTTACCTTCACTGATCTTCTCATGTTCTTGACTGACTCATTTGAAATTCTGATGTGCACTATTCACGGTAGCGTGTACGTATTTGTATGCTCTTCCTTGCACTGTAATCATCTTTTAAAAATCCTTTCTTAGATTTCGGCTGAGACTGAAACGATGATGTTCAGTGCCGCGGGCGGCCGCTTTGGGCCTGGGGGAAGGGGAGGCCGGGTGGAGGGGGGGGGGGGGGTTGCTGTGTGCGCTCTATATGATTGTACTATTGTTTCAATAGTAGGGTTTCTCCCTGTTGACTCCTTTTCAGCACTGAATTTGGACTGATCTCCGCACTGACATCATTTAGTCATGAAAACAAAATTCACACCATATCATAATTCTTACTGATAATTGTTTTGCTGGACATCAAAACTGATAAGCTGACTATGAGACCAGCAAGAAGTATGTAGAGCATCATGAGCCCCCGCTGCGACAGCAAAGGCTCATGGCCGGCGATCTCTTGTTCAAGTCAATCCGTCGCATATGGGCGGGATCAGTATCTTGCTCGTTTCCTTCACGACTTGGCAGTGGCGATACTCATAAGAATGAAATGCACATACAGTACATCTTGCAGATAATTATTATGTGCTTGTGTACTTTTCCGGCCCTCATGACTTTTTTTTTTTTTTTATTGTTACGTGGTCAGTAGTCGTAGTGTCAGTGGTGCAATCCCGGCGGCACTACGACACGGCCAGATCGGCACGCAGGTTCATGTTCTTGTAAAATTTTTGTAAAGCAACTTCACTGACTCAGCTGCAACTCCGCGTCACACATGGCACAAGGTTGTAGACCACACTGGCGTAACGGTTCCAACTGATTTTATTGCAGCGATGCAATCTCCGCACATTGCATCCACAAATGCACCACTGAACACTGATACACGGCTATCTCCTCTACAATGCATCAACACGGCTTTTGACACACTGCCGTCTCTCATACAATGTACCAACACTTTTGACACGCCGGCTGCGTCTTTTATACTACTGATTACAGATTTCCAGAACATGATTCAGCAAGGCTTCACACAACTCAACCAATCAGAAAAGAAAACGTAACCAAAACTTATTTATATTCATTTAAAAAACCGCTCTAGAAATAACTACAGCTTTCGACTAACATTTAGGCGTATTCGATACGATGTTACGAAATATTTCCAAGAATTTGACGTCGGCATATTTGAGGTAACTAGACTCAAAATCAGTCGCGCTGTTTCGAGAACGTTCTAGGTCAAACGAGGTGGACTATAGCAACATTTTTTTTTTTTTTTGCCGGTGGGAATCAGTCTCAAATCGGCCAGCAATTGCCGTAAACAGTTAGTCTCAAAGCTCGAGTTTGCACTGCCGTGAACCTATAGGGAGCATGAGCATCGCGCTATTCTACGCCGCAGAGCCGGCCGGAGGGACGGTCGTCGAATCGCGCGTGTTGACAGCCATGGGTGTTTTGTTTTGGGCTCGGTCGGGTCGCGATTTTATCCCGGCTGCGTAAACATAGCAGCATAGAGGCAAGACTAGCCACCAAGATACATACAGATTCTTATGACCGCGCCTACTCCTAGAGCATAAATTATGTGACTTGCAGCTGTCGACGTTTTGCCTGTGTTCTTTTCATCACCACGACCCGATTAAAGGGCTACGTAAACATAGCAATATGAAGGTAATTCGACTCAGGAATACATTTAGCTTCTCGCAAGCCCCCGCACTCTGCGCAGAACTCATGAAGATCTATACCTCTTGGGGAGTTTTGTCGATGGTTATAGGCGAACAAACAGTGAATGACATCCGTCTGATATAAAAACAAGAATATATTTATCCTCGTGAAAGTATGAGTTAACGGTGGAATGAATGTTTCTTGACAGGTTCATTTGTCTCTGTGTACATCAGACAGAACAGAGAACCTTCTGCCGTACCATATGACGGCTGTTCCGCTGAAAGCGGCCTTCAAGGCTGGCTCTAGCCTTGTACTGCGGCTCCCAGCCCTCAATCAAATAACATCCCAGTCCAAACCCATGTCAGTATACATTTTAAATTTGTAACCTGGCTTTTAAATTTCTGAGTTTTCAGAAGTATATGTGCCTCAGCAGATTCAAGTATATCCGTAGTGAACCCGACTCTGTCTTTACCAGAACAAAAGAGGGGGAAAAGTGTGTTCATTTACTGATATGGTCATTGATGTACGGTTACTGAAAAACAAAAGAAACGGCTTAAACTCACTGCAAACCACAATAGCGCATCTCCTTCTCTTTCCCCCACTCAGCCTGGAAATTAAAACTGTGTGAACTGAAAAAGCAAAACTTAGGCACAGATTCTCATGGGTAACGGTCCTGTAACTTGCATGGCGGACCGCTGAGGATCTATGCCTTTTCTCATCTGTAGAAAGGACCACTATCACACTGTCCGAGACACACTCAATGATAAACACCTCCTGTCTGGAATAAACATAGATCCTCATGGCGCCCGCAGATGCGAAAGCTAATGAGAATCCTGACCCTTGCCTGCCTCTATCATTATGCTGGTATTTACATACAAGAAGCTGCGGGAGCTGATTCAGTGACTGCCTTCCGCCATAGTGTATTAGACGCGATGACAGCAATTATAAACAAACCGCTCTGCTGGAAAAAAAAGGGGGACAGAAACCGAGAAGAGCGCGAGCTCATATTCCATCAAATCAAAATGATTAGGCTTTTCAGAGTCTGAGTTAGAACTGTATAGGAAGGTGTTTTTTTTTTTGGTGCCCGTTTTCCATTATTTTTTCTTTCTTGGCAATTCTTCTTAGTCCTTCCGACATCATCTTCCCGTTTATTCTTCATATTTTGTCTAATCAACTTTATTTCAAAAGTCTGATGATGCATGCACAAAGCAACAGTGAACATTACGTGAATTAGTCAAATGGACATAAACCCGATGTTTGCGGTATCTTGATCCGGTACACATGTATACTATATATAGCAATTAAAAGTTATATTGGGATGGACAGAAAACGTGGGTTTGCTGCCATGCACTTTCTGCTACTGCCTTTCCTTTGCCGCTACTGTCTTTATAACATGCACGCTAGAGAGAACGAACGAACGAACGAAACTTTATTTTCCAAGGATTGAGATATTAGGCGCGCAGGCCTTTCTTACAATCTGTCCTTGCTAAGCTACTTATAAAAAAAATAAAAAATAATAATTAAAAAATATGTAAAAGGAAGACCAACCAAACAACAAAAACTAACTAATAATAAACGTCACACACACGCACACACGCACACAGATATACATGTACTCGTGCACATGCGCACTTTTGTACATATACATACATACGTACGTGCGCATATAATTATCTAACATATAAGTAGGTATGATATTTTGTATACTATCAAAAACAAGTTAGAAAACAGAACAAACAATTTGGAGGCTAGATGGAAGAGAAAAAAAAGCAAAAATTAAAAAAAAAAACATGAAGCGTATTATGTCTAGAAACAAAGAAGAAGAAAGGATCAGCATAACGTTGTCTTAGAAAGGTAATCATGTACTCCACTTTTAAACAGAGAGAGGGACGTGGTTTGTTGAATAGTGGGAGGAAGCAAATTCCATAAAAGAGCACCTATAATAATAATAATAATAATAATAATAATAATAATAATAATAATAATAATTACGGTATTTATAATGCGCTTATCTTATAATAATTATAACTCTAAGCGCGCACTCACAACTCGCGCACGCATGCGCACGCTTTAGACAACGACTCACGTACCACAAATAGTGAAATACATTACGACAGTCTGCTTAGGGTGGGGAGTGTGGTGGTCGAATGCTAGAACTCAGTGTTGAAAGAGGTGAGTTTTGAGGGCGGACTGGAAGGAGGAGAGAGAGTGTTTCTGACGGAGAGAGAGTGGGAGAGTGTTCCAGGACCGTATACTGAGAACGAGCGGGGGCCGAAAGTGCTGAGTTTGGTGCGGGGGATGTTGAGGCGGAGAGGGTCGGAGGCGGAACGGAGGGAGCGGGGAGGAGTGTAGGGGTGAAATAAGTTTGAGAGATAGGCGGGAGCGCAGTTGTTCAGGGATTTGTAGCAGAGAGACAGAATCTTGTATTAGATGCTTTGGGGGATGGGAAGCCAGTGAAGGAGTTTGAGCAGGGGAGTGATGTGGTCGGATTTTTTCTTTCTGAGGACGAGGCGGGCAGCATTGTTCTGGACGCGCTGGAGAGTGAAAGTGGTGGAGTGAGGGAGGCCGAAAAGGAGAGAATTGCAGTAGTCAATGCGAGATAGGATGAGAGAGACAGCAAGTTTGGTGGCAGCTTCGGTAGTGAGGTATTTTCTGATCTGACCGATGCGGCGGAGGTGTAAGTAGCATGCCTGGGCCGTGGCGGAGACGACTGAAGCTGGTCATGGAAAGAGAGGAATCGAGGATAACGCCGAGGTTTTTGGCCGAGTCAGAGAGGGAGATGGGGGTGCTGTTGAGTTGAAGGTGGAGGGAGGGAGGGAGCTGGGAAAGTTTCTGGCGAGTGCTTACCAGCATGGCTTCCGTTTTGTCGTCATTCAGAATATTCTGAATAAGACAGGCTAGATTTGAACAGGTCTATACGGGGCCTTTTTTATTTTATTTTTTTCATAGAGAGACTGTTCCTGGAGGTGCTGTATTTTTTTCAGTTGGCGAAAAAAGCCAAGATAAGTAAGGTGGAGCTTTCTCGTTAAGAATTTTGTGCATCAGTACACATTTGTTTAGTGCGAGGTGCTTAACCAGAAGGAGGAGTCCGATGGCCTGCAGCTTGGCGTCAGTGGATAAAGACAGATCAGGGAGGATAAGCTTAGCAGCACGCTTGTATAATGCATTTATCTTCTTGAAGTGATTTTCACTGCAGCCATCCCATATTGTTGAGGTATAATCAATGTGTGCTTTAATGTAGGCATTAAAAAATAGTTTGCGCGTCTTAAGGTCAATGATCGTTTTAAGTTTGGAAAGTAGAAACAACTTTTTGGACAAATGTTTTCTCATATAGTATAGGTGGTTTTGCCAGTTTAGATCATCATCTATTGTTACTCCAAGCAGGCGGTGTTGACTGACCTACTCAACTGGGATGGAGTCAAAAGAAAGATTGAGTGATGGAGGTTTGAGCTGATGTTTCTGGCGGGTTGTGATAAGCATGCTTTTTGTTTTTGTGGGATTTACAAGCATGCGATTATCATTACACCACCGAGAGACTTCATGAAGACTCTCTTGAAGATTATTTGTAATTTCAGGCACAGTTTTACCAGCGGAATGTAATGTTGAGTCGTCCGCAAACATGTCACACTCAGCCTCAGTACACGTTACATATACGGTAGATCGTTAACGAAGATGCAAAACAGTAGTGGGCCTAAAATAGACCCCTGGGGCACTCCATACTCCACAAATTGTTTAGAAGAACATTTTCCATTGACGTAGACTGTTTGTGTTCTTTTTGTAAGATAGGAGTTCAGAAACAAAAGAGCTGAGGAACTCTTTTTGTTTAAGTAGGTGGCAAGCTTTTTCAATAAGATGGTATGATCGATAAAATCAAACGCTTTTCTTAGATCCAAGAAGACAGCACCAGCCATTTTATTATCATTTAGGCTGTTGACCCACGAATTCACTATTCGTGCGAGTGCAGTGTGGCATGAATTACTTACTTACTTACGCCTGTCACCCCTACCCGGGTATAGGCCGTCGACGAGAGACCTCCAGGAACTCCTGTCCTGTGCTTCTCCTTCGATTCTACTCCAGGTGGTTCCCAGTCTCTTGATGTCTGCTTGGAGGTCTCGACGCCAGGAGTTTCTCGGCCTACCTCTTTTCCTCTTTCCCTGGGGGTTCCATGACAATGCCTGCCTAGTGATACTGGAAGCTGGCTTTCTCAGACTGTGACCGATCCATCCCCATCTTCTTCGCCCAATTTCATTCTCTGCTGTTATCTGCTCTGTTCTCTCCCGGAGTCTGACGTTGCTGATCTTCTCTGGCCAGTGGATTTTCAAAATTCTTCTAAGGCAACTGTTCATGAAGGTCTGTACTCTGTTGACTGTGGTTTTTGTCAATCTCCAAGTCTCTGCTCCATATAGGAGAACTGCTTTTACATTGGAGTTGAAAATCCGGACTTTGGTGTGTTGTGACAGCTCTCTGGAACTCCACACTTTTTTCAACTGGAGAAAGGCTGCTCTGGCTTTATCGATTCGTGCTCTGACATCTGCATCAGTGCCGCCTTTTTTGTCTATGATGCTCCCGAGATAGGTGAAGGACTCCACCTCCTCCAACGGGGTGCCAGCAAGCAAGACTGGTTCTTCCCTGGTTGCGTTCAGCCTCATTGTCTTTGTTTTCTGTTTGTGAATGGTGAGGCCCACTTGGGACGAGATGTCGGCAAGCCTCGTGGTCTTGTCCTGCATTTGTTGATGAGTGTGAGACAGTAATGCCAAGTCGTCTGCAAAATCGAGGTCGTCAAGCTGTGTCCACAGTGTCCACTGTATTCCACTTCGTCTGTGCTCTGTGGTCATCTTCATGACCCAGTCTATGGCCAGTAGGAAGAGGAACGGAGACAGCAGACACCCCTGCCTGACACCAGTTCTGACCTGGAGCTCACTGGTGAACTGCCCTTCGTGGATCACGCGACATGTCATGCCATCGTAGCTGCTCTTGATCAGGCGGACGAGCTTTGTGGGTATACCGTAGTGTCGTAGGAGTTTCCACAGAGTCTCTCGGTCCACACTGTCAAATGCTTTCTCATAATCCACAAAGTTGACGTACAGCGGGGAGCTCCACTCCAGAGACTGTTCCACGATGATGCGGAGAGTGGCGATCTGGTCTGTACATGATCGGTTTTTCCTGAATCCTGCTTGCTGGTCTCTTAGCTGGGGGTCAACGGAGCTCTTCATTCTCTCCAGGATGATCCTGTTGAAGACCTTTCCTGGTACTGACAGCAAGGTGATTCCTCTGTAGTTGGAACACTTGCTGAGGTCGCCTTTCTTGGGAAGCTTGATTAGGTACCCCTCCTTCCAGTCCGCCGGCATCACCTCCTCTTCCCAGATCTTTCCAAACAGTGGGTACAGCATCTCCACTGTTGTCTCTAGGTCTGCTTTCAGAGACTCAGCTGGGATGCCATCTGGGCCTGCTGCTTGCCGTTCTTAAAAAATGCCACTGCTCTTCTGATCTCTTCCCGGCTGGGTCTGTCACAGCTGATGGGTAGGTCGGTCTCTGCCGGCTGGATGTCTGGGGGGTCGGGTGGGCTAGGTCTGTTCAGTAACTCTTCAAAATACTCGGCCCATCTGTCGAGTTGGTCTGCTCTGTCTGCAATAGGCTTGCCTTCTTTGTCTTTTACTGGTCTTTCTGTATGGCCATACTTGCCTGACAATCTTCTGGTAATGTCGTAGAGCTGTTTCATGTTGCCGCTGCCTGTTGCCTTTTCTGCCTCTGCTGCCAGGCTGTCTGTGTAGGCCCTCTTGTCTGCCCTGATACTCCTCTTCACCTCGCGGTTGGCTTCCGAGTATTCCCCCTGTGCCCTTACTTTGGCTGCTCTCGTGCGACTGTTGTTGACAACTGCTTTCTTCTGCTTCCTCACTTCTATCTTCTTCAAGGTCTGTGCCGACAGCCAGTCCTTGTGATGGTGTTTCCTGAACCCTACAGTGTCTTTGCAGGTTGAGTTCAGCGCCTCTCTAACTGCCTTCCACTGCTGCTCTGTGGTGACCGCCTCCTCTTCATTTACTAGCTCCTGTAGCGCTTGAAACCGGTTGGACAGCACCAGTTTGAACTCTTCTATAACTCCAGTTTCTCTCAGGAGGCCTACATTATAGCGCTGTCTTCTTGTTGTCTCTGTGCGGCTTTTCTTTAGCTTGAGCTTCATTCTTAAGGTAAGCAGATGGTGGTCAGAGGCGACATCTGCTCCCCTCCTCACTCGAACATCTTGAAGGGATCTTCTAAATTTCTTGCTAATGCAGATATGGTCTATTTGGTTCTCTGTTGTATGGTCAGGTGAGACCCAAGTTGCTTTGTGTATTCTTCTGTGTGGGAAGATGCTGCCTCCAATGACAAGTCGGTTTAGAGCACAAAAGTCTACAAACCTCTCCCCGTTCTCACTCATCTCCGAGCCTAGTCCCTGTCTCCCCATCACCTCTTCGTATCCGGTGTTGTCCTCCCCTATTTTGGCATTAAAATCGCCCATGACGATGGTGATGTCTCGCTCCGCACATTTGTCCAAGGCACTCTGGAGTCGGTCGTAGAACTCTTGTTTATCTTCCTCGTCACTGTCATTAGTGGGCGCATAACACTGGATGACATTTAGCTTGAGCCTTTTCTTGGTTCTAAAGGCTGCTGTGATAATTCTTGGCCCAAGAGGTTCCCAGCCCATCAGCGCTCTCTGTGCCACTGGTGACAGCATGAATGCTACACCTTCTGTATGGGGGGCATTCTCCTCTTCATGACCTGAATACATAATCATCTCCCCACTTAACAGCCTTTTCTGGCCAGACTGCGTCCATCTGGCTTCACTGATACCTAGCAGGGAAAGGTTGTACTTTTGCATTTCCGCTGCTATCTGGGCGGCCTTGCCGCTCTGGTACATGGTCTTGACGTTCCATGTGCCCATGGTTGTGTCCCTGGATAGAGAGAGGCGGCTCGGTCCTGTGGCTTCCGAAGACTTCCGGCTTTCACCACAGGACGTCATAAGTCTTCTGGTAGAAGAACCTTCCTCCTCCAGGAAAGGAATTACTGTTTGTCTTTTCGTCGACGTTTTTGTAGCTATTTCCTTTTTTGCAGGGTGGGGAAGCTACCCCCACGCCCAACCCCCTTACTAGGAGGACCAGGGGTTTCTGTCGGGGTCTCCTTCCCTTAGACCATGTTGGTTCACGGCACCTTATTTCATTCGGTGCACCCCTCTCACGAGGGACCCCCTATCCACCACCCAGGGGACGCGCCTCAACGCCATATGGTCCCAGCGCGAGGTGTGGCATGAATGCTTGGCACGAAAACCTGACTGGTAATGATATAATAGGGACCTTTTTTTCAAGAAATTCCAGAAGATGTTTGTGAACATGCTTTTCCAGAGGCTTCAAGAGAACTGATAGAAGGGAAATGGGGCGAAAGTTATTAATTTCAGAAGAATCGTTTGCTGTAGGAACAGGCACTATTCTTGAATTTTTGAAAGCTACTGGGAAGACATTTTTTTTGTTGTTGTTGGTATACATAGGTTATAAATGTATGTAAGAGGTTCCACTATGTATGGTTGCAACAGGTCAAGGATATATCCATTGATACCATCACTGCCTGAAGACGTTTTCTTTTTTTAGGATGGAAATGTATTTGCCTACCTCGTTTACAGCAATATCAGGGATGACGAAAATATCATCTGAGGACAATCTTTGCTTACGGAACTTTGTTAGCTTCTCTGGTGTAGAATATATCGATTGATTGCGATTGTGAGAACTGAGTAAGTCTTTGGGGGCTGATAGAAAGTGGTTATTAAACTCCTCAGCGGAGAGGTTTTCTGGAATGGTATTGCACTGTTTACGCTTGTTGTTGGTAAGGGTATTAAGTGCTGTCCAGATAGAGGAAGGGTTTCTGTCTTCTTCGACTGTTTTGGTTACAAACGATTTCTGCGCCTCTCTAACTAAGTACTTAACTTATTTCGCAATCTTTTAAATTCATGAAAGTTCTTTTCTTTCTTAGCCTTAAGTTTCTATCTTCCATTGCTTGTTTGATTTCTTCGGTTATCCATGAGGGATGCTGGCGGGATCGGACTAGAGTAGACTTATTCTTTTTGTAACCGGATTGGGTGTAGGCGACTTAAATAGTTTATCAGATAGACAAAAACAGCCCATCTAATACAGTACTCAAGTGCCTATTGAGTTTAGTCCGCATCCCTTCTGTGGTCTAGGGAGGGCTGGAGATTGCTGTGGAGAGTAAACTATAAGTCTACTCTAGTCCAGTTACAAATTTTGTAACTGGACTGGGTGTAGGCGACTTAAATAGTTTATCAGATAGACAAAAACTGCCCATCTAATACAGTACTCAAGTGCCTACTGAGTTTAGTCCGCATCCCTTTAGTGGTCTAGGGAAGAGAGAGAGATAGATAGAGAGAGAAAGAGAGAGAGAGAGAGAGAGAGAGAGAGAGAGAGAGAGAGAGAGGGAGAGAGAGAGAGAGAGAGAGAGAGAGAGAGAGAGAGAGAGAGAGAGAGAGAGAGAGAGAGAGAGAGAGAGAGAGAGAGAGAGAGAGAGAGAGAGAGAATGAATGAATCAATGATACTTTATTTCTCAAGGATGGAAACAATAGGCGCACAGGCCTCTTTTCATGTTTGTCCTTGCTAAACTACAGCATTAAAAGCAACATTAAAACAATATGTTAACAGCACAAAACAAGCGGCTACACCCACAGGTCACTTGTGTTACATTCCGATACAAGTTCCAAAGTCGCTGAAGATTACACACACACACAGCAAAACGACAGGGTCTTTGGGGGAGGGCGGGGGGGGGGGGGGGGTGCGATGTAAAGTGTGTTTATAGAAAGCGACTGCACGCTTATGAAACAGCTACTCATGTGTAGGAATTTAGTGAGCAGGCAAAACAGTACGATAAAGAGAGATATTATGTAAAAATTAACAAGTGCAAAACGGAGGACAACAGGAAATCATTGACATGGCTCTTTTGGACATATTATCTACGTTTCTTTCATGTTTGCTCAGAGATGTATTTAAAAGCTTTCGTCCTAAACAATGGAAGATGTCTCGTTTGCTGTATATGTGGAGGAAGTGAGTTCCATAAATAGGCACCCGCGTACGAAAGGCTGGATTTAAACAAGTCAATTCGAGGCCGTTCAATGACGAGACTGTTCCTCAAAGTGCTGTAAACCCTTTCACTCTCAGTGAAAAGCCTAGCTACCAGTGCTTGAGAGAGAGAGAGAGAGAGAGAGAGAGAGAGAGAGAGAGAGAGAGAGAGAGAGAGAGAGAGAGAGAGAGAGAGAGAGAGAGAGAGAGAGAGAGAGAGAGAGAGAGAGAGAGAGAGAGAGAGAGAGATGATCACGTGCGTGCGCTCTCACAGTTATTAATGTGGCATCAAATGGTTTCTTAGCATCAGCTCCTCTTCAAATATCATACAAATATTAGCGGCGTCGCTGTATCTAAATTTGCTTATACACATCTTTGCTAGGATAATGAGATGATTTATTAGGTTCTTGTTTTGTTGGTCGACATTTCGTTCGTGGATTCCCAAGAGGGCAATGGTTTCAGTTATTTTGAGATGCTGTTGTGTTCGCACGTTGATTTCTTTTTCGACCATTTGTTTTGGGACAGGCAAAGAAAAAATGCTCTGTGATAAAGTCTGTTTGGTCTAAACAGCATGCGTTACATTTGTCCGAGTCAGTTTGCAATCCCCATCTTTTTTAGGAGTATGTTTGTGGGGAAGATGTTGTGAAGGATCTTCCAATGAAGAACACTTAGTCTGGTTTCCCGGGTGGCGTCGATTATAGCCTCCCAGTGATGCTTTTTGATAGATACATGTAACTTTCTGTTTCAAAAGGTTACCGCGCATGGTTTGTGTTTCTTCCGTGAGCAATCTTCGAAAGTGTTTTGCGCTGAGAGTGTCTACTGTGATGCCATTTAGTGTCATGCGTGAGGGGTTTTGTTCTGGGTGGTCAAAGAGTTTAATTCGGTTGCTTGCAAAGGCCTCCTGAATTGCAGAACGCACTTTTGCGTTGTATTCTAGTATTCTATGTGGGGCCGGGCCTACCAGCGCCTCTAGATCGCCAAATGCGATTATTTCGAATCTGTCGCTGAGTATATCGTTGAGCTTGTGTAAATCCTTTTGCAATCCAATCTTTCATATATAGGTTTTTGCGTTTAAATTGTAGATTAGAGTTATTCCATATAGCGGAGCTTAGATAAAGTTCTCTTGCCTCGTTCTCATCAAATTTAGCTATCAAGTTTAATCAAGCACGGAGGACGTTTTTCCAAAAGTTTCCTATGTTTGGGGAGAGTCCATTTAAGTCTGTTGGGTTTGAGGGAGTTGCCAATATGTCCAGGTCGTTAGATAGGTTTGGAAAGATGTGTACCGGTATGCCTTCCAAGCGCTGCTTGTGTCCCCTTTTATCAGTTTGGGGAGCCATGTGAGGTACAGAGCTTCTTGGAGTGTTTTCATATCTATCATCTTGAGACCACCGAGGTCGGTACCTTGGGTAAGTGCCTTAAGTTTGACTTTTTCAAATGCTTTTTTATTATTATATTTCTTTTTCCAGATGAAAGTAAATAGTTCTTGATTAATTGCAGCCAAAATGCCCTCCGCGGGGAGGCCGATGGCCTGCATGACGTACACAAACTGAGAGATAAGACAGGTTTTAGCTACAACAATTTTACCTTGTATACTTAAATTTCGTCTTGACCATTGATTTATTGCCCTTTTCATGTTTTCGATTTTTTCGACCAGTTGTCTTCAATTTCTTGTGCACTCACACTGCTGTTAAAGTAAGTGCCAAGAAATTTCATTTGTTTTACCCATTTAATGTCGTGGGGAGAATGTTCGTTGTTTTTGTCTTTTCCTAGCCACATTGCTTCTGTCTTTTCTTTGTTCATGTTGAGGCCAGATATCTTTGCAAAGTTATCAAATATCTCGATTATCTTATAATAATAATATAATAATAATGAGTATTTATATAGCGCTTAATCTTACTCAAAAGCTCTTAGCGCTTTACAATCTGTACACAAAAATAAAAATACAATGACATATGCACATAACAAACAAAGCACAATGCCCGAACACACCACTTTTACAATAAACTAAACAACAATACATACATAATAATTTATATTCTAATTAACATTCAGTCTAAACAAGGAGGATTGCAGAACTACAACTATGGCATCAAACACTTACTTACTTACTTACTTACGCCTGTCACCCCTACCCGGGTATAGGCCGTCGACGAGAGACCTCCAGCAACTCCTGTCCTGTGCTTCTCCTTCGATTCTACTCCAGGTGGTTCCCAGTCTCTTGATGTCTGCTTGGAGGTCTCGACGCCAGGAGTTTCTCGGCCTACCTCTTTTCCTCTTTCCCTGGGGGTTCCATGACAATGCCTGCCTAGTGATACTGGAAGCTGGCTTTCTCAGACTGTGACCGATCCATCCCCATCTTCTTCGCCCAATTTCATTCTCTGCTGTTATCTGCTCTGTTCTGTCCCAGAGTCTGACGTTGCTGATCTTCTCTGGCCAGCGGATTTTCAAAATTCTTCTAAGGCAACTGTTCATGAAGGTCTGTACTCTGTTGACTGTGGTTTTTGTCAATCTCCAAGTCTCTGCTCCATATAGGAGAACTGCTTTTACATTGGAGTCATCAAACACTGGCAGTTATTCAAAGTAAAGCTTGAAGAGGTGAGTTTTCAACGACCTCTTGAAGTCAGAGACAGACTCACTGTTTCTGACCTCAAGAGGAAGTGTATTCCATAACACTGGGGCTTGATAAACAAAAGTGCGCTGACCAAATGTTTTAGTTTGGACAGAAGGTACACACAACTTCCGTTTATCAGAAGAGGAGCGGAGCTCACGAGAGGGTGTATACACGTGCAGCAAAGAGGACAAGTATTCAGGGCTGGTGCCTGAAAGACAGTTAAAACAGATTGACATAACTTTGTATTGAATACGTGAGGACACAGGTAGCCAGTGAAGAGACTTCAAGATGGGTGTGACATGCTCAGTCTTACGGACTCTCACAACAAGCCGGGCTGCATTGTTCTGAATTTTTTGGAGGCGATCAATGAGATACTGAGGGCAGCCACAAAGCAAAGAGTTACAATAATCTAGCTTGGACAGCACAAATGCACAAACTAGTGTTTTAGTGGCTTCCACGGTCAGCAGGTCCAGGTCAGTACCTTCTTTAAAAAAGAGTGTAGTGTCGTCTGCAAACTGTTGGATTTTTAGTATCAGCTCTACATTGTGGAACAGCAGCGAGGACAGTGGACATCCTTGTCGTATTCCTCGCTCGATTCTGAAGGATTCGGAGATCCATCCATAATGATTTATGGAGCTTTCTGTTTGCTCTATGAGAGTGCTTATCCACTGTTGAAAGTTGGGTCGAAGCCATACAGTTTGAGGCTATCCTCTATGATTTGTTTGGAGATTGTGTCAAAAGCTTTTGTAAAGTCAATTCCGACCAAGATTCCTGGAAGCTTTTCCTTATTCAAATAGCTGACTTTGTCGTTGATTGTTCTTAGGATTGTTGCAACGTTTCTGCCTTTTACAAAGCCGCACTGGTCCTCAGCTATAAGCTTGTGTATAACTGTACCAAGCCTTCTTCTTAGCGTTTTTCGAGTAGTTTATAGTCATTGTTTAGGAGAGAGATTGGTCACCAATTTGACAGGTTATCCCGCGGGAGGTTTTTGCCTTTATGGAGGAGTGTCATAATTCTTTTCTTTTTGGTATGGGATAGGTTCCCACTTTCGTAGGAGTAACAATAGGAGTCCATAATCATGTGTTTTATTATTGGCCAAACACATTTGTAAAATTCCGTTGTGAGTCCGTGACATCCCGGCGCCGAGCCGTTTTTCATGGATTTGAGGGCTTCAGCTATTTTGTTTTCCGTGATGGCATCTTCGCAGTTGTTTTTGTCAAAATCGTTTAATGTGGGCAGAGTGGAGTGAGGGCCAAGAAAATCGGACAAGGACGTGTCATTCTCTTTTGAAAGACTAAGGTCGTTTTTGTATAGTTTAGCATAGAAGTTCACTTGTTCTTTCAATACGTCCGGTTGTTCTGTCAGCAATTTTCCGTCTTCGGTTTTGAGAGCAGATATTGTGTTTTTCGAACCATTTGCTTTTTCTAGGCCAATAAAGTACCGCGTGTTTTTCTCGCCCTCTTCAATGAACTTTATTCTTGATCTTATTTGTGCCCCGCGAGCTTCCGCGAGGGCGTTTATTTCTAGTTCTGTTTTATCCTTATTATTTCTGATATGAGTCTTTCATTGTCTGCTTGCTCAGCTAGTTTGTTTTGTATGAGTTGCAGCTTAGTTTGCATGATTTTGATATTGTCTTATAGTTTCTGCGCTTGTGCTTCGAATAGGCTATATACTGTTCTCTGATTCTGACTTTACATAGTTCCCATTTAGTGTGCCGCGGGCTGAGCTCTGTTTGATCGCGAGAGGATTCTTCGATAATGTTGTTAATGACGCTAACGTACGTTTTGTCTTTAAGAAGACCATGCTGTTATTAAATTTCCAGTACGATTGTCCCCTTTATCATGGAAGGACATTGTTGTAAGCACTGCTCTGTGGTCGTAGTGAGCGAATGAGAGTATTTCACTGTGCACAGTGTTTGGGGTGAGCCGCGTTGTTAGAGATAAATAATTATGTAGTCTACACGCGGTCTGGCTGTGAATGGGTGATGTCGGCACCAGGTGTATTGCTTACACTAATCGGGGTTAAGGGATCGCCTGCTGTCGTGAAGGTCTAAGTCCACTGCTAACTGTACGAGTGCTTCGACTTCTCTCTGATTGTGTTGTTCTCCACTTATTATGTCAGTCTCATTGCTCATCACGGAGTTAAAAATCTCCTAGAATAAAGTATGCCGCTTTGCTCCGAGTCGTGATCTAGGATGGTCTGTGTTACGTGTTGAGTCGTAGTCGTAGTATGATATCACACCAGACGTACGCACGTAGTAAGGTTCTTTTTAAAGAAACTTCATTCAGCTGCAACCCGACACACGTGGCTTAAGGTTGTAGACAATACTGGAGTAACAGTTCCAACAATACTTTATTTTAGCGATGCGATCTCAGTCCATACAATGCATTCCCAAATGCACCAAAACAGATACAATGTCTCTTCGGCAAATGTCAACACTGGCGACACAATGCGTTTCTCATTCAACGTACACCACCGTTACGCTGCGTCTCTCACAATGTACACCGACCCTCTGCGGGCCACGTACCTACGACAAACTGTGTGTCCCTACAACTGACAATGCATGACAATGTACACACGTGCTTCCTAGCACCAACTTTTATAGTAAAACGACTTTCCAGAATAATCTAATGAAATCACACAACGCAACCAATCAGAACGGAACACGTAACTGAAGCTCATAAATATTAACTGATATTTAAAAAAAGAACTTTCTAGAATAACTACAATAGTCTACAGAAATTTGACTGCTAATTTCAGCCCCAAATCCTAGTGTGTAATGACGTCACACAAAAGTATGGCACACGGCCGTTCACGACCTTTCATAACACGCAAAGAACGGCTGCTAAATTCACGCGCACAGAGAACAACTATGGCTAAAAATAGAGCAGCTCTACTACCGCTATTTTCCGTGCGAATTTGCTAGAAGCTTCCAGACTAAACTTAGCGTATCATAACAAAACCAATTCCGCTATCTGCGCGAACAATAGAGAATCTCACTGAAAAGGTACGTGATACGTAAGCATGATAGCTCAAATAAATATCGGATCGTTTCCTACGATTAACACATGCATGCTCTCACAGAACAACACAACCACTGACAATCATAACAGTCTGTGGACGTGAGAATAGAAGTTAATTTTGTCGACGGTGGATTGCGGAGCATATACACTGATTAGCAATGAGTATCTTTCTTCCGTCTACTAATATTTCTATGATTAGACTGAGTAGGTGTGTCTTTGTAGATACATTCGAGTTTTCCATAAGTTTTCTGGGGACTAAAGTGAGTTGGCCCAGGCTGTGGTTGTTTCCCAGAGAATAGAATAGTTTCCCTCCCCATTGGATTTCTCACTGCTCCACTTCTTCTAGTGTGGAGACGTGACATTCTTGTAGAGCAGTTACGTCGTATTTTTCTTTTTTTAGCAGTCTGAAAATGCTATTGCGTTTTTGCTTGTTTTTGAGTCCGCGTACTACATTCAGTCACACAACGAACTTCAGCCATATCGAAAGGAAGGAATCATAGTCCGTGACCGTAAGCAGTCCGTCATTTGAGCAGGAGGACAAGGTGACGCCCGGTTCAGGTATTTAGGGTCGAGCTGTCATCATCCATGTGCCGGTTTCTCTCTCCACAAGGGTCAGAGTTGGGGTTTTAGTTGCCGCGTTCTCAGTCCTTGAGTGGGGTGTTGTTCACTCGCACGTCAGTTTTCTTTCCGGCAGATCGCGGCGAGCGTTGCTCGGAGGGGGACCGCGCACTTTTAGTTAGCTGCGCCGGTGTCTGAGACCTGCTGCGAGCAGACTCGCTGGCAGTGCTGGCACCGCGGGCAGGCTGACGCGGCTCCCGTGGGTTGAAGCTTAGCGTGATTTGCTTTTTACTTTCTTCCGATGAGGAGGGCGGAGGTATGAGTGCAGCGAGTTCACACTCGCTGGCACCCGCCTTATGGCCTTCACCAAAGCATTGCTTGCACCTGACCGGCGCAGAGCAAGTGCTTTGGTCAATGTCTCATAGTACAAAGTCTTCGCATCCATCATTTTGACTTTGGAGTCATTTTTTCGTATTTCGCTTTGCAGATAGCAGTTCACCCATGTCCCTTGTTGATGTTCATCTTCAGCACCACTGAGTATCTGTGACTACGTCTAAAAAGTTGGTTGCTTGGTGTCGCCTCTTCTTTATATTGCCAAGTTCCTTCCTGACGTTTACAGCAGATGACGTCGTCCTTTGGTGCAGGGTATTGTAGCAGCTGGAGGCTTCTTTGGTTGCACAGGAGCAAAAGAACCAAAAGAACTTGATGTGGTTCCTGAAATATGATGGTGAACAAATTTGTTAGATGGCACAGCAAATGTATGATGGACAATACTTGTAACATATATATGCTCACAACATGAAATGATGAGAATTAAAAATATGAACAAAAACCACACAGCAGAGTTATGCGTTACATGAATTGGCTTTTTGATGGCTATTAAAATGATATAAGATGTACAGTGAGGGCTGAGAAAAAGTGAACGCGGTCTAAATGCAAGAGGCATAGATCCTCATGAGCCAATTAACTGCAGGGGCTCATGAGGATCTGTGCCTCATGCATTTAGTACACACTGTGTCCATGTTCTTTGGGCAGCTGTGGCTTTTGGTCAACACATCTTTCAGAAACACTAAAAGCAGTTCACAACTAAATTCAACTGAAAAAGCATACCTTGTGGAATGCTGACTGGCAGAGTGATAGTGCTCACAGCCGAGGTCTGTTGGCGCTCTTTCGGCTGTCTGTGGGTCACTGAAACAGCAATATAAGGCATATTAGGGAGTGGTTAGATCCTTTTGACCAAAAATCATCACATGTATAACAATCATTCCCTAATTTCCTGCACAGACACCTCAAACACAACACACAGTCCATGAGGGCAACGCAAGTCCGATGCCAAATGGGCATAAAAGCCTCCAATGCTGGTTCCAATCTGCGAGTTTACATTTTTCCATTTATAACCCTCATGGCAACAAGAATTTACTGACTGGAGGGTGACATTTTGATGTGCGCACATCCCGAGCAGGTGAATTTGAGCAGGTAGCAATGTTGGTACACAGCCGGTACAGTGCAAAGCCCTCGGCTGTTGCAACTAGCAACTTCGCTTTAAAGTTTAAACCTTACATTTAACAGCAAGAAACAAATACATAGTATTAGCCTTTGGGCGTGGTAATGGAGATGATGGAACTGTCTTGTGTGAACAGATCCTCATCAAACTGCATGTATTCCGAGTCTGCCACCACCTCTTGTCCTCGAGGCTCAGATACGGGTACTGGAGCTGAAATAAACAATGTTTAACACGTTGTACATGCAACCACTTCAGTGTAGTTGTGCAATAAACAGCACCAGTGGCTGCATGAAAAAGAGGGTTAAAATAAGTATAACACACACACAGTCAACAGGAATTTTGTATCTGTTTCTTTTTTTCTTGGTGATGGAGTCAGTGGCTTGTTGCTGGCATATTAGCAGCCAATTTCAACTAAGTTTAATTAAGTTGCAAGAAAGAGGACTTTCAACCTCAAAGATATTGGTCCACACATAATACATGCGCTCAAGCATAAAACGCATTTAAACCCGTTTGTGAACGCGGCCCACCAGTTATTAAACAGTACCACTTTTATTAAACCTCCGTCTATATGCAGCCACTGGTACTACCAGTGGCTGCATATAAACGGAGATTTAATAACACTGGGAAGTATTGTACACCGCGTCATGACACTGTACATATTCGTAGATTAATGTACCTATTCACACATATTTAACTTTAAAAGCAAATATTGAAGTATTATACTTATATGGTACTCACATATGTTCTCAAGTCCACGGTCAATGTGTCTGTCATCCATACAGGAAATAATAGTGCTATTCACTGGAAAATAATTATATAAATATTGTAACAGGCATTTCAAGTTCAACTAGTAAGTAGTATGAAATAAAAGAAGTGGCTTTATCCACTGCCTCCAAACATGTGCCATGTGTGTGTGTCTTGTGTGTGGCTGATTATTAGTAATAAAGTATAAAGAAAGTAAGGCCAAACTTTTAGTCACGAAACACTTCATCTTTGTCTGCAGCCTTAGCATTGATCGAATGATGCAAATCTTTGGCGTTGACTGCACAGTAGTACTTAGTAGTATTGTGTAGTAGGTTAGATTAAGAATTATGCAGTTTTGACAAACCCCAGTGAACCTTTAATACCCAGCAAACCAATACTATCTCTTAGTCATATTTGTTTGCATGCTGACGATGTGAACTGAAAAATTAACATTTTTAGTGTCTTACATCACATGACGGTTATCTGTTTGTGAGGTCATCTGGCAGTGAAATGTGGCTCAAAACAGGTTTGATGGGTCGCTGGGAACTCTACCTATAAAGCTGAATGTGCATTACACAGTCAACTGCCATCCCCACCCCATTGCCCTGAGGGACTTGGGTGGGGTTAACTACATTTTAGTTCCCCGGGTTTCCCCCTCTATTCTGGGGCATGTGTTTGTGTGTACCATTGGTCCATTCACCTGCATTTTCCTTTTTTAAACTCTCTTTACTGTCTGCACTGCCTATAGCTCTTGATATTGAGTGGATGCGTGTTGCTAAATCTTACGTTTATTTAGGGTATTAGACTTGGCTTGCAACATAATTCAATATTCTGTTGTTTGTTTGTTTTTCACAAGCAGTGCAGGCGCGTCCTGAGAAAGTCTTGTTGCTATGATGGTCAATATAATTATAAGTGCAGTTCAAAGTGAGTGAATACAACAATGACATACAGCCAGTTATACGTAACTATTATGAAGCTTAATCAAATGACTTACGCGAGTTACGGCATGAGGGGTTTTGCTTTTCTTCAAGCTGCAAGCTATCTGTTGGAACGTCCACTGAAAAAAAAAAAAAATCATGTTTCACTATATTAGCTATGAAAAGTTATTTTGATTTTAAATACAAGGGCCATTTATGATTTAAACTCAGCAATCAAAATAAAACACACCTTGCATACTATGCAACCTCTTAAGTTAAACTTAAAGCATGACACAGACACAACAGTACCAAAAGAAATAATGAAAGTGCTCTACTGCTTTGTGTAAGTTCAAAGTATTCGGCATTTGGGACGTGAGTGTGAAACTGCGGAAAGAATTTTAAAACACAGTAACTTTATATGAAAATTAAAAAAAAATGTGCAACCTGAACTCACCTCCAATGATGCCATGGATGAGGTTTGACTCTGCCCCGATGATCTGCAGAATCAATTCTTCATATGGCACGGGTGGCGGTGGTTTTCCACCACCGGTTTTCCGCATCTCCCTCTGTCGGTTTAGGACGTCAGTCCTCGTCTTCTTAAACTTTTCCTTTACCTCTATCCACTCCCGGTTGGATACCCCACATGCTGCTACTTTCTCCGCTATTTCTTGCCATTTCAGTCTTTTCTTTTTTCTTGTTGGTCACACGGATGTTGTTCTTCCCGAGCAACCACATTCCCTCTATGGACACTTCTTCTATAAGGATGCGAATTTCCTGGTCAGAGAAATTTTTCTTCCTTGCCCGCTTCTCGGTTTTCTTTTCGGTGTATGTGGCCATTGCAAAAACGTCAGTATACAAAATCCGCGTGCTTGCCGACAGGAACTTTACACCGGTAGTGAAAATTTGTAGCGGAGCATGCGCAACGCAGGGGGGATTACTATGCTTAAAATAGATTTCCGCGTTAGCTATTGCGCGCTCTAACTTCGACTTGTGCATTGCGCTGAAGCATCGCCGCAATCCTCGCGTCGGACAACTAGTCTGGGGTGGACGTTGGAGTCAAATCATTATCTTCGACTCCAGCATCCGGCCCCTGGTGGTGGCCTGCAGACAGGCATTTAGAACAGATGACCGTTTTCTGTTCTTTGTGGAATACCGTAGCGGTAAAATCCTCCATTTTTCACAGTGATCTCAGTCGGGAGAGGGATTGCAGGCACATCTATGTAGATGAACCTACGCCCCGTTTTCCAATGGGACAGCTTCCCATTCTCATCTCAGGCCCTCTCGTCCATGAGTCTTGACCGAGTTTTCCACGGGCAGTTTTTCGATATACTGTAGTATTTCATCATTCGAAAAAGGAAGAAGAATATTTCCAATGGTGAGACGTGTGGTTGGAATTTCTCGCTCTCCTTGCGCGTCCATCACGATATAGGGGTTTTTGTCACTTGGAGTCACAAGCCGACCCCTCAACACTATGCCCTTGGTTAGAAGGGCCACTCGTGCGTCCAGTCCATGTTTTTGGGGTATACCCTCAACAGATTTCCCAGTCTTTGGCTTCCTTCTACGTTGTTGAAGCCTGTACATTTTTCTGCTGCCGAGCAGATTTAAAGACTGAAGCCGTGTATAGTCTTTATCGTCCGCAGCCGGCAGTAGCTGCGCCTTGTATATGCACTGGTGGCACGTGTTCCGCTGCCATGCGACGTACTGCTGCAGTGCCGGCGTTTATCTTTCTTGTCCGATTAAAAGATGGCACTGGTAGATGGTGTCACGATGGATGATACACAAGGCACCAAACACAACACTTGCACCGAACACACTTTGTATAGCCGATGTCACACTTTAAGATGGTGATTTCAGTTTAGCGATTTTGGGGGATGACGAGAATGTAGCGCCTATCGCCCCGAGAAGTCACTATAGCAACTAACGAAAAGACGCGTCATTTTAGCTACACAACTGAAATCGATCGCAATTCTCCGCCGTGCAAAAGAACATGAATCCTACTAAAAAGGTACGTAATTCTTATCATGTCCAACTATAACTCAAATAAATATCGGATCTTTCCTATGATCAACACACACATGCTCTCAAAAGCCAACACGAACCACAAATGTAACATTTTTATTTTAAATTGATATGTCAATATGGTACTGGCGCTTTGTGTCATGACAACCATCGGTGCTATTTTAGTGTTTCAGTGAAAACGGTTGTTTAAGCAGTATAGATTATTATTTCATCTGAATCTCTTTGAGAATTCTGTTAAACCCTTAGTATGTAGATTTGACACTGAAAAACAAACAAACAAACAAAAACGAAATACATTCCGTACCCCTGTTGCTGGTTTATAACTGTTTTGCTGGAAATCGGCAGAAAAAGCTTACAGATGTACGTGAATAAGGCCGGCAAGAGGTCACGTTTAGATCGTCATGAGCAAGAAGAAGAGAACTCAGAAGCTACCGGTAGCTAATGTCTACAGTAGGAGGGTGGAGGGAACTCGCCATTGCTGGTCCCAAGCCCGGATGAGAAAGGAGCAGGGTTGGGTTGGGGTTCTGCCCCATCCTATAAACCCCTCCCCCTCACTCCCTCCCCCCCCCCCCCCCCCACTACTTGCAATGATTTTAGTCCTTTGGCTGTCGGTAGCGCTTTTTGTCGCGATGATTCCTGCAGGACAGACAATGGGTTAACCCTCTTGTCAGTGCCGGAACGCAGCCACTACCAGTACTGCATGCACAAAAGGGTTAAACTGACATATTCGAGATGTGGTGTAAGTATAAGGATATGTGTCTTGTTACAGTGCCGCATATCCGTATGCAGTATGTCTGCAGTGAGTTTGTTACGATTGTGGTTGTGTTGTTCTGTAAGAGCATGCATGTATTAATCGTAGGAAACGATCCGATATTTATTTAAGCTATCGTGTTTACGAATCACGTACCTTTTCAGTAAGATTCGCTATCGTTCGCGCAGAGAGCGGAATTGGCTTTGTTATGATACGCTAAGATTAGTCCGGAAGTTTCTAGCAAAGTCGCTCGGAGAAGAGCGGTCAATTTTTGTGATGCGTAGATCCGCTGAGAATAGACCAGAACGTTCGAGCTTAGTCGCGCTCTGTCAAGTGACCTCACATGTGACGTCAAAGTGTAGGTAACATTTTGCAACACACTATTAAAGCCGCTCTAATACTCATAGTCATAGTTGTTTTCTGTACACGTGAAGTTAACAGCCGGTCAGTATGTATTATGGAAGATCGTGAAACTTCCAGAAAGTGTGGGCAAGGTCGTGAACTGTCTACCATACTTTTGTGAGACGTCATAACGCGCCGGGATTTCCCAAAATAGGGGCTGGAAATAGCAGCCAGATTTTTGTAGACCATTCTGGTGTATTCTTTTTCATTAATATTTATGAGTTTCGGTTACGTATTCTATTTTGATTGATTGTGTTGTATGAATTTGCTAGATTATTCTGGAAAGATAGAATACTATAAAAGATGATGCTAGGAAGCACGGGTGTACATTGTTCAGTTGTAGAATTGCGATGTAACAGCGTGGGTACATTGTTCAGTTGTATAATTGCAGTGTATCGTAAGCACATTGACATTGAGAGAGCTACGCAAGATATCGTTGGTTCATTGTCAGTGTCGGAGTTATGCAGTGTATGGTGATGTACATTGTATGAGAGACGCATTGTGTCAAAGTGTAGACATTTGGCAGAGGAGACATTGTATCAGTGTTGGTGCATTTGTGAACGCGTTGTGTGGAGATCGCACCGCTGCAATATAATATTGTTGGAACTGTTACTCCAGTGTGGTCTACATCCTTAAGCCACGTGTGACGGGTTGCAGCTGAATGAAGTTTCTTTAAAAGAACCTTACGTGCGTGCGTCTGGTGTGATATCATACTACGACTACGACTCAACACGCAACAGAGTTAAATGTAGATTTCCTTATGCTTAATAAAGAGAATCTGATCTTGTCTTTTTTTCTTTTCTTTTCTCTCGGTAACGTTCAAGGTGTTTTCATATAGTGCATGTGGTTTTGAGTGCGGTGATAGCCGAGAGTGTTACAAGACACGCGGCATGTATTCTCCCAATATACAATTTTAAAAGTATAATATCAAGCAAATTAAATGCATATGCATGTTTTATTTTAAGAAAAAATTTGACGTTCGGTAATCAAAATTAACTTTAAATTGCACATCATGTTTCGACGCGAAAAATAATGCCATTGGTCTATATCCCAGGCTTATCTGTAAGTACTATAATGTACCTTGCATATGGCAGTGTACAAATTTGTGTGAGCTATTTTTAGTCCCACGCATTAACCTCGCTGCAATGCAGAGGGACAGTTGGTTGGCAGGTACTGGCCAGGAAAGGTTTCCTGCGCTGAACTAGAGGCTGCATCTAATTAAGTTTTGCCTCTTTTTTTTTCCTTTTCCCGACAGTATAGGGCTCGGGACTGAAGTTCCCCGCGTTGCTTAGCAAGCAGCGTCGGCGCCTCAGCCGCCATCTTAAGAGGATATGGCCATAGTCATGAGATAGTAGCGAAATAGTGTTTCTTCATTTTTCTTCCTCTTTGGAAACAAACAAAAACAGATTCTGGTGAGCGGTTTCCTAAAGTGATGGCTTGATGGCAAGACTTGCTGTTATTGCTTATAGTACATCATGACTTTCCTGACATTACACCTGAAAACAGCGATTTTCCTATGAGCGCTTAGTCCCGTTTCAGTCTTCACAAGATGGCCGCCACAACTGGCGTGATGTCGTCAGCTTCCCGAGCCCTATATTATACTGTCTTTGCCGTTACATGGTGCACAAATACCATTACTGTGAACCAGAAATTCAATATTTTTTCAATTCTGTTTTTGTGTGTGTATAGGACCTATATGAGGTGTGTCTGAACACAATATTTATTTAGCCTTTTCAGCGCCAACACCCTACAGCAGGAGATAGATTGACCATGAAAATTCAAGGGTAGTGCCAGATTAGCTTGGCGCCTTCAGGCGCCAAGCTAATCTGGCACTACCCTTGAATTATCATGGTCAATCCACCTCCTGCAAGTGGTACATAGTCGTTAAGTAACACTTCCAAAATTCGGGAAATGTGCCCGTTTCGTTTTTGAGACTGTGGGCTCAGGAGGATGTATGACTCTTCCTAACACTACTTTGTAGACACAGATGTTTCTTTGGCGGCTGAGATCTTTAACGATGAATCTACAGCCGTGATTTCAAAAACACAATCTGCATCCACTGGCAGTGAAAGAGTGTAACTGCACGGCAATATTACAGGAGTAACAGCTGTATCTCGTAAATAATAGTTAGCATGACAAAGCGAGTTAGATTTCACGTATGTTTAAACAATAAGTGACTAACCGTCCCGTGGAGGGAGATTAAGAGATGACTTTCTCGACGCGCATTTCAGATCTTCTTTGGGCCTGAACCAGCACGTACAGTCTCTGCTTCGTCGAACCACCTAAAGAGTCGACCCGAGTCAAGTTTTATCACAGGTAAGTACACTTTCTCTCAGATACCAAGTGTCCAGTGGTGTAAGCATCAATGACATAAGGCCCTATCATTACCGGCAAAAGTCAAATGGCCTTTTTAAGAAAAGCAAGATTTTCACTGAATATCAATGGACATTCTGACCTGCCAGATGGCAGCAGGTTTCCACCGAACAACCGTGCGCGGGTCAACGGCGGCCGACGTCGGCCCGATAGGCTTTTGGGCATTGGGAAAATCTAAAGCTACTGATTACCACCCAAGAACGACAAAGGTGGGACCCGACAGAATACAAAGGCATCAGGAGCGTTTAAATTTTATTTAATTAAAAAAAAAAAAGTAGTAGTGGTAGTAGTAGTAGTCTGTTACGCTAACAGTGAATTAGAAGCCGGTCCAAATAAACAAAGGGCGCTGTATCCCCTGACAAGCACTGGCGGTGGTTTAAGCAAGGCCCCCACACCCCACCCCCCGCATACCAACCTACCAACTTCTATCTGTTATAATATTATATTGAGCAACATTTTGCCTATAGTGCGACAACAGGCAGATATGATTACGAGACTCGAATCAAAATGTCCGAGTCGAAGACCGCCGAGGACATTTATTTGATTCGAGTCAAGTAATCACATCTGCCTGTTTATCGACACTATATCAAACAAAATTGTCTCTCAAAATAATTTATGTACCCAGTCCAAAACAAAACTATGCATCGCGTCATTCGTTTTGCGGCTGATTGCGGTGTTCAGACAAAACACATGAATGGCAGACGGCCGCACATCGCTGTCGGTCACATTATACAGTCAAATTTGGCCAGTTGAGGCAGTAAGAGGATTTTTAAAAATAATTTTTGTCTTGTTTGAAAATTTGTAGTAGGGCTGAATGTTGGAATTTGCTGGAAATTTCTGGTTAGCTGAGAGGAGACATGTTTGATGCTTTGATTCATACTATCCTGAGCTTATCTAGTGGACAATTGTGGGCCTATGTTGAGTTGCCATTGACGTAGTGATTTGAGGGGCACGCTGATTTCAGCTGTGCTTGGGTGTGGGGTTGGTAAGGAACCAGTCTCATAGCCAAGAAATGAGACGGTTGATGTGCTGTTTTTGTTGGTATTTTGTGCTTGGCAAATGTGCAGCTGGTGGGCGGTAGTGTTTTTTTTAGGGAATTGAAAAATTAGGGGATGACTGGGACTGACTAAGGCTAAAAGACTGGACAGTACGGAAACGGCACTGCGGTCCGTGACCTGTCGACTCAGCGCGTAGGACTGAGAGAGATCCGTCTACCTACCATCATCCTGACGTTCGGCACCCCACCCCTCCTATTCTATTTGGGGAGGATACTACTCGCTAAAAGTTAAACAGTACTTCCCTCTCGGCCCTCTCCGGTGCTGTAAGTGCCCGGAAAGTACGACATGCCGCCAGGCAGAGGCCTCATGCGCCCGCTGTAGTGTTACGTTTGTGGTTGTATTTTTTTGAGAGCATATGTATATTGATCATAGGAAAGATCCGATATTTATTTGAGTTATTTTGGATAAGAATTACGTACATTTTTAGTAGGATTCTTTTTCATTTGCTTGGAGAATTGCGATCGACTTCTGTTGTGTAGCTAAACTGGCGCGTCTTTAGAGTCGTTACTCTGATTACTGCCGAAGTCCAACTTCGTTTGACCTAGAACGTTCTCCAAACGACTCGATCATTCTAGTGATCTCAAATATGACGTCAAAGTTGTTGGGAACATTTCGTAACATTGTTATCGACTTCGCCTAGATTTTAGTCGAACGGCGGTGTAGTTATTTCTAGAGGGTTCTTTTAATGAATATTAATGTTTTGGTTACGTTTTCTTTTCTGATTGGTTGCCGTGTTGTGTGAATTTGCTGGATTATTTTGGAAATCTGTAATAAAATAAAAGGCCGTGTTAGGAAGTATGTGTATACATTGTATGAGAGACGCAGTGTGTCAAATGTGTTGATGCATTGTAGAGGAGACAGTGTATCAGTGTTGGTGCATCTGTTGATGCATTGTGCGGAGATCGCATCGCTGCAATAAAATATTATTGGAACTGTTTACTCCAGTGTGGTCTACAACCTTGTGCCACGTGAGTGACGAATTGCAGCTGAGTGAAGTTTCTTTACAAGAACCCTACGTGCGTGCGTCTGATGTGATTGCATCATACTACGACTGCGACTACCACGTAACATGTAGTAAGCCCGGACACTCTGCTGAGTTTGCACTGCCACCCTTCTGTGTGTGAATTGCCAGGGGGGCGCATATGGCTGCGGACAAGAACTGCCCCCCCCCCCCCCCCCCGTGGATTTCCGAGTGCAAGATTCAGCAGGTGCGTGTGGAGAAGGGGCTGTACTTTGCGGAGGCCAAAAAGCTTGTCGACAGCACCAGTGTAACTACGGCTGCTCCCAACAGCTCAAAGTCAAACACTTCGTTTACATTCAGTGCGGTGGTGTCGGGCGAACGCCCAACTGAAGACTTTTGTTGTCAAACAAAAAGTTGCCATAGCATGTCCGTTGAAAGGTCCTGATAAATCAAAGTGGCACATTTGGAGTGCGCCTGAGTTGATCAATGTTCAGGTCGTACTCCATAGGAAATAGATTTCCCTGTAACCCATAACCCGCCCGTCAGGGCCGTCCATTATTACTTCGGTGTCGTGGACGTTAAACGCCGAACTAACCAACCAATCAAGTTGTCAAACACCAACCTCTTGGTTGGGGGCGGAGCCTCGGATCCTCTCGCTTCTGGAGAGTAATCCTCCTCCAGTGGTGACGAGGAACCAGGGGACGCAGAGAGCGGACACTCCAGGTCCGGTAGCGCCGCCCTCTGCTGCCCCTAAGCCTCAGCCCCCACCCAAACCTGTCAGTCTGTCCGTTGCAAAGGCTTCTGGGTCTGGTCAGCCTTCTAAGGCCGCTAATTCTAGCGGCAAGAACGCTGACCACAGCCAGACAGCAAAGAAACTTGTGGGTCCGTTGTGCGCACGGATCCAGAAGGGTAACACAGAAGTCCCCCTTCAAAACAAATTTACTGAACTCGAGGAGAAGATGGAGGGAGTGGAAATTGTCGTGGCTGGTGCTGCTGCAACTCCACTCCCCTCATCTCCGAAGAGTCAGAGGAGGCTCGGGAACCGCCCCCACCCCCCCCCCAACTTTTTTTCTTCGTCTTCCTCTAAAATAAAGGAAAAAGGGGGGAAGCCGCTATTCTTCCCTACGAAAAAAGTAACTATGTACTCTTAACTTTAGTGGAATTGTCGGGGTTTTCACGCTAACTTTGAGGAATTACATTTTTTTAGTTGTCTTTAAACCCTCTGTGATATTTCTTCAGGAGACTTACCTGAAGTCATCTGACCCACTTTCCTTTAATGGATTTAAGGTTATTTATAAAGGTGCTGACTCGGAGAGGCGCTCTGGTGGAGTGGCTCTATTAATTGGTAAACAAATTCTGTTTAGTCCTGTTAAGGTTGACACCTGTCTTCAGGCTGTGGCCGCTCGCATTAGTTGAGAGAAGACCATAACAGTGTGCAGTATCTACCTTCACATCGTGTCTCTAGTAATGGCAATTTTAAACTTATAGTTCAGCTGCCCCTTCCCTTTATTCTTATGGGGGATTTTAATGGTCACGCCCACTTGTGGGGTAGTGATCTCTATGACAGTAGAGGTCAGATGTTAGAAGACGTTTTCTCTTAACTTAATTTATGTCTTTATAATGATGGTTCCCCCACGTACTCTAATCTTGGTTCAGGTTCTAGTTCAAATTCTAGACCTCACTGTGTGTGACCCCTCTCTCCTGCTGGACTTTGACTGGAAGGTTTAGTACGACGACCTTTGTGGTAGTAACCACTTCTCGGTAGTCCTGTCATCGGTCAGCTGTGAGGAGGATCCATCGGTGGGGCGCTGGAATCTTAAGAAAGCAAACTGGCCTCTTTTCACCTCTCTCTGTCAATCTCGTATTGCAGGGGAGGCGATCATGTCAACCGAAGACCACGTATCATGCTTTTCTTCAACCTTATTAGATAGCGCCGATGAATCCATGCCTAAAACTTCAATAAATGTCCCACTGAAGCCGAGAGTATCATGGTTTAACGATGAATGTCGGAATGCCCAGAAAGCACGCAAGTTTGCTCAGCGCCGGGCCTTCCGGCATCCGTCGCAGGTTAATATTTTAACTTTTAAAAGACAGGGCGAAAGCTCGCTATATTTTTAAGCAAGAGCGCCGTTTATCATGGCATCGGTTTGTCACATCTCTCACTTCTAAGACACCATCTCAAAAAGCCTGGACAGCAATTCGAAGAATTAGGGGCAGGGGTGGCTCGGCTTCTGTCGGTAATCTGAAAGATGGGGACATCTTGGTCACAGATACGATGTCTGTGGCCAACTTGCTTGCCTCCACCATTGCCCATAATTCTTCAACAGAGCATTACTCCCTTGTCTTTCAACGAGTAAAAGAAAAGGGTGAAGCCAGTCCTTGTCCTTTTCTTCGGATAATACTGAAAAGTATAATCAGCCTTTTAGTCTGACCGAGCTTAAATTAGCTTTACATAAGAGTAATGACGCAGCGGCTGGTATTGATTCCATTCATTACCAGCTACTAACTCACCTTCCAGAGGAGTCACTCATGGTCCTGTTAGAAGTCTTCAACCGTATTTGGCTTCAATTCTGTCCTGAGGCTGTGTTAGTACCCATTCCTAGACCGGGTAAGGACCCTTCCGACCCAGGCAACTACCGGCCGATCGCCTTATCTTCTGTTGTATGTGCAAAACAATGGAGCGCCTGCTTAACGCCGGTCTGGTGTGGCAGTTAGAGTCACAGGGTCTCTTTACAGACCTCCAGTGTGGTTGCAGGCAATCCCGCTGCACGACTGACCACCTAGTTTGATTTGAAAGCTTTATTCGTGATGCTTTATCAATAAACAACACGTCGTTGCCATTTTCTTTGATTTAGAGAAGGCTTATGATACCACAAGGATATATGAAGGATATGGGATTTAAGGGGCATTATTTTGCCGATTCTTATTGAAAATTTTCTATCGAACCGTGCTTTTAGAGTCCGAGTGGGTTCCACCCTGTCCGACTCCTATCAGCAGGAGATGTGTGTCCCACAAGGCAGTATCCTAGCACCTGTTTTGTTTAATATCAAGATAAATAACATAGTAAAGGCCGTCAAGAATGACTCGGATTGTTCTCTGTTTGTTGACGATTTTGCGTTGTGTGCCGAGGTCTTGCATCCCTTGAGAGGCGAATGCAGTTGTGTGTTGACCACATTCAGGGGTGGGTGTCTCTCAATGGATTCAGGTTCTCGCCCGCCAAAACGGTCTGCGTACATTTTACTAATCAGACTAAGGTTTTCCCTGAACCTAATTTACACATTGCCGGTAATCCTATCAAAGTTGCCGAGGAGGCCAAGTTTCTAGGGGTCATCTTCGACCGAAGATTGACCTTTCGGAGCCACATCAACTGCCTCAGAGCCTCATGTCAGAAAGCCCTCGATGTTCTTCGTGTCGTCGGTCGTACTGACTGGGGCGCTGATCGTATTGTTTTACTCCTCTTATATCGAGCTCTAGTCCGCTCTAAAGTTGATTAGGGCTCTGCTGTGTATGGCTCCGCTTCTAAATCTAACTTACATCGACTTAACACCGTCCATCACCAAGGTCTGCGGATCTGTCTGGGGGCCCTCAGGACGTCACCAGTTCCTAGTCTGTACACCGAGCCTGGAGAGCCTTCTCTGAAGTTGCGCCGTACCCGCCTCATGCTCAGCTGTGTCCTGAAGCTTAAGGCCTACCCAGAAAATCCTGCATATAACTGTGCTTTCAGGCCTCAATATCGTGAGGCATATGAAGCCCGCCCCAAGGCTGTCCATCCATTGTTCCTCCGTGTTCAACCTCATTTACAGGCAGCTGGAATTGACCTGGACCAAATTTCTGAATCTTTACAGTATTCCAACCCCCACAAAATTTAAGCCTCTGTCGTCTATATAAATCTGACTGTTCTTATGACCTTCCGAAGTCTGTAGAGATGTCCGATTGACCTGTGTGATTTTTTAAGCTAAGCTTACTTCTAAACTGTATTTACATCATATTGTAAGACCATTATCTTCATCCTACTGACCAGACTTTTACCCTTCCCGCGGTGCGATGGCTTTAGTCGCCCGCTCAGCGTTAAACCCCAATAACTAACTAATCTGACGACAGTTTTGTAGAGCGACAGATCTCGAACATTCTTTTCAAAAATCAAATTGAAATTGAGCGTCTGGCAACAAGAGGCGTGTTTGCACGTGTCAGAACATGCATTAAGGTCAACTGTAGCGCGAGCCACCGCAGTCTCTAGATTTGTAATACAGTCCTTCAGATGCCAACTTCAAAATGTAGGGATTTCGGTCCCTACACCAGTAAAACGTGTTAAAAAAAAAATTAGTATTCGGCATCGAAGCGACGATCGTGTGACACTGACCTTGGCGCGCGACGGATTTTCGATCTATTCAGTAATATGTCTCGCGTGTATCAGTCGAGGTCGAATATTGTTGAAAATTGGGTGCTGTTGTCTGAAAAAAAAAAAAAAAAAAAAAAAAAAAAAAAAAAAAAAAAAAAAAAAACTCTAGCGTGCGTCTCGTTTCGAACTGCGATAATAAGTTCAGCGTGTGATTTTGCTCTGCTGATTTGTCGAACAAAACTGGTACTCAGGAGTAGAAAATTAGGTCATAACGCATCACTACATTACAGTCGCCAAACCCGCTACAGTTTTTAATTCTTTAGTCTGCTTATTATTATTATTATTATTATTATTATTATTATTATTATTATTATTATTATTATTGTTTGGTAGTTACGTAGGTAATGTTTGCGCTTACGGAGTTAGTCGTGTGACGTAGGAATGCAAACAAGTACTGTTCTCACTTTGCAGCTTATGAATCACCATGTATGTCTGCTTCATCGTGGTTTTGGCGTTGTTCGCCACGGCGGCGTCGCTTTTGCCCAGTACACGCGGTACACGCGGTACCCGTCTGTCCGAGGCCGAGGAGAGCATCAAGCAGCTCCAGGAACAAGTGGCACAACTCAACAAGAGTATTTCCCAGACGCCCAATACTGCGGGTGAAAACATGATCAATTGCTTTCACATTTAGACCTGTTTCAGGCCATCGATTTGTGTTTTTAAATTTCTCACATACATACTGACGAGCAAAAGAAATGCGACACTGTTGGAATCATCAGAAAGAATTTAGCGTTTCCGATGACTCAAAACGACGAGCAAAATGAATGCGGCATTTAGTGTTTCCGATGATTCCAAAAATGTCGCATTTCGTTTGCTCGTAAGCATATTTTCATATTTTACTCATTCAGCCCCGGTTCACTACAGCAGGAGATGGGTCGACCATGATAATTAAAGGGTAGTGCCGGAGTAGCTTGGCTCCATCAGGCGCCAAGCTAATCCTGAATACCCTTAAATTATTATTGTCGTACCTTCTCTTGCAACTGGTAATCGTTCAAGCGACATGCCAGAACACAAGCCACAGCAGCCGGGCTATGATCGCACCTTTAACACTCATCGGCGCCCCTTCCTACATGGCAGGCGGTCGACCTGTGTACCCCTACCCCAACCCCCCAACTTTCCTCTACCCCCCGCCGCCCCCAGCCCCTGGAGTGCCGCAGCTTAGTGAGAGTGACTGTGCCGCCTTGTTTTCACTGCTTCAAAAGTTCAGGCCACGCGCCGGAAATTAGGACTCGCGTCCCTTGGTGACAGCCATTTTACCAGTGTATGAATATTAGTAGGATACGCCCTTCTCATTTTGACAACGTGTGTTTGAGTCGTGATTTCCACCAGTTTCATCTTCTTTGATAAATTTCCACTTTGCGCGTTTTGTGGACCAATTATTGACAGTAATTCCCAGTCTGCTATTATTATTTCCCGATTTAAATATACTTTTTTCACTTAGCGATTTTCGATTTTTTTTTTATAGTTGCACCATTTTCTTACACTTTAAATTCGTTTTTTTTCTTCTTATTTTAAAGTCGTCAAAATAGCTCTGTATATTACGAACTTTGTCGCAGGTAAACGTGCATAGTTGCTTTGACAAGTTACTTCTCATTTGTTTTCTCTTACAGTTGCCGACTTCTTATTTTTTGTTGACATAACCAAGCAAGAAAACCGTAAACATTTTGTTGAACTCAGACTAAGCGCGTGTTAAACATTGTGATTATCCGCCGTGTATTGTCTTCCTGAGTTTTTTTTCTTCAGCATTCTATAGATATTGATATTAGTTGATTTTTCCTGGATTATCTTTGTGACCATATTTGTATTATATCCCTCGCTACATTTGCGTTGTTACCGACATGCAAAACCGTAATCTAAAAACTGTTCCGAAACGAACAGACGAACTGAGAAATGGCCATCTTAACATATACCACCTAGTTAACAAGGTGCCAGATTAATCTGTGTTCCTAAACACGCCCTTACATTTCCATATCATTGGTGTGTCCGAGTCAAGGCTTAAAAGTTCAATAAGGGATAACTCCATTTCTGTCCCGAACTTCTCAGTACTCCGCAGAGATGCCTCAAGCCCTCAACACACTGGACTAGCAGTATATATATATATATATATATATATATATATATATATATATATATATATATATATATATATATATATATATATATATATATATATATAATTCAATACTTGGTAACATCAAACGGCGACAAGACTTAGAGTCAGCTCAAGTGGAAAGCTTGTGGGTAGAAGTGAAAACATTTAAATCACCCCCCGTCCTCACTGCCTTTATTTATAGAAATCCCGCAGCCAGCTGGTATGATGACTTCGTAACAATGATGGATAGCGTAAATCAAAATAAAGCTGACGTTGCTCTTTAGAGCGATTTTAATATCGATCTTTCTAAATCTGAAGGGTCCCATGCTGCATGGGCGTCAACAACAGCACTATTCGGTTTAAAACAGTTAGTTAAAACCCCCACTAGAACCACATCTACATCTTCAACCGTGATTAATCATATTTGCGTGACAAATGATGATAAAATATCAAATGTACATGTTCCCTCCTTAGCTGTCAGCGACCATAATCCAGTATGTTGCACAGTTTCCATGAAACTAGACAAAGAGAACAGAAAGCCACATAAAACAATTAAATATCGTTCTTTCAAAACAAACAAACAAACAAAAAATAAAAATAAAAAAATAACGGCGACATTCTGCGGGATCTGAGCAATACTCCTTTCAGTATCGTGTATAACCACACTTTTTCTGACAGTGCCCTGTAGTACTGGATGGATCTGTTCCTTGGAGTCCTAAATAAGCATGCGCCCATACGAGAAAAACGAGTTAAGCACTCTACCCTGCCACCCTGGTTAACAGTAGATATCAAACAGGCCATGCCATTTAGAGACAAACTTAAAGAAAAAACAGTTTGATGAATATAAGAAACAACGAAATCGTGTTAAATACCTAGCGAGAGCATTAAAAAAAAACAACAACTGTTCTTCCAGGAAATGATTAGGGACAAAAAAGACACAGCATCGGTTTGGAAAGCCCTGAACGTTATAACGAAGGGTAAATCAGCCCCTGAAATTCCATCCCATTTGTCAGCTGATATATTAAATAACCACTTTCTGTCGACAGCTGAAACACTTGCTCAGTCAGCTGCAAGTAGTAACGCAGAGTACCAAGTTCCTAGTGTACTGGAAAAATACTATGAGGCAAAAAATATACTACAGACATTCATCATTTCTGATATTACCGTAGCAGAAGTCGGCAAATTTATTTCTAGCATGGCGAACAAAAAGTCCACCGGGATGGATGGTATCGAAAACAAAATTCTGAAAATGTCACTCCCATATACGGTAGAGGCACTCACTTATATCTTTAACCTCTGTATAAAACACAGCACGTTTCCAACTATTTTCAAAGAGGCCAAGGTAATTCCAATCCCTAAATCAAAAGATCTTGAAGATGTCAATAATTACCGTCCTATCTCACTTTTGTCGGCCCTGTCAAAGCCCCTTGGAAAACACATACAAAAACACCTCGATTTTCTAGAAAAGGGCAATTTAATTAATATTCATCAGTCCGGCTTTAGACCAAAACACTCATGTCAATCAGCACTGAAACACATTGTAGACAGCTGGCCGGAATCAATAAATAAAGACCTGATGTCTGAAGCTGTTTTCTTAGACCTAAAAAAAGCATTTGATCTTGTTGATCATGACATTCTCCTAAAGAAGCTAGCACCATACCATATAAGTGAAACCGCCATAGCATTCTTTAGATCATACCTAAAAGACAGAAAACAAAAGGTATATACCCTCGGAAAATACACTAAACAAGAACAAGTTAACTACGGTGTCCCGCAGGGGTCGATCTTGGGACCCCTTCTATTTATAATATTTATTAATGATTTGCCTTTGCATATTACTAACACTGATGTCAACTGCAACCTGTTTGCGGACGATACGAGCCTCCATGTTTCGGGTAAAAAACAACAACAACAACAAACAAACAAACCCAGCTGACATTAACCTTACAGACAGTATCTGATACCTGTTTACGTTTTATTTTTGAGAAAAATGTCAGATATGCTCGAGTTATAGACCGTTAAAGCTGTCCACGGGGGCTGTGTTCACCCTACATGATTTAACGCCAGCTGCTGAGTGGGCCACAGGGTTTGAGCGGCTGAGCAAGAGTGTAATATCTCCAGAATTGTTGCTCTACAAGTTGATATCACACACTTGTGGCCAAACATTACCAGTGAAGCACATTTGGAAACTTATTGAGTGCCCCACTCACACACTTAAGCCGATATAATGCCAGCCAGTCATTTCATCCACACTTACTATCATGTGACTGTAGTCAGCCACTCATCCGCACATACAATCATGTGGCTGGGTCTTTGGCACATACATTTAATCATGTCATCTTCTCAGGTGATCACGTGAGATGTGCTTAAATAAATTCTGCCATTCATTCGTTTTAACTTGTGCCTCTGTTGTTGTTTAAAAAACATAATGCAATATACATTTGTGGTTGATTGTATGTGCAGGTTCGATGTACGTGCGATGGGGAAGTGAATCATGTCGTCAAACTGCCCAGTTAGTTTATTCAGGTAAGCCTGTGTTCCAACAGACATTATTTACATTCACGAGCAAAAGACTAAAGTGTTTCCTAGGATTACAAAATGTTGTATGTTTTTGCTCTTCAGTAGACTATATTTCATGAAAAACTCCTTCTCTGTTTAGCTATTTTTGCTGTTGTTGATGTTGTTGCTGGTAAAAAGAAAATAAAACAGTAAAAAGTGAAAACATCATCAGATAAATCACACGGATTTAATGCAAATGACAATGCTTAGGTTCAGTTTTCGTTCAGATATATATATATATATATATATATATATATATATATATATATATATATATATATATATATATATATATATATATATATATATATATATATATATATATATATATAATGAGAAGAAGAAATAATCCAATTAAACCACATTGTTTAGGACTTGCGTTTTTGTCTACAGTATTGAAAATACGGTGGACTTTGAAATGGGGCTGTTCGGAGGACATTCCGGATTATGCACATGACGTTTTTGGGGTGCAGGGCAGACATTCTGGCAAAGAAGTAACAAGATAAAAATGACGTCACGTCTAGCAACGCAAACCTTTCTAAAAAACGTCTTTTTGGCGCCAAAGCGTCGTATATATATATATATATATATATATATATATATATATATATATATATATATATATATATATATATATATATATATATATATATATATATTATATATATATATATATATATATGTGTGTGTGTGTGTGTGTGTGTGTGTGTGTGTGTGTGTGTGTGTGCGTGCGTGCGTGCGTGCGTGCGTGCGTGCGTGCGTGCGTGCGTGCGTGCGTGCGTGCGTGTGTGTGTGTGTGTGTGTGTGTGACAGCGACTAGAGCCCGCGTTTGTGGACAGACATGTTTCAAATTTTATGATATTGTCCCTAAAAGAATAATCTCGGGGAGTGTTTTTTTAAATGTTTTGTTTAAGATGCTCATTGGCGAGAAATTGGCCTTTTCCCAAAAACTGGTTGATTCACACTGGAGTCCGTAATTTTTCTTATTTTTTACTAGATCTTTTGCATACAGCTAGATAAAAGGGACATATTGAATTAAAAAAAAGCCAGCATTGTACCTCTAGAACGTTTTGAGTGATAATTAAATATTTAAAAAAAATATTTTTTGGGGGGTTTAATTTCACGAATTATATGGGTTAATCTTAAAACAATTAAATCTTTTTTTACGAAAAAAAACAAACAAACAATTTTCTCATTAGTAATCGCATGATGTTTCATGTACGGTATTTACGTAAGCCTACAGTTTGTCTCGGCTGTCGGGTACTACTAGGTGAATTGTGACCTGTATGCCCTAGGTGTGAAAATCAGACAATTGTCTGCACCACTTTTTCGGAGTCATTTGTAAAACAGCTAGCATAACTTTAATTTTTATTTTACGAAAAAAGCTATCTTCTCATTAATATCAGCATGATCTTTCATAAACATTGTTTGCATAAGCCTGCAATTTGTCCCGACCTTTGGGTAGGATTAGGTCAAATTGTGACCTGTAAGCTCTAGATGTGAAAATTAGCAAGAAAATTGCAACGGTGATCCTCTGATACGTCAATATTAGTACTTCGATGAGTAACGTATAACATCGAGCCGTCACTATGAACACGGCGTCGTGGGACTACTGATGTCATGACGTGAAGCTTGAAGTGACGTCATTTAGCTGCTCGTGCTATTATCCTTCTTCAGAATAGCTATGCTACGCCAGACCACAGAGCTTACGAATGGCGGGAATCGCGGTGTGTGCGTCTTTATTTATGTGTGCCGGTATGTGTGGACCAGGGGGTGGGTTAGAGTAGAAGGAGATGGATTACTTTCGCTCTTCGAGCCCACAGAGCGTACTAATGGCGGGAAGCGCCGTGTGTCCGTCTTTATTTGTGTGGGCCGACGTGCGTATTGATCAGAGGTTGACTTGGAGAGGAGGGAAATGGATCAGCATTATAATCTAAAACTATGAACAACTCTGAATGTTCCTAAAAGACAAACGCATCTAAGCTCCAAACAATACGGTAGACTTTGGGATGAAATCCTCATCTTGTCATTTCTCAAAATTTTCACTCTCGCTAAGAGGGAGAAATTTTGAGAAATAAAAAACGCAATTCCAAAACAACCGGATGAAATTTGAGAAATATAAACGCAACTCCAAAACAACGTGGTTTAAATGGATTCTTTTTTCTTCTCATTATTTCATCGTCCCTTGAATCTATATCAGGAGTGTGTGGTGCCAGCAGTCTTTGACGGGTTTTATTTTGATCCACACTGGAGTCCGTAATCTTTCTTATTTTTACTAGATCTTTTGCATATAGCTAGATAAAAGGGATATATTGAATGAGTTCGTTAACCAGCATTGTACCTCTAGAACGTTTTAAGTGAAATAATTAAATATTTAAAAATATATATTTCATTTTATTTTCGATTAATTTCACGAATTATATGGGTTAATCTTAAAACAATTGAATCTTTTTTTACGAATAAAACCCCAATCTTCTCATTAGTAATCGCATGATTTTCATATACGGTATTTACATAAGCGTATATATTCTGAGAGTGCTCTCCAGTGCTACTGCCATGGAATTCCAGGCTGGTAAGCTTGCATTTCGTCATCAGGACATCATGTCCTTTTTGTGACTGCAAGGCTCACTGGATCCAGAAAAGAAGGGGGATGGGAGAGAAGGAATGACAGACCTATCATTTTGAGTGGAGCTTAGTCCTGCGACAGCCACTATGCAAGGTGCTCCGCTTTAGCTTGGTGGCTGGCGCAGGACTAGACTTACTGACCCCATGCAGGAGGGTGGTCCTCTACAGAAGCACTTTGCTTAGTGGCGTGCACTGGATGTAAGCTCACACGTGCAACTGGCCCGTTTGTCTCTTTGTAGGTGTGGTGGGTGGGGGTCACTGGACACACACTGGTGCTGCTGTGAACGCCTTGTGCATGCCCAAGTACCCAGTGTATGACAACCAGAGCAAAACAGCGCACAGCTCCTATTTGTATGGCGCCGAGTACGAGACGAGTCCAGAATTCATGCAGGACTTGGACGTTGTCTGCGCTGTCTGTCACTCAGCTCGCCAGGTAATGCTTGCCTTTCTGGTTAGTTGCTTGTTCTCTTGCTGGGTTGGCTGAGTGCAAGATACACTGGTTGTCTCCCTCGATTCGCTCCGCGGAGCGCAGCAATCGAGGAAGACACTCAGCCAGTGTGAGTGCAAGACTGTCTCCAAGACCAAAAGGACCAAACGGTAGGAGCGCTTGTATGTGTACTGCAATAGGAAATTTTGTTTATTTTTGTTTTGGATGGATGAGGTGGCTAGATAAATAGATGGATGTGGATGGATATGCAAACAATCAGCACTTGACAGACAAACGGCCAGTTATATAACCGGTAACCAGGTATTCATCAACTCTAACAGCGCCAGCCTCACCCATTGGTTTGTGAGTATGCAAACAATGCCTGAGGTGTAACACATGAAATGACTCTCGGACCAGATCCACCCAGGGTATGCCAAAGAGAGTGCATCTGGCCAGTGGGGTAAGTAGTCGTTGTTTGGAAGTCAGAAGTAGGTCAATTTTGATTCAACAAAAACAGCCGGACAAGCATGCCATTTCACGTGTTTATCTGGGCTTCTTAACCTACTGTTTTAACACGCGCACGCTGGCTATATTCTAGAACTGAAATCTCAAGCACTACCGCTGAGCTTCAGACGCAGGTAGCAGATGGCGTCAGAAATCAACGTGTGCCACGATGATTGGGCCCTAGAACAATAGCACTACCACTCAGATATTTTATCAAACATTTTGTGAGAAGATGCAAAAATGGTTTTAGCAACCAACCAGTATCACAACTGCCGTGCCCAGTGGCATCAAGCATTGCCAATGAGCTATTAATGTATTTGTGTGCAGGTACAGATGATGATTCCAGCAACCAACCAGTGCCCTGACGGCTGGACACTGGAATACTCGGGTCACCTCATGGCCGGCTACCATGCGCATGCGGCCGCGACTGAGTACTTGTGTATTGACAGCGCCATGGAATACTCCATAGGCTCTCGGTCTGATAACAACGGCAAGCTATTCTACTACACCTTGGGTCAGTGCGGCAGTCTGCCCTGTCCCCCTTACGACAACGACATGGTTCTCACCTGTGTTGTCTGCTCCAAGTGATTGGAATCTCCCTGTAACCCTTCTGCAAACCGACACCGACATCCTTGAAGCCATCGCAGATTTTCAACCTTTAACTCTTTGGTTCCAGAACCAAATGGCTTCCATTCCTTATAGTGGAAGTCATTTAGGTCCGGAAAGTCAAAGGGTTAAGCTTTAAAGTCCGCGTATAATCATTGGAGATAATACCCTTCCTTGGGAAACGTTGTTAATGGCCATGCACGGAAAACGGAATTCATCTGTACTGTAAATTACACAGGTTGTGGGCCGGAGGTATAATGATGATCTGTCAGTTTTAACCCCTTTGATAGCCGAAGGTCAGGGGACTGACATCGGCCGACGTTGGCCCCGCGGGCCAACGACGGTCGATGTCAACCCCTTGACCTTTTGCTCACTGAGCACGTCCGCGAAATATCGCTGGGACGCGGTCAATCCTGAAACGTCCACAACATGCTGAAATCTCTTTCATGAAATGAATAAATTCATCTTCGGAGGCATAAAACATGATTCGCGTCATCAGATTCCTTTTGAAGAAATTGGCGGTATATCCATTCTATTTATAGAAGATACTTTTTAGGATGGGACGCTTTCAATAACACGCACATGTCATCACAGGCGGGCAGGTCTCAGGCTCTGATAGTGAAGTAACATATACCAATTACGTGATGTCTTGTTACGCTAACCTCGCTGCTGGGACCATATGGCGTTGAGGCGCGTCCCCTGGGTGGTGGATAGGGGGTCCCTCGTGAGAGGGGTGCACCGAATGAAATAAGGCCGGGTGCCGTGAACCAACATGGTCTAAGGGAAGGTGACCCCGACATAAAACCCCTGGACCTCCTAGTAAGGGGGTTGGGTGTGGGGGTAGCTTCCCCACCCTGCAAAAAAGGAAATAGCTACAAAAACGCCGACGAAAAGACTAACAGTAATTCCTTTCCTAGAGGAGGAAGGTTCTTCTACCAGAAGACTTATGACGTCCTGTGGTGAAAGCCGGAAGTCTTCGGAAGCCACAGGACCGAGCCGCCTCTCTCTATCCAGGGATACAACCATGGGCACATGGAACGTCAAGACCATGTACCAGAGCGGCAAGGCCGCCCAGATAGCAGCGGAAATGCAAAAGTACAACCTTTCCCTGCTAGGTATCAGTGAAGCCAGATGGACGCAGTAAGGTGGGGATGGATCGGTCACAGTCTGAGAAAGCCAGTTTCCAGTATCACTAGGCAGGCATTGTCATGGAACCCCCAGGGAAAGAGGAAAAGAGGTAGGCCGAGAAACTCCTGGCGTCGAGACCTCCAAGCAGACATCAAGAGACTGGGAAAGACCTGGAGTAGAATCGAAGGAGAAGCACAGGACAGGAGTTGCTGGAGGTCTCTCGTCGACGGCCTATACCCGGGTAGGGGTGACAGGCGTAAGTAAGTATACACAGACGATGGAATTTAATATATAGGATTATTTCGTGAATTCAGCGACGGAATGGTCATTCTCAATACTACACGGATAGTCACACTCTCGCCCAAGCATCCACTTCCCCATCCTTACATTACCCCCCCCCCCCCCCGCTCGCCCCCTTCTCGCCCCTGTCCTGCTCCCCTCTACATTTAAAATATGTTTTTCTTACGCACCTTCTTATGTGTGCTTTCAAGCTAAAAATTCGTATCACAAAATGTGTCATACAGCTTGAGCCTATCACACATTGTGTGATACGCTCTGGTCGTGTGTGTGTGTGTGTGTGTGTGTGTGTGTGTGTGTGTGTGTGTGTGTGTGTGTGTGTGTGTGTGTGTGTGATTATTGTTCAATTCATTCAGTTGTCAGGGGCGGATCAGTTACCTCGACTAAACGAAAATCTAGCTTTCACAAATATGGACTTTCATTTTCTTTATTGGCAGATCTCTGCAACGTCCTGTTTCAGTGTATCGCATACTCGGAGGACAAGAGTTCTCGGTCAATGAAACCACTACAGCCATTAATTTATTAACCACTCCTCACCTTTTCCCCCAAAATCATAAATAAATAAATAAATAAATAAATAAATAACTAATCCTAACAAACATCACCAATAACAATCACTAATATTAAGCTCTTGCAAAAAACAACAAAAAACAAAACAAAACAAAAAACAACAAGTCGGAACACCACCAAACTGCCAGTGACACAGGTCCTCATGAGCCCCCACTGGTGCGGGGGTTCATGATGATCTATGCCTCTTTGTAATTCCACTTTACACCCACCTGCCTCAGATGGACTGGGATCTTTGGCGTTGAGCTAACAATGATTTCAGAAACGCAATCTGCCGCCACTGGCAGTGAAAGGGGCTGACATGTGGACGCTCATGTATTGAAGCAATGATTGTGCAATCTGTCTGGCAATCATTTCCTAACTACCCTTTTACCTTATTCTATCTTTCCATCTACGTGGCCACCCAACGAGCAGGAAAGATTTGCGTCATGTGTTAACCCCCTCGTACATGCTGCCAACGGTACTGCAAACAGTACGGCCGGTGGCTACATGCACAAACGGGTTAATATCTCTGGGACATAATCGTTTTACTGGGAAGGCGGATGAATCGTATTTATTCCCTCTCTCTCTCTCTCTCTCTCTCTCTCTCTCTCTCTCTCTCTCTCTCTCTCTCTCTCTCTCTCTCTCTCTCTCTCTCTCTCTCTCTCTCTCTCTCTCTCTGTGTTTGTATGTGTGTGTGTGTGTGTGTGTGTGTGTGTGTGTGTGTGTGTGTGTGTATGTGTGTGTGTGTGTGTGGTGTGTATATGTGTTTTCGCGCGCGTGTGTGTGTGTGTGCCATTATTGTTAAATTCATTCATTTGTCAGGGGTGGATCAGTTACCTCGAGGGGAGGGGTGGGGGTCCAACTTTTGATTTTCTGCGTGGGCATAGAGCTTCATCACACTCAACCCAAGACGTGTTGACATGCTTGTAAAGTAAGGTTTACGTTTCAAATGTGCCAGCCTAGTGTAGAAACAAATACCTTTCCAGATGATAGTAAAGCTGTCTGGTCGAAGGCGGCAGAACATAAGAAGACTGACAAGGCCAACGCAGAGGACACCGCCGAAGAGAGCCTTAGATTTAAGAAAATGTTTACACACAGACGACCGAGAACAAATATCCTAGTGTCCTGGTTTATTTGGTGAGTATATTGTAACATGCTGTAGTTGAACTTTTTCACAATACAAATCATTATTCACACACTTAAAGACGACAACGATTTACTGAACAGTGTAAATGAAAGACCAACATGCAGCACCTAACGTAAATACAATGAAAAGGTAGGAGTTGTATTGGAGGTTATTGTGTTAGCTCTTACAGTTTCTTTGAAAAATCCACGGGCTATAGCATCATCTAGAAATATGTAAATACTGTAATTTATTATGTGAGTGTGACAAGTTCAATACAGATAGTTTCACATCGAGGGTTATGTTTATGTTCTGCCTTTGAAATTAAATAAAACGTCAGCATAATTATTCTTTATATAAGTTCGCCTGTTATGTAAGACGGAACGGGATGGAAATCATTTTCTGTCGAGTTTTCTTTTTTCAGTTTTACTGTCATAACTTGAATGCTTACTTTTCTAGGTTTGTGGAAAGATGGGTATACAAATCCCTGTATTTGATGTCCCAACTGGCCGGAAGTCTCCATCTCAACTTCTTCCTTAACGCGTAGAGTGCGCCTCCTGTGTTATGATTCTTCTCCTGCTTGAGAGACACATTTATCTGAAAGGCTTGTTTCCCTTCTCTGCAATTTATAAAAGCCCCACTAATCATATACATTTACCTCCCCCTTTCTTCATAATCCATTCAGCCTACAAAGACGGATACATAAAGGACTTAAACATACTAGTACAGACTCGTTTTTTTTTAAATGGGGGTTATGAGAATCTATATATCTTGCAGTTTAGAGTCGCATAATTGTGCACGAGTTAATTGTTGATAATTACTAAATCACGGAGTTGCTCTGACCATGTTAATAAATCTGTGTTCCATAGAGAAGCTGGACATTTCTCAACAACGAGGTCATATTACTTAGAGCGCATCAGGCATTCTCGTGCCTCTTCGCAAACCATTGTATGTGAAGCAATGGTTCCTGTTTGCATTTGATCAGTATGAGTGGTTAGCTTGCGAAATACTGAACCCTAGTAAACAAAAGATCCTCGGGCCGTCGTCGGCAGTTGTTAGCAGCCGATATCAGCCCGATGGCCGTTTCCTTAATGTGACATTACGCAAGCATGCATGAGCATACTGTTCCGGAATCCAGCAAAACTAAAGTTATTTCTGACTCTCTGTGTGACTTGTAATAAGTCTGCATACAATGCATGTTTCTGTTGCAGGCTTGGAAGAAAGAAGTTAGTCGTTGTTTTCCACTGGATTGCCGGTCTGTGGAATATGCTTCATCTACCAAGGTTCGAAAATACGAGTCGTTCGAGATCAAAATATGTTTTATTATTCATATGACTGGACACTGATTTTGTCAGTAGTTATATAGATAAAAGTATGCTAATGTTTTATCGCAGTACGTCGACGGTGTCCCTTGAAAACAATAACAGTCTATGAATGACGGACTGTTTCACGTGTGATCACAAGCACTGTCACTCCTTTCTTGGGCCCAAAATCCGCCAAAAAGCTTGTTCATGTTCTGACATACTTTATTCAGCATATTTTTTTTCCTCCTGTTTAATCACAACCTTCAGTACTGAGCGTCTCATGTTTGATTGTTCAATAACCAGTCGGTAGGTCAGATTTGTTTCTTTTGCAAATATGCGATTTCAGGACGTCTGAGCCTTTGTTCACATGAAAATTTAGGTGAAACCGCTTTGTGATGCTTTGTTTTCATGTCATAATATATTTAACATATTATTTTCAGACTCATACACCAGTCTGAAGATTAGTATTGGCACCATCTGTTCTCTTTGTGGCAAAATGGGCATTGGCGGATCTTTCCACACCATCTACCTGTACACAGCGGAAATATTCCCAACCAAAATAAGGTTTCTATCTCAAATGGATCACCTTGCAAAAACTGGCAGCTCTGTATATTTACTTCTGACATAATTTCTCAGTGTCCTTTGTGTTCTATCGTGACTATTAACCCCATATACTGCGGGTTGACGCATATTGTATTTCTTAAATCCATGTTAAATTCAAAGGAAAATATTCCCAGCCATTGAAGTAACATTAGTATAAAGTGGCGTCCGCAGGAAGCATAGATCCCGCTGCGGTGGCTCATGAGGATCTATGCTTCTTGCAGCTGCACTGTATTCAGCTTTCTCGATAGGGAATGGGCTATGTTTGCGGGAAATAAATCGACCGCAGAAATTCAAAGATAATGCCTAATTGTCTGGAAGTTACCATTTCTGCCGACAAACCTTGTTCGTATTTTCTCAGAGAACTGTTCTGTTGCCAGCGCGTCTTGTGCAGCATAAGACTTTCTTGGTTTTGTTTTCGAGCTATTTTATTTATCCCGTGTGCCATTCTGTGACAGGAATCGAGCGCTCGGAAAGTCCATGGCAGTTTCCACTATGGGAGCAATGATCGCCCCTTTCACAGACAACCTGGTAATGGACATACGGAATTTGAATTTTCTTTCATAATTTTTACGCTTAGACGTCATTTTAACTCGTTCTGCCCCCGACACACCACAGCAAGATATGGCTCGACCATGATAGTTCACGGGTGGTGGCAGAATAGCTTGGCGCCTATAGGCGCCAAGCTATTCTGCCACCACCCTTGAACTATCATGGTTGATCTGTCTCTTGAATTGTAATGCAGTCCTCAGAGGATAACTTGTCAAAATGTGGGTATTTCGTACCTCGGGCGCAATGAGTTAATAGTTTGACTCTCTCTCTCTCCTTCCAGTCCGCCCTCAAAACTCACCTCTTAACATTTCTAGCACTATATCACCACACCCCCCCACCCTAAGCTGACCGTCGTAATGTTTTTTCACTACTTGTGGTACGTGAGTCATTGTCTAAAGCGTGCGCATACGTGTGCGAGTTGTGAGTGCGCGCTTAGAGTTATAATTATTATAAGATAAGCGCATTATAAATACCGTAATTATTATTATTATTATTATTATTATTGACTTTCTTTCATTATTTTGGAAGTCTTTGAAATGAATGTCCCGCTGAAACATTTGCAGCGGTTCCTGATTACGCACACTCATATAACACGCTATTTGACAGCAGCAGCAGAGTCAACTTCATGTGTACCCACAAACCAGATAGGTGAGGCTAGCGCTGGCAGAATTGTATGCAAACCAAGGGGAATCACAGCGCTGGACAGACAACAGTTAGATCCCCTGCCCCCGCCTATCAGGCACCCAATCGCCAGCCCACAGAGAAATACGCAGGTATAGAATAAGACGATCATTTCCATCCTCAAACGAATGGATCAGGTCTCTTATATAACCCATGTCTTTCTCCGGAACTTAGGAAGTGGGCAGGAGAAACATACATACACAAACATGAAGGTGCGCTACTATATGTGGTCGGGTAAATACCCTGATTTCCCACAGTAGATGCACAGAACATTACACAACAATGTAACGATACAAATTTGCCTCGAGTTATAGATACTCACAAACCAGATAGGTGAGGCTAGCGCTGGCAGAATTGTATGCAAACCAAGGGGAATCACAGCGCTGTGTACCGCCATGTAACTTGTAAGCTTTCATCCAGAGGGCACGTGGGGCGAGCACTGGTTTACTTGGGCTTTTGTGGTAATTACAGCTGTGAACGTGTGCAGTTGATCGTGTACTTTACAGTCAATCCTGAAATAAAATTTAAAAAAACTTTCCTGGTGCCTGAGATCATATTATCATCCAAAATGAAGACTAATCTCCCAAGTGCGGTATACATTTTGCGCAGTGAACATTTACATTTATGTTGCGTTGCATGTGTTATAGTTATAGTTGTTTAGTTGTTTATAGTTCTTTATATGTTCTTTTAACCATTTCTTAGACAGGATATACAGTTTTATAAATACATATGAATTTAGTTATGCTGTTTTCCTTGCTGCTCACTTGGCGGTTTTTATTGTCAGAATATTCTTATTATGCGATAGGTTTATCTTATTTTAATTACTTAGATGTGTGTGCATATTTATTAGAATGACTGCTATGCATATGTGTGGTTTGGTATTTTAGAGTCTGCTTGATTGTGATGCATGTATGTTTTATGCGTTGATCTTAACATGGACGCTCGTCAGATATGCAGCAAAAATTGCTAATGTTTATGCATATGGCAATACAGTTTATCTTATCTTATCTTATCTTTTCTGTCCACAGGCTGATCATGGTATCTGGATCACTGGTATCATCTTCGGCCTTGGCAGTCTGCTGGCCATGCTGCTGTTACTGCTGCTGCCGGAGTCAGGGGAGGGACCTGCCCCAGACACTGAAAGACCTGGAGGCCTGGTATGATGAGGATCGGCCAGTCTCGGGCTCGCATAATGATACAACTGTTGCTGATGGAGAGGGACGCAACAGGGAAAGTGACAGTTACCAGTCGTTTGTGACAAACTGAGGAATTAAGGTTATGGGTAGCTGTGCTTTTTTGTCGCTGTCAGTTTTCACCCTCTTTCCGAAAGAAGCAGTTGTTAATCCATAAGCTAACCAGCTCTACCGTGCACCCCCCCCCCCCCTCATCAGTACTCAATAAGATGGGTTTTAAAGTGTACCTTAGTATGTCCTGAGATGTTTAAGCCATGTTCCCCGAAAATCCTTAGGAACACACCAGAGATATAGCCTATGGGGCAAGGGTACCCCCATTCAAGCCCTTCCCAGATGCTAAAATGAGGTTGAGAAACATTTTCCTCTAAATAAATCAGAATTCATTCCAGAGGCCCAAATCAGGCAATATTATGTTACGGAACACGTTCTGCATCCTCTGCAAAAAACAGAATGAAACAATATTGAATCTCTGGCTCACAGTAAAGGTATATGTGCACGCAGTAAACGGCCATTTCCGCGAAATCGCAAAAAAGACAAAAATAATGTGCCAGATGCCTTCAGACATTTTCTATAGCACTGGCAGTCCATTTTCAGGCTTACATCATTAAAACAGGACGTCACAATTATTATAAACTTGACTAGGTGATGCCGTAATCACTGTGAGGGCCACAGTGATTGATTTTGTATCCCTACCCCCAAGTTGTAAAAATGCACAAAATTAATTAGAAAAAAATACTCAAGTTATTCCATTTCATTTTGACCTCTCTTTACCTATTAAGTTTCAATAATGTGAGCAAAAAGTGCAAGAAAATAATAAAAGTCGGCATCCTTTACAGTACGTTCGTGGTGAATGATAGCTTTTTCCCATTTAAAATTGCCGAACTGGGAAACGTACGTTGTTTCTAAGGCCCTCAGAAACTTCGTATACAACTGATAGGTCTATTTTAGGTTTTATTGGTTAGGATAGAGTACTACAGTTACTCCCAACCTGATTTTATGAGTCTGTGATGCATTTAGGGGCCACAGTGGCTAAATCTGCTGCCCTATCCCCATTTTACCAGTACCCAAAGGAATGCAAAATGATCATAACAAATGCTTATGTCATACTCCTCTGTTTAAATGTTTTTGTTGCCAGTTTTCTTTAAAAAGTATGCATATTGAGCATAAACATTTGTGATCATTTCATTAATTTCAATGTGACCCATCAATTTAATTGTAATTCTTTTTAGTTAAGACATGTTTAATAAGGGCTGCCGCTGAAGCTTCTACCATCTGCAATTCAGCAGTCTTGTCAAACTCGGGGAAGGTGTACCTCAGGGTGATGTTGTGTCTGATTCTGTTCTTGGTCTACATTAATGACATCAGTACAACAGTACCAAAGTTCATCTCGAACATCCTCCATGTGGATGACTTTGCAGTGTGGAGCGCAGCAGAACATAAAGAAAAAGCATCCTGCAGAATCCAGGATGCCGCCAATAGAGTCAGCAGCTGGACTGAAAGATGTCCACTCAAACTGAGCTAGACCATCTCTTTCAATCAGATGGAAGCGGTCACCTTAAAACTGAGACCTTCCAGTACCAAAGACAGACAGGCCAACTTTACTGGCAACAAATAAATTTTTGGATTCACGTGGAGGCCTCACATCGAAGCCATGGAAGCTAGAGCTGCGAAAAAAAAGTCTCTGATGAAGAAACTGGTGGGGACCACATTGACGCAAATCACAGACAAGCAAACACCTGCTCGGTCAGACCAGTAGTGCGGTACCAAGATACATCGACAACATGAAACACTGCCTGGGTCATTCTCATGATGCAGTGACATTCTTAGAGCCATCTGGAGCACCCCAGTTTAGGAAATGGAGGACATCGGAGCCACTGGAACGCAGAACAGCACACGCGATGAAGAGACTTACTAAACACGGACAGCATGGGAGACTATAGGAGCAGACCAAGAACCGTCAGAAACGCCCAAGTCTGAACCGCCAACTGAAGGTCCTGCAAAGGGCTAAAACTGACATCCTGGAACCAAGCCCAAAGATGTGTGAAGAGCTCCCTTCAGATACCTGGACATCTCGAAAGAACCTTCTAGACAACATAAACGATGTTCCAGGACTCTTTGCCAAAGGTCGCGGCACTGCACAAAGCCATCTCGCTGGAGATTATGCACAAGCGCTACCCTCACAGCAGCTGTGGTACCGCACAAGACGCCATGCGGAATGAAGGAAGTGGCGTGTACATCTGTTGTGCAGACCGCACTACTACCTCCCTCTCCTTACCAGCTGGCGGCAGCAGCTCCAACTATCGTACAGATCTGAAGGTGCTCAACACAGCAGCAGAGCACTAGCTAGGGAAAGGCAGCAGCTTGATCCACTGATCTCACCAGGAAGCTTCAAGATAGACTGGATGTCCTGTCCACAAAACAGTGCTGCAGTGGATTCCAGTGCATTATGGAGTAGCTGGGAATGGAGAGGCTGACAGCCTGGCCAAAGCAGGCGCCAGACTACCTCAAGATCACAACCTCCTGTAAAAAATACATAAGACACTACAGCAACAAAGTGATTGGCAACAGCAGAATGGCGGCTGCAGCCCGTGGGCAGACGACATCAACAAGCTGAACAGGGAGAACCAGGCCACCAACTTTCATCCACGCACTGATTACTCTGGACAGGGTCCGTACAGAAAAGCAGGGACGAAGTTCACAAACTTTTCATAATGTTTAACAAACCAAAACTAAAGCCTGAAGGTTTACACACTTTAATTAGATCACTCTGTATCAGCAGCTCATTTTAAGCTTTCGTGCCTAATGCATGAAGAGATACCAAAATAAAAGAACGCTTAGCGAATGGCAGAGCTCGGTAGAAGCGTAAACAACCAATCAGAATGTTAGGCAGAAAGGCCATGCAGTCACTTTATGATCAGAGCTAAATATGGATCACTTGCAACAAGCGTCAGCATAATCGTTCGCAATGGAATAGTCACAAATTGGGGGAGAAAAAACAAGAATTAGACAAAAGTTTGCCAGCACTTTGTCATTTTTTACAAACTTTCACAGACTTTAAGGAAAAGGACTGAAATTGACAGATTTTCCAGGGCCTTGAAAAAGCCTTGTATTTTTAACAACTTTCATAAATGTTCACAGATCGTACGGACCCTGCTGGACTCACCTCGTGAGACTGGGTCATGCGTAAACAGCCCTATGCGAATTTGGCGTAGAAAATCAGTCTCCTTAGCACATTCTCCAAACCTGTCCATACAGAGAAGCAGTCCGCTGACAGTTCTGACCAGAAGACACGCCCCTGTACACCAAACTCTGAAAACATGCTGCCGAGCTCTTGACAGCTCACTTATTTGCAGCCAGAACACTATAGGATTTAAAGACGGCCATCAAGGAATTGAACGTTGCAGAAGAAGAAGGTGGAAGTGGTGATCTCGTGGTGGACATGTGGAAACTAAGTATTTTGATAACATTGTTTTGGCTGTTAGGAACCATAAAAGTTTATTACGCATATTCATATTTACACATTTCTAGACGAAAATAAATGAAAGGAAAAGGAGAGACCTTACTAGACCCGCCTTACGCTATGTAAAATAACACCTAAAAGACCAGCCAGTTAAAAATAGTTACAATTAAAAATTAATTGATGGGTCACATTGAAATTAATGAATTGATCACAAATGTTTATGCTCAATATGCATACTTTTTTAAAAAGAAAATTGGCAACAAAATATTTAAACAGAGGAGTATGACGTAAGCAATTGTTATGATCATTTTGCGTTGCTTTGCGTACTGGTAAAATGGGGGTAGGACAGCAGATTCAGCCACTGTGGCCCCTAAATGCATCACAACAACATAAAATCAGGTTGGGAGTAACTGTGGTACTCTATCCTAACCAATAAAACCTAACAAAGACCTATCAGTTGTATACCAAATTTCTGAGGGCATCGGAAACAACGTACGTTTTCCAATTCGGCAATTTTAAATGGGAAAAAAAGCTATCATTCACCACGAATGTACCGTAAAGGATGCCGACTTTCCTTATTTTCTTGCACTTTATGCTCACATTATTGAAACTTAATAGGTAAATGAAATGGGATAACTTGAGTAATTTTTTCTAATTAATTTTGTGTATTTTTACAACTTGGGGGTAGGCATTCACAGTGATCACAGCATCACCTAGTCAAGTTTATAATAATTGTGACATCCTGTGTTAATGATGTAAGCCTGAAAACGGACTGCCAGTGCTATTGAAAATGTCTGAAGGCATTTGACACATAATTTTTTTTATTTTATTTTATTTTATTTTTTTATTTTTTTTGCGATTTCGCAGAAATGGCCATTTACTGTTTGCACAAATACCTTCACTGTGATCCAGAGATTCAATATTTTTCATTCTGTTTATTGCAGAGGATGCAGAAGGTGTGCCTTAACATAACATTGCCTGATTTGGGCTTCTGGAATGAATTCTGATTTATTTAGAGGAAATGTTTCTCAACCTTATTTTAGCATCTGGGAAGAGCTTGAAAGGGGGTACCCGTTGCGCCATCTCTGGTGTGTTCCTAAGGATTTTCGGGGAACATGGCTTAAACATCTCAGAACATACTAAAGTACACTTTAAAACCCATCTTATTGAGTACGGGAGGGGGAGGGGGGGGGGTAGACCTGGCTACCTTATGGACTATATCTGGTTGGACGGCCGAGTTACGACACTGGCCAGTGGCATTGAAGCGACAACAAACGTAGACAGTAAAAAACTAACAACTGGGTGCTATCATTTAGGAGATTAATGAGGTTTCGTCTGCACGAACGATCGCAAAAACGAACGAAAGCGAAATCGAAAGCGAAATCGTTCTTTATTGGTAGTCGTTCGTTGCAAATGAAACCCCTTATCTGTCTCCCATTTAACGCCAACGCCCTCTAGCAGGCGATGGATTGACCATGATAATTCAAGGGTAGTGCCAGATTGACTAATCTGGCACTACCCTTGGATTACCATGGTCAATCTATCTCCTGCAGCTGGTACAAATGCGTCAGTTAACACCTGCAAATTTGGGGAAATATGGCCATGGGGCTAAATGGGTTAATGTGTGGGACGAGGAAAATGTCGCAGGGGTGAGGTCTGGAGAATGCTGGATTTGGGACACGGGGCACGATGTCCTCCGAAGCCAAACGACAGTTGTTAGAGAAGCTGTGTGCACCGAAGCATTTTTGTAACGCCCATGTTTGGACGGCGCTTCTACCAAGCCTGGAACACCCTGACCAAGCGCTGGTGCACCTTCCAATCACACGTGACTGTATGTCTGTCCGCGAGCGGCACAGTGACTACAATGTCCGGATTTGGCGAAGAAAGAAGTGATCACGTCATCAGTTTCGGCCACCAGCGATGAAGTATAGATGATATAGCTTACCAAAGTGCAGTCGAGGAGAGGTTGAACTGAAACAACTGTCATACAAAAAAAAAAAAAAAAAAAAAAAAAAAAAAGAAAAAAAAAAGCGGAACCAAACTTCTGACGGCCTAATAAATCATTCTTGTACCTCATGTCCGTTCAGATTATGCTTTCTTCCGTGAGTGCACAGCTGCAGTTTACTTCGACAGACCCTTCCCTCTGCAAGAGATGTAGATACTCCTAACCCATTTAAAACCGTCGCCGTACCCCGTGGGTGCAGGCGTACCCACACTTTCATTAAAGTCAATGTTCCTTGGTCATTTTTTAAGTCTCGACTTTGAAATTTCATGACTTTGTCAATAAAGCTTTTGTCTATGTTTTTACTAAAAAAAATCGTGTTACTTTGTTTGTAAACAACGGAGTGAATAAACAACAAAAACATTGTATAACCTCAAGGCTGCATTTATTAATGTTGGAGCTGTCGCCTTAGGACAATGTACCCGTCGCAGGAGATGAATTGACCAACGTTTTGAACTTTCAGCTTTCGAGGATGTATCCGTCGCAGGAGATGAATTGGCAATGATAATGGCTCTATCCTTTAATTATCACGGTCGATATATCTCTTGTTGCAGTGCGCTGGGGTTAAATGTGCGAAGCCCCTGAAACGTCAGGTCCCATAAAGGAAATACACAACTTGTAGGGCGGGAAGGGTTGCTCTTTTACATTTATCTTTTTCAGAATGATATTTTAACCCCTTTACTGCCAGTGGTCGCAAACTTTATTTCTGAAAAAAAGGTTATTTCAACATAACAGATCCCCATAGCGCCGTCACTGAAAGATAATAATAATAATAATAATAATGTACATTTGTATAGCGCTTAACCTCCAAATGAACGATGCTTTAAGCGCTTTACAAGATCAAAAATCACAGGACAAAAAAGTACAAGCAGGAAAAAGCTACAATAAATGCTACAAAAACTAAAGTGACACATATCAAGAGCTCACACACACATATACACACATCTTTACAAGAACAGTTACTGCCAGAGATTGCTAACGAACTGAGAATGCATCTAATTATACGCATAAAAAATGGATAGGTCTTGAGCAGTGATTTGAAAGCAGGCAGAGTTGGAGCATGTCTGACATGGGCTGGAAGGTCGTTCCAGGTGACTGGACCGAAATAAGAAAAAGCACGCTGGCCCTGGCTAGACTTCTTTCGCCTAAGAACCCTGAAATTGCGTGTGTCTGATGCTGAACGGAGGGATCTTGAAGGCGTGTAAATATGAACTAGGTCGGACAAATATGGGGGAGCAGAACCGGTAATGACGTTGTAACAAATAACAGAAACCTTGTACACGATTCTTTGAGATACAGGCAGCCAGTGCAGGTCGACAAGTAAGGGTGTTATGTGCTCACGTTTCGGTACTCTGCAAATTAGGCGGGCAGAGCAGTTCATAACTCTTTGGAGTTTATCAAGAAGACTCTGAGGAACACCAGCCAAAAGGGAATTAAAAAAGTCAATGCGGGAAAGAACAAGGGAGGTAACAAGCGTTTTAGTTGCTTCAGTAGTGAGAAGGTGTCGAATTGAACTGATCTTCCTCAATTCAAAGAAGGAACATTAGCAAACTTTGTTGACATATTGTCAGCCTATTGTCAAAGATAACATCAAGATTACGGACGGATTCAGAAAAGGGGAAACTGTTCATACCAACCCTGATCTAGTCTTGGAGATGAGTGCAGGTAGAACAGGAAAATCTTAAGGCCTCGGTTTTGTCACTAATCATCTGCGATTTATTCAGCGTGGTCAAATTCTGAACGTCTATGACACAGGATTCTAAAGACTGGAACATCTAACATGTTTGCGTTGGGCAGCTCTGTGTCATCGGCATAGGTGAGAAACAGAGTGACGTCCGTTTGATAACACTAGATAAAGGCTGGGTATTCAGCGTGAAAAGGAAACAGAGCCTTGGGGAACACCGTAAACAAGCTCAGTGGGATCGGACTCTACTCCCTACACAGACACTACTTGCTTTCTTCGAAAGAGGTAAGACTGAAACAAAGTGTAAAGCGATACTCTTGATGCCAAAAGCAGAGTCTAAACGTTGAATGAGAATCTGGTGATCTATCGTGTCAAAGGCAGCACTGCAACCAATAAGGGCCAGAACAGAAACATTAGCTTCATCACTGGCGCTGAGCAGGTCGTTCACAACACGAAGCAACGCAGTCTCCGTGCTGTGAACGGGGAGGGAGACGGATTGAAAAACGTGTCACTGGTTATTACTTTTGGTATGGTCGAATAACTGAGACAAAACTATTTTCTCTAGTAATTTTGAAAGAAATGTGAGGTTAGATACAGGTCTGTACTTTTTCAGATCATTTGGGCTTCTTTAGGAGAGGTTTAACAATGGCAGTTTTGAAACATGTTGTGACAACACCTGTTTTAAGAGACTGGTTTACAATTTCTGTGACAGCTGGCACAATCTCATCGCAATATTCAAGTAGAAGAGAAAGAGGGGACAGGGTCGAGGTCACACGATTTAGGCGACATCTCTCTCATAGTTTCAAGCACACATTTCTCCGTTACAAGACGGCAAACACATGTCACAGGCAGACCTGACAAAAAGGTCTCTGCAGATGGACAGTTTTTCATACCAACATCGGCACATTTATTAATATTGTCACGGATGCTTTTGCCTTTGCCACTAAAGTAATCTGAGAAAAGCTATGAAAGAACTTGGGGTAGATGGGTGCTCGGAAGAACAACAGACCTGACCTTTCCCATAAAGCTGTTGGCAATGCAAAACAATTCTTTGCATGTACGAGCAGCAGCAACCTTAGAACATAGATGGATACAAAGTGGTTTCAGCACGTGCTATAGATCTACACGAGCCTCCTCATGACGATCTATACCTCAGTCATGCAGTCGCCCCACTCGCCATTGAAGGAGTAAATATAATATGTTACGTTTTGCCGCACCGTAAGGCGTCGATCGAGCCAGGTGTCCAGAGATAGGTTAGGGCAGAAAACTGCATCAGTCTATCGCCGCCTCAGTTCACTGAGATGACACAGTCATGTCCCCTCCTCCAAGCACACACTGGTTGTCTCCCTCGATTCACCTACGCTGTAGCGGTAGCGAATCGAGGCTGACAATCAGCTTGACACCAACATTCAGTTTCCATTGCAGGTCTCATTCCGAATCGTTCAATCGCCTGATTTCAGGAAGAAATCGGACGAAGATAAATTAAAGAACACAGCTATAAAATATCAAAGCAGACCCCACTCAACAGAGCCAATAAACGATTTCTGCAAATCAGAAGCAGGTCAAAAACCGTGCGAGTTTTGAAGCAAACAGCTGATTAAAAGCCCGGACAAACATGTGATAAATCGCATGTTTTTTTTCTTCTTCTGGGCTTTTAATCCGCTGCTTGCGTCAACAGACGTGCAGTTTTTAACCTACTTCGTATTTCCGGAAATCGTCTGTTGTGTCATTATCGCAGTGTAAAACTAACCCCTCCGCCGGCAGAACACAACGATCTACAATAGAGTGCAAAAGCAGATATGTTCATGGAACCCCCTCCTCCCCCCCCCCCCTCTTCCCCGCAAGTGCGGGTGACCATGAGGATCTATTGAAGTTGCAAGGCGGTGTGGAATTCATGAACCCTTCACTGCTAGTGTTGGCAGATTGTGTTTCTGAAATCCTTGCTAAGTCTGCTGCAAAGAAACGGTTGCTGTCCAAAGAACATAGACGCAAAATGGATCCTCATAGAAACCGCATATACAGGATCTCAAGTCGATCGACGTCTCTTCGGAACCTGGATGTAATTATTCTGGGCAGTCAAGGGATTCAATAATTTACGCCCAACCTGTGGCCACCACCGTAACCCCTCCGCTGACGGGGCAAGGCGTACGTCACCCCAGTCGCGGCGGCTCATGAAGATTTATGTCTCTTGTTAGTCCTGTGTTCTTTGTGCCCATTTTTGGTCACATTTCATTTAGTGCTTTTAACCTGTGACTTGAAAATGGTAAGTGTTTCCAATTTGTGTGCGATTTGGCGTTCAGTTATTCGATGCATAAATACGCATGAAGGTATCAGACAGACATTCTGAAGAAGATAAGTAGCACGAGCAGCAAAATGACGTCACTATAAGCTTTACGTCATAAATGGGCTTGTGATATAGATTGTGTGTGTAACTGTGATATCGTGCAAAACACTGTCATGATGCAAAGTCTAAGATGACGTCATGTGCTCCTCGTGCAGTGCAGTCGGTTCCGTTCAAACATAACGCGTGCGATTCTGAACGTATGTTTTTTTTCGTTCGTTCAGTCATCCGCACATAGCTAACCTCTCTAGTTAGGCCGTTTCAAGTTGCCTACACCGGGGTGCAACTGTTCAGCCCCGTAAAATGCAAACCAATGTAGAACTATTCATGTTGGTGCACTGACGTCTCAGTACATGCAGAGTAACGATGGCAGAGAATCCGACCGAAATCGACCCTGTGTTACACGTCCTCGGTCCCTGCGGCCTGTTTGCTGTTGTCCAGCTCAACATCTACTATCTTGGTTTCCTGTCGGACGCGTACCAGCTTTTCAGCTATGTTTTCACAGGTACTTTGCATTCGTCAATCTCTATAGAATACATGTAACTACTTTACAGGAAGCAAAAGGTCATCGTGCCGACGTTGGTTGCAGTTGGCCCGCGCACAGCCGTGCGCGAGCCAACTGCAACCAACGTCGGCACGAACATGATGATGATTATGATGACTGAAAGTTTAGTAGGTTGCAACAATTTTGCAGCCGTGCGCGAGCCAACTGCAACCAACGTCGGCACGAACATGATGATGATTATGATGACTGAAAGTTTAGTAGGTTGCAACAATTTTGCAGCCGTGCGCGAGCCAACTGCGATCGACGTCGACTTAAGGACCTGTGCTTACTACTAAAGCTCAACTGGAGTGCCAGTGAACAATGTGCGTGTATTCTGCAATTCAAAATCAACACTTACATCCTAAAACGTTCTATCCTCAGTTCACTTCACACCGCAGAAGTACAACCAAACATTTTGAAACGCTTCACAATGTTCAATGTGGCTGACGTGAAGGTGAAAAGTGATTCAACTGCCTCCTGGAGGCATTCGCTCCTTTCTTTATTCTTCTGCTGCAGTGGTCGAGTATATAGTAAAGGATTCCGCCCTCTTGTCAACTTCGCGCTCAATAAAAAAAATCAAAGATTCGCAACATAATTGATATTGTAAGAAAACAGTTTTAATATGTTACGATATTGTAACTTCTCGACACAGTTTTTTTCTTATATCGATCTCGCTATTGTGCTAGAGCTGGCTTAATCCATATGAAAAAAACGTGTCTCAAACTTACAATATCACAGAATATCGAAGCACTCTTTTTACAATATCATATAATAAGCAATCTGCTAGTGGTCATATACAGCTTTTATAAAATTCTACCATTTCTGCCGACAAATCTTGTGATGATGAACATGATGATGATTATGATGACTGAAAGTTTAGTAGGTTGCAACAATGAATATCACGAAAATCTATCGATTCCCGTAGGACAAGATGTGCCTTACCAGTGTGCACTTGCTACGAACGGAAGTGACATCCTCATACCGGAACTTCACAACGATTGGTCCAACACTACTGTTGAGTACGGTAAATGCGTCATCACTGTTACAACAAGTGTCAGCGGACACGTGACAGTCAGGGAACATTCTTGTGTGTACGGCATGAAGTATGATCTACCCCAGGACACGTCGATTGTATCCGATGTGAGTACATGCAAACGCACACACAAACATTTGATTAGAAGAAATTAACTTATTCGAGACGAACGGCATCTGGATACTCGGCTTTCGCCGAGTATCCAGATGCCGTTCGTGTCGAATGAGTTAAACGAGCAGACGAATATGCGCCCGAGCGAATGAATATTTTGCAGTAACATGAGCCGGTCACGTCCAGAAAAATGACATCTATTATGTTTTCTTGCAACTGTAATTCAATTTATTTGTATATCTTCTTGTGTCTTTTGGTGCTGTACGAGAGCATCAAGCAACATCACGACATAATTTGTTGTGCTAAATAGGCAGACGACAGCAATATACATAGGAAAATACATCGTTCTAGGTTTTGAAGAAGTTTATTTCAGTCAGGCGTGTTTTGTCTCGTTTTTTAATCTGGTTGGAGGAAATCAATAATGTGCGTGTTTGTCTTTTGTACATTTATCACGATTATGAATCTTGTTTTCAGTTTAATTTGGTCTGTGAGCGCTCGTATCTCGCTGGCTTGACCCAAACCCTCCTGTCGCTGGGATCTGGTCTGGGTTCCCTGGTGTGTTCAACCTTGTCTGATTGGTTTGGCCGAAAGCGCACCCTGGTGATCTCGCAGTTCCTGATGCTTGTCTTCAGTGTAGTAGCGGGAATAGCGCCGACCTACGTCGTTTTCCTCGTCACGAAACTCTGCATCGGTTTCTTTCAGCAAGTGAGTGATCCTCCGGCCTTAACACCTGTCCTAGTTTCCAGTCTCACATTTCTTCCAGCAGTTCGTTCCTTCAGTCTAATCTTATTCATCTTTCGCGTCTCTCTTGTAACTGCCCTCCGTGATCGTTTTGAAGGCCCACTACCACCGTAACTGTTCAAAGATACACTTCTGTAACAGATGGTTACGACACGCTGCACAGTGGTTTAGCTATGGTTCATTTAGACACAGGACAATCCAGTTCAGCACACGTCGTCTTTATATCAAGTATCATGACAATGACTCCACTCCGTTCTATAAATACCATGCTTTCAGTACGAGAAAAGCTAAACATAGATTGACACGCTAACGGCTGCGAAGAATAAGTAAGTGCGATTACGCGTGTGCTTTTTGCTGCGTGTCCAAACTGCTGTTAAGGTTCATTAGGTGTGTCGACAAGGCATAACAAACACAACTGGTGCTGATATGTGTCTTCAGATTTATGCGTAATGGTACTTTAAGTGAAATTATGTGTTCCTCTGAGAGCACATAAGGCTGTTTGAAAACTTATATACATAGTTCTGCCTTTGCGCAGTGAGATATCGACTGTTTTGTGTCAAGTCATTAATTTTTATTCCTACAGGAGTCATCACGATAAAAACCGCTACCGACACGCAAAGGGTTAATTAGAAAAGAGGAAATTAGACCTATATAATCATCATAAAGCGAGCTACTGTTATTCGTTGACAATAGTACGAGCATGCATAAATGTTAAATGTTTTAACCCATTCAGCCCTGACGCACTACAGCAGGAGATGTGTCGACCATGATAATTCAATGGTAGTGCCAGATTAGCTTGGCGCCTGTCGGCGCCAAGCTAATCTGGCACTGCCCTTGAATTATCATGGTCGATCCATCTCCTGCAACTGGTGCATAGTCATTAGATGACGCCTCCAAAATTTGGGAAATACGGCCGTCGGGCTGAATGAGTTAAGTGTCTATGTAACTTGCTCATCACTCAGGGGGTGAGTCTGACGGCAGTCATAGCAGGAATAGAGTTGTTCCCGTCCACGCACCGATTCCTCGCCAACGGTTTCTGGGGAACATTATATTGGGCCACATGTATAGCGAGTCTGGCCCTTTTCGCCTATCTCCTCAGGTTTGAATCCTGGCGGGTACTGCAGCTGGCCTTGAGTGGAGGTGGCGTTGTCGTTATTGTCATGACCTTGTGAGTATTATGTAGGCGGGGGCACATGAGGATCTCCACACATACACGCACGCACGCACGCACGCACTCACACACACACACACACACAATCACACACACACACACACACACACACACACACACACACACACACACACACACACACACACACACACACACACACACACACAATAGCATACGCCAAACGAAAATTATTGCGACAAGGCGTTGTTTTAAATATATGCGATTATTTCACGAAAAACAAGTAACATAATTTAACAGAGAGTAAGGAAAGGTTTACGGGTAAACAAAGTCCATTCTTTTCAAAAGTATCCCCTCTCCCCTCCCAGAATGGCCGCGATGTACGGGTATTCCAACTGCTTGAGAAGCCTGTGTTTTGCTCCAGTGTGTTGTATGAGCCGGTGCAGTGGCTTGTGGCCAAAAACAAGATCGCTGAGGCCGAGAAAGTTCTGAAAGAAGCAGCCGGTTGGAATGGCAAAGATTTCAGGAAGGTTCTGGACGTGTTTCACGGTCTGAAGCGGCAGGACGATGGAACTGACGACAAAGGGTTTGACTTCAATAAAAATCCACGGACAGACCACGCTGCACAAGGTATTTTGCGAAACAGATTTTTTGGCAAAGCTGTTGAACCCCTTCAATGAAGAGAAAAAGCGAGTACTTTCAATCGGTAAGATACACAGATCTTCATGAGCCTCTGCAGTCGTGCGGGCTCATGAGGATCTATGATTCTTGCAGAGAGCAGCTTGCATCCTTGTTCCTTGGACGAGTGCGGCTCTTGGTCGCTGAATAAACATGTCAGAAACAAAATATACGTAAGAGTGGTGGCAGAGAAAGGGGGTCAGACAAACAGAAAGTGCACATAGCAGTGACGATAACCCTTGGGCTGTCGGTAGCGATTTTTGTCGCGATGATTCCTGCAGGAATCATCGCGACAAAAACCGCTACCGACAGCCAAAGGGTTAGTTAAAATGTTGCAAATTTATCATATTATAATTGTTGTGTGGACACAACGGAATACAATACACACGTATCAAACGGAAATTTGCTTTCATTCTCAATAACTACGCAGTGATGTCTTATGAAACACAATTGGAACCGTTACAGGTATTGTTTGAAAAGCTCAGTGTTGACTACTATGCAGCAAAGCTTAGGTTGTACAGAGTCACAGCAATAACCAACACGCCAGTGTTGAAATGACTTATGTAACCTGGAAAGTTGTACGCGTCACAATTGCTAGCCTAACAGGGGAAGAAACACCTTTCCAGAGGATGGCAAAGAGGACTCGTCAAAGGATGTAGAAGAAAATAAAACTGACAGGATCAACGCAGAGGGCACGGCCGAAGAGAGCTTGGGATTTAAGGAAATGTTCACACACAGACGGCTAAGAACAAATATCCTTGTGTCATGTTTTATTTGGTAAGTATGATTAGTTAACCCTGTGCGTGTCGGTCGCCGACTGCGGACACGTGACAGAGTTAAAAACCGCGACCGACACGCAAAGGGTTAATACTGACCAGCAGATGAAATGCGACATGACTGGATTGACTGGAAACACTTAACTCATTCTACCCCATCACCGAAATCCCCAAATTTTGCCGTTGTCCTCTGAAGACTGCATTGCAGTGCAGGACACAGATCGACCATGATAGTTCAAGGGTGATGCCAGAATAGCTTGGCGCCCATAGGCGCCAAGCTATTCTGGCATCACCCTTGAACTATCATGGTCGATCAATATCTTGCTGTGGTGTGCCTGGGGTAGAATGAGTTAAGTTTAATTGGAAGGCTGCAATCAAAATTTATGCTTTGCCTTTGAAAAAAACGTTAAACGTTTAGGGCTTAATAACTTTTGGCCACCACGAAGGTGATTTCAAAGATGGGGCACCGAAAAAAGGTCTGTACAAATGTTGACCCCAGCTGGGATCGAACACACGACCTTTCGGGCCAGAGTCGAACGTTTTACCAACTGAGCTACCCAGCTCCCCGATTTGCCTTTGAGATTAGATAAAATAATAACTGCAAGTATATCTATCTGCTGTGTAAGTAAGTCTATAATATTTGATGGATCATTGAAATGAAACGAAACGTTTGTCGTTATTTTATATCAAATCATTGTCAGAAAATGAATTATTAAAACAGTCATTACTTGATAGGTTTGTGGACAGCTGGGTTTACAATGCTCTGTATCTGATGTCGTCCCAACTGGCCGGAAGTCTCCACCTGAACTTTTTCCTCAACGCCGCCGTAGAGGGCGCCTCCTGCGTTATGATGATTCTCCTGCTAGAGAGGTAAATTTATGAAAAATTAACGTTTCCGTTCACTGCCAAAAACAAATTCCCCGCATTCAGTTACTGAAACCCGTAAACAAAAGGTCCTCAGGCCGATGTCGGCTGCCGTTTTGCTTACTGTAAAATTACAAAGAGCATATTATTCTCTGTGCTCTGACAAAACAAAAATTAATTTCTGACTCTTGAAATCAAAATGACAATCACTTGCAATATGACTGCACAATATGCCTAGTGAATCCACCAGAGATCAGTACATGTACCTAGTGCGCTAAAGGTCATTGGGCTGACGTTGGCCTATGTTAGCCCGAACGACCCGATTTCTTTGGTCAGCTGGGTGTAGTCCTGTTTCTGTTGCAGGCTCGGAAGAAAGAAGTTGGTCGTTTTTTTCCACATCATAGCTGGTCTGGCCCTTATCATCAGTGGAGCGTGCTTCAACTATCAAGGTTTTAAATCATTTCGTCCTGATACACCTATTACTTGAAATAAATTTCACTGATATTTCAAGGGTGGTGCCTGAGGCGCCAAGTTTGTTTTGCACCACAATTGAAGTAAAACAACTGATCTATCTCCTAATCTGTAATGTAGCCTTCATGGGACAGTAAGCAATTTTTTAAAAACCAAAATCAGCCTCAGAATGTGACGGGTTAACTCATTCTACCCCAGACACACCACAGCAAGATAAGGGTCGACCATGATAGTTCAAGGGGGATGCCAGAATAGCTTGGCGCCTGTGGGCGCCAAGCTATTCTGGCATCACCCTTGAACTATCATGGTCGATCTGTGTCCTGCACTGCAATGCAGTCTTCAGAGGACAACGGCAAAATTTGGGGATTTCGGTGTTGGGGTAGAATTAGTTAAATAAATACTTATTCTGGAGCACTGCTGGGTTCAAGATTCAAGATTGACATTGAATATGTTATTTTCCACTCTAGTGAAAAACTTTCTCCTACTCGATATAGAAGCAGGTTAAACGATGTTTTTGTTTTATGACAATGCGTAAAAAAGGCGATGTATCTTGACAACGATAAAAGTATGTAACGGGACTGCCTCACTTCATCGCAGGCACTGCCACCCCTTTTTGGGGCCACATATCCGTTGAAGGTAGCTGCTGTTCTGACCTACTTGTCCTTAGCTGTCAGTGATGACGAATTTTGCGTCAGAGACTACTGCGCGCTTACCGACATTCGGCCGAAGAAACAAATGTAAATGACACCAATCATAGGCATAAAGAACAAAGTATTAACAAGAGATATAAATCCTCATGAGCCCCCGCGACTGCGGGGGCTCATGAGGATTTATGTCTCTTGTAGCTGGGTAGAGTTCGCCTTTCTCCGGCAGTTAAAGGGTTAAAGCATAACTCAAGCATTCTTCACCACAACATTCATTACTGAGCGTTAATGATAATGTTGATCGGCACGTCAAATTTCTCCTTTCTATGCAATTTCGGGAAGTATGGACCTTTTGCAAATTACGAAAATTTAGATGAAACTGCTTTATTGTGCCTTGTTTTCATGTAATGATATTTTAAAGTATGTTTTCAGATTCCTACACCAGTCTGAAGATTATCGGCACCATATTTTCCCTTTGTGGCAAAATGGGCATGAGCGGATCTTTCAATACAATCTACTTGTACACGCCGGAAATATTCCCAACCAAAATAAGGTTTCTGTTGAAAATTGATCTCATTGCAAACACTGACAGCTCCGTTTCTTCAGTTGTGACATAACTGCGCAGTGTCTTATGTGTTCTGTTGTGACTGTTCATTTTGCCGGAAATGACGCTATATTAATATTAAAGTACCATTACGAGTAAATCTGATGACACATTTCTGCCACCATTTGTATTCATTATGCCTTGTTGAGACACCTAATGAACTTAACGACAGTTTGGACATGCAGCAAACACACACGCGCAATTGCACTTATTTATTCTGTGCACCCGTTAGCGTGTCAATCTATTGTTAGCTGTTTCTCATACTGATACTGTTGTATTTATAGAACAGAGAGTGGAGTCATTGTCAGGTTACTTGATTATTTTGACGACCTGTGCTGAACTGGATTCTCCTGTGTCTAAATCTAGACATGTGTGTAGTGTGTTTCGTAACCATACCAACTGTTACAAACGTGTATATTCAAACTTAACAGTTACAGCGTTAGTGGGACTTTAAACGACAGCGCCTAATTGTAGGGTGTCACAGTTTCATAGAATGCTACCATTTCTGCCGACAAATCTTGTTTTCATTTACTCAGAGAACGCGTCCATTGCCAGCGTGGCTTGTTGATCTGGCACTACCCTTGAATTATCATAATGATGTCACTTGATTTTTCGAGTTCTTGCATAATTCCTTACACCTATCTGTATCAGGAATCGAGCGCTCGGAACGTCCATGGCAGTTTCCACTATGGGAGCAATGATCGCCCCTTTCACAAACAACCTGGTAATGAACATCCAGACTTTGACTTCTCTTTCATTATTTTTACGCTTAGAGGTCCTTTAAATGCCTTTGACATTTTCCATTATTATATTTGGACTATTATTTCATTATATTTACGCTTGAAGGTCTTTGAAATCAATGGGCCGCTATTCTATTTACAGCAGTTCGTGGTTATTCACTCACGAAACACGCTATTTGACAACAGCAGTATTTAAGTTCGTACATACTGCCATGCAATGTATAAGCTATCATCTGGCGGGCTTGTGGACACTGGGGAAAAGAGACTGCATGAGCTCATTATATTTATAGCAGTTCGTGGTTATTCACTCACGAAACTGACACGCTGTTTGAAAACAGCCGTATTTAAGTTCGTACATACTGCCATGCAATGTATAAGCTATCATCTGACGGGCTTGTGGGCACTGGGAAAATGAGACTGCATGAGCTCAGGTTTACTTGGGCTTTAGAGATTATTAACCCATTCAGCCCTGACACACTACAGCAGGAGATGGATCGACCATGATAATTCAAGGGTAGTGCCAGATTAGCTTGGCGCCTGTCGGCGCCAAGCTAATCTGGCACTGCCCTTGAATTATCATGGTCGATCCATCTCCTGCAACTGGTGCATAGTCATTAGATGACATGACGCCTCCAAAATTTGGGAAATACGTCCTTCCGGCTGAATGAGTTAAACTGCATTTGTACTTATAATTACAATTGTGTAACTGTGCAGGGTTGACTGTGTATTTTGCGGTTTAAAAAAAAACAAAAAACAAAAAAAACAAAAAAACAAAACAAACCCAACAACCTCCTTTTCGGTGTTCGATGTCATCCGAAGTGTAGACTAATTTCCTACATGTGGTATGCATTTGCACAGTGTACAGTTCAACAATTTTTCAGTTTCATTTACCCTCCAGGCTGACTATGGTTTCTGGATCACTGGTGTCATCTTCGGCCTGTGCAGTCTGATGGTCACGCTGATGTTGCTGCTGCTGCTGCCGGAGAGTCAGGGGAGGGACCTGCCCCAGACACTGAAAGACCTGGAGGCCTGGTATGATGAGGATCGGTCAGTCTCGGGCTCGCGTAATGGCACACGTGTTGCTGATACAGAGGGACGCAAACAGTAAGGTGGTAGTGTTACCAGTCATTTGTGACAAACTGTATTTTCATATGATTATTGTAATCTACTTACTGAAGCGTGAGCAGCACACAGCTTTAGAATTTCCAAAAATAATGCCAGAGGTATGCAGTGATTTACAGCAGTCACACGTCGAACCCTGATCAAACCGCTGTCTGATCTTTGTACTGCCGTGATGAAATGGGTTCTTAGAGTACATGGTAGCGGGAGTGCCCTAATCATGACTGCTTTCATGACTGCTTTCAACTAAAAGTTGAGTGCCTACCCAATGCGCAAAAGGCCATCGGGCCGACGGCGGCCCGATGGCCTATTGCGCATTGGGTATGCAATAAACAGCTAGGAGCAAGACGGTATATAAAACCAAGGATAATAAATCGAACGGGAATACTTGTATAGATCCCTTTAATTCGTTCACTGCTAGCGAACATAAATTATTTTCTTGCACCATCACATGACCCTGCATGAGGAATGAGGGGAAGATCGCGACCAGCAAGAGGCATAGATCCTCATAAGCCCCCTTATTTTGGGGGGCTCATGTGGATTTATGCCTCTTCAATAATGCCTGCTTCCTTCTTTTGGCAGCAAGTTACCAGTCCAGGACAATGGCGAGGAATAAGAACCTGCATCCCTACTGATACTAGATAATTTACACTTCCCGGCACCGGTACAACGTTTTCATCACAACCGATGCTGTTATTGCACGTGCGTGAGTCTCTTATGTGCGGCCGTTAAGCCGTGTACATAACATTTATCCTGAACGCGTGCAATCTTCGAGCGGACCAAGGATTAAATAGGACAGTCGGATCAAGGTCCTCCTGAGTGTTTTTTGCGGCACAGGGACACCCACAATATGTTTATGTTAGGACATCGACCTTCTGTTTCTATTGTGCCACTGATACAAGCTTGCACGATCCTAAAAGCTTTCTCAAGTAATTTTGGAAACATGTTACAAAATTATGGCAGAATCAAAAATAAAAATTCGTGATTTTACATGGCATGTACCAAGTAGCAAAATCGGGTGAACAAGACTGAGTGAATGAAAAATAAAAAAGATAACGAATTAGTATGGCTGTAATGTTCTCTCTCTCTTTGCCCACCACCCCGTTCTCTCTAACGCACGCACGCACGCACGAACGAACGCACGCACGCACGCACGCACGCACGCACACACACACACACACACACTGACGCGCGCGGACACACACCGTATGCATACTCGCTCGCGCATACTGTGACATAGATGACTGATTTTCCAACAACTTTCAAACGGCACTGTTTATTCACATTATTATAATTATACACATATTTATATATACTTCACCGGTCAAACGTTGCCTTGTTCTTTTTGTTGCTGTTGTTTTGCTGGTTGTTTTTTATGGTAAAGATGGTGTTCGTGTAGCCTATTTACCGTATCTCTGCGATAAGAACACCGTGGCACACCGAATTTTATGAAGAAAGCGCAGAATGAATAAATAATATGATGTCAGTACACAACAGAATTTTAAATATTAATTAATTTGTCAGAAAAGATACTCACGTTGTCCCCTTCTTTTTTACTTGGCCCGACCCCTCGTACCTTACTCCACAGGCGGCTAGGCCGGGTGAATAATTACAAGATGGTTTGACGTTGATGTTGAGGCCACTGTAGGGGTGGTGGTGGTGGGATAGACAGGGTGGGGGACAAACGGATGTTCAGATCAGGACATGTTACTGTTCAAGCCCTTGACTCATTCGAGACGACCGGCATCCGGATACGCGGCTTAAGCCACGTATCCGGATGCCGATCGTCTCGAATGAGTTATCTGCCGAGAAAGTGAATGGTCCGATCCGACTGCCAAAAGACCGCAAAGATCCTCATCATCCTGCGTGGACTTGAGCTTCAGTGCGAAGCATTTTCCATGCTTTAAAAAAATGTAGTTTTGTTAATAATAATAACAATAACAATAACAATAATAATAATGATAATAATAATAATAATAATAATAATAATAATAATAATAATAATAATAATAATAATAATAATAATAATAATAATAATAATAATAATAATACAGAGGATTTATAAGACGCCTATACATGGTAAGATGCTCTAGGTGCCGTACTTATGAACAAGAAAAATATTACACAAAAAGTAACAAAACCAAAACCACATGTACAATTACACACAAGAACAGAAAATGACTAAATACATGAACACTGATAATCAAGATGGGAAAAGATGGGGTTTAAGATTGTGTTTAAAACTGGCACTGGACTCACTGTGTCTCAAGGATCTAGGAAGATCATTTCAGACTGATGAACCCTGGTAAGACACAGATCTCTGCCCAAATCCTTTAGTCCTTACTGTACGAATCCGAAGCATTTTATTGTCAGCTGAACTGCGCAACTGCCTGGAAGGGATATAACAGTGAAGGAGCTATGAGAAATAAGTGGGTCTAATGCCAGAAAGGGAAACATGACAAATGGACAAGACTTTGTGTTTAACTCTCTCTTTCACTGGCAACCAGTGGAGAGCGTGCAGGATGGTCTGACGTTTTCGTTTTCATGACCAGACGTGCGGCTGAATTTTGGACTCTCTGGAGCCGATCAAATAGATACCTCGGGCATCCAGATAAGAGTGAGTTGGCATGGTCAATGCTAGAACGAACAAATGAACAAACAGAGTTTTTGTAGCCTTGGAGGTAAGAAACTGTCTACTAGATCTAATGCGACGCATCTCCAAATAGGCTGCCCTGCAAATGTGTATCACCTGTTTATCCATGGACAAGTCATGCTCAATTGCAACACCCAGGTTCTTCACTGACAGAGAAGCTGATGGTGGTGTTCTCAATCATGATATGCCGCTGAGGCAAAGCTGTAGAAGAAGACATTCTGGGTGATGCAATGAGCATGGCTTCCGTCTTTCCTTCGTTCAGTTTGAGCTTGTTTTCACACATCCACAACCTCACATCAAGAATGAAATGTGACGCGGTCTGGATGATCTCGTTGACCTGACTCACACTACCTGACTTATAGAGCTGTGTATCATCACTGTAAGCGTGTTGTGAAACAGAGTGTCCAGCAATAATACTAGACACAGGTTGTACATACAGTAGGAAGAGCACTGGGCCTAATACTGAGCCTTGTGGGACCCCAAAACGGAGGCTGGCAGGTGCAGAGTCATGCCCAACAACAGACACAGTCTCTGATCGCTCAGTAATGTAAGAGTGGAACCAAGACTGGGCAGTGCCATCAATGCCAAAAAAAAAACAAGCTGGAGACGATTAATCAGAGTAACCCAGATTGTGTCAAACGCGCTAGAAAGATCTAGTAAAACGAGCACTGACACCGTACCATCATCCAGAGCAAGTAACAAGTCATTCATGATTCTGAGAAGTGCTTTCAGTGCTGTGGCAACATCTGTAGGCTGACTGAAATGGACCCATAAGATTATTCAAGGACAGGTGATCCAAAAGTTGCGAAAGCACAATCTTTTCGATAACCTTTGACAGAAACGGTAGGTTCGAGACAGATCTATAATTCTTAAGGTCGTTGTGATCTAATGAGTTTTTTTCCAGTAGGGGTTTCACAACAGCACGTTTATACAGTGGAGGGAAAACACCAGATGCAAGCGAATCATTGACAATGTGAGTTACGTGTGGCAGTAAACTATCTAAACAGTCATATAACAAAGTGGTAGGCACTGGATCGAGCTCACATGACTTAGGGGTCATCTTCATTAATAACGTGTGGACATCGTCACAGCAGACAGGTCTAAACACATAAAGCATAAGTCACTAGAAGAGACTGTTTTTGTCTGAAAAGACTGTGATTCTTTATTATTAATATTATTATTAATTTGTATTGTATTATTTTGAGCCTCCTTTCGTTTCATTAATGCTGTCTTCCACTCCCTTTGTATTTTTATTTTTTAATATATTTTTAAAGTTCATTTATTTATGTAGTCATTAAAAAAACTTGAAAAAAGTGTAGAGACTGACTGCTGAGGGAAATCACTCCTGTACTTCTTAACCGTAGTCCATAACATAAACGTATTGTCTCCCCTGGACAATGTTAGGGAAGTAATATTATTATAGTAACAATATTATTATTATTATTATTATTATTATTATTATTATTATTATTATTATTATTATTATTATTATTATTATTATTATTATTATTATCATTATTGGTCATGTGTCTTCTTTCTGGTCCTTCGTGTAGTTTTTGTTGTCTCTTTTTTAGAATGGGACGCGGTGGAGTGCTTTCAATAGCTCACATGACGTCTGAGACGGGCAGGCCTCAAACTGACAGTAAACGGTAACGAGAAATAACTTAAATCATGTCTGTTGCTGCAGAATGTACTTTTGGCGCGAGGTATCGAAGTGTGTTTGCGTGTGTGTGTGTGTGTGTGTGTGTGTGTGTGTGTGTGTGTGTGTGTGTGTGTGTGTGTGTGTGATGGTGTGTGTGGCCGGTGTGTGTGTGTATGTGTGTGTGTGTGTGTGTGTGTGTACGTGTGTGTGTGTCAGTGCGTGTGTGTGCCTGTGTGTGTGTGTGTGTGTAGTATTGGGCAGTGGGAATGCTAAATAGACCGTTTGACTTTGCTGTTTTGAAGCGTGTTTCCTTCCGGGTTGTAACGTGATAGTCGTAATCGTAATATGATACAATCACGCACGCACGTAGGGTTCCTGTAAAGAAACTTCACTCAGCTGCAACTCGTCACTCGTGGCACAAGGTTGTAGACCACACTATAGTAACAGTTCCAACAATATTTTATTGCAGCGATGCGATCTCCGCACAATGCATCAACAAATGCATCCACAATGATACACTGTCTCCTCTACAATGCATCAACACTTTTGACACACTAAGTCTCTCATACAATGTACACACATACTTCCTAACACTGTCTTTTATACTATTACAGATTTCCAGAACAATCCAGCAAATCCTTCCAACACAACCAATTAGAAAAGAAAACGCAACCAAAACTCATTAATATTCATTAAAAAAGAACTCTTGAGACGTTACTACAAATTTCCACTATACTCAAATCGTTTTTGATACAATGTTACGAAATGTAGCCGACACTTTGACGTCATATCTGAGGTCACTAGAAAGATCGCGACCCTGCTCAAACCTTCCCGTCTAATGTAGGTCAAACTTACAACATAGCAGCAAAACTACGCGTCACAACAAAAATCGATCGCAATTCTCCGTGCAAAAGAAAATGAATCATACTTAGAAGGTACGTAATTCTTATCCCAAATAACTCAAATGAATATAGGATCTTTTCTATGATTACTACACACATGCTCTCAAAGAATAACACAACCACAAACGTAACACGAGGTTCGTTATTGTTTTGCATGCCCAGTACTCAAATGGCCATCGGGCCGAAGACGGCCTCAGTGGGCCCGCGCACATTCGTGCGCGGTCCGACTGCGCCCGACTTCGGCCCGAGTGGCAATAGTTTTGCATTTTAGACGCCTGGCCATTGCAGTCACACTGAATGTCAAGTGCAGCATAAATTTTCATTTAATTTTATTTTGACAACCCCCCCCCCCCCCCTTCCTTCCTATAAACATTTTCGGTAGGCGTACGGTAGCCAGCAGCGTACAATCAGTTTTACTTTTTTTTTTCTCACCACACAATAGTACCATACACATATACTAATATAGTTAGTAAGATATCCGTCAGCGTACTGCATTTTCTTTGGTGATGCCAGGCAAATGCATATTAATCAAAATCTTTTTCTCTTTGTACATAATGTATTAAACTTCAACCCGTTCAGTGACGAGAAAATCGAAACACCACCCAACTGCAAGAGATATAGATCTTCATGAGCCCCCGAAGATGCGGGGACTCATGAGGATCTATGCCTCTTGCTGACACCACTTTGACTCCATTTTCCTGCTAGGACATTTTGGTGTTGAAATAACAAGGAATGCAGAAACACAATCGGCGTCAGCTGTCACACAACGGGTTAACTCATTCTACCCCAAACACACCACAGCAAGATAAGGATCGACCATGATAGTTCAAGGGTGATGCCAGAATAGCTTGGCGCCCATGGGCGCCAAGCTATTCTGGCATCACCCTTGAACTATCATGGTCAATCTGTGTTCTGCACTGCAATGCAGTCTTCAGAGGACAACGGCAAAATTTTGGGATTTCGGTGTTGGGGTAGAATGAGTTAAACTCTGTATGAATCTGTAAACAGTGAACAGTTCAACAGGTGCACATGTGCTTTCTATAATAACGTAATGACCGGAATAGCCGCAACTCAGTTGAGTTGAGTTGGCGCTCTCCTGGCTAACCAAAGCTGATAAGTATTGAACTGATTTTTTTTGTCTGTATGTCCATTTTGTAAAATTAATACAATATTTTAATACATTGTGTAGTAATGATATTCCTTTCTAAACGCACTTCTTTCTTCATTGGGATTTTCAGTCTCGGCAGCGAAAAGAAATTCCGTGCTCGTGCCACATCGATAGAAAACTTGAAAGAAGAACACGTGAGAGGAATTTCAAGTGACCCCCCCCCCCCCCCCCAAACAAAACAAAACCCCAAACAAACGGCCCACTAAAAACAAAACCAACCACAAAACAACCCCCCCCCCCCCCGCCCACAAACAAACGAACAAAAAACAAGCAAACAAAAACAAAGCAAAATCAAGATAAAAACAACAACAAAGAAAGAAAGAAAAAAAAAAGAAAGAAAAAAAGAAACAAACACACACACACAAAGGGACTGATGGCACTATAGTGATCAAGTACGGGTCGTTTGACATCGAAGCGCACAACGTTTTTTCGCAAATATCTTCGCAAAGAACCATTTTTCTAAAACAATCTTAGAACAAATATCATTCACTGACAGTTGACCTAATACGTTTTACTTTTAAGAAATTCAAACAATGTATCAGTTTTGCTGCACTGTCGCAACAAAATTTGGATTTTTCCATTAAATGGCGGATTTTACATCTCTAAATGTGCCCCAGAAATGTTATGCCCAGAATCAGAAAGATCCATTTTCACGTGAAATGTCCAATTTTAAAACCTGAAACAGCGCAGGCATACATGAAGTCTGCATGCTTCACCTCGATTTTGACATCTGCCGGAGCTCTATTTAGGGTATTGAAATTGACCTGTTCTTGTCTTTTCACCAAACTTTTACGACTGTACAGCAAAGTCGACATAGGAGATCGGTAAAAAATATTCCATATTAGATCAATTGGCACTAAGTGATAGTTGTGCTTAAAGTAGTACAGAAAAGTATTTATTTGCGGAGATATCTGGCAATAACGCTTTGCGTTCCCATGTAAAACGGCCTATAATCCTACGTCTCTCTTGAAAACTGGAAGAAGTCTGGACATCTGGGTCGACTGAGGTGCACGTCTAACGGCATTGTTGTGAGCTATTTTTAGTCCCACGCATAAACCTCGCTGCAGTGCAGAGAGACAGTTGGTTGGCAGCTACAGGCTGGAAAAATTCCGTGCGCCGAACTAGAGGCTGCATCTGACACATTATTTTGCCGTTTTTTTGTTTGTTTTGTTTTTTGTTTTGTTTTTTTTTCGATTTCGTAGAATTGACCGTTTACTGAGTGCACAAATACCTTTACTGTAAGCCAGAAATATTTCATTCGGTTTTGTGTGTGTGTGTGTGTGTGTGTGTGTGTGTGTCTGTCTGTGTGTGTGTGTGTCTGCGTGTGTGTTTGTGTGTGTGTGTGTGTGTGTGTGTGTGTGTGCCTGAACACAATAGTTATTTAAGAGAAGATGTTTCTAAAGCTCATTTTAATTGGGGCCGGGATACTCTTGCGCCATCGGCTATATCTCTGGTGTGTTCCAAAGGATTTTTGGGAAAACGGCGTAAACATCGCAGGACTGACATACTAAGGTACACCTTGAAGCCGACCAGGGGAGGGGGGTTGGGGGGGGGGGCGAGGAGGGTAGGGGGGAGATCAGCACGGTAATCAGTTCTGGCCTATGGACTAAATGTCCACAGCCGTTTTTTGAGACTGGGGGCTCATGAGGATCTATGACTCTTGCTAACACTACTTTGTATCCATGTTCCTTTGACGGTTGGGGATCTTTAACGATGGATTTAAAAACCACAATCTACGTCCACTGTCAGTGAAAGAGTGTAACTGCACGGCAATATCACAGGAGTAACAGCTGTATCTCCGGATCGTAATTAATAGTTTGCATGACAGGCGAGTTAGATTTCATGTATGGTTAACCAATAAGTGACCAACCGTCCCGTGGCTTTCTAGACGCGCATTTCAGTCCTTCTCTGGGCCTGAACCAGCACGTACAATCTCTGCTTCGTCGAACCACTGAGAGTCGACCCGAGTCAAGTTTTATCAGAGGTAAGTACACTTTCTCTCAGATACCACGTGTGTTAGGCCAGTGGTGTAAGCATCAATGATATAAGGCCCTATCATTGCAAAAGTCAAATGGCATTTTTTTCAAAAAAGCAAGATTTTGACTGCATATAAAAGGACATTCTGACTTGCCAGATTGCAGCAGGCCTCCACCGAACAACCCAATGCGCAAAAGGCCATCGGGCCGATGTCGACCCGATGGCCTCAAGCGCATTGGGAATTTCTAAAGCTGCTGATTATCAGCCAATAACGACAAAGGCGGGACCCGATAGAATGCAAAGGCACCAACAGCGGTTTTTTTATTTTATTTTAATTTTTTTTAATAGTCGTAGTAGTAGTAGTGAATTAAAAGCCTGGCCAACTAAACAATGGGGGATGTATCCCCGGACAAGCACTGGCGGTGGTTAAGCAAGGCTGCCTCCGTCATACCTTCCCCCCCCCCCCCCCAACCCCGCATACCAACCTCTATCTGTTATACTGTTATGTTTTTATTGTGAACTTTTACTTTGGTTATTGCTGTTGTGTATTCAGTGGCCCATCTGCGCAAGCAGCCACCATAGCTGCCAGCAGTTCTGGTGGCTGTATGTCTGTAAGGCGGGTTATTCAAAAACAAAAACTAACAAACAATAAGAACAACAACAACAACAATAACAACAAACTCCAGTTGGCTACTTTTAATGGAATATATTTTGTTGGCCCAATTAATAAATTAATGTTAGCAGGGGTTTGCTACACGGACGTTATAGGCTATAGGCGTTCGAGAGATCAAAATAACCATTATATCCCTAAGCCGAAGCGTTGAGGGGTACAATGGTTACTGTTGACCTCCCGAAGGCCTACAAGGTTCCGTGTAGCACGCACAAAAAAGCCACCAATAACGTATTTGTTTTAATTCCTCCGCTATATTCATAACAATAGTCAAGTTGATAAGCTTCGAACTGCGGTGGCTCGCGCTACAGTTGACCTTAATACATGTTCTGACACGTGCAAACACGCCTCTTGCTGCCAGACGCTCAATTTCAATTTGATTTTTGAAAAGAATGCTCGAGCTGTTTTGCCTGCGGAATTGTCGTCAGAGTAATGCGATAGAACAGTGAGCGTTTTTGTTCCTTATTGTTGTTCATTAACTCATTCAACCCCGACACACCAAGCAAGACATGGATCGAACATGATAGTTCAAAGATGGTACCGGAATAGCTTGGCGCCCATAGGCGCCAAGCTATTCTGGCACCACCCTTGAACTATCAAGCTCGATCTGTCTCTAGAATTGTAATACAGTCCTTCAGAGGGCAACTTTAAAATTTGGAGATTTAGGTCCTGGGGTAGAATGTGTAAAAAAAAAAAAAGTATTCGGCATCGAAGCGACGAGCGTGTGACATCGACACTGACTTTGCGCGCCACGGATTTTCGATCTGGCGAATACCCGATCTATTCAACATTATGTCTCGCGTGTATCGAGGGAGAATATTGTTGAAAATTGGGTGCTGTCGTCTGAAAAAAACAACTCTAGAGTGCGTCTCGTTTCGAACTATGGTAATAAGTTCAGCGTGTGATTTGTCGAACAAAAATGGTACTCAAGAGTCGAAAATTAGGTCATAACGCGTCACTATGTGAGCTAGGCCTATACATGACAGTCGCCAAAGCCGCTACATTATTTAATTCTTTAATTATTATTATTATTATTATTATTATTATTATTATTATTATTATTATTATTATTATTATTATTATTATTATTATTATTATTATTATTATTATTATTATTATTATTATTATTTGGTAGAAAGGTAATGTAGGTAAGATTTTACGGAGTTAGTACTGTTCTCACTTTGCAGCTATTGAATCACCATGTGTGTCTGCTTCATCGTGGTTCTGGCGTTGTTCGCCACGGCGGCGTTGCCGTTGCCCAGTACACACGGTACGCGTCTGGCCGAGGCCGAGGAGAGCATCAAGCAGCTCCAAGAACAAGTGGCACAGCTCAACGAGAAATTTTCCCGGGCGCCCCATACTGCTGGTGAAAACTTGGCTTTTACATTTAGACCTGTTTCAGGTCATCGATTTGTGTTCTTAAGATTTGAAAACACGCGTCAATACTGGCGAGCAAAAGAAATGAGAAATTTTTTGGAATCACCGGAAACACTTCGTGTTTCCGATGATTCCAAAAATGTCGCATTTCTTCTGCTCGTCAGTAAATTTTCATATTTTACTAATTCAGCCCCGATTCACTACAGCATGGTAATTAAAGGGTAGTGCCGGATTAGCTTGGCTCCATCAAGCTAATCCGGAATACCCTTAAATTATTATGGTCGATCCATCTTATGCAACTGGTAATCGTCCATTCAACCACCACAATCCACAGCCGTCCAAGGACATGGATACAAAGTGGTTCCAGCAAGAAGTATAGATCCTCATGGGCCCACGCAACTGCGAGGGGTCACGAGGATCTATGTACCGCTTTTAGTTAGATGGTGTTCAAGTTTTCTTGGCAGTGAATGGGGTTTATTGTGTGTTTGACGCTGAACCGTGCGCGTTGCGCTCTCCGACCACAGTCTTTAAAATGATTAGCTGAGCTGACTATAGGACGGGCGCTCGATATGTGTCCGAATACTCTCCGTCTAAAGGAGTAGAGTCTTCAAAAGCAATGTTTTCATAAACAGCATGATTATATTACTAAGCGTACACATTTTTCCAATGCCTACGACATACGGCTGTTTAGATAACGACTTCCAAAGAATGTACCCCTGCATGTCTCTCAGATGTTACTGTTCGTGCTATTTTGGAGGGTTGTACAACCATGGCTTGAAAAGCGATTAACGTAAAGAAAAACATTAGGTCGTTTTTGTTGTTTCTATTTAAAAATAGGAACAACTTTGAAATGGGGCTCATCGGCAGAGCGCGTTCCGGAGCATGCATATAACGTTTTGGACGTGCGGGCCCGAAATTTTGGCAAAGGAGAAACAAGATGAAAATGACGTAACGTCTAGCTACGCCGGCAAACCTTGCTGGAGAACATACTTTTTGGCGCCAACGCCGTATGTGTGTGTGTGTGTGTGTGTGTGTGTGTGTGTGTGTGTGTGTGTGTGTGTGTGTGTGTGTGTGTGCGTGCGTGCGTGCGTGTGTGTGTGTGTGTGTGAGTGTGTGTGTGTGTGTGTGTGATTGTGTGTGTGTGTATGTGTGTGTGTGTGTGTGTGTGTGTGTGTGTGTGTGTGTGTGTGTGTGTGTGTGTGTGTGTGTGTGTGTGTGTGAGACCACGACTAGAGCCCGCGTTTGAGGACAAGCTTGAAATTTTATAAATTATTGTCCCTAAAAGAATAATCCCGAGGCACTTTTTAAAAATTTATTTGGGATTGAGATTCAAATTGGCGAGAAAAATATCAGATATGCATCGAGTTATAGACCGTTAAAGCTGTCCGCTGGGACGGTTTTCACCCTACACGATTTAACGCCAGCTGTAGCGTGGGCCACAGGGTTTGAGCGGCTGAGCAAGAGTGTAATATCTCCAGAAATGTTGCTCTACTAGTTAACATCACACACTTGTGGCCAAACATTACCAGTGAAGGCCGTTTCAGAAAAAACCGGCTGATCCACATTGGAGTCCGTAAGTTTTCTGATTTTTACTAGATATTTTGCATATTGCTAGATTAAAGACAGACATTGAATGAGTTCGTTAACCAGCGTTGTACCTCTTCAACCTTTTGAGTGATAATTAAATATTAAAAAAAAAAAAATAGTTTCACGATTTTGGGATTAATTTCACGAATTATTTGGATTAATCTTAAAAACAATTGAATTTTTTTTAAATTATTTTTTTTACGTAAAAAAGCAATCTTCTTATTAATAATCGATTTTTGGAATGCGTAGTTTCGCTGAGAATAGATAGAACGTTCGAGCGGGGTCGCGCTCTGTCTAGTGACCTCGTGCGTGTGACGTCAAAATGTAAGCAACATTTTAGTAGAGACGCTCTATTTTTAGTTATAGTTGTTTTGGTGCGCGTGAATTGAACAGCCGGTCATTGTGTATTTATGAAAGGACGTGAACGGTTGGCCATACTATTGTGTGACGTCATTACACACTAGAATTTGGGGCTGAAATGAACAGTCGAATTTTTGTAGACTATTGTAGTATTCTTGAAATTTCTTGTTTCATTAATATTTTTGAGTTCCGGTTACGTAGATTATTTTGATTGGTTACATTGTGTGATTTCATTAGATTATTCTGGAAAGTGGTTTTACTATAAAAGATGGTGCTAGGAAGCACGTGTGTACATTGTCATGCATTGTCAGTTGTAGTGACACACAGTTTTTCGTAGGTACGTGGCCCGTATAGGGTGTACATTGTGAGAGACGCAGCGTAGGTGGTGTACGTTGTGTGAGGAACTTTGTGTCACCAGTGTTGACATTTTTCAGGAGACATTTGTATCAGTGTTGGTGCATTTGGGAATGCATTGTGTGGAGATCGCATCGCTGAAATAAAATATTGTTGAAACTGTTACTCCAGTATTGTCTACAACCTTAAGCCACGTGTGACGGGTTGCAGCTGAATGAAGTTTATTTAAAAAGAACCTTACGTGCGTGCGTCTGGTGTGATATCATACTACGACTACGACTCAACCACGTAACATGGACACTACCAATGAAAGCATCTTTGACATTATTAATGTTACATTTGAAGGAAACAAACCGATCATGGGTATGCACAATTCGAAATCCGTTCACAGTTCTTGTGATCAAAGACGATTTTCAAGACTGGAAAAAAGAACACAAGTTCTGACGTATCATATCGGTTAGTTAGTTAGTTATTGGGATTTAACGCCGAGCAGGCGACTAAGGCCATCTCACGGCGGGTATCATATCGGGACTTTCTGCAATCTTACCAATTCGGTAACTATGCTGAAATGGATGGTAAGAAACAACCGACTCACCGGCAAATGCACTCATTTTTTGCATAGATGCAAGCTGGGGCAAGCTGCACTGGATTAAGATACCTCCGTTTTTCATGACACTTCTAGCGTGCATCTCTATGATGGGATAACGTAATTCATGGCAGACATCAGCATCCAAGGTCGTATGTACCCATGTCTGATACCTGTTTAAGTATTGTTTTTGAGAAAAATATCAGATATGCATCGAGTTATAGACCGTTAAAGCTGTCCACTGGGGCGGTTTTCACCCTACACGATTTAACGCCAGCTGTAGCGTGGGCCACAGGGTTTGAGCGGCTGAGCAAGAGTGTAATATCTCCCAAAATGTTGCTCTACTAGTTGACATCACACACTTGTGGCCAAACATTACCAGTGAAGTACATTCGGAAACTTATCGAGTGCCCCACTTACACACTTAAGCCGATATAGTGCCAGCCAGTCATATCATCCACACTTACTATCACGTGACTGTAGTCAGCCACTCATCCGCACATACTATAATGTGGCTGGATCTGCACATTCTTAATGCTTAAATACATTCTGCCAGTCATTCATTTTAACTTGTGCCTTTGTTGTTGTTTTAAAACAATTATTGCAATATACATTTGTGGTTGATTGTATGTGCAGGTTCGATGTACGTGCGATGGGGAAGTGAATCATGTCGTCAAACTGCCAAGTTGGTGTATTCAGGTAATCCTGTGCTTCAACAGACATTGTTTACATTAACGAACAAAAGACTAAAGTGTTTCCTAGGATTACAAAATGTCGTCTCTTTTTGCTCCTCAGTAGACAGTATATGAAAAAGACCTTCTCTATTTAGCTTTTTTGTGGTGTTATTGATGTTGTTGTTGGTAAAAAGAAAATAATAAAGTAAAAAGTTAAAACATCATCAGATTCGCACGGATTTTCTGCAAATGACACTGATTAAGCTCAGGTTTAGTTTAGGAAATATGTAATAATGCGAAGAAGAAAGAATCCATTTAAACCACGTTGTTTTTGAACTGCGATTTTATTTCTAAAAATTTCGCCTTCGTTGAGAGGGCGAAAATTTGAGAAATAAAAACGCAACTCCAAAACAACGTGGGTTAACTGGATTCTTTCTTCTTCTCATTATTATTTCATTGTCCCTTGAATCTATATTAGGAGTGTGTGGTGCCAGCAGTCTTGGATGGGTTTTATTTTTCTAGACCTATAGTGAGTGATGCATTAACAAAAAGGGCAGCTGATGTCCTGATGACACAATGCAAGCTTACCAGCCTAGAATTCCACGGCATTAGTACAGCAGAGCATTCTCAGAACTGAAATGAAAAATTATGTCCCTTGGAACTAATCTGATTGAGTGCATTTTTGGCTTTGGGCGACACCTTTGTTTAAAGTAAAGAATAATTACACCACAAAATTGCCTAGGTGTTTCCTTTTCAAAATTAGTCTGTCTTCTTCCAATGCAACATCACATAAAGCTTTAGGGATGTAATCCGCGCTGTACTAGTGGTGCTACCAGAAAATTCTGGAGGTGGCTTCTGGTACACGCGTTGTGTTTGCAATTTGTCGGGTTACGCCGTATGCCTACCTGACGAGTCTCCCCCATCCCCCTCCCCTCTTTAGGGTGAAACCGGTCGTAGTCGGCAAAATCCTAAATCTACCCAGCAGGTCCAATATCTGTCTGGGAATATTCATACACTAGCCCTCCTTTCTCGGGGGGAGCACTGGATATTTTCCAGCGGACTGCGGGGCGCCTGGGGGTAGTTCCCTATTGCTCTATGCAGTAGGTGTTCAGTGGAAGGCTTACAACGTCTGTCATTCCTTCTCTCCCACTAACCCTCTCTTGCTAGTGAGCGATGTAGTCACGAAAAGGGCAGCAGATGTCCTGATGACATAACGCAAGCTTACCAGCCTGGAATTCCATGACATTAGTACAGCAGAGCATTTTCAGAATTGAAATTAAAAATTATATATTTATAGTCTGACAGTGCTCCGCAGTGCTACTTACATGGATTTCCAGGCTGGTAAGCTTGCATTTTGTCATCAGGACATCAGATGCCCTTCTAGTGACTGCAAGGCTCACTAGATCTAGAAAGAGAAGATGGGATCTAGATGGGAGAGAAGGAATGGCAGACCTATCATTTTGAGTGGAGCTTAGTCCTGCGACAGCCACTAAGCAAGGTGCTCCGCTTTAGCTTGGTGGATGGCGCATGACTGGGCTTACTAGTACAGAAGCGTGCACAGGATTTACGATCACACGTGCAACTGGTCCATTTGTCTCTTTGTAGGTGTGGTGGGTGGGGGTCACTATAAACACCCTGGTGCTGCTGTGAACGCCTTGTGCATGCCCAAGTACCCAGTGTATGACAACCAGATCAAAACAGCGTACAGCTCATATTTGTACGGCGCCGAGTACGAGACGAATCCAGAATTCATGCAGGACTTGGACGTGGTCTGCGCTGTCTGTCTCTCAGCTCGTGAGGTAATGCTTGCCTTTAATGTTATTTGCTTGTTCCCTTGCTGGGTTAGGTGAGTGCAAGACACACTGGTTGTCTCCCTCGATTCGCTCCGCGGCGCGCAGCAATCGAGGAAGACAGTCAGCCAGTATGAGTGCAAGAATGTCTCCAAGACCAAAAGGACCGAACGGTTTGTATGTGTCCTGCAATAGGAAATCTTGTTTTATTTTGTTTGTTTGTTTGTTGTTTATTTTTTGTTTGGATGGATGAGGTGGCTAGATAAATAGATGGATGTGGATGGATATGCAAACAATTAGCGCTTGACAGACAAACGGCCAGTTATACACCTGGTAACCATGTATTCATATATCCGGTAACCCTCTTGGCTTGACTTCGCGAACGAAGATTTTATAGGAGTTGCCCACGTCGTCTGCAGGCTTGTTCGTGGCTGCGGAGGCCAATCCGGGACAGGCAGGTTCGACCGCAGTGGCTGCAGGGGGAGGTATGGCCAGGGTTCTGAGTTGCGGCATCTCTGTTTTTTTTTCCTGAGCCGCTTGTCCTTAAGGCTAGCTCTGCGAGAGTCCTCAAAGGAGACAGCTGCCTTGTAAATGGTGGAGCGCCAGGTGTCACGGTCCACAGCAAGCGAAGACTACTGGTGGTGGTCGATTTGGCAGGCACTAAGTGACTTTTTGAGACAGTCTTTGTATCTCTTCTTTGGTGCCCCTCTGTCACGGTGTACAGTAGCAAGCTCGCCGAACAGGGTGATCTTTGGTAGGCGATGATCCTCCATCCTGGAGACATGCCCCGCCCAGCGGAGCTGTGTCCGCAGCAGCAAAGCCTCGATGCTCACAGTTTCAGCCTGTTCAAGGACCTCGACGTTGGTGACATAGTCACTCCAGTGAATGCCCAGGATGGTGCGCAGGCAGCGCTGGTGGAAGCGTTCGAGGAGTCGTAGTTGGCTGCGGTAGAGGGCCCAGGACTCGGAACCATACAGCAGGGTGGTGAGGACCACAGCTCTGTACACGCTGATCTTGGTGCCTGTTTTCAGCTGTTGATTGTGCCACACCCGCTTGAAAAGTCGCCCGAAAGCGCTGTTCGCTTTTGCCAGCCTGCTGTCAAGCTCCTTGTCCAGCTTGGCGTCCGACGTGATAATGCAGCCAAGGTAAGTAAACTGGTGCACTGACTTTAGTTCAGACTCGCCAATAGTGATGTGAGGAGGGTGATACACTGTCTTGGGTGCCGGCTGATGGAGGACCTCTGTCTTTTTCAGACTGACCTCGAGTCCAAAGAGCTGGGCAGCGTCTGCAAAGCAGGACGTGATGCGCTGCAGGGCTCTCTCTGTGTGTGCAACGAGGGCAGCGTCATCAGCAAAAAGCAGCTCACGAATTAGTTGGTCTAGGGTTTTCGTGTGGGCCTGCAGTCGTCTGAGGTTGAACAGGCTGCCATCGAGACGATACCTGATGTACACTGCATCGTCATCAACGAGGTCCGCTGTGGCCTGCTTCAACATCATGCTAAAAAAGATGGTGAAGAGGGTCGGTGCCAGCACGCAGCCCTGCTTTACGCCGTTGAGAATAGGGAATGGTTCTGAGAGGTCATTTTTGAGTCTGACCTGGCCTTGCTGGTCCTCGTGTAGCTGGACAATCATGCTGAGGAACTTTGGGGGACAGCCAAGTCGCTCCAGGATCTGCCACATGCCTTGCCTGCTCACAATGTCAAACGCTTTTGTTAGGTCGACAAACGTTACGTACAGCCCTTTGTTCTGCTCGCGGCACTTCTCCTGAAGCTGTCTCAGCACAAAGACCATATCGGTGGTGCTCCTGTTTGCTCTGAAGCCACACTGGCCCTCTGGGAGGTGGTCTTCAGCGATGGCAGGTACCAGCCGATTCAGGAGCAGCCTTGCAAGAATTTTCCCAGCAATGGACAGCAGGGTGATTCCCCGATAGTTGGAACAGTCAGACTTCTCGCCTTTGTTCTTGTACAGGGTGATAACGACAGCATCACGGAGATCCTTTGGTAGTGTTCCTTCCTCCCAGCAGCAGAGAAAGAGGTCATGGAGCTTGTTGTGCAGTGCTGTGCCTCCATGTTTCCAGATCTCTGGCGGTATTCCATCAATGCCTGCTGCTTTGCCACTCTTGAGCTGGTGGATGGCTGTGAGGGTCTCTTCAGCGGTGGGCGGTTCGTCCAATTCAACCTTTACTGGGAGTTGTGGGATTTGTAGGACGACTGCTTCTTGAACAGTGCGCTCAGCGCTGAAGAGGTTCTGAAAGTACTCCGACCAGCGGTTCAAGATGGAGGTATTATCTGTGAGGAGTGCCTGGCCATTCGCGCTTCGCAGGGGACTTTGTACCAGGTGCCTGTGGCCATACACTGCTTTCAGTGCTTCGTAGAAGCCCCTGTAGTCACCATTGTCAGCGCAAAGCTGGGTCCTCTGTGCAAGTCTGGTCCACCACTCAGTCTGGAGATCTCTGAGCTTGCGCTGGAGACTGCTGCAGACGAGCGGAAGGCAGACTTCTTCACAGGGCAGGAAGGCTGGGCTAGGTGGGCCTGATGGGCGGCTCTTTTTTTTTGCTAGGTGTTCCTGGATCTCAACATCGTTTTCGTCAAACCAGTCTTTGTTCTTCTTTCTAGCGAAACCCAAGACTTCTGCAGAGGATTTTGCAATAGCAGTTTTCAGTTGTTCCCAGAGTGTTTCAGGGGAGGAGTCTGCTGGGTCCGCTGTGTCTTTGAGCCTGCGCTGTAAATCTGTCTGAAAGGCAGCTTTCACGTCGTCACGCTGAAGGCTGGCAACATCAAGCTTTTTCTTGGGGGGCCCCCATTTCTTGGGTTTTGGCTTGACGTGGAGCCTGAGTTTGCAGCGGACAAGGCGGTAGTCAGTGTGGCACTCTGCGCTGGGCATCACTCTGGTGAGGAGGACATCACTGCGGTCCCTCTGATGCACTAGGACATAGTCGATAAGGTGCCAGTGTTTGGAGCGAGGATGCATCCAGGTTGTCTTTCGACTGTCCTTTTGCTGAAAAGTAGTGTTGGTGATGACCAGTTGCTGCTCTGCACAGAACTCCAACAGTAGGCGGCCATTGTCATTGCAGTTCCCAACGCCATGCTTGCCGAGGACTCCTTTCCAGGCTTCAGAGTCCTGGCCCACTCTGGCATTGAAGTCGCCAAGGATGATGACTTTGTCGTCTGCAGGGGTGCTCTGTATGAGGCTGCGCAGGTCAGTGTAAAACATGTCCTTTTCAGCAGGCTCTGCCAGGAGGGTTGGGGAGTACACACTGAGAAGGGTGACGTGTTGCTGGTGTCTCAGTGGGAGGCGCATGGACATGATGCGGTCTGAGTGACCCGTTGGTAGGTTTTCCAGCTTAGTCGCAATGGAGGTCTTGACCATGAAACCCACGCCTGAGAGCCGTCTTTCTGATTCAGGCCTGCCTGACCAGTAGAGGGTGTACCCAGCGCCAAGTTCTTGGAGGCTGCCTTCGTCCGGAAGGCGTACTTCACTAAGCGCGGCGATGTCGATGTTTAACCTCCGCAATTCATGGGCAATGAGGGCGGAGCGACGTTCAGGGCGTCCGCTGTCTGCTTTGTCGAGCATGGTTCGGATGTTCCAGCATGCTACGTTGAGTCCGGTCATGGTCGTCATGAGAGTGGATCCGTTATTCTTTCTTGTTTTTTGACCGCAGGAGAAGGTGCCCGTTGACCGCGGCTAGCCAACTGGGGTTGCGGGGGGACGAGCTTTGGTTAGGCCACCTTTTCTAGGCCCCTCTCCGTGTGGAGCAAACAGTGCTGTTCCTAGAGAAGGCTGCTTGGTCGTTCAGGGTGTGCCGAGTGATGTTGTCATCCCCAGGTCAACATCAGGCGACCAATATCCTGAACCGCCTGCATGCAGGTTTGAGACTGCGGCTTCCAGTGACATCTTTCACCTGCCGTTTCGCCCCTCGCCCGTCGCTACAGGACTTAGAATGGTCAGTGTCATGGTCCGTGGACGTTTCCTAAAGCCTGCGCGGTGGAGCGTTTTGGTGGAGTGCAGTGTGCGCAGTACTGGCCCCACCCTTTAAACCCTTGGTTCATCTGCCATGGCCTAGCAAGCTGGGACGATGGCATCGAGGTTTCCTCCCTTAGCCTTTCCGCAGCCAAGCGGCCAGGCCTGCAAGGCAGCAGGGGACTCGTGGAGGGCGGGGTCGTCTATGTCCAGTGCAGATGTGAACATCTGCCCACTGCCCTCCGGTAACCAGGTATTCATTAACTCTACCAACGCCAGCCTCACCCATTGGTTTGTGAGTATGCAAACAATGCCCGAGGTGTAACACAATGAAATAACTCTCGGGCCAGATCCACCCAGGGTACGCCAAAGCGAGTCCGGCTCGATCTGCCGTGATTGCAATTTACTTCTGTTAACCCTCCCCCCCCCCCCCACCAAGCAAAATTTACCCGGGGTGCATTTGGCCAGTGGGGTAAGTAGTCGTTGTTTGGAAGTCAGAAGTAGGTCAATTTTGTTTCCACAAAAACAGTGGAATGTACTCCCGGACAAGCATGCTATTTTGCATGTTTTCTGGGCTTTTAACCCACTGTTTTAACACGCGCACGCTGGCTATATTCTAGAACTGAAATCTCAAGCACTACCGCTGAGCTTCAGACGCAGCTAGCAGATGGCGTCAGAAACCAATATGTGCCACGATGTTTGGGCCATAGAACAATAGGCACTACTACTCAGACGTTTTATCAACTATTTTGTGAGAAGATGCAAAAATGGTTCTAGCAACCAACCAGTACCACGACTTCCGTGCCTTGTGGGGTCAAGCACTGCCAATGAGCTATTGATGTATTTGTGTGCAGGTACAGATGATGGTTCCAGCAACTAACCAGTGCCCTGACGGCTGGACACTGGAATACTCGGGTCACCTGATGGCCGGCTACCATGCGCATGCGGCCGCGACTGAGTACTTGTGTATGGACAGCGCCATGGAATACTCCATAGGCTCTCGGCCTGATAACGACGGCAAGCTGTTCTACTACACCTTGGGTCAGTGCGGCAGTCTGCCCTGTCCCCCGTACAACAACGACAAGGTTCTCACATGTGTCGTCTGCTCAAAGTGATTGAAATCTCTCTGTAACACTTCTGCAAACAGACACCGATATCCCTAAAACATCACTTTAACTCTTTGGTTCCAGAACCAAATGGCTTCCATTCCTTAGAGTAGAAGTCATTTAGGACTGGAAAGTCAAAGGGTTAAGCATTAAAGTCCGCAGTTTAATCATTGGAGATAATACCCTTCCCTGGGAAACGCTGTTACGGGCTATACACGGACAACGGAATTTATCCGTACTGTAAATTGCTCAGGTTGTGGGCCGGCGGTGTTATGATGATCAGTCAGTTTTAACCCCTTTGATAGCCGAAGGTCAGGGGACTGACATCGGCCGTCGTTGGCCCCGCGGGCCAACGACGTCCGATGTCAACCCCTTGACTTTTGCTCACTAAGCACGTCAATGAAATATCGCAGATTTGCTACCGTCAGCTAAGAGGAGGTCAATCCTGAAAGGTATGAAATCTCTTTCATGAAGTTAATAAATTCATCTTCGGAGGCAAAAAGCATGATTCGCGTCATCAGATTCCTTCGGAGGAAAATGGCGGTATATCCATTCTATTATAAAAGAGACTTTTTAGGATGGGACGCGATGTAGCGCTTTCAATAACACGCACATGACATCACAGGCAGGCAGGTCTCAGGCTCGCGCCCGGATAGTGAAGTAACATATAAAATTACGTCATGTCTAGTTACTAACCTCGCTGCTGAACGTGCTGTCTACAGAGTGAAAAATGTAGGACTATACACAGACGATGGAATTTAATATATAGGATTATTGCGTTAATTCAGCGACTGAATGGTCAAGAGAATGAAACTATGGGCGGTTTTGGACAATTTACATACACCCTCTATTTTCCATTGTTTTGACCACAAATCGCTAACCTAATAACACACCCCGATTTTCCCATATTTTCTTTTTTTTTTCAGTAAAATAAAGATTTCCAAAATCAATGTCATTTAATATTAATATTTTTTATTATAAAATGAACCAAGACGAATTACTTCTTCTAAATGATACCAATGCTGTAGAAAACAAAGACTTAGACTCGAAAAAACAGCGCCTTCTTTCTGTAATTGTCTCAGGCAAGTCAAAGACTTATCTCGGGAAACAATACATGACAGAGGATATTGAATCTCTTACGGCTGACGAGCTAATCAAGCTTCATTCTAAATATGAAAACCACATTGCTTCACTAATGACTCGTGATTTAAGCCGGTCTCTTGTATGCCTATACACAAAAGCAGTGAGTCACTTTCTACCTGTGGATACTCACAAACCAGATAGGTGAGGCTAGCGCTGACAGAATTGTATGCAAACCAAGGGGAATCACAGCGCTGGACAGACAACAGTTAGATCCCCTGCCCCCGCCTATCAGGCACCCAATCGCCAGCCCACAGAGAAATACGCAGGTATAGAATAAGACGATCATTTCCATCCTCAAACGAATGGATCAGGTCTCTTATATAACCCATGTCTTTCTCCGGAACTTAGGAAGTGGGCAGGAGAAACATACATACACAAACATGAAGGTGCGCTACTATGTGGTCGGGTAAATACCCTGATTTCCCACAGTAGATGCACAGAACATTACACAACAATGTAACGATACAAATTTGCCTCGAGTTATAGATACTCACAAACCAGATAGGTGAGGCTAGCGCTGACAGAATTGTATGCAAACCAAGGGGAATCACAGCGCTGGACAGACAACAGTTAGATCCCCTGCCCCCGCCTATCAGGCACCCAATCGCCAGCCCACAGAGAAATACGCAGGTATAGAATAAGACGATCATTTCCATCCTCAAACGAATGGATCAGGTCTCTTATATAACCCATGTCTTTCTCCGGAACTTAGGAAGTGGGCAGGAGAAACATACATACACAAACATGAAGGTGCGCTACTATGTGGTCGGGTAAATACCCTGATTTCCCACAGTAGATGCACAGAACATTACACAACAATGTAACGATACAAATTTGCCTCGAGTTATAGATACTCACAAACCAGATAGGTGAGGCTAGCGCTGACAGAATTGTATGCAAACCAAGGGGAATCACAGCGCTGGACAGACAACAGTTAGATCCCCTGCCCCCGCCTATCAGGCACCCAATCGCCAGCCCACAGAGAAATACGCAGGTATAGAATAAGACGATCATTTCCATCCTCAAACGAATGGATCAGGTCTCTTATATAACCCATGTCTTTCTCCGGAACTTAGGAAGTGGGCAGGAGAAACATACATACACAAACATGAAGGTGCGCTACTATGTGGTCGGGTAAATACCCTGATTTCCCACAGTAGATGCACAGAACATTACACAACAATGTAACGATACAAATTTGCCTCGAGTTATAGATACTCACAAACCAGATAGGTGAGGCTAGCGCTGACAGAATTGTATGCAAACCAAGGGGAATCACAGCGCTGGACAGACAACAGTTAGATCCCCTGCCCCCGCCTATCAGGCACCCAATCGCCAGCCCACAGAGAAATACGCAGGTATAGAATAAGACGATCATTTCCATCCTCAAACGAATTCCGGAGAAAGACATGGGTTATATAAGAGACCTGATCCATTCGTTTGAGGATGGAAATGATCGTCTTATTCTATACCTGCGTATTTCTCTGTGGGCTGGCGATTGGGTGCCTGATAGGCGGGGGCAGGGGATCTAACTGTTGTCTGTCCAGCGCTGTGATTCCCCTTGGTTTGCATACATACCTGTGGATAGTGACAGCCTATTACACGACCTTGAAAGCAATCCTATTGTTTCAAGTTCAATTGGTAAATTAGCATGCCTCATGTTTTACAAGTTTGGAAATTACCTTGCACCTGTGGTAACATTACTAGTTACTGGTAGCCATATTGATTTTTCAAAAATAAATTTTACTGCAGAAGAAAACGGACGAAACCCAGGCGACTCCACAACTGAACCCCGACCCTGTTTTGACACAGGTTCAAACTGTGACGAAGACTAAAAGTCCAGGCAGGGTTGAGGCTGGAAAAAGATTAGCTGAATATAATAGGCAAAAAAAATTACAGCTTAAGGCACAAACAGAAAAGACTCATGTAACTGATCCACCGTCAGGATCGTCAGGACCTGTGTCAGTACCGTCACACCTTCATCAAAGTGAGAGACAAACAACTAAGTCTGACCCTGACCCCGAACCTCAAACAACAAAATATGTAGATGCCGGATTTGTTGTCGGATTTGGTTACGTAGGTTATCAATTATACAAAAAATACAAACCACAGACTCTTACAGTGACCAAAAAATCAGACACTCCAAAAACAAAACCAGAAGTCGCCACATTACCAGTAACACCCAAAGCCGTTGACCCATTTTATATGCAGTAAATAAAAATATTATTTTAATTTTTCTTGCCTAAGAAATGGTCGACTCAAAAAATTTAATGAACCTTGTGTATCACTCTGCCGTTATCAGTGGATTAGCAGTAGCTTATTCTATGCTGGGGAAAAGTCTACTCAAAATGAAATCAGCAGACCTCAGTAGACTCGATTTTGAAGACAGCGCTAAGCTAATTGTAGTTGTCACAGCGTCAATTGCGACAAAAGATTTTCTTGTCAAGCAGGGAATTATTCCCGAAAATGTTTCTATGTAAATAAAAATAATATGGCGACGATAGCTATTATGATTGGTGGAGTGATGGTTAACGCATTGGCTTTCAGTGGCTCAAACTATCTCTTTTCAAAAATGGGTAGAGAAGAATCTGCAGAAGAAATGAAACGTCACAATGAGGCATCAGAAAAACTTGCTCAAGCCCAGCAGGAATATGAAAAGAATAGAATTGAGAAACTTGATTTCATCAATGAAAAACTCAGGCTTGAAGGCCACGCACAACATACGTTTTCAAATACAGACGAAGCAATCAGGGAATACTATCTTGTCACAGGTGAAGACATGTCTATCCCGAAACCAAAACTAAGTGACTATTACAAACCAAGCACACAACAAAGAAATGGAGAGATAATCTTTGTTCTAGTGGGAATGACATTTGTTTATTTTACAGGAGTTTTCATTGCTAGAAAAAATGGCAGCCGAAAATAAACTATCAAAAATATATTACTCTCCATCAGGCTATTGGAAAGGACAAACAGCTATTGAAAAATTACATGCCGCTGTGGGCGGAGATATAACACTCAATCAAGTCAAGCAATGGTTACAGAGACAGGCAATTTGGCAGATATATCTCCCTGCTCCAAGAAAGATATCTAGACCTCATTTTGAGAACACTACCCCAAATGACACACACCAAATGGACCTTTTGTTCTTACCACATGACACAATAAGAAAGAAACGATACAAGTATGCATTAACTGTTGTAGACATTGCTTCAAGGTATAAAGACGCTGAACCCATATCTGACAAAACAGCCAGTACAGTTGCTACAGCATTATCAAAAATATATAGTCGAGGCCCTTTAAGATACCCCAGACTAGTGCAGGTTGATGACGGATCTGAATTTAAGGGCGCTGTTAATCAGTTATTTGCTAAGCATGGCATACTGGTCAGACGAGGCATTCCAGGTGTGCACAGATCACAGGCAATTGTAGAGAACTTTAACAAACAGTTGTCAGAGAGACTTTTCAATTACCAGTATTCTAAGGAACTCATGCATGACATTAACAAGGAGTGGGTAAAGAGATTACCACATGTGATAAAAGCAATGAACAATGAAGGACACCCAAAGCCTGCTGATGCTATTAAAATGAAAACAATTACAGAGCCAAAAACAGGACCAACCCCAACCCCAGTACCAGACACAAGTTTATTTACTAAACAGATAAGATATCTATATCAACCAGGTGAAGCTGAAAATGACATAAAGCGCAGGGCAACAGACCCTATCTGGTCAACATCCATTCATAATATAAAAAAAATAATTCCCGGCGCAGACGCAACAATATATTACCTGTTCGACCCTGCACTCCAGAGGGCATTTGTCAGAGAAAAATTACAGATTATTCCCCCAGACACCGTTACTCATTTCAGTAACTAAGTCGTCAATTAATTCATCAACCAGTTCATCACAAATGTCTTCAGATAACTTGAGCCTGTAATGACCTGGTGCATAAGCTTTTTCCTTACTGTGAAACACACGTTTCGTGTCACCAACTGCAAGTGACTTTTTGTGTGTTTGAATCATTTCAAGATTATGTTTGTTTGATCTCAGTGACTTGTTTGGATAATCAGGCATTAATGCACCATCTAACACTTGCTTGTAATGTTCATGACGAATGTCTTTATTTTTTATTGCTGTTTTTTTAATTCCTTTGGCTTTCGACTGACTACCTTTCTGGTGCAGTATAGAATACATTTTTGACCTCAGTCCAACATACTCAACTATAGGCACACCATTCAGTTCATCTTTAAACTTACCAGGCACTTTCTTGTTTTGTGTGCTAAACAGCAGGTGGTCTTTAGGGTAGTCAGATGTGTCATACATGTGTAACTCTGTTTTCATGTCTTCATAAAAGTCTTCAGTACACACGTCAATGATCATAGAGTCAGTGTCAGTGTATAACAGACGACAGTCAGGATACTTTAATTTGAAGTAATCATAATAAAATTCAAGCATCAACAGTTTTGACAACTCAAGAATTGCCATACCAATGAATACTGGCTTGTCCAGTTTGACAATCTTTTTTTTGAGTGACACTGCATACAATGATGAATGAAACTCTTTGTACCCTGTGTACTGTGGCTTGCCTGTAAGTTTAATTGCACCCAATTCAGTTGTGACCAGTCTCACATCTTTGCGGTGATAAGGATTTTCCATTGTCTTGCCAAAACAGGCATTGTTCATAAGCTTAAAGAAGTCTTTGTCAAATGCAGTGTTGCCGTCTCTGGCACGAAGGGTTGTGTTCTTCATTATGTAATCTTTCATGAAAGCACTCTGATCAAATTGAATTCCTCTGTGAACTTTCTTTAGTACTAACCCATGTCTGATGTAAAACTGTAACAAGCGATAGTGGCAAACGTAATTGAATTTATCATTCAGATTAGGCACAAGTTTAGTGTCTTCTTTTTTCCTTGTCATACTCATTTTCTCAACGGCTAAGGGATAATCATTATGGTAATCATGTAGATGGTGTGGGTACTCCAGGTCTACTTCAAAGATCCAACCCTTCGCGTCGTTTCGGTCAAGATTCATAATATTGTTAGTTAACCCTGACTCTGTTACATCATACTGTGACAAATCATACAGACAAAAGTTTTTCAAGGGCAATAACTCACACATCGCGAACCCATAAAGGTTATTAGTGTCAAGGTACGTAATGAATGACCTTGACCTTGAGGGGTCAAACCCAAGGTCACCATGACCGTCCAGATATTTGTTGTTGGCCTTGGCGTAATTGTTCGCTGCAATACTAATACCACCTCTCAATCCACGTTCCACCATTTCACCCATCGTACGATCAGACAACAGGTCTATAGATATCTTACTGGATTTCAAAAATGCATCCCATGTCATGCCAGGACTAGTTATGTAACAAGCAGGGTCAAGCTTGTAGTGTAACAAACCCTTTTCACGGTAACTTTCAAATACGTCTGCTAGCAAGCAAACGTCTGCTTTCAAGTACTGGTCATGGTAGTCACCAATCGTCTGACACCCTAACTTCCCCCACGCATCAAGTGCGTGCTGGTATTCAGAGTCAGAAATACCTTTTCCAGTTAGTGTAGAATAAAATTTCTCTTTTGGTGGCAGTCTCCTTTCTTCAAACACAACCCAGTGATCAATGTACTCATATGGATAGACACCTTTCTTAATCAAGTCTGGTTCAAAATATTTACTTGTTATTGGATACTCAGTCAGTCCTTCTGCAAGACTAGCCAATCCTAAAGACAAATGTTGCATGGAGTCATAAAATGCTTATTTATCTAACCTAAAAGTCAAGTATTTCTCAGTTGTCTGGGCAATACAACTTATGTTTTTGTACGACTCATCTACAGCCTGCATGATAATGTGTGAATCATATCCTTTGAGATTGTGGAAAAAGATTGGTAACTTGTATGTCTTAGGATCTATTTTTAATAATAAGTTACAATCACCATGTGCAGCACCCCTGTAACGCCCAGTTATGTGATCGTGGTCATGAACTTTATCACCACCTAAAGGCTGTTCACAAATCCAACACGTCTCAGCTGTATCAAATTTCAGTTTGTCTTCTTCTGTCATCACCAAAGGCATCTGGCATGTTGTGAGATACTGTACTACCTGACTATACAGATGTCTCATTTCTGTTAAAAACAAACATGCTGCATTTTCACCTCTGTAGATAACAGGCTCTGAATGCAAACCATCTGACTTAACAAGAATGTATCCAAAAGAACACACCACTTGGTCACTCAACTTTATAGTCTTTGGTAATGACTCTGGAACAGGACCCTCATATGGTACAACCAATGATTCAAAATCTGCATACACTACAAACGGCAACTTTTGCTGATTCCCATAGTTCTTAAAATAAACCTTGCTGCCAGGATCTGGATACTTAAGTACAGTTTGTATGTCATCAGCTGATCTGCAGTGTAGGACGTGTTTGTGCGCTACTGAAATAGAGGAGAATCTTTGTAAACATCTTTTACAAACTTCTTGTTTACCATTGTGTTTTGTTGTATGTCCATGAATTAGACGTGACATATTTCTGATAATTGTGTAGTGAAAGTTATCATCAGAGCTTATTAGTAGCATGTCGACATGCTTATCTTCTGACTGTCCATAGGTTGGGGCAATTGGTGATACTCTAATTGGTTGTAACTTGTCAACAGATTCATTATCCCACACATACACATTTACAGATATACCTGGATTTAGTTTTTCAAACAAGTCTGTGTCTTCTATTTTAACAGGGAACTCAATGCCACTAAAATCGAGTTTATTTACAAATTTGGTGTAGTTAGATACACGTTCAGGTTTTGATTTTATAAAGTGTAATTTAGCAAGCACACACCACATGAAACAGAAATTGTCATTGTTCTGTATGTTAACAACAGCCTTTTTGTTTGCAACCTCTGTTGGCAGTGGTATCCACGATTTACCTAGTATAGGATGATACCTAGACTGCTTTAATTGTAGTTCATGTACATGTCCTCCGTGCCAACCAGATCCTTTCATTTTTGCACTGTCAATTGCCTGGAGGAAGTCTGGTAACAGTCTGTCTCTAAACACGTTTTCTAATTCTCTTCTTGTGTTAACTGTGTGTTGTCTTGTTGATATGTACGATACAATCACTTCACCGTCTACTCTAGTAAATTCTATTTTAGCAACAATCTGAATCTTCACACTGCCTGTAAGAAGATTTTGTTGTATGACAGAAAAAGAGTTTTCTATTGATTCATAGACATTGTTACTATTAGATATAGGCAAGTTTGTTGTGTGAAACACGTTTCTTAAACCAGATGAGCCAGGGTTTGATGGGCCAGGGCTTTGTGAATTGTCCGTCATTTTTATTTGTCCGTCAAAATAATAAATGAAAAAAAAAATTATCACTGTCACACCATATGTAATACTGTATTATCGGTAGTTATGATAAACAAGTCAACTACTTTCCTGGTGTTTGTCTTGAAGTCTTGTCCTGCAGGTGTAATATCACTTTATTAAATGTAACACTTTCAATGTAACAATGTAGTTTTCTTAATTGAACAAATATGTCTTCACACAGTACCTCAAACCAATGCAAGTGGCCACTGTTAGCATTATAAACTTTAAAAGCATTTGTCTTAAGATCAACAGTCTCAAAATCATAATGTGGTAATCCATCTGAATATTCCAAAGTAACATTATATGTCGTGTATATTCTTATTGTCGGTGTTGAGAGTTTAAAGCTGGGTCCAAACACACGTGATTTTAAGTCAGTAAAGTGCATAACATCTTTGAAGCATTCTGTAACATCAATCACTTGGGTTTGTCCGTCTGTCATTTTTATTAGACAAACAAAAGAATAAATTAATTTACTAACCCATACCCTGTGGGCTGATCTGTCTTTAAAATGAGCTTTAGATGCTTAGTTGATTTCAGTTTATTTTTTACATCATCACGTTCATGCTTATTTGGGATGACATCATTCTCTCTGAGACAGTCTTCAAAGCTGTCACGATCCTTACAGTAAAACAAACAGATAAACTTTAACTGCTCTCGAAAATCTTTCAGTACAGCATTATATTTCTGAGTGAGAATCCATACACTGACGTTTGCGTGTCTGCCACTGAAGGCAAGTTCTGCTAATGTGTTTCTCTTCTTGACAATGTCTTTCTCTGCTGAACAGTCATCAACAATAAACAATGTTGACTGTCCTTCAAATTGCTTGTAAAAATATTGTAGGTAGTCATTCAGTTTTTTCTCAGGGTCAACTAAATATATGTTGTTGTCAGTCCAAATGAATAAACGGTTGTGATAAGCTTTGTTGTGTTTGATTGTAGGACAAAATATTACAATGTTTTCAAAGTGGTGTATGTATCTTGTTTGTAAGAGGTTAAGTACAAATTCAGTTTTCCCACACCCAGTGGCACCACAAAACAATCCACAGTGTGGGTCAAGGGTCATCAAGCTCCGGTTCATTTTAATACACAATATAATTTTAATATATGTGTCCACTCAGTCTGCTTTCTGCAATATTGAGTTGTGCGTCATAAATCAGGTACAAATATATGTTTATGGCTGCAGCAGTTTCAACCTTCTTTTGTATCTGAATTGTTATTCCATCACTACCATTCTCGACAGTTCAACCTGACCCATGAAGGTAGTCATCATCTGTACTACGAAGGTCTAGCCACAGTGCATATTTGTTTGTAAGGTATTGTCCGATCCTAACATCATACAGATGTAGATCTTTGCACGCAATGTTTGCAGGTTTATCTCTAATCCTTCCACCCGCAAAATACTTTGTGATCTCATCGTAGTGCTGGTATGGTAACATTCCAGATGCATACACTTGATTAGGGCGGCCTTCGATTGTACAGGACAAATGTGTAATCTTAGGATTGTAGAATTTTTCTGAATCCCGTTTATATGGATCTGCTGGTTCAACAAACAACATAAGAATACCTTTCAGTGACCTAGCTGGTGTGTTCAAGTTTATGTTCCACATTGGGTCACTCTTGTCTTTTTGCATTAAACTATGTCTAATTACCCTGTCATAATAAATTGGAAGTCTTGACTGATACTGATTTTGAATGAGTCTGGCTAGATCAGTGTGTGTGACAATTTCATATTCCAAGGAAATGTTAGAGATCTTGTATGTTGCATCTGTGGCAGATGATTTTATAACTTTGGAGTAGTCATTGAAAGCTAGTTCAAAGCTCAGACGGTCATTCAGTGCTCCTTGATAATAAGGCAGATGAGCTGTGAGGATTTCAAACTCGAGTGGAATGTAAAATCTAGTTCCATATGTTTCTGCCATTATAACGTCATTGGCTGCTGACGTTGATTTATCTCCAGCATTGATTCGAAGTTTACCAATATTATCAGATTGTATGCCTTGGTAAATACGGTCTTCTCGTTCTTCTCTTGTGAGCCAAAGATCTTTATAACAGTAGAACACATCTGAGTCATCAAGACTAAACACTTCCTGTCCTTCAAGTTTTACTTTAATAGTCCTAACAATTGCTCTGCCAAGATTGTCAACTAGAGTTCTGTTTACGTCTGCGTCTGATGATAGTTCAATATTAAATGCTAGGCGTGCAGTGCCAGGAACAATAACGTCACTGGGACCTAGGTTTGGAAACTTGACTGTAAGTGTTTGATTCTGGTCTATGGTACTTGGATTGTTTGTGATGACGATTGATTGTCTTATGCCCTTAACACCCAGGGGCTCACATAGTTTTCTGTATGGGTCTAACTTTGATCCGTAAGACTGTGTCATTTTTATTATGCACAATAAAAAATAATAAATTAATAAAACAATGGCCGCGGGAGGATTTAATCATGAAGATTTTGAAATGGATGACACGTATGATTTTGGTAATACAACAGATATGACAGATATGACAGATATAACTGGTATAAGAAATATTTACAGTTTACGTCATGAACTTTTAGAAACCAAAGTGAACTCGTTTTATGATCATGTTGGTAATCGCCCAGACAACATAGACCCTAACCAGTTTGAACTTGATGGCAAGGGTCATTTATATTTAAATACTGTTGACAAAGGAAAAGTACTATTGACTAACAAAAAAGACCCTAGTAGGTTTAGGGCTTTAAGTACAATCAAAAATGAAGGTGGTGTTGGTGCCTTGCGTCAACTTGGAATTGGAGGGTCTCCTGTCACGCCAAGACTGGTTAGTGTGCTTCAAGACACACAAACAAAGTTGCCAACAGGGCAAGAGATTGAAATGGCACCAGTAACAAGCCTACCAGAAATAGCAAACACAGTGATACAAGAAACCTCATTTACTGAAGGACAAATAAATGATGCTATGAAAACAATAGATGACCCACCTTTGTCAATGAGAGAGATTATAGGGTTAGATAAATCACTGCAGTCAATAAGAGGTGAGATGGTTAATAATGTTGCCAAACTAGGTGAGCTTGATAAACACATAGAACGTGAAAAAGAGAAACTGGCTACAGCAGACAATGGAAATCTTGACACAGAAATGAAAGAAAGAATCCAACACAGATTAAATGATTTGCAGATAGAAAGATCAGGACGGTTAGAAACAATTAGTATTGGAAGACAAAAACTAAAATCACAAGTTAACAGAATTAGAGAAACTATTCAGAAAATACTTCACGAAGACACTACTCTGGCTGAGAGACTAAAAACACTTTTCAGAGAACAGGGTATCACTATTGCCAGTTTAATTACTGCTCTTGGATTTATTATCAGTACTGTTGTGTTAGCTGTCTCCGGTAGTGGTGGGGGTGCACCCCCGGCACCGCCAGGTCCTCCGGCACCACCAACAGACCCAAAAGATTTACAGTCATGGGTAAAGAAACAGTTGTCTCACATATCAGACTTGCTTAAAAATTTGGCTATAAAAGCAATGAATTCATTACCCAATATAATTGGCACAGTTGTTAGTTGGTTGATTAGTACTACAGCAAAGGCAGTAGGGTTTATGGCAGAGCATGTGTGGGTCTTTCTGGTTACAGTAGGAGGGTTAATGGTGGGTTATTTAATGAAACAGATAAAGAAGTAAAACCCCTAATCCTGTTAGACCTATTACCAATGCAGTTCTTTCTGACTCATGTGTGTCAGGGGTTGACTGTACTGGTTGTATAAGTGCCAGTGTGGGGGCTGGGGCCGGGGCCGGGGGTGTTACCGTCTGTAATGATTTTAATGACTGTACATGTGTGGTTGTGGCCCCCAAGTTTACAGATTGATTGAGTCCTAATTTTTCACCAACACCTGCAACAATGATTTCATTATTATAATTTGTTATTGTCCCCATTTGGAGTTGAAGATCAGATGGTAACATGTATAACCCGAAGCCTACTACAAAGTCAACTTTTGATCTGGCATATCTGAGTACATCTTGGTAGCGCTGTATGCTAGATGGGAGATCAACTGATGAATTTACTGAATCTTCAAGATTAGCGAGAAACTGTTTTTGCGAATCAAATATTCCACTTCCATTCAAAATATTTGATTTTTTTAGTGATTGTGCACCTAGTATACACCAGACATATGTTCTGATTGACTCATTTACGCGCTCAACTCCTGCTTGAGTAAACCCGTCACTTTTGTCTAAAATAAATGTGGTCCAGGCGTTTGACTGTTTTTGTTCTATTGATCCTAACCAGACTTGTGATTTTGATGAGAATGAAGTGTAACCAGGGTAATAATCTTGAGGGTATTGTCTGTGACTCAAAGCGTAATACAATGTACCCATGCCTTTGTGATCATCAAGTTTTTGTGTAAAGTCATACCTGGGGCTTATGTTAAACTCATTACAGATGCGTTCAAATGCTTTCATATCCATGGGGTTGTTATACCTGTTGAAACTGGATTCAGTGGGCAGTGGTGTATGAAGTTCTGACAGAATACGTCTAAGCTGGCAATAAGTGTGGAAACGATACACAGATCTAATCAGTTTGTTTGAGTGATTCAAATGGTCTGTGAATGAAACACTACAGCCTGTAGTAGAACACAGTATGGCAAAGTTAAGTTGATTTTGAAACATCTGTAGTGGACTTGAAGACCACTTTCTTGCAGTTGAGTCATCTGTTATTGGAGGGTTTAGGTAATGGTCAAACAGATTCAGTACTTTGACTTGAAATAGATCTTGTTCAGACACAGCTATGTCGAGTTGATTTAGTTGAATTATTTTCTGTTCATAAGTAGGTGCAACATTATATTTGGCATCCACATTAAATTGAAATGCGTTTGTTGTGGTAATGGTTGGTGATTTAAATTCCATCCTTTTTTATATGAGATAATAAAAATGTTTATTACCTTAACAAATCTTGACACAAGCAAACCAGTGTGGTTAACTAATGGGATTGATAATCGTGATGGTAGTAAGGCTGTAGCTATCCATGAAATGTTCTACACAGTAAAATGGTTTAATGTAGAAGATGATATATATAATAAAGTAAATTTAGATGGTAAGACTGAAGCTTTACCACCCGGGTATTATGACTTTTGTACTATAGCTGAATGGTTTCAAAGTAAATTTAAAATTAAAGCAACTTTAAATCCAGCTAACCTACTTGTTACATTAGAATTTCCAACACAAAATTGGTTAAAGATCTCAGATAGATTTGCATATTTACTTGGATTTTATATTGACGAAGATTGGTGGAGATCAGATGATTTAGGTGAAGCCATGACTGGTATTATAACAATGAAGACCAAAAAACTTAAAATAACTGGAAAACGTCCTGTCAATTTGTCAGTACACACAGTGCTAAATGTTTATTTGAAAGAACTAAACACATCTGAGAATGTTCACAATGGAAAGCCTTCAACTTTTTGAGATGCTTACCTACTGGAACTGCTCCATATTGTGAAAGTGTAGTTGTTAGATTTCCTAATTTGCAGTTTAAGAAATTAGGTTCTAGTTTCTTTGAGTCACTGAGTATATCTGTAACTAATCAGGATGACAAACCAGTTCTTATGCATGATTTTAGTGTTGTGTTGGAAATTAAATAATTTTATTTTTGTTATAAAAATGAGTGGTCTTGGTCCAAAGCGAACAATCATACCAGTTGCGTGTCCGGTTACAGAGTTGAAAGATTTGGCAGACGTCCAGGGTTTTGAGAAGGAAGGGGATGTTGGAGAAATATATGGTTTTGAACTTGATTTAAATGGCATGTACAAGAGGAAAGTAATTGTTGACATGAAAGACGGTGAAAAACAGATTCCTAAACTTGGTCAGCTTCGTGATGTTACTGTACCTACTCCACCTGTAAATAATGCGCCTTACAACTTAATACATGTGGGTAGTAAGTGGGTGGTTTCACCTGTACCTGTTCCACCACCCACAATTGACTGGGACATAAAGATTGAATTTATTAGTCCTTATGTATACACTGATGATGAAGGCGCCTTAGTGTTTAGGAAGGTTGTTAACTCGGGGCCGCTTATTGTAAGTCTTGTTCCAAGCTTTGCCCCAGACAACAATAGCAGAGAAAAACTGAAAGTTGAAAATTATGAGAAACGGAGATATCTTCTTACAACTAGAAAGGGTAGATCAGATACTTCTGTTGTGTTTATGCCAGCAAGCTTAGTCGTGGCTAGAGAAGTGACAATAGTATTTGAAATTATCATGAAATCTGTTGCTTCTGCAAAAGAGGCAAATATAGCACAAGGAATTAAACTTACATGGAATGAAACAGTAACAGAATCATCAAAGGTCTTTATTGCCATTACAAAAAATAATGATGTTATTAATGTTTCAAGCAGTATTCCCGCTGTCAAGGTGGTGGTTGACAAAACAACTTTTGTTCGTCTAACTTACATAAACCTTGAACACATTGATCTTGTTGCATTTTATTATGCCAGCAAATTGTATACTTTTGAAGAGTTGCAAAATGTAATTGCTGATTAAATAAAAAAAAATATTTGTGAATAAAAAGCCCTGGGGGACTTGGGTGGGGTTAGGTATTTTTTAGTTCCCAGGGTCACCCTGGTCAGCCCCACTGGGTGGGTTTTTCTCTCTATTCTGGGGCATGCGTTTCTGTCTACCCTTTGTCCATTCACCTGTATTTGCCTTTTTAAAACTCTCCCTACTGTCTGCACTGCCTGTAGCTCTTGATATTGGATGTGTGTTGCTAAATGGTCTTAGCTTTATTTAGGCCCCATGTTGTAGGTTTATTTAACGTATTTGACCGGCTGGCGACATACATTCAATTTTCTGTTTTTTTTTTTTTTCACAAGCAGTGCAGGCACGTCCTGAGAAAGCCTTGTTGCTGTCGGGACGTTAAGCAATGTACAATCAATTGTGAATAAAAAAAATGGTAAACTTCTATCCGCAACTACCAACGCTTGATCCGACTGAAACAAATGTGATGACTAAAACAACGCTTGCGCCTGATCCACAGGTGACAGCTGTGCCAATTGCTTCAGATAAAACATTACAGGCAGATGCATTCAGATTAAATAATATTACAGAAGCTTTGAAATATTTGGAAGGAGAAGAAGCGAAATATTCACGGTGCAAAAGACGGTATAAGACCGTTTTCAATTTTGTACAAAACACTTCTATGGCTATTGGTGCAGTTTCAGCTTCATGTTCTGTGGGGGGTATTGTTCTGTTCGCCACAGGAATTGGGAGTTTGGCTGGAATAGCAGTTGAGGGTGTTAGCGTTGCTACATGCCTGACTTGTTTTGGTTTGGAAGCCTTAAACAAAAGGTTTCACACAAAATTACAGAAACATGAAGCATTGAGTACGCTGGCTGGTGCAAAGCTGAGCAGTATGAAACTTATTATCAGTAAGGCATTAAATGATAATTGTATTGATGACGAGGAATTTAAGAGAGTCCAGGATGATTTAAATAATTACAAGAAACAGAAGTCTGAAATACAAAATAAGATGCGTAGTCAATCTCCTGTGAATGTTGAAGAACTGAAGGCTAGTTTTTTAGAGATGGGGAAAAAGATCGGTGTTCAGGAAACCACAGAAAAACTACACAATCTTTTAAACAAATAAAAATCAGATTTGGTAATCGTTTATTAATGTCATACACTTCACAGAAAAATGACATGCCACCTAACTATTTAACCCCATCAGCACCACCACCACCACCTGACTATTACTAAAAAAAAGTTTTTTCATTGTCCTTGTATCTTGACAAATCTGTCCGAGTAAGTTGTGACTTAAGTTGTGACTTGAGTCAAGAACTTACATTTTGTTATGTTTAAGTTCTTATAAGTTCTTGACTTAAGTCACTTAATAACTAATTATAGGTTCTTAAAAGGTTACCTGTAAAGTTATTTGTCAGTTATAATTGACTTTGGAAAATTTGTTAACAAGTATCTGCAGGTAACTTAAATAATTTGTTATCAAGTGCATATAGCAATGTTTTTTTTGTGTGTGTGTGTGTGTGTGTGGTTATTATTTAAATAACTATGTTTTGGGGGGTATTGGCACAGAGACAATTAAAAAAAAAATGTTCATGGAATGTCATTTCTTATATCTCTAACACACATATATACACGCACGCACACAAACAAACACACACGCACGCAAACACAGACGCATACACACACATATTCACTCGCACACACACTCGCACTCTCACTCACACACACACACACTAACCATATAAACCGGGGACGTCCCCCGTTTACTGGAAGTCCCCGTTTGTGGGTGTATAACCTGTGTGTGTCCCCCGGTTTACTGGATTTACATACTCACACACACACACACACACATTACAGGCAGGCGCATTCCGACACGCATAATCACACACGCACGCACGCACACGCACGCACGCACACGCACGCACGCACGCATGCACTCACACATACCTACACACACACACGCACGCACGCACGCACGCACGCACATGCGCGCGCACGCACACGCACACGCACGCACGCACGCACACGCACGCACGCACTCACGCATACCTATAAACACACACACGCACGCACGCATGCACTCACACATACCTACAAACACACACACGCATAGACAAACAGACAAACAAACACAAAATCTTTATTCTGCATGAATATTGTAGACTCGTCCGCAAAACACCGCGGGCCGTATGACACGCGATACACAGGCTGTGTATTCAAATCGACACTGCGCACTTCGTCCCGTCACTAAGGCTCTACGTCATGTGTTTACGTTGGATACCTGTCCCCCAGTGGGGGACGATTCGCTAAGGACATACGTCATGTGTTTACGTTAGATACCTGTCCCCCAGTGGGGGACGATTCGCTAAGGACATACGTCATGTGTTTACGTTAGATACCTGTCCCCCAGTGGGGGACGATTCGCTAAGGACATACATCATTTGTTTACGTTAGATACCACGATATGAAGGCTTGACTAGGGCGCTGAGTGATTTATAAATCAATTATTCAGATACAATGCAAATAAACACATTTCTTTGACAGCGTGCTACAAGTGGGCTGACCAGGGTGCCGTTTTGTAAATCAATTATTCAGATACAAAGCCAAAATCGTTTTTCTTTGCCAGGGTGCTACAGGTATACCCCACCGTCAGTCCTGTTACTAAAACCTATGTAAAATCTGTTTCAATTCACTTGCAAAAAGCAAGCTACTTGCATGAGCGCGGCGAAAAACCTCTCACATTTGGTCCATAACATTTGGGGTAATACAAACATAAAAAGCATGGTTACGGGCCGTTAGACCACGCCAGAGCCTTTGTGCAACGTGACAACACAAACAAAACAAATAAGATTATGGTCCTCCAGAGCCTTTTGTTCAATTTCAGTACTGAATAAGGTTACGGACCGTTTAAAACAAAAGGTTACGAGCATTTAAAGCCGCGCCAGAGCCTTTGTTTTAAACAGCAATATTATGGTTCTTTTGGTCGTGCCAAAAACTTTTGTTTAATTTCAGTACCGAACAAGTTTATGAACCGTTCAAAACAGTAGGTTACGGGCCTTTTAAGCCACGCCAGAGCCTTTGCACAAACAAAACAAACAAACAATAAACAAGGTTACAGACCAGCGTTAGGGGTTTTTCCAAAAATCGGCTATTTCCTGTATTTTCAGCATTTGTTCAATTTGCTCCCACAAACTAAACACCTTTCGGAAAGACAGTGCAAGAAAATGAAATTTGGGGTACCCTCGTAGCAGCCTGGCTAGAACACACAACCGATGAGCATACGACTTGGAAATTTTTACGTTTAATTTTAGCCAATCTGGCCAGTTCAATTTAGTTTGTTTTCGTATTTTCTGTATTTTAAGGATTTCGGAACCCTGGATTAGCCACTCTCCATAGCAGATTGAAGCTGAAATGTTTAGGTGTTTGGTTCCCTGAAGTATTTTGTAGCCATCTTCCAAATTCTTTTTTAACATGTCTAAAGTAAATATACTCAAATCACATTGTTCTACTCCGCTACTGCACGCAGGCGGCTTGCCATCAGAAAGATTTTGTCTAAAGAACAAATCAAGTTCTTTTGGTTCTTTATTTGTCTTTTGTTTTTTCGAACCACTGTTGAGTATATCATTCAAATTTCCGAGTGGTTTCCCCGGTTTTTCAAGCCAAAATTCCGGAGCTTTGTTCAAAACGGAATGAATGAAAGCGGTCATTTTTTCATGGTATTCACCATGAGATTGCAAGATTGTCACCTCTTCCTGAGTCCAATTCATTTTCTAAAATGAGCGAATGTTAGTGAGTGTAGCCTGGGTAAATAAAACTAGACCGGTCTGGTTAACTATTGAACAGTAAGACTTAGCGCAATCCAGACTAACCGCGAGGCCTGTCTTGTTTCTAAATGTGACAAATTAAACAGACTATCGATCTTACCGTCGTATATATTCACAAGATTTATCGATCACTGAATATCACCTCTGAGAATCAAGTCAGTCCTCAAAACACGTCCGTCTCCTACAAAGCCGCGTAACGAAAAGAACACGACCCGCTTGGTGTTTACAAACTAACATGTGACCGTTGCTACGCATCATCTAAGGGAAGTAACTACTTTTTGCTTTTTTGCTTATAACCAAAAGTTTGCTCCCTTGTCTGTGCTGTTTGCTTGTGTGTGCGTGAAATTGACAAAGCAGGTGTATAAACAAGGCTATTTAGTAGGCAGATTTGATTGCTCTTATTTGATTGAGAAAATAGATTTAGTCAGTGTGTTTACCACATATTTTTTACTGGCATAAGTGTGCGCGTGTGTGACGGCGCCCACAATCGTCTATCTGAAATACCCGTAATTGGCTAAGTAATCAATAAAATACGCGTTGCAAAATGTACACACTTACATAACTGATGGATTAATTAGCTCGGGGGGTTAATTTTGCTTTAGTCATGAATGACATTGATTTTGGAAACCTTTATTTTACTGGAAAAAAAAAAGAAGAAAATATGGGAAAATCGGGGTGTGTTATTAGGTTAGCGATTTGTGGTCAAAACAATGGAAAATAGAGGGTGTATGTAAATTGTCCAAAACCGCCCATAGTTTCATTCTCTGGTCATTCTCAATACTACACGGATAGTCACACTCTCGCCCACGCATCCACTTCCCCATCCTTACAATACCCTCCCTCTGTCCTCCTTCCTTGTACATTTAAAATATGTTTTCTTACCCCCCCCCCCCCCCCACACACACACACACACACACACTCCCTTCTTTACTGCCTTTGAGCGGAAAAGCTGTATCACACACACACTGAGTGATACAGCCCTGGTGTTTAAACGACCCATTGTAAACAAATCGTGTATAAAGTCTGGTCAACAAAAAGGTAAGGGCACACGCGATATTGAAACTTGACCTACTTTTAGCCCAGGTGCAATGATAGCATTTCGTAGTGACGACTGGCACTCGAGCGTCACATATTGCGCTAACACGTCACTATGTAGGAACGTTGGACTGGCATCCAAAAATATTGACTTCACATTACGAAGTAAATTACGTCAAGATCTTTGCCAAGACACAATGGCGGCTGTGTTGTGACTAGGTGTGTGCCGCAAACGAACTCACATCGGATTACTGCCAAGAGAAAGGTGAGTAAGAAATAGATTCATACATCTGCGTTTCGGCGATACTGAGAATCTCACTCTCGCGGTCTTAAAACCTTATCCTACTCTCTTTCGCTCAAAACCACTTGAGTGAGATTCTCAGCATCACCTAAACACCGCGTCATTTACTTTTTAATGTGACGTGGATATTTGGGATGTTTGTGATGTCAGACAAATGTTCCTACATGATGACGTAGTAGCGCAATTCATGACGCCAGAGTGCCAGTCGTCACTATGAAATGACGTCATTGCACGTGAGCTGAAAGTAGGTCAAGTTTCAATATCGTGTGTGCCCGTACCTTTTAGTTGAACATATTTTCTACAAAACAATAGTGTGCATACGTGTTTGTTCACGCACCAGGGCTGTATCACACACGAGTGATACAGCCTTTTGCCAAAGACACAATGGTGGCTGTTTTGTGATTAGACGAGTGCCGAAAACCAACTCTCATCTCATTTATGCCAAGAAAAAGTCGAGTAAGAAATAGAATCTTACATCGGTCTTTAGGTGATACTGAAAATCTCACTCTCGTTGTCTTAAAACCTTATCCTACTCGCTTTCGCTCGTAGGATAAGGGTTTTAAAACCACTCGAGTGAGATTTTCAGTATCATCTAAACACCGATGTAAGACTCTATATTTCTTACGCAATTTCTTGTGTGTGCTTTCAAGCTAAATATTCGTATCACAAAATGTGTCATACTGCTTGAGCGTATCACACATTGTGTGATACGCTTTGGTGTGTGAACTGCCACATGTACAGAAAATTGTCTTGTAAAAGTGGTCAACAAAATCTGAAAGTTATCGGCACCGCGAAATTGAATTTGACATACTTTCAGCTCAAGTTCAATGACATCCCCTTTTTGCAACATGCGTTATTTGCTCTACCACGTCATCATGTAGAAACATTTGTCTGGCAGTCTAAAAAGAGTGACGTCAGTCGTCACATTACAAAATATAATGTGAAGATATGTACTAAGCCATTTAGAAGGCCTGCGTTGCTGTCTAGAAGTGTGCCGAAAACCAACTCAGGTCGGATTATTGCAAAGAAAAAGGTGTGTAGAGAAATAGATTCTTACATTTGTGTTTAGGCGATCATAAAATTTTCAGTCATAAACACGCGTGGACTACACAGGCGTAATTGGACCTTCAAAACATAGGATTATTGATACATAGGATCGCATGAAGATAAATCTTATGACAATGGATAAGCAGGACTATCGACCATAGGACTATCGACACGTTAGACTGATACACGTAAGGCCATACAGGCGCTCCCCACAAACTAACTTTTTAAAATAGTTTGTCTGACGTATAATTTTAACAATCACTTTTCAAATTTACATATTATGTGCTTGAGGTAACTATATATGACATGCAGCCACTTGTTCACGGGTAGGAAAGCTGAGCGATGGACAAATCGTTGTCCTGATTAGACGCGTGTTATCGTGGCTGACAGAACCAATGCGCAGGTGTATCAGTGCATTCAAGCGCAAGGTGCGAAATCCTGTTTCCTATTATTATCTGTTTACTATTATTGCCTTTTGCAGCTGGTTCACATCATCAATACAGTTCTTCACACCCGAAGCACGCATTTCATTTCAGGATATCACACCTAACACATCCATCTCTGTCCTGTGATGGCAAAAGATAGCAAGGCCATTTTGTGAAATGATAGTAAGTCCACTTTTGTGAAAAGCAAAATTTTCATGGTAATACAACGACAATCTAGCTTTTCACAAAAATAGACTGTCATTTACCTTCAATGGCAGATCTCTGCAACGTCCTGTTTCAGTGTATCACTCCTTCACACTCGGAGGACAAAGAGTTAATGAAACCACCACAGCCATTAGTTTATTAAAGTTTATTAACAACTCTTCACCCTTCCCCCCAAATCATGTATAAATAAATAAATAAATAATAAATAAATGATCGTAACAAATAACATCACCAATAACAACCACTAATATTAAGCCATTGCCCGCCCCACACACACTCCCCTTAAAAATATCAAAAGGGGGGGGGGGGGGGGAATCGAAATATCGAAAAGAGGGGGGGGGGGGGGGGCTTTGATATTGCATTTTACAGAATTGTACAGAACCCCTGGAACACCCCCCCCCCCCACATCCGCCCCTGAGTTGTAGTAGCAGTAACAACAGTAGTAGTAGTACCATTATTATTATGGCCACTCCATAAACTGTTCCCTTCTTTGACACATCTATTCACATTTTGTATAACAAGCAAAGTAATATTCATGAATTTGCTTTATATACTTTCCTTTCCAAAATCCTTTGCAGGTCAAAAGAAAAAAAGAAAAAAATCAATCTTCATACTTGCATTTGTCAAAACGGAAACGCGAAATATGCTCATACTGCAACATTAACGAGTTCCTTATTTGTAGTTGTGATTAAATACTTCTTAGTGAACGTGCGCTCGAAATTTCTTTCCCATACACACGCATGAACGGAGAGCAGACGCCAGGAAACGAACGAAACGAATTCGGCTGAACGAGTGAAATTGACAAGAGGCCCGGTAGCGAAAGCGTATGAGAGCCTGAAAAAAAGGGCAAAATAAACAGACCTGCTGGTATTTTCCGTCATTATCTGTGATCTAATTACGGGTAGAAAGCACTGTTGTTTTTTTTATAGTCAGACGAAATATGCGCGCTCAGTCGATAGTCCGAAAACTGTCGTCTGCCAAACACATCTTTTTTTTCTGAACACCGCGATCAGCCGCAAACTGAAGGACGCGAGGTAAAGTTTTGTTTTGGACTGGGTACATAAATTATATTGAGCCAAATTGTGCTTGATATAGTGCCGATAACGGACAGATGTGATTACTTGACCCGAAATCAAAATGACCTCGTCTTACGACTCGTACATTTAGATTCGGGTCTCGTAATCACATCTGCCTGTTATCGGCACTATATCAAGCAAAATGTCGCTCAATATTATATAATATCGTCATCAACAGCACCGTCATCATCATCATTTTTACTGTTGTAAAAATTTAAAAATCTATAACAAGCAGAAGAGCAGACTTGACGGTAAAGTTAACCAAACCAGATATGCACGATCACAGGGCGACATGAACATGTGCATATAATTATATGCACAAAGGAAGTAGAAAAAACAGCCGAGAACCGTCCATCTACAACATACTGTGAGCTGCTCCTTTCATCTGATGCAAATATCAGCCGAGACAGATCCATTTCTGTCATCTGCGAGAGACAGAAATTTGCATGAGGCCCCGCAGTCGGAGGGGCTAACGAAAATCAATACGTGTTGCACGCCGAGATCGGCTAAAGCGTTCCCCCCCCCCCCCCCCCCCCCCCCAAGAAATGGGTAAACATTACCGCAGCGTGTCAGATTGGTTTGATGTTACACTCATCATCAAGTCCCATGAAAAAAAAACAACAACAAAAAAACAAACAAACGAAAAAAAAAACCCACAAAAACACCAGAAACAAAATTCTGCAGAAAGTTTCTAGTTTTGTAATGTTTGTCTCTTCGTTTGTTTGCGTGCCGTGTGTTATGTTCGTGCGCGTGTACCTGCGTGCATATGTACGCGTATACGTACGTTTGCCGTCTCAGTGTGGGAACTGGTTTTTACAATATAAGTTACTGGCAGCAGGGGTTTGCTACAAGGACCCTTAAAAGGAACCATTGTACCCCGAACTTTGCATCACAGCAACTCAGAAAACATTAGTTTTCAGGAAGCAAGTGATAAGCTCTGAGATACACCGGTCACCTCACACACACACACACACACACACACACACACACGCACGCACGCACGCACACACACACACACACACGCAGGCACGCACGCACCCCCTCCCACCCCCCCCCCCCCCACACACACACACGTGCGGACACGCGCGCGCGCGCGGGGGAGCTGGGTGGCTCATTGGGTAGAGCGTTGGACCCTCGTCCGAAAGGTTCGAACCCAGTTGTGGTCAAAATTTGTACAGGCCTCGTTTCGGTGCACCGTCTTTGAAATCACCTTCGTGGTGGACAAAAGACGTTACGCCCTAAATGTTTAACGTTTTAACACACAGACACACACACACGCGCGCTAACACACACAATATGCACGCGGCCAACTCGCGCAAACAGTGACATAGATGACTGATTTTCAAACAACTTTCAAAAATTGTTTATTTACATTAGTAAATACACATACATATTTTACTTCACCGGTCAAACGTTGCCGTGTTCTTTTTTGTTGCTGTGTTTTGCTGGTGGTTAAGTCCCTTCTATTTATAGACGGAACTTTTTAGGACGGGTCGCGGTGGGGCGATTTTAATAGCATGTCCATGATGTCAAGGGCGGGCAGGCTAAACCTCTAACAATTGAAGTAACAAGATCAAAATTACGTCTTGTCTAGTTACATTAACCTCGCTGCTGAACGTACATTTGGCGCAAAGGCGACGTATGTGCGCCTACGTATGTATGTGCGTATGTATGTATGTATGTATGTATGTATGTATGTATGTATGTATGTATGTATGTATGTATGTGTGTGCGTATGTATGTAAACAAGAGAATCTCCGACATGTCTGTACACACAAGCTTGAAACTTGGCAAAATACTTTCTTAAGTGGGTGGCTAAGAGAGCCTCCGAGCATATTGTAATTGAATGTCTCATTGAAGACAAAAACAACCGTTTATAGAAAGTCGTTTGACCCAGATAAGAGTCAGTAATTTTTGTCATATTTACTTGAGCCTTTGCATATAGCTAGTTTGGAGAAAGATATTGGATGAGTTCGTTAGCCAGCTTTGTATCCTTTCAACTTCTTTAGTAAATATTAATTCTTTTTAGAAAAGAATTAAAACAGTAAAAAAAAAAACTTGACTTATATAGATAGTCAGACAGTGGCGGTGACGTGAAAGAGGCAATTCCGTCACCACGCAAACATTGACATAATACTCTAAATATGACGTAATTCTTTCTAGCGCCCGACCCTTTCTCTTTTTTCACAGACATGCGCGCATCTCCAAGAGGCATAGATCCTCATGCGCCCGGAGATGTTTGGAGCGCGCGCGCATGCGCACACTAATACAAACACTACACACACAAACACAAACACACACACACACACACACACACACATACACACACACACACACACACACACACACACACGCACACACACACACATCGTCACGCTTTCCGAAGAGCATTCAGGTGACCCGATATAGCTAGTTTGGAGAAAGACATTGGATGAGTTCGTTAGCCAGCTTTGTACCCTTTTAACTTCTTCAGTAAAAATTAATTATTTTCAGAAAAAAAAAAATTAAAACAGTAAAATAATCTTGACATCTGGAGAAAGTCAGACGGTGGCGGTGACGTAAAAGAGGCAACTCCGTCACCACGCAGACATACTCTAAATATGACGTAATTCTCTCTAGCTTGCTCGTTCTTTCTCTCACATATGCGTGCATCTCCAAGAGGCATAGATCCTCATTTTCTCGGAGGGCGCATTGAACAAGGGCGCATTGAACATCTATGCCTCTTGAGGATGTTTGGAGCGCGGACATGCACGCACGCACACACATACACACACATCGACGCGCTTTCAGAAGAGCATGTAGGTGTACTTAGTATAGCATGTAGTCAGGTAAAGTCAACCTGCTTTCACACAAATTATAGCAAGACTGAAATTATACCGTGAAATTCTAGTTTTGTCACCATTTTCCCAAGTCTTGAAGCAAAAGCGAAACTCATATCACGTTAAATATAAAATTACGTAAAAACAAAAAAATAATACGTCATGACAAATGACGTCTGACAAACCAATGACGCTTATGCACTGTGCGCGCCCCTTATAGAGTTCACTATGGAGCATTGGCACATCTGCGAGGCTTTTTCAAAAGGAGATATTTCAACATCAGAATCAAGTCAAAGACAAAAGGTAGAGACCATTTACAGCGAAGACAGCTCTCATATAGAAGGGACTTGTGGGTTATGGTTCATCCCATCTTGGTTTTTTTATGGTAAAGATGGCGTTCGTGTAGCCTATTTACCGTATCTCTGCGATAAGAACACCGTGGCACAGCGAATTTTATGAAGAAAGCGTAAAATGAATGCATAATATGATGTCAGTACATAACAGAATTATAAATATTAATTAATTTGTCATAAAAGATACTCACCTTGTCCCCTTCTTTTTACGCGACCCGACCCCTCCTACCCTACTCCCCAGTCGGCTAGGCCGGGTGAACTTAGAGACTGACAGTGCAATGTAATAATTGCAAAATGGTTGGGCGTTGAAGTTGAGGCTACGGTAATGGTGATGGTGGGATAGACAGGGTGGGGGGGGGGGGGGGGACGGATGTTCAGATCAGGATATGTTACTGTTCAAGCCCTTAACTTATTTGAGACGATCGGCATCCGGATACGCGGTTTAAGCCGCGTATCCGGATGCCGATCGTCTCGAATGAGTTAACTGCCGAGAAATTGAAAGCTCCGATCCGACTGCCAAAAGGCCGCATAGATCCTCATCATCCTGCCTGGGCTTAAGAATAAGAGTACTTTATTATCTCGAAAAGAGAAATTCGGTTGTGGTACATTTATAACAAATAGTACAAACAAGACATAAAAACATTATAGCATACTTATGAACATTTTCTCCCTGCACTTGCACAACTACAAATTCCAAATGGATATAAAGTAAACACTACAAAATCTTTACACATAACTCTTACACATCTCACACAAACATCTTTTATGGACTGAACTGAGCGGCACTTATACATTCACACCCACCTCTACATATGCATACATAATACGCGTGTTTCAATCTAGTCCTAACCCTCACTACTTATTGTATGCAAACCAAGGGGAATTACAGCGCTGGACAGACAACAGTTAGATCCCCTGCCCCCGCCTATCAGGCACCCAATCGCCAGCCCACAGAGAAATACGCAGGTATAGAATAAGACGATCATTTCCATCCTCAAAACGAATGGATCAGGTCTCTTATATAACCCATGTCTTTCTCCGGAACTTAGGAAGTGGGCAGGAGAAACATACATACACAAACATGAAGGTGCGCTACTATATGTGGTCGGGTAAATACCCTGATTTCCCACAGTAGATGCACAGAACATTACACAACAATGTAACGATACAAATTTGCCTCGAGTTATAGATACTCACAAACCAGATAGGTGAGGCTAGCGCTGACAGAATTGTATGCAAACCAAGGGGAATTACAGCGCTGGACAGACAACAGTTAGATCCCCTGCCCCCGCCTATCAGGCACCCAATCGCCAGCCCACAGAGAAATACGCAGGTATAGAATAAGACGATCATTTCCATCCTCAAAACGAATGGATCAGGTCTCTTATATAACCCATGTCTTTCTCCGAAACTTAGGAAGTGGGCAGGAGAAACATACATACACAAACATGAAGGTGCGCTACTATATGTGGTCGGGTAAATACCCTGATTTCCCACAGTAGATGCACAGAACATTACACAACAATGTAACGATACAAATTTGCCTCGAGTTATAGATACTCACAAACCAGATAGGTGAGGCTAGTATATATAGTAGCGCACCTTCATGTTTGTGTATGTATGTTTCTCCTGCCCACTTCCTAAGTTCCGGAGAAAGACATGGGTTATATAAGAGACCTGATCCATTCGTTTTGAGGATGGAAATGATCGTCTTATTCTATACCTGCGTATTTCTCTGTGGGCTGGCGATTGGGTGCCTGATAGGCGGGGGCAGGGGATCTAACTGTTGTCTGTCCAGCGCTGTAATTCCCCTTGGTTTGCATACAATTCTGTCAGCGCTAGCCTCACCTATCTGGTTTGTGAGTATCTATAACTCGAGGCAAATTTGTATCGTTACATTGTTGTGTAATGTTCTGTGCATCTACTGTGGGAAATCAGGGTATTTACCCGACCACATATAGTAGCGCACCTTCATGTTTGTGTATGTATGTTTCTCCTGCCCACTTCCTAAGTTCCGGAGAAAGACATGGGTTATATAAGAGACCTGATCCATTCGTTTTGAGGATGGAAATGATCGTCTTATTCTATACCTGCGTATTTCTCTGTGGGCTGGCGATTGGGTGCCTGATAGGCGGGGGCAGGGGATCTAACTGTTGTCTGTCCAGCGCTGTAATTCCCCTTGGTTTGCATACAATTCTGTCAGCGCTAGCCTCACCTATCTGGTTTGTGAGTATCTATAACTCGAGGCAAATTTGTATCGTTACATTGTTGTGTAATGTTCTGTGCATCTACTGTGGGAAATCAGGGTATTTACCCGACCACATATAGTAGCGCACCTTCATGTTTGTGTATGTATGTTTCTCCTGCCCACTTCCTAAGTTCCGGAGAAAGACATGGGTTATATAAGAGACCTGATCCATTCGTTTTAAGGATGGAAATGATCGTCTTATTCTATACCTGCGTATTTCTCTGTGGGCTGGCGATTGGGTGCCTGATAGGCGGGGGCAGGGGATCTAACTGTTGTCTGTCCAGCGCTGTAATTCCCCTTGGTTTGCATACAATTCTGTCAGCGCTAGCCTCACCTATCTGGTTTGTGAGTATCTATAACTCGAGGCAAATTTGTATCGTTACATTGTTGTGTAATGTTCTGTGCATCTACTGTGGGAAATCAGGGTATTTACCCGACCACATATAGTAGCGCACCTTCATGTTTGTGTATGTATGTTTCTCCTGCCCACTTCCTAAGTTCCGGAGAAAGACATGGGTTATATAAGAGACCTGATCCATTCGTTTTAAGGATGGAAATGATCGTCTTATTCTATACCTGCGTATTTCTCTGTGGGCTGGCGATTGGGTGCCTGATAGGCGGGGGCAGGGGATCTAACTGTTGTCTGTCCAGCGCTGTAATTCCCCTTGGTTTGCATACAATTCTGTCAGCGCTAGCCTCACCTATCTGGTTTGTGAGTATCTATAACTCGAGGCAAATTTGTATCGTTACATTGTTGTGTAATGTTCTGTGCATCTACTGTGGGAAATCAGGGTATTTACCCAACCACATATAGTAGCGCACCTTCATGTTTGTGTATGTATGTTTCTCCTGCCCACTTCCTAAGTTCCGGAGAAAGACATGGGTTATATAAGAGACCTGATCCATTCGTTTTGAGGATGGAAATGATCGTCTTATTCTATACCTGCGTATTTCTCTGTGGGCTGGCGATTGGGTGCCTGATAGGCGGGGGCAGGGGATCTAACTGTTGTCTGTCCAGCGCTGTAATTCCCCTTGGTTTGCATACAATTCTGTCAGCGCTAGCCTCACCTATCTGGTTTGTGAGTATCTATAACTCGAGGCAAATTTGTATCGTTACATTGTTGTGTAATGTTCTGTGCATCTACTGTGGGAAATCAGGGTATTTACCCGACCACATATAGTAGCGCACCTTCATGTTTGTGTATGTATGTTTCTCCTGCCCACTTCCTAAGTTCCGGAGAAAGACATGGGTTATATAAGAGACCTGATCCATTCGTTTTGAGGATGGAAATGATCGTCTTATTCTATACCTGCGTATTTCTCTGTGGGCTGGCGATTGGGTGCCTGATAGGCGGGGGCAGGGGATCTAACTGTTGTCTGTCCAGCGCTGTAATTCCCCTTGGTTTGCATACAATTCTGTCAGCGCTAGCCTCACCTATCTGGTTTGTGAGTATCTATAACTCGAGGCAAATTTGTATCGTTACATTGTTGTGTAATGTTCTGTGCATCTACTGTGGGAAATCAGGGTATTTACCCGACCACATATAGTAGCGCACCTTCATGTTTGTGTATGTATGTTTCTCCTGCCCACTTCCTAAGTTCCGGAGAAAGACATGGGTTATATAAGAGACCTGATCCATTCGTTTTGAGGATGGAAATGATCGTCTTATTCTATACCTGCGTATTTCTCTGTGGGCTGGCGATTGGGTGCCTGATAGTCGGGGGCAGGGGATCTAACTGTTGTCTGTCCAGCGCTGTAATTCCCCTTGGTTTGCATACAATTCTGTCAGCGCTAGCCTCACCTATCTGGTTTGTGAGTATCTATAACTCGAGGCAAATTTGTATCGTTACATTGTTGTGTAATGTTCTGTGCATCTACTGTGGGAAATCAGGGTATTTACCCGACCACATATAGTAGCGCACCTTCATGTTTGTGTATGTATGTTTCTCCTGCCCACTTCCTAAGTTCCGGAGAAAGACATGGGTTATATAAGAGACCTGATCCATTCGTTTTGAGGATGGAAATGATCGTCTTATTTTATACCTGCGTATTTCTCTGTGGGCTGGCGATTGGGTGCCTGATAGGCGGGGGCAGGGGATCTAACTGTTGTCTGTCCAGCGCTGTAATTCCCCTTGGTTTGCATACAATTCTGTCAGCGCTAGCCTCACCTATCTGGTTTGTGAGTATCTATAACTCGAGGCAAATTTGTATCGTTACATTGTTGTGTAATGTTCTGTGCATCTACTGTGGGAAATCAGGGTATTTACCCGACCACATATAGTAGCGCACCTTCATGTTTGTGTATGTATGTTTCTCCTGCCCACTTCCTAAGTTCCGGAGAAAGACATGGGTTATATAAGAGACCTGATCCATTCGTTTTGAGGATGGAAATGATCGTCTTATTCTATACTTGCGTATTTCTCTGTGGGCTGGCGATTGGGTGCCTGATAGGCGGGGGCAGGGGATCTAACTGTTGTCTGTCCAGCGCTGTAATTCCCCTTGGTTTGCATACAATTCTGTCAGCGCTAGCCTCATCTATCTGGTTTGTGAGACTCACTACTTATTATACACACATCTCAGTACATTATTACACATTATTACACAAGCTGCATAATTAAAGTCTACCATAGTAAAATAATTAGTGGGTAAACACTCAGTAACAACAATCCCAGTATGTCCATGTTCACCACCAAATGAAACACAATATAATCACTTCTCTAAAATCAACAGGCTTAAGCTTCACTGAGAAGAATTTTCCACGTTTAAAAAAAAAGTTATTTTATTATTATTATTATTATTATTATTATTATTATTATTATTATTATTATTATTATTATTATTATTATTATTATTATTATTATTTTGCTCGTCCTTTCGTGTGTGTAGTATTGGGCAGTGGAAATGCTAAATAGACCGTTTGACTGTGCTATTCTGAAGCGTGTTTCCTTCCGGGTTCGTTATTGTTTTCATTGCCCAGTACTCGGCAAAAGGTCATGTTGGGCCGAAGTCGGCCTCAGTGGGCCCGCGCACTGCGGGCTCATTTGTGCGCGGGCCCACTGCGGCCTACTTCGGCCCGAGTGGTAATTGTTTTGCATTTTACACGCCTGGCTATTGCAGTCACACTGAATTTTCAAGTGCAGCATAATTTTTATTGTGTTTTATTTTGACATTTTTTCCCCTCACAATTATAGTCCTATAAACATAATACGCTAGCCAGCAGCGTACATTGTTTTACAGTTTTCTCTCTCCACACAATAGTACATTTTTTTCTCTCCACACAACAGAGCCACAAACATAGTTATGTAGTAGGATATCCAGCAGCCTACTGCATTTTCTTTGGTGATACCATGCTAATGCATATTAATCAAAATCCGTTTCTCTTCATACATAATGTATTAAACTTTAACCCGCTCAGTGACGAGAAAATGTGAACACCACCTAACTGCAAGAGGTATAGATCCTCATGAGCCCCCGCAGTTGCGGGGGCTCATGAGGATCTATGCCTATTGCTGACACCACTTTGAATCCATCAACAAGGATTGCGGAAACACAATCTGCATTAGCTGTCACTGAACGGGTTAAACTGTCTATGAATCCTTAAAACAGTGAACAGTTGAACAGGTGCTCATCTGCTTTCGATTTTAACGTAATGAAGAAAACTGTTTTCTTGCCGCTTTTGTTCAACAGCACATTAGATTCAACACTACTTACATTGAGCTGGTCTGCGATTTTGGACTTCTAGGCCTTAGGCCGTGAGGTCCAAAATCACAGACCAGCAGACACATGACCAACAGGCCGGGGCTGAGAAATTCGATCTCACTCTGTCCATCAAATTTACGTTCAGCATTAACTCATTCTACCCCAACACCAAAATCCCAAAATTTTGCCGTTGTCCTCTGAAGACTGCATTGTAGTGCAGGACACAGATCGACCATGCTAGTTCAAGGGTGATGGCAGAATAGCTTGGCGCCTATGGGCTAGCATGGTCGATCCTTATCTTGCTGTGGTGTGTCTGGGGTAGAATGAGTTAAGCAACCTCTTCGCCACGCTCTTTGCAAACAGACAGTGTACACAACTTTTAAACTGTAAACCTTAAACGTTTAGGGCTGTAGAGTCTCTTGTCCACCACGAAGGTGATCTCAAAGGTCACCGAAAAAGGGTTACCGGGGCGTCGAAACTGAAGGGTCTGACTATGCAAATTTTGACCCGCGCTGGGTTCGAGCACGCGACTGACTTTTCGGACGAGAGTCGAACGCTATATCACTGACCTGAGCTGCACAGTATAGTGGGAAAGAGATCGAGTCTGCACAGACAACGTGTAATTGCTTTTCTCCACTCCACCCTGAGTATCTGGTGCACTGCATGAGCTTATGGAATCAATGCTACACTGGTTGTCTCCCTCGATTCGCTACCGCTTATCTGCGGTAGCGAATCCATGGAGATAACCAGTGAAAGGCTACGCAGATACTGGGCAGTTTGGCTGAGGGCTATATATACATCAGGTTTCGGAATCCATTGTGAATGTGTCCCCTGAAAAACTCCGAAATTCATTAGGTATAGAAATATATCATTTTGACATTCGGAGCCAGTCAGGAGACAGATTGACATCTTCGCACAAAACTCTTCGATTCAAGTTTCTCCCCCTGTGACGATATCTGAAAGTTAATGTCAATTGTGCTGTGCCTCTAGAACCATCATAGGCACGGACGCCAATCTTTTCGGTTTTACTACGCACACCGCTCTTTCTGGGAACTCAATGGTCACTGTTGGGGAGTGCGCGCGGGGGCACTGTGCACGCGCTGACAAACCACGTGATCTCTCTTCCATCACGCCACCGTGCTCAAGTCCACCTAGTCTTTGTCCGAGTTTGAAAGGGTCGGTGAACACAGAGTCCCCAGCGTGGTGCTGGTCGTTGGCGCTCGACAGAACAAAGGAACGCCCGGAGTCTGGTACGCTGTCTCTGTGAAAGCGGTCACGATCTGCCGCGTGTGGGTTAGCACCACTCCGCCGCGTCCTAGGTGACACAACCACGCCGCTCCCACAACCTTCACCGTCCTGCGGAGGCGTAGGAGGATGGTATGGAATCCCGTACTGCTGCAACTGCCGAGAAATGCTAGTCCCCATCGGCACGACACCGTTCAAATTACTACTCACACCGACCGCCGCGGATGCTTGTCTTCGGCGAGCGTTTTCGAAAGCCACCAGAACTTTGGCCAGAGGAACCATGCTTTTGGTTCTTTCTCCTGTGTCGCCATCACTGTCTGAGTGTTCATGGGTGGGTGGCTGGATGTCGTTGACACCCGACAAGAGACTAGACAGATCGACGATGTGCAGTTTTTTGTTGTTTTCATTGTCTACTGGGGGCTGTCTCCATGTACCGTTTGACTGAGGTCTTTGCTTGTTGCTTTGCCGCCTTTCTCCTGAGGACAACAGATACTATTCTTAATGCTTACTGATTAACCAATTAACCGACGAATTCATTCATTTATTCTTTCGTTCGCTCGTTCGTTCGTTCGTTCATTTAGTATTAAATCATATTACATGCATTATTGACTAATTGTAACCCATTTAACCGTAACCCAAGGCTGCATTTCTCAAATGTTGGAAGCATTACCTAGCTACTATGTACCTCTTTGAGAAGACAGATCGACCATAATTCAAAGACAGTGCCAGATTAGCTTTGCGCCATCAGGCGCCAAGCTAATCTGGCACTACCCTTGAATTGTTATGACCGATCCATCTCCTGGTGTAGTGCGCTGGGGCGAAATGGTTTAAGAAAAATCCAACCTATACTGTATTTATCTATTTTCATTATTCAGACAGCATTGGTTACAGACATAACATTAGTGTTATCGTTATCGTCGTTAGCATCGTCTTCAACATCATTATCATGACCATCACCAACATGGTTGTCGTCATAATATTGTCATCACCAACGCCATCATTATCGTCGTCATCACTGTCGTTGTCGTCATCGTCATTATCATAACACCACCACCACGATTGTCGTCGTCGTCATTATCATCATCATTACCTGATAATTTATCATCGGCGTCCACAATGGTCACAATTTTGCTGCCAGCGTTGGACGTCGCTCTTGTACCGCTGAGGCAAGACTTGGGTCGGGCGGATGACGACGCAGTGTGTTCCGATGACGTCCTCATGTCGCGCGAGCTGCTGCCGCTAGGTGTCGCTAAGCAGATGGACGTTTTGGCGCGCGTCACGCGGGGGTGACCTTTGCGGATGCTTCTTTCGTAGTTCTCGTGATTTGTGGACAACTCGGCTCCTTCTTCCCCAGATCTGCAACACCAAAGACAATGAATTTACACACTTGAGCCACTACGCTTACTTATTCGGTCCCTTGCCTCGAGGCGCCAAGCTGTTTTGGCACCACCCTCGGGCTGTCATGGTCCGTCTATATCTTGCTGCAATGTGTCAGGGTGGAATGAATGAAGGTGCCAAGACAACCTGGCACCAGCCTTGCACTGTAATAGTCTGTGTACCTATCTGTCTTACGGTTCAATGTGTAACCCCTTGATTGTCGACAGCGCTTTTCGTTGAGGTGATTCCTGCATGAATCATATAAAAATAAAATGTGCTAACGGAAGGTTACAAAGTAAAGTAAGGTTATAGCACTGTCAGGGGAGAGAAATGTGCATGAGCGACCAATGATCATAGATCTACTGTGGCCAAAGCACACACACAAAAAAAAAGATAGGAAAGAGAGGGGGCGCTAAGAGAGTGACTGAAAGCAATGCATATGGAAGCCCCCCCGAAGGGGGGCTTATCACATATCCACTGTTCCAGCCACTCAGTGCATGGAAATTTAAATCTAGGTCCCCCAAGGGGGGTCCAGATATTTAGCCGGTGTGGACAGCTGTTTCGGTCTTGGCGACCTCTTCAGCACACCATCGGCAATACTGGAGGAGGCAGGAAATTCTGCATACCTGCAAAGACAACCACATTTTACTGGTGCCAAACGTACTGCTTTGCATTCCTTTGGATACATCAGCGAGGCCGAGAGGGGGATCTTGACGACTGGGCACCCCAGGATCTCCATACACTTCGCCCAGGCTTGCGCCCTGGAGAGGTCACTCCAGTGACTGACCCAGCAAGCGCATATACTCCATTGTCTTCCGAGACAGGATGCCCCCTGCAGGGGCATACATTCCATGCCACCACCTAGAGTTAAATTTCCATGCACCCTAAAAGAGAACCTACCAAAAGGGGGGAAGGGGTTGCAGTCGATATTGTAGTAATAAATGAAAAGAAAAGGGGAGACTGCCAGTGCTAATATTTGAGGAAGGTTACAAAGTAAAGTAGGTTATAGCACTGTCAGGGGAGAGAAATGTGCATGAGCGACCAGTGATCATAGATCTACTGTGGCCAAAGCACACACACAAAAAAAAAAAGATAGGAAAGAGAGGGGGCGCTAAGAGAGTGACTGAAAGCAATGCATATGGAAGCCCCCCCGAAGGGGGGGCGTATCACATATCCACTGTTCCAGCCACTCAGTGCATGGAAATTTAAATCTAGGTCCCCCAAGGGGGGGTCCAGATATTTAGCCGGTGTGGACAGCTGTTTCGGTCTTGGCGACCTCTTCAGCACACCATCGGCAATACTGGAGGAGGCAGGAAATTCTGCCTACCTGCAAAGACAACCACATTTTACTGTGGTCGCTCATGCACATTTCTCTCCCCTGACAGTGCTATAACCTACTTTACTTTATAACCTTCCTCAAATATTAGCACTGGCAGTCTCCCCTTTTCTTTTCAAAATGTGCTAACGCTAGACAATGGGTTAAATCAGCCGCTAGAGATGAAATGTGCAGAGTCAGAATGTATCAGACTACCTGAGGGTTTTCCGAAGTGCGATGGCCTCAGTCGCCTGCCCGGCGTTAAAACACAAATAACTACCTGAGGGTTCAACATGTTAACCCTTTGGCGGTAGCACGATTTGTTGAGGTGATTCCTGCAAGAACCACCTCAACAAAAAGCGCTGCCGACAACCAACGGGTTAACGAGAATCATCTCGACAAGAAGCGTTGCCGACAACCAACGGGTTAACGAGAATCACCTCGACAAGAAGCGCTGCCGACAACCAACGGGTTAACGAGAATCACCTCGACAAGAAGCGATGCCGACAGCAAACGGGTTAATAAAATAAAAGACATAGAAAGTGAAGAGTTTAAAAACGAACAACACTCACCCAGGTTCGTTCTTCTCTTGTATCAGCCTCTCCATCTCCTTCACTCGCTCCAGCTGTCTAGACACCACAACACCCCGACCATCAGGACCTAAATGGTGCCTGTCCGTGTGCTGGTTGCTGATTGGCGAGGACCGACCAATGAAATGGTCGCGTCGCAAGCTGTCCGTCAGCCGCTCCTCCGGCTCACCTTTCTGCAGCATGATGGCGTCGAAATTGGGGCCGTAAAAACGAAACTGTCTGTGGGAGTCGCACAGAGTTTCATCGTCATTGTTGCAGCGTTGAGTGTGGCTCCCGGACCAAGTTGAGCATCCACCTGAGCGAGCCGTTGAATCGTCTGTTCTGCCCACTGAGGTGGATCTGTAGCTTCTGCTGGAGCCTCGGTAGCTGCGCGAGGAGTCGATCAAAGATCTGGCCGAGTCCAGCTGAATTCTCACGTCTCTCTGCGTCCTGGCCGAGTCTTTCCTGCACGAGTCCTTCACGGCCGAGTCTCTCCTGGACGAATCTCTGGCAGAGTCGCCTATGCTTCTGGACGAGTCCTTTCGACTTAAAGAGATTTTCCTCCACAAAATGGGAGATTCCGTCAGTCTGGACGAAGACTGTCTCCTCCCCAGAGGCGAGCCCCGGCGGTCTCCGGTGAAGTCGCCTCTGCCGCCCTCGGGAGATTCTCTTCTGCCCACAGTCGACTGCCTCCGGTCTGCTGAAGAGTTCCTGTGGTCACAGGAAGACTCTCTGTGGGCGGGAGGAGAGTGTGGTCGCCCACGTGAGCTCTCCTTTATGCCGAGTGATGAGTCCTTTCGACTCAGGTAGGACTCCCTTCGATTCAGCAATGAGTCCTTTCGACTCAGCCACGTCTCTCTGCGGCCCGCTGAAGTCGACCGTCTGTGATTTAGCGTTGAGTTCTTATTTAACGATGAGTCCCTTCGAACCAGCGATGACTCTCTCCTATTCAGAGCGCTATCCCCGCGACTTGGCGAAGAATCGTTGCGATCCACGAATAAATGCTTCCTACTCATAGAAGACTCTCTGTTTTCGAATGTCGAGTCCCGCCTGGGGAGTGACACGTCTCTCTGCCCGATAGTCGCAGCAGGCTTACTGGGCGCAAGGTCCTTCACAGTCACGATGTGGCACGTCAAAGACCGGCGGAGGGGCGCGCGGGAGGGTCTTCTAGCAGGGAGGTTGTGAGCGCGGGGACACGTAGCTTTCATCGTGTCTGGTATTCCGTCGACGAGGATCTGTTTAAGCCTGCTGTTGGTATCACCATCACGGTGCTCCTGTTCGTAGTCCGATGCCCCGTTGATGATGCTATCCTCGCCAAATTCACTGTAATCTTTGCCCCTGTATAGATAAATAAATAAATTATAAATAAATAAATAAATACTTACATATATACATACATACATACATACATACACACACACACACACACACACACACATACACACACATACACACACACATACACACATACACACACACACACAAACATACACACACACACAAACACACACACACAAACACACACACACAAACACACACACACAAACACACACACAAACACACACACACAAACACACACACACAAACACACACACACAAACACACACACACACACAAACACACACACACACAAACACACACACACACACACAAACAAACACACACACAAACACACACACACACAAACACACACACAAACACACACAAACACACACACACACAAACAAACACACACACACACACAAACACACACACAAACACACACACACAAACACACACACAAACACACACACAAACACACACACAAACACAAACACACACACAAACACACACACACAAACACACACACACACACACACAAACACACACACAAACACACACACAAACACACACACAAACACACAAACACAAACACACACACAAACACAAACACAAACACACAAACACAAACACACACACACACACAAACACACAAACACAAACACACAAACACGCACACACACACAGACACATACACATACACATACACATACACATACACATACACACACACACACATACATACATATTTTAAAAAAGTGTTGACGAACAAAAGAAATGGGACATGTTCTTCTGCTCGTCAGTATATAACCATAGGCTAGTGAAGACAACAGTCTATCACTGCCGTGTTGGGTGCTCTGTCCATCATATTTACATTCACAAATTCCTGTTTCATGCTCATTGCCTTCCTGTAAGACGGACGAGGATTATTCAGACATTTTAAATTCAATCTTCACACCTACAGGATAAAAATCAGCATTGCAATTCTTTTAGAACCTTACATTTTTTAAATATTTTTTTTTATTCGCACCATGTTTCATACGGATCTTCTTTCTAGTCTTGTTGAGCTCAATATGACTTCGACATATCGCGTTAACTCATTCAGCCCTGACGCATTACAACAGGAGATGGGTCGACTATGATAATTCAAGGGTAGTGCCAGATTAACTTGGCGCCTGTCGGCGCCAATTATCATGGTCGATCCATCTCCTGCAAATGGTTCATAGTCATTAGATGACGCGTCCAAAATTTGGGAAATACCGCCGTCGGGCTGAATGAGTTAAGCTGAAACTAACATGCATTTTATTTTTAACATTTCGTCTGTCGGTAGCGCTGTTTGTAGGAATCATCGCGACACAAAACGCTACCGACAGCCAAAGGGTTAAGCCAAGCCACCCACCTGTTCCAGAACTGGCCATCAGCGTCACCGTCATCTTGCACGTTTGCAGAATTTTCCAGAAAATCCATGTCCACGGTTCTTGGTGATTGCCTCCATATTGACCCTGTCCTCGGCGTGGACAAACTGACGAAGCCTTTGCTCAACAGCTCCTCCGTCGTCATGCTGGCAAGGTCAAGGTGGACGTTAGATTCGTCAGAAGCGCCGTCTTGTTCTGTGTCGGTCTGCTCTTGTCGCCACTGTTTTCGTTTCGGTTGTGAAGGTGTCAGAGCGAAGGAGCGTTTCCCTGTGAAGGCAAAAGATATTAAGTCCATTTTTATGAAAAGCAAGATTCTCATTGTATTACAATGAAAATCTCGCTTTTCAAAAATGATTTAAGAGAGAGAGAGAGAGAGAGAGAGAGAGAGAGAGAGAGAGAGAGAGAGAGAGAGAGAGAGAGGGAGAGGGAGAGGGGCAGAGAGAGAGAGAGAGAGAGAGAGAGAGAGAGAGAGAGAGAGAGAGAGAGAGAGAGAGAGAGAGAGAGAGAGAGAGAGAGAGAGAGAGAGAGAGAGAGAGACAGAGAGACAGAGAGACAGAGAGAATCAATGAATCTTTATTTTACAACGGTGAAGATATTAACAGTCAGAGACTATATCATTTTTCGTACCTGCCGTTGCTAAAACTACGAATAACTAAGTACAAAATATACATAAAACAGGGACATCAAAGCACAGTGATACAAAATATACAGTCCACTAAATACAAACACACGCATGCACGCACAAACGCACACACGCGTGCGCGTGTGCACACACACACACACACATGCATACACACAAACATACATACACGCGCACATACACATGATAGTTAGAATATACACGTACATTTGTGTGTCTACGTTTAACTAGATATTATTATTTAAGTGATGTCAGGTATCTATAAAGACTTGTCTTGAAACGAGATAATGTCGGCGTGGCTTTAACGTCATGTGGGAGTGAGTTCCACAGTGTGGAACCCGCAAATGACAAAGTGGATTTAAATAAATCTATTCGGGGTTTTGGAACAATATAAAGACCCCTCATATTCCCATAGCAGGAATCTGATTTTTTAAACAGATCTATTAAATATTCTGGAGCGATATGGTTCCACACTTTAAACATCAGTATCCCTTTGTTAAATTTAAAGTGATTTTGAAGGGGTAGGAATCCAGTTTTTTTTTTAGCTTTTCCTCGGTTGTCAAGTGCGGGTCGGGAAGAATTAATTTTGCCATTCTCCTATGTAAAAAATGTAGTCTTTTAAGTGGACATCACTGCAACAATCCCACATCGTCGATGCATAGTTTATATGTGACATGATGTGTGCATTACTGAACAATTTTCTGGTTTCATTCATTCATTCAGTTTACTGTCCCACTGGCACCAAGATGATCGGAGACTAGCATTGTTTACTTTGGATAACGAACACATAAAAGGGTAAAGCTTTCATTCTATCCTTATTGTTATAAAATACACCACACTAGGTCTTCACAATTTAATAGCCAACAACGGTCCTTATATATAAAAGAGGTATGTATAATCTATTTTCATATTAAAATCAGGGTTAAAATTTAGGACCACTTATGTAGAAGAAGTTAAGAATTCCATTTAAGAGTCTATATATACGTCTACTATAATTTTAAAAAAAGTTAAAACCAATTTAGACGTTCGCCATAGAAGTTTGGTCCTTGTGTTTTATTCTTATCAAAATTAACATTTTAAGATAAGAGACGTGATTAAATAAATTGTAAAATAAATAAGAAACATAAGTAGATAGGTGTTAAAGATCCTGGTGTGACCTGCGGCATCACTATTTTAGATCAGTTGTGAATTTTTCACACTCGTCTGCTGATCCTACAGCCTACCGACAGGCCACTTGGACCATAGGATATAAAATAAAGTTCCATTTTAAGACTAAGATTAATAGTGGCATATTTACATTAAGCGGTTAAAAAAAAAAAGGCCTGAAAGGTTAAGAGCGAGGGTTAAATCTATTCCAGCCTTACATAGAAACAAAATTAAAATACATAAAGAGATATTTATTAAAAAGATTACAATCAGAGACTGTGAACAGGGTGGAAAGAAAAAAAATAGAGTGCGCGCCCTCAGATCAGTCTATTTAAACTAGTAGTCCCTAGAACAGCGCCGACCATGATGATGACATCGGTACTGGCCGATTCCAGGATGTCATGAATAGTAGTTACCCCTGGATACGACTCTCTGATTACCCTGCATTCTGCGGCGAAGGCCCCACACCCGAGAACAGCGTGATCGGGAGTGAAGCCCTCGCCACAGCGACAGACGGGGTCAGACCATCGCACAAGCCAACTATTTGTGCAGAGACGATTAATAATTTCCAACGAGAATGGTAATTTATAAATACTGTGTTCTTTCTGAAGTCTATATGCTAGGACGCCCGGGTGCTCCCGCGCCAAAACTCTTTTTTCACTAGAATAATTGTTTTTAATTTGTTTCGCTATGAGAATTCGTGTTTCTTTGGTAGTCATGCGGAGCCGCAAGGGCTGAGCGCCGGGTACATTTGCGGCGCCAGCCCGAGCGGCACCGTCTGCAGTTTCATTTCCAAGGATACCAACATGGGACGGGATCCACTGGAGGGCAGTGTCAATGCCTCTAATCATTAGCTGGTGTATACTCAGTTTTATTTCTAGTACTATATCTTGGCGACTAGGCCTGTCCCCAAATTTTATGCTTTGCAAGGCAGACCTAGAGTCAGTGCAGACAAGGAACTGGTACATCAGCAGTGGCAGAGCCAACACGCATTCTAATGCCATCAGAACCGCAGTTAGCTCCGCCGTGCATACGAACCAGTCCCTGCCATAGTTATAACTAATAGTTTTTACCAGAGATGGAATAAAGACGCCACATCCAACATTTCCAGAATCATCAATTGATCCATCGGTGTAAGCTATAATAGCATGCGGATAGTTGGCGTCAAGATATTCCAAAGTAGAAACTCTTTGTATATGTGGATCGCTTTTTTTTTTTTTTACTAATGCCTACAACTTCAGTCTGGATTGTTGGCGCAAGGAGGGTCCAAGGTGGTACAGGAGACAACGGTAACTCGGTAATTGTATGGGGTTTTATTCCAATTTGGTCGTGAATCTCCTGAGTGGCCGAAGTAAGAGATATTCCTGCTCTTTTGGGTCGAGCGGATTTAAAAACTAACTCAGTGTGGTCCATTCTTTTTTCATTATGATAAGTGTCCTGAGCGTTGTTAGGAACTTCAAAAATACGATTAACATAATTTGCACAATATTTTAGTCTAAAATAGTGTAATGGAAGGATGTTGACAAAAGCGTAAACTGCTTTATTAGAAGCATGTCGGGGTGTGCCCAAGATGAATTTAAGAGAACGCATCTCAGCTGTTTCAAGTCTTTTAAGAATATATTTGGAGGCCGAGAAGAAGCATTCAGCTCCGTAATTCAGGTCGGATCGCACCAACGCATGATGTAGATGTAGTAGCAATTTTGTGTTTTTGCCCCATGGTTCTTGCTTAAGGGTTTTAATCAAGTTTATTGCCTTATTGGCCTTAGTAATTAGGTTATTTATATGGGAAGTCCAATTTAACGTAGATGTAAACAATACCCCCCAAAATTTGACTTGGTTAGAATTAATTATGGGGTACTTCACATCATTAGTCGTTATAGTTACTTGTTCCTGAAATTTTGTTTTGGTAGGGCCAAAGATAATAAGTTGAGTTTTATCGGGGGCCAGTTAGAAGCGGTTAATCTCCAAGTATTTTTGAGTAGCGTCTATCGCCCTCTGAAATTGTTTTGATTTATTTAATGGTATTTGCCCTTTTTCAGTGTTCTTTATTTTCAGCGGTTTCCAGATGGCCATGTCGTCGGCAAATTGAGATAGCTTTAAAGAAGTATGTGTACGTTTATCAAGGTTAGATTTTAAGTATGTAGGAAGATCAGCCATCATTATATTAAAAAGCGTAGGGGCCAGGCAGGTACCTTGAGGCACGCCACAATCAATTTTATGTGTCTTGGAGAGGGTTTGTTTATATTTTACCTGCAGGGTGCGTTGAAGAAAATTTTGGAGATAGACAAATATTCCAGAAAGCCCGATTTCTTTAATTTTCTGTAAGAGTTTCTTATGCCACACTACGTCAAACGCTCGTTTGACGTAAAAAAAAACAGGCCATTACTTTTTGTTTGTTTTTAAAGGCCTGTTTAATGGATGAGGAAAGAGTAAACAATTGATCTGAAGTAGATCTATTTTTACGGAATCCAGCTTGTACTATCGGTATTATTTTATTTTTTTATAGAAAATATTCCAGGCGATTTTTTAGGAGTTTTTCGAATACTTTGCTGGTATGTGAAGTTAAAGTTATAGGCCGAAAAGAAGTTGGTAGATTCCTTGGCCTTTTTAGTTTCGGGATAGGAATTACAATTCCATGCTGCCAGTCTTTAGGCAGGTAACCCTCTCCATAGCACTTATTATATAGCTGAAGTAGCATTTTCTTACCCTCAAGGGGGAGGCGCCTTAGCATTATGTAGGTTATTTCATCCTGACCTGGGGATGTATTTGTACTTTTAATTTGAGACAATACAGAATTTAGCTCGATCAGAGTGAAGGGAAGATTGATGGGAAGCATATCCTCAGATGTTATAGGAGGAGTATTTTGATGGTCCATAGTATTTTCTTCTGTCCTTCTATAATTTTTTGCATTAAGATTTAGGCTATCGGTTGAGCTGGTGGCAGCAAAGGTCTCAGCCAGCAGCTCAGCCTTCTCCAGATCAGTGTTATATATACAACCATTTCCTATTAATGGAACTGGCGAGGGGTTATATTTACTTTTGATGTTTTTAATGATCCTCCATGCCTTAGTTATATCTGTGGGTGTTTGAATCTCCCTGTGGATTTGTTGATCCAGAAATTTTAGTTTAGCCATTGCTATTATTTTATTACATTGAACGTTTGCCGTCTTCATGCCATGTGGTTATCCGGAGTTTTATACTTTTTCCACTTGTTGTAAGCTCGCTTTTTGTCTTTTACAGCCCCGTCGCAATCATTATTCCACCATGGATTTGCGGGTTTGCCAGCAGGAGCGCCTTTCCCACGAGGGATTGCCTTCTCCGCGGCTTCAATTATGATTTTAGTCAATGTAGCACTGAATGAGTCGGCATCCAGTGTGCTGACCCCTCCAAGGCTACGTTTTATATATGCCTCATATAGAGGCCAATTGGCCTTTTCATATAGGAATCTGCCTTTCTTTGGGGGAGATTTATTAATGGATTGTCTATTTTGGTTTATTTCAATGGTCACCGGGAGGTGATCGCTTCCCATAGCGTCATCTCCCAGTGTCCATTCTGCATCCATAAAGAGTTTAGGAGAAATTAGGGTTAGGTCTACTGCGGATGGTTGTTGGTTTGAATTATCCGGTATTCTGGTCATTTCCCCGTTATTTAAAATTAATAAATTGGAATTTACTATGTCTTCTGCTTGTTTATTTGCTACTTTACGAGAGGCCGGAATTTTTGGGTACCATAGGGAGTGGTGAATGTTTAGGTCCCCCAAGACCACCCATCCATCACCCCGAAGGGCCCCCAACCATTCCAGACCGGATGGTTGAAGAGACTTTGGTGCATAAGTATTTATCAGATTTATTTCTTTATGTGAAGACGGTATTTTTATTTTAATATGGTTACTATAAATGGGTTGAGTTTCATATTGCGGGACAGGAGTTATAAGCACCTGGTGTTCAATCCCAATTTTAACGTAAGTAGCAGTGTATATAATATCATTCAAGTTTTTATCTCGTTCCACTATAGGGGGATAGTGATAGCCAGCTATACACGGTAATTTTACTTTAGTAGTATATGGCGATTGTAGACAGATTATTTGAAAAGTTTGCTTTTTAATGAAGTCAGTAAGAAAGTGAATATTTCTAGAAATGGCCCTACAGTTCCATTGAAGGAGCTTCAGGCCGACTTTACCGTTTTCACCCATGACATCTAGCTAGGGAGTATTAATATCATAGGCTTTCGGCTTTTAGGGTTTAGTAAACATTCCCTGCTATCGCAGCTAACCTATTCCATTTCTGGGTTAGAGATCAAGGGGACCAGGATGGTCATGATCAGTTGATTAAACTGGAGGATGGCCATCATGATCTCCTGGATATTATTATTCGAAATAGCCGTGGTAAGCACATGCGTATGTCTTTGGATGTCCCCGACCATGAACGCTCTCAGATCAGGGCCACCCTCGGCACACCGAGCTTCACCAAAGTGAAGCGGTCTACGAGCTAATGGTGAGACTTCCTCCCTCATAGGAGAGGGGGGAGATAATAAAGGTGGTCCGTGGCGCAGTGGTTAAGGCGCCTGACACCAATTCCAAATGTGAGCGGTTCGATACCGGGTTCCGGCGTTGGACTTTTCTCCTCTGGTAAGTGTCACCGTTAATTCGGGCGGACCGTCGGGGGTTCTTTCTCCGGGTACTCCGGTTCTTCCACCCCCCACACTTTGGTACCGGTCTCACGCCACTTTACAAATTTCAAATACAAGCGATCAAAAATCTCTGTAACTTCAGTAGCTGACTGGCCCTTCGTTTGTCTTGTACTGTGTTTGTCTTAAATGGCGTAAATCCGTGTCTGTTTCGTGAGTGTGTGTGTTGGGTTTCAGGCGCGGCGCTTTGAGTCGATTTCCCCAAAATTGAGAAAAAGCGCCTATATAATAACGGTATTATTATTATTATTATTATTATTATTATTATTATTATTATTATTATTATTATTATTATTAGAAGTAATAGGTATTTCCGTTTGTTTAGCTTTTTGGTGTTGGGCGTTTTGCGACAGGGCATCCCTATAGGACAAGGGGCGAGCTTTAGTTTGAGCCTCGTTTTGAACGTTTTTTCTCACTAACACAGGAGTAGGATTTGAGTTTGTAATGTTAGTATTACTTTTTGCCTGCAAGATAGCACTCATGACAACTGGTTGAGTTTCTGCTTTTTGAGAGATATTTTCAGAGGGAGACTGGCGCCTTGTACTTTCATTAGGAGCTTGTGCCCTCCTTACCGCCTCCTTATATGGTATATAGGATTGGTTTCTAATACGGTTTGCCTCACGATTCAGCACAATCTTGGGACATTTTTGATAGGCGGCGCTATGAGCGCCGCCACAGTTTACACATTTAGCTGGTCTGCTGTCAGGGCAGGCGTCCCGGGCATGCTCGCGACTACCGCACCTGACGCAGATAGAATGTTTGGATCTGCATGCCCGAGTCGTATGCCCGATCCTGCAACACTTTGTACAACGCAGTGCAGGAGGGGCATAGGGCTCGACCGTCAGACTGTAGACACCTACTTTGATTCTAGTGGGAAGTTCAGAACAATTATGGAAGTCAATCTTAACTGCCCTCGAAGGGCTGTTATCCTTATTGACAAGTCTAGTGACTGTCGGTTGGTACCCTTGAGCTGTTAATGTCCTTTTAAGTTGCTCAAGATCCTCGGCGGGGGGGATGCCGTGGACCACACCCACCACCCTAGGGGAGGGGATGGTGCACTCGACATCCGCCCCACCGAGGCTCATTTTTGCCGCTAGCAGTTTTTGAGATCGTGAATTGGGGCAAGAAGCAATCCAGGCATCCCTGCCAACCTGTCGTAGGGTGATCTCGGAGGGCGACACGCCGGCCCCCTCGCACAGATGCGGCTGGTGGGTACCGTGATCCCGGAGCCGGGGAGTGCCCGTCCCGAGATCACGGACCCGAACTGGGTAAGTGCACCACTCTCCCGCGAAGGCACCGGCGTCCCCCAGATTAGAGCGAGCTTTTTCCTGTTTCTTTTTTTGCACCTCCACAAAGGGAATTTTAAGCAAAGTGTCCGCCTCCCCATCAACACCGGCCGAGGTCTCGTCGATGTTGAGTGGCGGCGGTAGACTTTCCGATGGGGAAGGTGCAACAGGAGAATTTTGATGGACCAGGGGGAATAGCTGTGCCCGGGGAGAATCTTTCTCACCTGACCCAGCCGGCCCCTCCGCTCCTAAAGCCAAAGAATTTTGTGGGAGGGAAAGTATCCTAAGCTCTCCCGGGACTGTGCCAACGGCACGTGCAATGTCCGGGGAGTGGGATGGGGAAAGAATCTTCCTATGCTCTCCCCGGGCGGGGTCCTCTAATAGGATCCCATCCTGGGAAACGACAGTCAGGCTAGTCCCGACCGTGACAGCTGCATCAGTAGTCCTATTTGAATTGGGGTCGTCGCTAGCCCTAGCTCGCTTGTATCTAGTTTTGTTTCTCTTTCTTCTCTTTCTGGCAGAAGCTATACAACTATGTCCAGAGGCCGATGAGGGTTCAGAGGCCGATGAGGAACCAGATCCCCACTCGGCCTCAGAAGGACACTGATCCAATTAAGGATTCCATACTCAAAGACTCCATGCGGGCCAATCAGATTCCCGCGAGGAAGTCACCAAGAATAAAATGTTAAAAATTATTTAAAACCTAACGTGACAAGAACAGTTTACAAAATTGTTAAAAAGAAATTGGAACTAAGTCCCTATAGCCAAGAACTGACCTCTCCGGCTCCCTCGTCCGGGGGCCAAGCGGCAATTCGATTTAGCCAAACACGGAAAAATTAGAATTGAATTTTGTACAACAAACCAAGGGGAATTACTCAGCGCTGGACAGACGAACAGTTAGATCCCCCTGCAGGGGATCTAACTGTTCGTCTGTCCAGCGCTGAGTAATTCCCCTTGGTTTGTTGTACAATTCTGCCAGCGCTAGCCTCACCTATCTGGTTTGTGAGTATCAGTAGAATTGAATTTTGGCCTAGTAATTGCAGCAAAAGTAGACTTTCAGATGCGTAGCCCTGAGAAGGACTTGAACCCGTCAGTAGAGAACACCCGGTCGCCGACAGAAGAACTCAAGGGCCGGCAAGAGGTAGGAGGCAATAGGCGCAATGAAGATTTGCTGGATTTTCAAAATGGCGGCTGGCTGTGGACGGTGAGAGAAACGGAGCAAGCGTGTGTCCGTGGCAGCCGGTGTGGAGTAGAGGACAGTAGGTAGTTAAAATTGAAGCAATAGTGAAGTTGCTGGTGGGCTGGCTGGCAAGAAAGAAACGTAACGGGCGCAGTAGCGGCTGGAGTTCAAAATGACAGCCGGCTGTGGATGGTGAAAGGCAGTGCAGTAGGAGCGGCGTATACAGAGACTGGAACAGTAGCCCTGTTACAGGTGGGTGGCTAAACAATAGCGGCTGTCGGTGAGCGATATTCAACGGAGCGTGGTCAGGCTGCGACCGTCTCGTGTGCCAGCAACAAGCGAACTGATTCTGGTTTCACTATCTGTGAAATACTTTAATTTCGATAACATAAAGACATTTCTAGAGACCGTTTTACATACATTGTCAATGTGCATCTGCCACCTGAGCTGATTATCAATTGTAACCCCCAATAGACGATGTTCGGCTACCTGTTCTATGATGTCGTCGCCGAGTGATAGATTAAGCATTAATGGTTTCAACTGATGCTTTTGGCGTGTTGCAATAATCATAGATTATGTTTTAGTAGGATGCAGAATCATAGAGTTGACTTTACACCATGCTGCTATATCATCGAGACTTTGTTGAAGGCCGTTTTCTTATGTCTTTGTTAGCTGTGTGGATTGAGGTATCATCGGCGAACATACCACACTGTGTTGCTTCGCAGGTTAGACTTAGAAGTAGGTCATTGATGTAAATACAAAATAAAAGAGGACCTAAGATTGACCCCTGCGGAACTCCGAGTTTTACATCTTTAGTAGAAGAGTAGGCTCCATTTACAATTACTTTCTGCTTCCTGTTTTCGGGGTTTGACGTAAACAACGAAACAGCCATGTCGTTTGGAAGATAATGCTTAAGTTTAGAAATCAATATTGTATGGTTCACTAATTCGAAAGCCTTTTTAAAGTCAAGATAAATTACACCTGTCAGCTGCGAATTATTCATATTTGAAAGCCATGTGTCTGTTAGTCTGCTTAGAGCCGTTTGACATGAGTGCCGAGGGCGAAATCCTGACTGAGACGAATGGAGCACTTTCGGGATTCTAAGTAGTCAGACAGGTGTTTATGTATATGCCTTTTGAGGGGTTTAGACACTACTGACAGCAGAGGAATGGGTCTATAGTTGTTAGGGTCAATACGATCTTTTGATTTTGGCAGTGGAACGACTTTTGCGACTTTAAGGTCTGTAGGGAATACATTGTTTTGAATACATAAGTTGTAAATATAAGTAAGGGTCTCTACGATGTGTGGTATAGACAACTTTAATATTTGTGAGCTAATATCATCATGGCCGGAAGATTTCTTACTAGCTAAGTCACTAATTAAGTTGCCCACTTCGTGCACAGCAAGTGTGGGGATATTAAATGGTGGTGTGCCAGTTGTTTTTCTGTTGGAGAAATTAACTAAGTAATCTGGGCATATGTCAGCCTCTGTATCGCGACTAAGAGTAATTATCAAATCCGCAACAGACAGAAAATGTTCGTTGAATGTGTCGGCGGAGAGATTACTAGGGATGGTTGTTGACCTACTACTATTGCCTCGGGTGATCGAATTTAGTACCCGCCACACTGCTGACACATCTTTTTTGTCCTTGACAGTGTTGCGGATAAAGTCCCTCCTCGCGGCGCGCACCATTGATCTCACACGGTTTCGCTGCTTTTTAAATTCATCAAAGTTCTTTTCTCTTTTTAGGTCATTTCGCACCGACATAGCATGCATTATTTCTTTTGTCAACCAAGACTGGTTTGACGAAAACGATGTAGAGATCCAGGAACACCTAGCAAAAAAAAAGAGCCGCCCATCAGGCCCACCTAGCCCAGCCTTCCTGCCCTGTGAAGAAGTCTGCCTTCCGCCTCGTCTGCAGCAGTCTCCAGCGCAAGCTCAGAGATCTCCAGAATGAGTGGTGGACCAGACTTGCACAGAGGACCCAGCTTTGTGCTGACAATGGTGACTACAGGGGCTTCTACGAAGCACTGAAAGCAGTGTATGGCCCCAGGCACCTGGTACAAAGTCCTCTGCGAAGCGCGAATGGCCAGGCACTCCTCACAGATAATACGTCCATCTTGAACCGCTGGTCGGAATACTTTCAGAGCCTCTTCAGCGCTGAGCGCACTGTTCAAGAAGCAGTCGTCCTACAAATCCCACAACTCCCAGTAAAGGTTGAATTGGACGAACCGCCCACCGCTGAAGAGACCCTCACAGCCATCCACCAGCTCAAGAGTGGCAAAGCAGCAGGCATTGATGGAATACCGCCAGAGATCTGGAAACATGGAGGCACAGCACTGCACAACAAGCTCCATGACCTCTTTCTCTGCTGCTGGGAGGAAGGAACACTACCAAAAATCTCCGTGATGCAGTCGTTATCACCCTGTACAAGAACAAAGGCGAGAAGTCTGACTGTTCCAACTATCGGGGAATTACCCTGCTGTCCATTGCTGGGGAAATCCTTGCAAGGCTGCTCCTGAATCGGCTGGTACCTGCCATCGCTGAAGACCAACTCCCAGAGGGCCAGTGTGGCTTCAGAGCAAACAGGAGCACCACCGATATGGTCTTTGTGCTGAGACAGCTACAGGAGAAGTGCCGCGAGCAGAACAAAGGGCTGTACGTAACATTTGTCGACCTAACAAAAGCGTTCGACACTGTGAGCAGGCAAGGCATGTGGCAGATCCTGGAGCGACTTGGCTGTCCCCCAAAGTTCCTCAACATGATTGTCCAGCTACACGAGGACCAGCAAGGCCAGGTCAGACTCAACAATGACCTCTCAGAACCATTCCCTATTCTCAACGGCGTAAAGCAGGGCTGCGTGCTGGCACCGACCCTCTTCACCATCTTTTTTAGCATGATGTTGAAGCAGGCCACAGTGGACCTCGATGATGACGATGCAGTGTACATCAGGTATCGTCTCGATGGCAGCCTGTTCAACCTCAGACGACTGCAGGCCCACACGAAAACCCTAGACCAACTGATTCGTGAGCTGCTTTTTGCTGATGATGCTGCCCTCGTTGCACACACAGAGAGAGCCCTGCAGCGCATCACGTCTTGCTTCGCAGATGCTGCCCAGCTCTTTGGACTCGAGGTCAGTCTGAAAAAGACAGAGGTCCTCCATCAGCCGGCACCCAAGACAGTGTATCGCCCTCCTCACATCACCATTGGCGAGTCTGAACTAAAGTCAGTGCACCAGTTTACTTACCTTGGCTGCATTATCACGTCGGACGCCAAGCTGGACAAGGAGCTTGACAGCAGGCTGGCAAAAGCGAACAGCGCTTTCGGGCGACTTTTCAAGCGGGTGTGGCACAATCAACAGCTGAAAACAGGCACCAAGATCAGCGTGTACAGAGCTGTGGTCCTCACCACCCTGCTGTATGGTTCCGAGTCCTGGGCCCTCTACCGCAGCCAACTACGACTCCTCGAACGCTTCCACCAGCGCTGCCTGCGTACCATCCTGGGCATTCACTGGAGTGACTATGTCACCAACGTCGAGGTCCTTGAACAGGCTGAAACTGTGAGCATCGAGGCTTTGCTGCTGCGGACACAGCTCCGCTGGACGGGGCATGTCTCCAGGATGGAGGATCATCGCCTACCAAAGATCACCCTGTTCGGCGAGCTTGCTACTGGACACCGTGACAGAGGGGCACCAAAGAAGAGATACAAAGACTGTCTCAAGAAGTCACTTAGTGCCTGCCAAATCGACCACCACCAGTGGTCTTCGCTTGCTGCGGACCGCGACACCTGGCGCTCCACCATTTACAAGGCAGCTGTCTCCTTTGAGGACTCTCACAGAGCTAGCCTTAAGGACAAGCGGCTCAGGAGAAAAAACAGAGATGCCGCAGCTCAGAACCCTGGCCATACCTTCCCCTGCAGCCACTGCGGTCGAACCTGCCTGTCTCGGATTGGCCTCCGCAGCCACGAACAAGCCTGCAGACGTCGTGGTCAACTCCTATAAAATCTTCGTTCGCGAAGTCAAGCCAAGAGCATGCATTATTTCTTTTGTCAACCAAGGGGGAAGTATCTCACTCTTTACTCTTTTTGTTCTAATCGGCGCATGTCTGTTTAATACTCCAAGGAATAAACTGTACCAAGTGGACAGCGCAATATTTGGATCATCTGCGAGAAGGACCTCGTCAAAAGGAGTGTTACTGAGATCATGTAGAAAGGCATTACGATTGAAATGCTTAAATGACCTGTAGGTTGTTGTAGTATGAAAATGTTTCTTTAATTTGGGGAGTTTTACAGACCAGCAACAAATCACGGGGCATTGGTCACTAACACTAAGATCTGAAACACTAACATCGGTCACCGCCTGCGGTTTGTTTGTATAGACATGGTCAATGAGCGTAGAGCTCGTGGCGGTAATTCTGGTGGGGGATTTAACTAGCTGTACTAGGCCAAATAAAGAAGATGTAGTTTCCCATGCGGGATGGGGTTTAATCATGTCTATATTAAAGTCACCTAGAAGAATGACGTCATTTTCCCCTTTACAACCTTTGTCTAGGTTAGTAGTAAAATTGTCATACCACTCGACGCCGGATTGCGATAAAGAAACCCCACAAATGACGGTGAGCAATACGGGCTCTTGACCTCAATCCACACACACTCTACTTCAGCCGTTTCTAAGTCTTTACGCCTACGGGCTAAGTGTTTAACCCATATCATACTGAGGCTAAACGCTTCAAATTTGTACACTGCCATATGCAAGCTACATTATAGTACTTACAGATAACGATATAGACCAATGGCTTTAGTTCAAGGGTTGTGCCAGAATAGCTTGGCGCCTAGAGGCGCCAAGCTATTCTGGCACTACCCTTGAACTATTTTAGTCAAACGTATTTCACACGAAGGTGTATTCCGAATGATAAGGGTTAATGGAGTGATGAACGTATACAGCAATGCCTGTTTGACCGTGACAGGAGGAATCTCTTCTCATGATACTAAAATTAGGAATTTTCACGGCATCATCACTGATGTTTGAATTTAGGCGTGACTCGGTAAGGCCAAAAATGTCGAACGGTGTGGGACTGTTAAGGAACGCTGACAGGTCAGATATCTTATTATAAAGATGAAAAACGTTGAGATGACCCACTCGTAATTTTTGTTCTTTTTGTTTGCCTCTAGCCATGAGTATTTCGCTAACAGTTGTATTTTGTTTCACAATGAAACAACTACAATAGCCGGTTGAGCAAACGTCAATCAAATATGTAAAGCCAATGTACAAGGAAAACAAAACAATCAAAGAAAACAATAAAAAAAAGTATAAAATACAAAATCTGATGATCAAACGTTCAGGGATTATAAAAGCTCAGCGCCCACAGCTGAAGTTGATACGGGAAGTATCAATGTCCGATACCCTGATGAGCAATGTCAAAATGATCCACGTCTGTTAAGTAAGTGTCTGTGCTGCCGCGGACATCCAATACATGCAATGACGACAAAAACAGAACTTAAGCCGCGGAGCACCCACAATAAAACGTATCACTGTAAATAAAACAGTCCATCAGTGTCCACAGTTAAATTTCCTGCAATGTCTTTCACAGTACGGCCTAATAAACGCCGATTTAGATGAGAACGATTAAAAAAAAAAAAAACTTCTACACAGTGAAATGTAAGTGAATGCGCTACCCCAAAGAAGCGTTCACTTAAGACACTCGGTCTAGTTCGCAAAAGATATAAAAGAATTCCAGAAGTCCGAGCAAGTCAGTCAGTGTATCGACAAAAGCTATAGAGAAACGGCACCATACACACTTTTATTATGCAGCACTTAAACGGAATAATTTACACTAGCGAGAAGCGCAGATGTGAGTGTAACCTGCAGGAGGCAGCTATCCTTCCGAGCACGTGCAACTGCAGGAGCTTATGAGGATCTATGTCTCTTGCATTTGAGGCTTGTAGATTGCATGTGGTATTTATCATCACGAGCCCGTGCATCCGCAGGGGCTCATGAGGATCCATGCCTCTTGCATTTAAACAGGTAATCGCGGCCTTCGTGATTTGATGGCAGGGGCGCATGAGGATATAATTATGCCCTCTGCATTTAGATTTTGCGGTCAGCATGAGGTATCTATCTGCATGAGGTATCTATCTGCATGAGCCAGAGAAGCTGCAAGGGCTCATGGGGATCTATGCCTCTTGCATTTGCATTTTGAGTCAGCAGACATCCTCATGGGCCCGTGCAGCTGCAGGGGCGCATGAGGAACTGTGCCTTTTGCATTCAGATTTTCAAGTTTCGTTCCGCAGAGGTCTCTGCGGAACGAAACTTGACGAGGTGAACAATTAAGCACATGCAGGTAGGTATGGTAGCAGCAGCTGTGCCATAAGCTGCATTGTCTGTAAGGGATTGGGAGGAGTTGGCTCTGTTAGCGGCGATTGTTCCCACCCTCTGGGCGGCGGTTTTGCTGTAACTGTGGCGGGCGCAGCGAAGGGGTGACCGGCTGGTATGTAGGCACTAACCACTGGCATGTTGGGGAATTCTCCCTGTGACGTCACCACTGGCCCGCCCTGACCTTGCTGAGGACGCGGGGGAAAGGCGTGGCCGGGCTGGCGGGTGTTGTGGACTTGAGGCTGGTCGCGCTGTGGTTGCACGTAGTTCTGCAGAGTCCCGTTACCACGTCTCAGGTCCTGCTGCTGGTGTCTGGCTCCGCTGAATGGCCTGTGGGACTCTTGCTCCTGGTTGTAGATGTGAAGAGGCTGGCTGCTGGCGCGGCGGATTTCCTCCATCCCGTGTTCGCTGTGGGGCTGGCGTGGAACAACCGCAAACCGAATGTTCAGTGCCAGCTTCTTGGCACCAGCAGGACTCGGGTGGGTGCCGTCCTGGTAGAGCTTCTTTCGGGGGGCTCTGTTGGCCGTGAGAAAGATGGAGGTGTGGTCCGTGAACAGAATTCTCATATGCTCACAGGCCTCCCTAAGGGCGTCATTGGAGATGGAGGCGGGGGCAAAGAGGGGTGGTTTTGACCTCTCGGGGGCATGATGGCAGAGGCCTGAATGCGGGCATTGGGGAAAACGGAGGTCAAAAGACGGAGGAGCTGTATCCACGCAGGCTTGGTGACAGGGCCCTGTTGCATGCAGCTGTTGATGCCGACGTGAAACACAACTCTGCGGATGTGTCGTGCCTGGCGCTGGTTGCGCATCCATTCCGCCAGCTCGTTGACGCTAAGTCCCGACACCGACATATTCTGCACGACAGCGCCGTCCACAGACATCCTCCTGGCATCGACCCTTTTCATGACAGAGTCGCCGATGAGGAGCGTGTTAACGTCGGGCCTGATGGTCTGGGCTCGCAGATTGTCCAGCGGGGTGACCGGTGATTCTGAGGTACTGTTCACACGGGAGTCGGTGGCAGCGTTGAGTGCGGCACCATTGTCAGTACCAGCACAAGGCACCTGCTGCTTCCCGTCGCCATTTGACAGGGCAGCAAACATGTTTTCGACGATGACGTCAGGGTTGGGGGTGTACTGAACAGTACTATTACCAGAAGATTTGGGGGAAATGGGGGATGTCGACTTCAGGGAGGATGATTTGGATGTGGTGATGGGAGAGGCGGAGAGAGCAGGCTTGGGCTTGTTTGACTCTGCTCAAAGACAGTCCATTTTTGGGGAAAGCAATACTTTCGTTGTATTTAAATGCAAAACAAATTCGCGTTTCACACAATTGGACTTTCGGACTATTTGCACATACAGCAAAGACGTGTGCCGGTATACGATTTTAAACCTAACGGCGTAAGAAACGTAAGGACAAAATCACAGAGCGGCACACACGTGTTAAGTTAGCAATCTTCTTTGAAAATATTTCTGGTCTTTTCGGTTACTCGTTCATTATGATTATCAGCAGCCTCAGTGCAATGTTCAAAACTTTGCCGCAAAGTATTTTATACCCAGTACGCAAAGGTCTTTGGGACGACGTTGGCTGCAGTGGACCCACTGCGGCCGACGTCGGCCCGATGGTCGTGAAACGCGAATTTGTTTTTCATTTAAACACAACGAAAGTATTGCTTTCCCAAAAAATGTACTGTCTTTTTCTTCGCAAAGCAGACTCGTATGTACACCGCATGCATACATACCTTGCGCCTCAAACAAGCCATCTTGACGTAGTATGTCCTGCTGCTGACCGCCAAGGTTGATGCAGAACCGACGGAACCCACGGGCCTCTCTCGCACACGGAGGAACGTACACAGGCCGTATATCCACCTCCACTAAAGACTCGTTGCCATCGCTGAGAGAGCAGTCCATTTTCCGTGCTATCTGAAGTTTGGAGTTCTTTGCTTCCTTCTCGTGAAGGGTCCTGGCGCTTGCCGCCCGACGAACGTTCAGGACCTGCGATTATAATTAGAAGACGGTAAACTTCGGGTATGCCAGGCGCTTGTGAGGTGTCGTTTGCAACCAACGACCCGCAGCAACGAACGAGAGCGAAATCACGGCGGACAGACAACACTCCAAACATCTCCAAGAGGCACAGATGCTCATGAGCCCGGAGGGCTCATGAGCATCTGTGCCTCTTGGAGATGTTTGGAGTGTTGTCTATGGCTTATGGAACAAGCTGGTCATCCGCCGTGACTTCGCTCTCGTTCGTTGTTGGGAGTCGTTCGTTGTTGGGAGTCGTTCGTTGGAAACGAAACCTCACTACTAACAACACCAACACGGCCAATTGTTTCTGTTGTTATAACCAAAGTTTGTAATAAGTGGAGTACAGTGAACTTTGGATGCTACGAAACATCACTGGACCCGGCCATGTCTTCTGTTGATATGACAGACGTTTGTGACAGGCGAAGTAATTTACATAGCGAACATGAGATCGGGACCTCTGAAATGCATTGTTATAATTATCCGACTTTGTTGTAAGCGAAGTCGACTGTATATAAATTCGACTTCGCTTATATTATGGTGAGATAACACACAAGTCGGACATAGTACAACTCGGATAATAAAACGTTTTAATAGAGGTCGTGCCCACGCATATCCTATCTCTAGACTACTTTGCCTTTAGCAAACTTAATACAGAGCAACAAAACATGTTGGGTCCCCATACACACTGTTATTTTCGTAGTTTACTGAAATTACATCATTTACGACACAATTTGGATATAACAACAAAAGATATTTGATACCCAGGCACTTTGTCATATTCCGAAGTTAATACTGGGCACGAAAAAAATAAATGCTTAGGCCTGCTAGTCTATCATTTCGAATCATAAGGCTTGAAAGCGAATCACCAAAGACGCTGCACAACCATCAGAAATGCTGTACGAGACATTCTTCTTCTTGTCAAGTGGCCGCCGTGAGATGACCTTAGTCGCCTGCTCGGCGTTAAACCCAAATAACTAACTGTCAAGTGGAAACCACGTACAAAGATGAACAGCCCAGTCCTGCACCAGCCACTAAGCAAGGTGCGCCGCTATAGCGGCGCACCTTGCTTGGTGGCTGGTGCAGGACTAAGCATCAAAAGTAGAGCAAAACTGCACGTGTCTCCACGAAAACAGTGGATCCAAGGTTTGGACAAAAATGCGAAATCGCGATTGCATGTTCGTCCGAGATTTTAATCCATTGTTTTCGCCAAAAGACGCGCAGTGTTTGACCTACTTCTAATTTCCGGAACTCGTCTGTTAAACTTACGCACGCTTCGGTATAACAAGAACAAAACCTCAATGCAATAAGCACACACACACTTTGAATAAAAAATGGTTACACTACCGGCTATATTCATGCTAAGTTATAACCACAGGTTTTTCATTATGTGCGGGTCTGTGATTTTGGACCTTACGGCTAATAGCCGTAAGGACCAAAATCACATACCAGCACACTATTATACAACATTTGTGGTATTTATAATACAGTACCACACAAAGCAGCACAACTCACTGCGACACAAATCCGGCTGTGAAAGACATTTGAGGACAAAATAACGCTAGACCCTGGCACACTTCGTGAGATTGACCGCAGGACTATACCTCACGACGTCCAGCACATCTAAGTTCCGATACGGCATTAGTCTTTCGTGTACGTAGCCGCTTGTGCATAAAGGGTCAACATCGCTAAGTTTTAGGGTGTGTAGCCCAGTGAAGGCAAACGGTTTTAAGTCCATTTTTGTGAAAAGCAAGATTTTCATTGCATTACGAAAATTGTGCTTTTCACTAAAAAGGATTTACTGTCTTTTTGTCTTCACAGGTCAGCATATGGTGACTCTTAAATGCAGGATTTGGGTGATTCGACAAAGCTACAGAATTTACGACTAGGTAGTTTTCACTAGTCGCAAATTACAGAAATACGATAAACAGATTGTAAGGAAAATATATCATAAGTTTGGAGTACTGTACACAACAATGAGCATTAACCGTTTTAGACCCGAGTCCCTACAGCAGGAGATGGCTTGACCCTGATAATTCAAGGGTAGTGCCAGATTAGCTTGGCGCCTTCGGGCGCCAAGCTAATCTGGCACTACCCTTGAATTATCAGGGTCAAGCCATCTCCTGCAACTGGTACATAGTCGTTAGGCAACACGTCCAAAATTTGAGAAATGGGACCTTGGGGCTAAAAGGGTTAAGATGACAAACATGGAAGGTTCACTTTATAGTTTTGAATATAAAAACAAAACAAACAACAAAAGCAACAACAAAACAACAACAAAAATAACCAGCAACACTTAGTATAACAATTATGGATCTAAAATTTGTCGACGTAAACACTCTGGGAGTTAAAGCTTTCCGCGTGAAATCTGTGGATGTTAAAACGCAGGGCTTACACAATTTAGGCGTAAAAGCTGTATGTGTAAAAACTCCAGGCGTCAAGCTTTAGGCGTAATTACTGTGAGCTCAAAAGCTTTAGATGTAAAAACTCTAGGCGTCAAACTTTAGGCGTATTAACTCTGGGCGTAAAAAAAGCTTCAGGTGTAAAAACGTCTGGGGGTAAAAGGCGTATTAACCCTGGGCGCCCCCCCCCCCCCCACCCCCAACCCCCGAAAAAAAGGACATCAGACGTAAAAATTATGGGGGTAACATCTTCAGGGGTAACAGTTAAAGGCGTAAATCTCTGGGTGCTACGTGGTAGTCGTTGTCGTAGTATGATACAAACACACCAGACGCACGCACGTAGAGTTCTCGTAAAGAAACATCACTCAGCTGCAACTCGTCACACATGTACACAAACCAAGGGGAATCACTCAGCGCTGGACGGACAAACAGTTAGATCCCCTGCCCTTTTGTTTTGTGAGTCGTCACACGTGGCACAAGGTTGTAGACCACACTGGAGTAACAGTTCCAACAATATTTTATTGCAGCGATGCAATCCCAGCATAATGCATCCACAAATGCATCCACTCACTGATACACTGTTACCTCTACAATGCATCAACATTTTTGACACACTGCTCTTCTCATACAATGTACACACATACTTCCTAACACCGTCTTTTATACTATTATAGATTTCCAGAACAATCGAGCAAAATCACAAACACAACCAATCAGAAAAGAAAACGTAATCAAAACTTATTAATATTCATGAAAAAAGAACACTCTAGATCCGACTACAAATTTCCACTACCATCTAGGCGCATTTGATAAAATGTTACGAAAAGTAACTAACCATTTTGACGTCATATTTGAGGTCACTAGAATAATCGCGCCTTTTCCAGAACGTTCTAGGTCAGTCAAGCGAGATCGGACTACAGCAACAATGTAACGAAAAGACCTGTCATTTTAGCTACACAGCAGAATCGATTGCAATTCTCCAAGCAAAAGAAAATGAATCCTACCAAAAAGGTACGTAATTTTTATCCAAAATAACCCAAATGAATATCGGATCATTCCTAAGATCAACACACACTTGCTATCAAAAGAATAACATAACCACAAACGTAACACTGGGTGTACCATGCAGTTCTAGGTATACAGTCTCGTAGATGTATGACAGGAAAACCCAAAGAAGCTATTGAACTTGACCCCTATAACTGCTACTACCGATAAGTGTCGGCGTAAACGCGCTAACATGTTATCTGCATTTATTAAGCGAGAGTTGTTAAATAAACACGGTCTCGTGAACATGTATCGATAATCTCAACTTTTCCAGTGCTTGGACACGGCGAACACGTCCCAACTGCAAGAGGCATAGACCCGCATGAGCCCCCGCAGTTGCGGGGGCTCACGAGGGCCTATACCTCTTGCTGACTCTATTCATATATGTGCTCCTCGGACAATGTTATCGGTTTTTGATAGTATGAGAATTTAACTTGTGATAACTAATTTTAATCCACTCAGAGATGGCGTGCAGCATAGGCGATCCAAATGCAAGAGTCCCCGGTGCCGCGGGGGCTCATGAAAATCTATGCCTCTTGATGACTACATTCATAGGCGTGTTCCCCTGTTAGGGTCGGACCATGAGGCTATCGATAGTTTCTCGTGGTCCCATGCTGCGATAATCTTAACAGGCTTTGTGCTAACAACTGGCACTTCAGTGCTAGGCAGCTGAGTGGTATAGAATCCTTTTCAAAGGAAGGAGGGAACACTGATCGCAGTCCCACGCAGGCAGAACGAAGATCTGTATGCGTGTACACCAGTTAAACTGTCTAAGCGACTTCCTGTATAAGGCGGCCACTTGCCTAAGGAGACCACCAATTTTTGCTGAGTGGTGCAAGAATTCTTTTGAAATAAAGGGAGGGCGCACTGATTGTAGTCCAAAGCAGGCAGAACGAAGAACTCTATACATGTACACCGGTCAAACCTGTCTAGGCGTCTACCTGTGTGAAGCTCCCACCTGCCTAAGGCGACCACCAATTTTTGCTGAGTGGTGTAGGAATTTCTTTTCAAAAACAGAAGGGTGAACTGATTGCAGTCCTACGCGGGCAGGACGAAGAACTGTACACTAGTACACCAGTCAAACCTGTCTACCTGTGTGAGGCGACCACCTGGGTAGGTATTCTTTTTCAAAGAAAAAGAGGGTGCATTGACTGCAGGACAAAAAAACTGTATACATGTCCAACCTGTCTAGGCGTACCACCTGCAAATAGAGAGTTGTGTCAACATGGGACTTACGCGCCCATACACGCTCAGCCCTGCCCATCAGAAGGCTTCTAAGAGTTTCTTCCGATATGATCTTACTGCTACATAGGGCCTACATCACCCTGTATAAGGTGACACCTGTCTAAGGTGACCATTTTTGTTTTACAGTCCCCTTGCTGCTCGCCTTAGGATAGGTTTGCTTGTGTTAAGTCTTTTCGTAATTTTATGTATGCGAGTATGAGATTTGTTAGACCTTGCGTTTTCGAAGCCGTTGTGCCGTAAATTCACAGATCCCAGTACGCAAACGGCTATCGGGCCGAAGTCGGGCGCGGGCCCACTGTGCCCGACTCGGGCCCGATAGTCTTTTTGCGTACTGGTACATACACGCGTTGATCAATGTTTCCCAGCCACACATAAAGGTATATCACTATCACTTAGTGACGCAGGGAAGTATCCCATACCTGGTTTTCAATCTCGCGTAGGATGACATTCTGCTGGGAGCATTTCGGCAGCCACTCTTCCTCAGAATTCCCCTGCTCATCCTCCTCGCCCTCATCAGGTCCGGAGTCGTACTCGCTCGTTCTGTCCGTGTGCAGAGCGTCCTCGCCCTCAAGGCCGTGAAAGGTCAAGTGAAGGTCGGGGGTTGCCGGGGGAACCAGGCGGTCCATGCCCTTGGAGAAGGTCAGCAAGGCGTCTTGGCGTTCTTTGCTCGTGGTGACTTGCATGGGGGACTCGGTCCTATATTCTGTATGAAACAGAATCGTGCAGATCTCGTTAGCTTTTAGTTCCATGGTATTTGGAAGGGAATTACTAGAGGTTATCCCCAAATCCAAGTATAACAGGTCTAACATTGCACGAACTTTACACATTAAATGGTTTCATCCATCCCCATCCATCTGCAAGAGGCGTATATTCTCATCAGCCCACGCGGCCGCTTGGGCTGATGAGAATAATATGCCTCTTGCTCGCAAGGAGTTAGCTTATGGATATCACATTTGGAGGTACTTATCCGATATTAACCCTTATCATTTGGAATACACCAGTGTGTGAAATAAGTTTGACTAAAATAGTTCAAGGGTAGTGCCAGAATAGCTTGGCGCCTAAAGGCGCCAAGCTATTCTGGCACCACCCTTGAACTAAAGCCATTGGTCTATATCCTTATATGTAAGTACTGTAATGTAGCTTGCGTGTGGCAGTGTACAAATTTGAAGCCTTTAGCCTCGGTATGATATGGGTTAATAAGCACAGCTACGTTTCCATAAGCACTAATCCGATACAAATACGATCCGAACCCGATGCGATGATGCAATTTTCTTTCAAAAATTGCGTCACTTTTACGTTCGAAGTATGGAAACACACAAACATGAAAAGGACTTGCACGATTTTTTTTAAACCTGTTTCGGATCCGCTTCGGATTCGGATCGGTTTCGTATCGGATTCGTGTTTATGGGTACTCACAAACCAGATCACTGTGTGTTTATGGGTACTCACAAACCAGATCACTGTGTGTTTATGGGTAGCCGTCTTATGACTTCTACGAGGACGCATGCCGCAGTAATCGAGAGCAATACCGCGAAAGGGCCCTTTCAGTCCTGACTATCCAATGGCGCGACCTAGACTGTTTTCCTTACGATAAATGGGCTCAGCCTACTGTCCTTGATCTGATTTTGGTTTAGGAATAACTCCTATTGAAGAAAGAAACACGCTGCTGGGCAAGGGCAAACCGCTTTTACTACATTTTCAGAATTTACTCAACAATGATCTATTTGTGTCTGTAGCAACAAAGGTAGCGTTATAGCTGAAGCATCGAGGAGCCAAAAGGTCATCGGCGTACCGGCGTCAACCTTACTTGGCCCTGGTACGGCTGTGCGCAGGCAAACAAGGCGGACATCGGCCCCATGACCTGAAACTTACTGAAGCGTGAGTGCACGTTTGGCATGGTGCGTAGGGCTATCACAGACTGTACTGACGCACACACATGCCTGCGTGCCGGCAATCAGACGGAAGGACGGACTGACAGACTGACAGACTGACAAACTGACAGACAGACAGACGTGTATATCTGGCATAATGTAGGTGTATTAGTTCTCTCACGGCGAGGGTTGTTCTCACGGGAAGTAACCCGCTCTGCGCCAAAGAGGTTCTCGCAGTGGGTTGCATAGTTGTTACCGGACCTTGTTTCTTCATACCTTGATTAGCGATGCCTATGCATTGTTTGTTTGTTTGCTTGCTTGCTTGTTCGTGTGTTATTTGGCTGGTTGGGTGGTGTGCGTTTGTTTATTTGCTTGCCGTGTCGGTTCCGTACGTCAAGAACTGGCAAGGTCTTCGGATTGCCACAATCATATTTTAGCGTACACTGACCTGGCCGGGTCTAAAGCTAAGTTTCTTTGTTGTCTTCATTACTCATGCGAGACGTACCGTGTGCGGATACGCAGATTTTTTACCGCGTACTTGTATGCGTCGAGTCTCGAATGAGTTGAAGTGAATTCTAACCTAGGTATGATTAAAAACTTTTTGACTGCCGGGGGCAGAAAAGAAGCTCACGGTATGGTCAATAGCAGTCAAAAGGTTAAAAGACCTGCGGCAGACTTTTAGTCTAACCCCTTCCCTGCCACTGTCCGTACGCTGTACGCACTTTTTTGTTTCTGAAATCTTCGTTTATTCAATGACCAAAAGCCAAAACCGACCAAGGGGGATGGATACAAATTGGTCTCAGCAAGAGGCATATATCCTCATGAGCCCCCAGAGTCGCGGGGACTCATGAGGATCTTAATCTCTTGCAGATGGATCGTGTTTATTTGTTTTCTCGGCAGTGAAGGGGTTAACCACACCGGACCACCCTGTAACCTTTTTTTCCTTTGCTTATTTATTTATTTATTTATTTATTTTGTATCTTAGTACCACTTACCTTCAGGAATGTAACACTGTGGCCGGGGAGACAGCGCAGACAGAAGATCGTTTGAATTCCGTGATGACAATTGCGAGGTGCGCGCCGACCTGGGTCTCGGGATGGCATCAAACTCCGGAGCGGGCAGCGAGCACAGAGCGGTGTCCAGGGCCATCGGTCCGTCCTCTAGCGCCATTTCGTCGTCGCTGTCGTCGTAATCATCCTCGTCTCTGTCAGAACTCACGTGACCCGAATCCGACCAATCACCGTTCGCCAAAACTCCCGACTTTGGTTTGTTTGACGACACGGCAACGTTGTCATGTTCATCGCCTTTGTCGTTTTCAATATCGTCAGACGCGCCGCGAGTGGCGTGTGCTCCAGCGTTGTTTTCAAATGTACTCGGAATCTTCGAAGAACCCTTTACGTCAGATGTACCAGCTGGTTCGTGAACTTCGCCGTCAAACGTTGTCATCTCTTGGATGTTTGCTGAAGATTGCGACACCCCATGAACATCTGACGAGGATTGCGACACCACATGAACATCTGACGAGGATTGCGACACCCCATGAACATCTGACGAGGATTGCGACACCACATGAACATCTGACGAGGATTGCGACACCCCATGAACATCTGACGAGGATTGCGACACCCCATGAACATCTGACGAGGATTGTGAAACCCCAGCCTCCGCATTGTCACTGTCCCCCGCATTTTCGCCGATGGAGCCACCTGCAAAGCGAATCTCCGCAACCGCAGCTTGAGCAGACCCTGATAACGTCTTCATGTGTCTGTCTGAGGTCTCTGGATCCTCGCTCTGGGCTGTGGCAGTCAACGTTTTCGTGCTGGTTGAGGACGCCGCGTTTTGTACAGTAGAGTTCTCCCCGGCTGCGGAAGATTTTGAACTGTTCGCACGGCCCAGCGTTTGACTTGAGGTTCGCCCCTTGCCTCCTTGTTTAGGGTCGGTGCTGGGGACCACTTGACCATCTGCTGTCGCGTCGTCTCCCGTCGTCAGACGTTGTAAGATGCTGTCCTCCAGCTTCACGCGCTTCTTTTGCCCGAGCAGGAACAGAAAAAGGTCTGCGCAGAAAGAAAGACCCAGTAAGCAAACGTTCCTCGGGCCCACGTGGGCTGCAGTGGGCCCGCGCACTTCCGTGCGCGGGCCCACTGCGGCCGTCGTGGGCCCGAGGAACATTTTTGCTACGGGAGGAAAGCACGTTATGTGAAGGAAAAATGGCAGTGCGAATACGAGTTCTGCCGTACAATGATAAAATCCAAATCCAGTATGACTATTTTTTTTTGGGGGTGGGGGGGGGGGGGGGAGAGTGGGAGGGGGGGTGTGAAAAGCGAGATTTCAGTGCAATACATCGAAAACTAGCTTTTCACCCAAAAATACTGTCTTTTGCCATTGTATTTATTCCAAACTAGGAATCGAATCATAAGAAATGCCTATGAACCTCAATCATCCAACCATAGTACGTTTCAATAACCACAAATGCGCAAAAATGACACCTTAATTAACCCTTTCGCTTGCCAGTGATCACTAATTTTGCGTCTGAAACCACGCACGTTGACCGACATTCCTTGGAGGAAATCGATGTGAATGGGACCAAAAATAGACATAACAAGATGAGGATTTCATCCCAAAGTCTACCGTATTGTTTGGAGCTCAGATGTGTTTTTCTTTCAGGAACATTCAGATTTGTTCATATTTTTAGGCTTATTATGCTGATCCTTTTCCCTCATCTTTAAGCCAACCCCTGATCAACACACACGTCGGCGCACACAAATAAATACGGACACACGGCGCTTTCCGTCATTAGTACGCTCTGTTGGCTCGTGTAGAGGCAGGAATCCATCTCCTTCTCCTCTAAAAAGGAATGGACTGAGAATTGTAGGCCGGTTCCCTGATGAGTAAATCAGAGACTGTAGTTACTAACTATGAATACCGATCGAAACGCCCCAGAGTGCTTCACACATTTTGACTTCATGCTTGGATGTTGACACGTTCTGCTCCAGGAACGAAATCCGCAAATTTTGAAGTTGCCCCCTGAAGACTGTATTAAACTTCTGGAAACAGATCGAGCGTGATATTTCAAGGGTTGTGCCAGAATAGCTTTGCGCCTATGGGCGCCAAGCTATTTTGGCACAACCCTTGAGCTATCACGCTCCATCCATGTCTTCAGCCGTGGCGTGTCGGAGTAGCGGCTAATCTCTCTGCTTGTTTGTCTATTTTGACAAAGGGTATTTACCCGAAATATTAATAAATTGTGTTGTACCCGTCTTTTTTAAGCGTGTTTCTTTCTCCGTTGGGTACTTCTTTTCGTCGGAAAACATGTCACATTTGGTATTTGGATTGGATATATGAAGTGGAAGATCATTTATAAACAAACAGAAAAGTAACGGTCCTAGTATGGATCCCTGGGGCACGCCATACTCAACACGCTTTTCAGAAGAGAAGGTAGCATTGATTTACACAGTTTGAATTCTCCCTATGATATATGAACGAAAGAATGAGAATGTCCCTGGGCTGTTATTGTTAAAGTAGCAGTCTAGTTTCTGTAATAAAATTTCGTGGTTTATAAGGTCGAACGCTTTTTTTAGGTCTAGAAAAAGACAGCACCAGACATTTTGTTTCTGTTGATGTTGAGCAGCCAAGTGTCAATCATATGAACCAAGGCAGTGTGACACGAATGTTTAGGGCGAAAACCAGATTGATATTTATTCAGGAGAAACTTTTCTTCCAGGAATTCGAGATGTTTGTGCACATGCTTCTCAATAGGCTTCGATAGAATAGATAATATGGATATAGGCCGAAAATTATTTGGATCAGATGTGTCTTTTGTTTTAGGTATAGGTACCACTTTAGATTTTTTGAAAGCCGCCGGAAAAATATTATTTTGAATACATAGATTGTAAATATAGGTTAAGCTTTCCACAATGTATGGAAGAGAAAGTTCGAGGATAAAACCATTGATACCATCAATGCCAGCTGACTTTTTGTTCTTGAGACTAGAGATAAATATGTCCACTTCATGTACAGCGATGCAGGGGATATTAAAAGCATCGCCCGCGGACAGTCTTTGCTTACTAAAGTCAGTAAGCTTCTGCGATGCGACATGTTCCACCTGATCCAAACCTTCAGCATGTAGTAAAGATTTCGGGGCTAAAATGAAGTGGTCGTTAAATGCATCGGCTGTAAGGTTGGCAGTCGTATTTGCAGAACGATTTTTACTATTGTTAGTTAGTAAGTTTAAAACTTTCCATATTGAAGAAGGATTCCCGCCACGTATGGTTTTCTCTACCAGTGCTTTTTGTGCCTCCCGGATAAGGTATTTTACTCTGTTATGTAACCTTTTCAACTCAATAAGAGAAAGAATTGAATTGAATTGAATTGAAACTTTATTTTCTAAGGATGAAGACAGTAGGCACGCAGGCCTTTTTACACGTCTGTCCTTAATAACATTTTAAATAAATATAACAGCAGAAAAGATAACATGACAAATAAATAAAAATAAAAAGAAGAAAGGATAATAATAATAATAATAATAATAATAATAAACAGAAATATTTCGCGCGCGCGCGCGCGCACACACACACACACACACACACACACACACACACACACACACACACACACACACACACACACACACACACACGTTCAGTCAGATGTAAGGCAGCACAAGGGTAACGCATGGTGCCTATTACTCAAGTGATGCGTTACAATTACGCACGCACCCACACACACAGACGCACACATACTCACGCATGTGCATACATTAGATTTAAATAAACCTAAAAGTAATCATAGATTATATGAAAGAATATTAACTCTAAGATTTCAACTAAAAACTGAATGCGTAAAGTTAAAACTTCAAAAGAGAGAGAGAGAGAGAGAGAGAGAGAGAGAGAGAGAGAGAGAGAGAGAGAGAGAGAGAGAGAGAGAGAGAGAGAGAGAGAGAGAGAGAGAGAGAGAGAGAAAGAAATGAAATGAAATGAAACTTTATTTCTCAACGGATGAAGTAATTAGCACGAGTGCCATTTTTCATACTTGCCGTTGCTACTCTACAAACACAGAATAATAATTGTAATACTAATAGTACCAAATTACACAATGAAAAATTAGGAGACATTAAACATGAAGAGGCATTAAACAAAATTCATTCATTCGGTCATACAAACGAAAAACAGAAAGTACACGCAACGCACGCACACACATACACGCGCTAATGACAACTTGACCTATATACGTTGCAAATCATTGGGATCACAGTGAAAATTCACTTTAGACAGCAAAAATTATTTGGATTATAATAGAAACTTGAATTATGTAATTAGGCGTTTATTATTAGTATGGACAAACCATACGGCAGCATGCACTGATTATAGGATAAGCACATGTTTTTTACGGATACTTGTGGTAGATTATGTATCAGCAGACAAGTACTTGAGGAGGCATTCCTTGAAAGAGGAGAGGGAGCTAGCGTGTGTTATACATGTAGGCAGTTTGTTCCAGAAAGATGCGCCTGAGAAAGATACACTGGTTTTAAATAGATCTATCCTGGGGCGAGGTGTAATAAAGTTTCGTCTTGAAGTAGAATAACCTGAACTTGCCTTGGTAAAGAGCTTACAAAGATATTCTGGGTGAATCTCATTCCAGATTTTATACATAGCCACACCCTTGTTTAAGAGGTGATGCTTGCTAAGAGGTAGCATTTTCAGTTTTTCAAGTCTTTCGTCAGTTGTCAGGGCTGAATCAGGCAGGATATGTTTCGCTGCTCTCCGATGCAGGGAGTTAAGCCTCTTCAAGTGTATGTCACCGCTGCCATCCCATATCGTGGACGCATAATCGATGTGGGATTTGACATGTGCATTGTAAAATAACTTGCGGGCATCAACATCAATAAAGTACTTCAACTTTGAAAGCATAAAAACATTTCTGGCAACAGTTTTACATACAGCATTTATGTGCGATTGCCACTTCATCTGGTCATCAACAATTACACCAAGTAATCGGTGTTCCGTGACCTGAGTAACGATGTCGTTATGGATAGTCAGGCTGAGTGTAAGTGGCTTGAGTTGAGAGAGAGAGAGAGAGAGAGAGAGAGAGAGAGAGAGAGAGAGAGAGAGAGAGAGAGAGAGAGAGAGAGAGAGAGAGAGAGAGAGAGAGAGAGAGAGAGAGAGAGAGAGAGAGAGAGAGAGAGAGAGAGAGAGAGAGAGAGAGAGAATGACAATGACAATGAATCTTTATTTTACAACGTGAAAGTTTTGGTGAAACCATTTTTCGAACTTGCCGTTGCTAATCTATTTTAAATATAATGCGCAAATCACAAAATACTATTTTTAAATTGGGAAAAAAAGAAATATAAAACGAACAAAATAATGAAATATAAACTGAAAATAAAAAATGGTTGAAAAAGTGGAAATAAACATAGAAACACGCATCCAGGCGTTTGCACACCCGCAAAATCTCACACATACACACGTAAAAGTGTACATATCCATACACACATTCATAAACACAAGCACACACACACACACACACACACACACATGCGTGCGCGCGCGCAAACACACACACACACACACACGCACACACACACACATACACACGCACGCACACACATACTCTCTCACACACATACACACACACACACACGCGCGCGCGCAAAACACACACACACACACACACACACACACACGCGCGCGCGCAAACGCACACACACACACCCACGCACACACACACACACACACACACACAAACACACACACACACACACACACGCACACACACACACACACATACTCATACACACACACACACACGCGCGCGCGCGTGCAAACACACACACACACACACACACACACACACGCACGCACGCACGCACGCACGCACGCACACACACACACACACACTCACACACACGCACGCACGCACGCACGCACACACACACACACACGCAATACTTGCAGTATTAGCATCTTGTATTAGCTGAAGATATAACTGAAATGAAGAGTTAGAAAGGGGAAAATCGTACACTGCAAGTGCACGCTGCTGTGAAAATCTTTACGATGAGGAGATGAGGTACTTGAAGAGACCGGTTTTAAAAGATGTGTTTAAAAGACGAAAGCGTTGTTGATATTGTGACATTTTGGGGCAATGTGTTCCATATGCTAGCACCCGAGAACGCTAAACGTGTCTTGTAGAGATCGATTCTAGGTCGTGAAACAGTAATGCTGCCTTGATCTGGAGTACGTTGATGCCGAAAGGGAAAACATTTTCTTAATATAATCGGGGAGTTTTGTTATTCAATACTTTGAACATCGTTATTCCCTTATTGTATAATAAATGTTTTTTCAGGGGGAGAATTTCTAAGTTTTTCAGTTTATTATCCGTTGTTGAGTTAGGGTCTGAAAGGATAAGCTTCGCGGCTCTACGATGAGAGAGTTCAGCCTCTTTAACTGGACCTCGCTTGCGCCTTCCCACACCGTAGAAGCATAATCTATATGTGACCTGATGTGGACGTGGAAGAACAGTTTTTGTGAGAGAGAGAGAGAGAGAGAGAGAGAGAGAGAGAGAGAGAGAGAGAGAGAGAGAGAGAGAGAGAGAGAGAGAGAGAGAGAGAGAGAGAGAGAGAGAGAGAGATGATGATGATGATGATGAAACGCTTTTATTTAAGATAACGTTTTAGGCATGCGAATGCCTCTCTTACAAACTGTCCTACAAGAGAGAGATGATGATGATGATGAAACGTTTAATAGGATAACGTTTTAGGCATTGAAATACCTTTCTTCCAAACTGTCCTTTGTTCACTATAATACATTGTAAAAAATCACTATAACAAGACATCAATAACTAACATAATATACATAAATCATGCAAAACTACTACAAAGTGCTATTAATTAAGACAAAATACTGAACAACTAAATGTACATGAAAACAAAACAATAAATAAAAGGGTCGGTCAAAGATTGCAAATAACAAAGGTTTTATGATCACTTTCATGGAGTATAAGCAAAATAAAAAGTATATGTATACATACTACTAGTCAAGAACGGACACACCATGTATAGTAGGGAAATTCCTGTGAGGTACATGTACGCTGTGCTTGAGCAACATACTGAGCAGAAAGATAGAACAATCACAACGACAGCAGATATTTATGGACGCGAGCTCTGAAGAGAGATAACTTTGAAATAGACTTTAAATGAGAGGGCAAGTTGTTCCATGAGTTAGCACCGGAAAATGATATACTAGATTTGAAGATGTCGATTCTCGGTTTTGGGAGATGGAGTAAGCTGTTCCTCGTGTTCTCTATATTCGTGTTGGAAAACAACAGATGCTTACTTGTGCAAAAAATCCTAAACGATGCCGCCCCTCCCTATCTCCGTGAGCTGTTTTCCAACATTGTTTACTAAGTGGTAAGATATTAAGGGCCTTCAGTCTTTCACCAGTAGGGGACGAACCAGGAAGAATAAGCTTAATACCTCGCCCGTAAAGGGAATTAAGGGAATTAATTTTTTTCAAATGAATCGGAGAGAGAGAGAGGGAGAGAGAGAGAGAGAGAGAGAGAGAGAGAGAGAGAGAGAGAGAGAGAGAGAGAGAGAGAGAGAGAGAGAGAGAGAGAGAGAGAGAGAGAGAGAGAGAGAGAGAGAGATTGATTGTACATTGCTTAACAACAGCAACAAGGCCTTCTCAGGACGTGCCTGCACTGCCGGCTTGTGAAAAAAAAACCCAACAGAATATTGAATGTATGTCGCCAGCCGGTCCAATACGTTAAATAAACCTACGACACGGGGCCTAAATAAAGCTAAGACCATTTAGCAACACACATCCAATATCAAGAGCTACAGGCAGCGCAGACAATAGGGAGAGTTTAAAAAAGGAAAATACAGGTGAATGAACCAAGGGTAGACAGAAACACATGCCCCAGAATTGAGGAGAAAACCCACCCTGTGGGGCTGACCAGGGTGACCCTGGGAACTAAAAGGTAGTCAACCCCACCCAAGTCCGCCAGGGCAGACCCGGGTGGGGTGAGAGAGAGAGAGAGAGAGAGAGAGAGAGAGAGAGAGAGAGAGAGAGAGAGAGAGAGAGAGAGAGAGAGAGAGAGAGAGAGAGAGAGAGAGTGAGAGAGAGAGAGAGAGAGAGAGAGAGAGAGAGAGAGAGAGAGAGAGAGAGAGAGAGAGAGAGAGAGAGAGAGAGAGAGAGAGAGAGAGAGAGAGAGAGAGAGAGAGAGAGAGAGGGAGAGAGAGCCCTCCTCACCGTTTTTGCTGATTCGGCCATCGCCGTCAAAGTCCGCAGCCTTGATCATGTCCTCTACCTCGTTGTCCCACAGGATCTCGCCGAGATGGATCATCAGCCGGTAGACGTCTGTGTGGGTGATGAGGCCGTCCCCGTCCTGGTCAATGATGGCGAAGGCCGTGTCCACACACTCTTCAAGGTCGTCAAGGTCACTCTCCATCTTCTTCTTCAGCACGATGTCGTCCAGGTCTTTGGGGTTGATCATGCCCAGGGCTGATAACGAACGGAATGAGAACAGTACCGTTTGAAAACTCCAAAGATAGACCCACTCGGGAGTACGCGACAAGTACACTTCTATTCAAATGAGATGCTACAGCATTGGGTCTATCAAGCATCTTATTTGAATGGAAGTGTACTTGTGGACTACTCCCCGAGTGGGTACAGGGTGATCTCCCACAAATGAAGCAGGAACCTTTAAGATATAAGGAACATTAAGCCTTTAGCGCCATGGGCGCATTTCCCGAATTTTGGAAGTGTTACTTAACGACTGTGTACCACTTGCAGGAGGTGGATTGACCATGATAATTCAAGGGTAGTGCCAGATTAGCTTGGCGCATGAAGGCGCCAAGCTAATCCGGCACTGCCCTTGAATCATCATGGTCAATCAATCTTCTGCTGTAGGGTGTTGGCGCTGAAAAAGTTAAGCATGAACGCGGACTGCATTGGTCCGCCTGGTCTTAGCCCAAAATCTTAGCCTACTCATAGTTTCATATTTAGAGATTTGGAACTATTTGTACCGACACCCCCCTCTTTTCCGCTACCACCCCCCCCCCCCTCCCCCGACCCCCCCACCCCCCCCCCCCCCCCCCCCCACTGATGTTTATTTTTTCCGAGGCGCGACTGGAAACTGTGTTCCGTCTGGACCATTTTTGACGGTGGGCGGCATTTTAGTCAACTACATTAAAATTTCTCATCTCCTTCACCTCTCCCACCCCTGGATCCCTTGGAAAAGCTTACACCGAATAAACACATCTCATCTGAATAGCTTGTGTGTTTATGTCAACACGTTTAGTCCACTGTCATTAGCTGCTGCTGACGATATATCTCGGTGGAAAGACGCGTGGTCCACACGGGTCTTTTCCGCAAACCGGCATCGGTATACGTATGTCCGTTTATGTCAACAGATGTAAACTTACAGTCAATCAGGGAATCCATAATGAGATCCTGAATCTGTTCGTCACTGGAGTTGATCTGCAAAGACTCGAGTAACGGTGTCACGTTGTCCACGGTAATGTTCAGATCGCCTTTTGACATGACCAGACTCAGCGAATCGCCAACATCTAACGTAAAATAATATGTTACCCCCATATACAAACAGCATATTATGATTGATTGATTTATGATTGATTGATTGGCTGATTGACTGACTTACTGACGGATTGATTGATTGACGATTGACTGCTTGCGTGATTTTTAATTGTTTGATTGACTGGTTGATTGACTGGTTGATTGATTGATTGACTGACTGATTGATTGATTGATTTATTGATTGATGATTGACTGCTTGCGTGATTGATTGATGCATTGTTTTATTGATTGGCTGGTTGACTGCTTGCGTGATTGATCGATTGACTGACTGTTTGAATGAATGACTGATGGATTGCGAGCTTGCTTGCATGCTCCTTTGATCGACCGATCGATCGATCAATTGATTGATTGAATAAATGACTAACTGCTTGATTGATTGAATAATTGACTGACTGACTGATTGATTGAATGATTAATTGATTTAGTAATTAACTGACTGCTTGCTTGCTTGATCGATTGACAAAATGCCATTCAAGCAGTAGAAGCTATGTCAGCGAGATAAGTGTGTATAACGTATGGACTCACGGCTGTAGATGTATTCACGGTACGCCGCTTCATCGAAAACGTCTTCCTCTTTTCCATGTTGAGGAGCCTGGGAAACAAAAACCAAAAATGTCATCAACCGGACAGGTCAACAATTCACAATCCACTCTCATAAACCTGCCGCATACCATGTAAAAACGCTATTATCGCCCGTTCTTAACCCTTCACTGCCGGGGCAAGGCGAACACCACCAAGCTGCAAGAGACATAAATCCTCATGAGCCCCCGCAGTCGCGGGGGCTCATGAGGATTTATGACTCTTGTTAGTCCAACGTTCTTCATAACCTAGTTTGGATCCATTTACGTTTCTGTGCTCTTCAGGCGAGTGCCGTTCAGTGTGCAGTGGTTTCAGACGCGAAATTCGTGATTACTGACAGCGAAGGGGTTAAAACCCGTCGCATACCGTGCGAAGGTGATTATAGCGTTTTCACGACAAACTCCCTTGCATCGCTTATACACGTCATGTTCTTATTGCTGGCCATTTACCGTGTGCAGACGAGTATAGTGTTTCACGAGAAACTCCGTAATCGCTTAAATTTCGTATACAGCTGGCTGTTTAAAGACAGTTTTGTTGTTTCTTTTTTTCTTGTTGGTTTGTTTGGTTAGTTAGATGATTAGTTGATTTTATGTTTGGTTGGTTAGTTAGTTGCTTGTTTGTGTGGTTGGTTGTTTCTTAATTTGGTTGGTTGCTTGGTAATTTAGTTGGTTGTTTGCTTGGTTGGTTACTTGACTGGTTGTGGTTGCTTGGTACTTTGGTTGGTATTTTGGTTGGTTTTTTGCTTGGTTGCCTGATTGGATGGATGGTTGCTTGGTATTTGGGTCGGTTGGTTGATTGGTTGTTTATTGCATTTATTTATTTGCTCGTTAATTTTTTCCTTTTTTTGCTTGTTTAATTCATTACGTTTGCTTTTCCGAAGTGGAATTGTTGAGACACGTACAATACACATCAAATAACTGCAAAGCGCCTACATTCTCATGAGCCTCCGCATCTGCTGTGGCTCATGAAGATATATACGTCTTGTTGATCCTATTTACATCAGTGACTGTCACTCTCAGACAGCACAGCGTATGGACTTTAGATACACTTCATGGTCTCAGGTAATCAGTGACGTAACTAAAACAGACTGCTACTTTGAGCAATGACATTTTTAAAACACTTTACATCCTGAAGCTCATTTTGTTAATGTTCCTATTGCCCTATGAAGGCCACATTACAGATTAGGAGACAGATCAACCGTCTCAGTTCAAGGGTGGTGCCAGAATAGCTTGGTGCCTTAGGCACCAAGCTATTCTGGCAGCACCCTTGAACTATCATTGTCAGATTAATTTTATGTAGTGGTGTATCAGGGTGAAAAAGGGTTAAAATAAAGAAATGGTCTTTACGGACAGGTGCAGTCTATCAAGAAGGAGAAGCCTTGAAGAACAAACAGTGGCACCTGTCATGACAGACTATCAGCCACCTAAATGATGGTCTTTAGTGACAGGTGCTCTCTCATAATGGCAGCCACTAGAGAAACACGATCTGCTATTTTTCGCACAGTAACGAGTAAAAAATTTCAACGAACAATATTTATCGTTATCCCCCACGGTGATAAAGGAGTGCTTTGTTAACCACTTTCCTACTGGGAAAATGCTAACACCACCCGGTTGCAAGAGGCATAGATCCTCATGGTCCCCCGCATTCGCGGGGGATGATGAGGATCGATGTATCTTGCTGACACATTTGTGTATACAAGTCCTTGGGGCGGCTGGGGTTCTATGGTTTTGGATTAACCCTTATCATTCGGAATACACCAGTATGTGAAATAAGTTTGACTAAAATAGTTCAAGGGTAGTGCCAGAATAGCTTGGCGCCTCTAGGCGCCAAGCTATTCTGGCACCACCCTTGAACTAAAGCCATTGGTCTATAGCCTTATCCGTAAGTACTATAATGTAGCTTGCATATGACAGTGTCCAAATTTGAAGCTTTTAAACTCAGTATGATATGGGTTAACAAAGATTGCAGAAACACGAACCACGTCAGAGGGCACAAACTATGCCCACTGAGTAGCAACGTCTTTCATAACTCGTTCCGTCGCAAAAACAAAAGGTAATTAGCTTAATTTGTGCGCGAAAATACAGTGATTAACGGGAAACTAAGCAGATAATGCCAGCTAACATTACTTGCGGGTAATTTCACACGTTGGCAGAATGGTGTTTACTTTATGACACAGTATTGGTAAGGTAGTTCCCATGGCTTAGCGTAGAGGGTAGTAGAAAGGTTTTGTACAGGAAAATCGCAAGGTCGCAACTGAGAACGTCAAAAAAAGAAAAACAAAACACGGAAAAAAACAACAAAAAATCGACCACACGTCACAATATATATATATATATATATATTTATATATATAAGAAGACAGGTCACATAGGTTATTATAAAGCGGCCACCAATCATACAAGAAAAACCCACGATCAATGGTAGTTGTTTTCTAATAGCACATGTCTTTTTCTACAACTAAGGATACAATACTCAAAAATAGGGTTTTAAAAGCGGCCACACGTTAAAAAATAGAAACCAGTGGTAGTTGTTTTCTAATAGCGCGTTTCTTTTCCTACCACCAAAGAGACCGGGCACGAAAATCAATCATATAAATGACCAAAATCTTGAAAGTAAAATTCAATTTGTACAATCAAACTCTCCTTTACGGACGATTTTATTTTGTTCATAGCAAACATAAGGCATAGACTATCATGAGCCCATGCGAAGCAGGGGCCCAAGAAAATGCATGCCTATTGTTTTTGTAGAGAACACTTTCAAGAATCATTGAAATTGCACAGCGTAGCTCTCAATTCAACGTAGTTCTCAGTTCAGCGTAGTTCTCAGTTACGAGTGTTTTTCATTTTCCCCAGACAAAAGACTGCCGCGAACCGCTGCAGTCGCAAGGGTTCGTGACAATAATTATATGCCTTTAGTAGAGCTCTCCCAAAGCGGTGCTCGTATTCATGGACTGGTAGAACATGATGTTATTATACAAACTCAATGGCGTGTCTCTATCACACCCGACCACACATGCATTCAACGTTACAAATATTTGTTGCGTGCGACTGCACTCATATCAAAGCAAACCGTCCAGTTTTTCTCCGTGAGTGCGCAGCGGATACTATGCATGTTCTTATCTGATAGACCGTACCCTAATCCCTTCACTATCATTGGTCGTAGACACACGGAGAGTTTAGTCGTCCAAGGAACATGGATGCAAAGGGTGTCTGCAAGAGGCATAGATCCTTATGAGCCCCCGCAATTGCGGGGGCTCATGAGGATCTATGCCTCTTGCAGTTGGACTGTCATAAGTTAATCATACTCGTCAATGAAGTGGATAAATGTGTGACTAGTTTTTCTCTCCCTGTGAATGTACGTGGATTCAATGTAGTCATTAACTTATCTGATAGATCGTATTTTAATGAGATCTTGTCCATTATGAAGACAATAAAGGGTTCATGGTGCGTAATACTTCCTTCATAAATGTTATTGGCATGTCTTTTGTTAACCCATATCATACTGAGGCTAAAAGCTTCAAATTTGTACACTGCCATAATATGCAAGCTACATTATAGTACGTTACAGATAAGGATATAGCCTAGAGGCGCCAAGCTATTCTGTCACTACCCTTGAACTATTTTAGTCAAACTTATTTCACACACTGGTGTATTGTGAATGATAAGGGTTAATGCTGCATTAAAGGACTGACAACTTTTGTTTATTATGAAATTTGGCTGTCGTGAAATAAGCTCTTGTTCTCCTTCAGTACGCAGGAAAAGTTCCCCGGTGGGGGAAGACAAGTAACTTGGCGATCGACATCTCTGTTATCTGTGCCTACTAACACTATCGACTGTGAAAAGATGGGTAAGAAAGTCCTAGTTGAAGACCCACTACCGCTGTAACTGTGCAAAGATACACATTTGTAACAGATGGTTACGAAACGCTACACACAGGTATGGTTCATTTCGACACAGGAGAATCCAGTTCAGCACACGTCGTCTTTATATCAAATAACACGGCAATGACTCCACTCCGTTCTATAAATACAACGCTATTACTATGAGAAACAGCTAAAAATAGATTGACACGCTAACGGCTGCGCAGAATAAAAAAGTACTATTACGCATGTGCTTTTGCTGCGAGTCCCAACTGCTGTTCAAAAGTTCATTAAGTGTGTTTGCAAGGCATAACAAACACAAATGGTGCTGAAATGTGTCTTCAAGTTTACACGTAATGGTACTTTAAGGCATGACAAACACTGAGAACCCGTTTCATTGGCGAATCTGAACGATCATGGCAAGTTTGAATGTGTAACTTATTTCCCTTTGTGACTCTACTTATGTGACGCAGCTCACCTTAGCCCCTTGTTTGCTAATGACGATACCGCTCGGAGGAAAAGACGCGCACTTTTCCCCCGAGCGGTACCGTCAGTAGCAGTCAAGGGGTTAAATGTTTATTTTTTTCTTTGTAATTGTTTATTCAGTACAATCTTCGTCTACACGTGTAACCTGCAGCGTGTAGACTCTGCAATCATACATTGTCACCACTCGACCACAAAGGCCTTGTGATTGGCAGCCGTTTAACTTTACAAAACCTTGCGGAAATTAGTCGAACACAATGATAGTCTACAGTTGCAGACATTTGACTACATCCTGGGAGGGTCATTATATGAACAGTGTCTGTCAAACCGGTATTTGGCTTTACAAAATTGCGGTAATTAGACTAGCATGAGGATAATTAAATGGCGGCTATCTAATTTTGACAAGGTCATTCGGATTTGACATTTGATTGTGATTATACCTTCTTAAATGGCGACCATTTAACTTCATCTTGACAAGGTCATACTGATTTACAAAACTGACAGTGATGAGACGTTCGAATACAACGAGAGCCAGTATGTCGACATTTTTTTGTGGACATTTTGGCTGAGGCAGAGGGTACCCCAGAGTAGCGACCGTGCTTCCCGGCTGGGCTCTCAAAATATCAACCGACGCGGAGGGTGGAGGGGTGGGGTGGAGGGGAAGGGGGGAGGAGAGGACCTTTTCACTGTCCAAAAACTCAAATGACGAGGAGTAGGGGCGGGGGAAGTAGTGATGATGGGGCTTAAAAGGGAAGAAGTGTGTGTGTGTGTGTGTGTGTGTGTGTGTGTGTGTGTGTGTGTGTGTGTGTGTGTGTGTATGGGGGTGGGGGTGGGGTGGGGGGTTGCGTGTGGTGGGGGTGGGGGATTCTGAACCGTCGCCTCCCCCAATACACCCCTGCACTTCAACTATATCTTTACAAGGTCATGCTCATTTACAAATTTCAAAATTTCCTGTAATTAGATGTTTGGGACTACAATAATTTATGTAAAATGGCGGCCATTCAATAAGATCCCAAATTCCAACTAAGGTCAGGTCAGCTTATTACTTCTTTCCGTTGAGGCTTTAGAGTGAAGAGCTTGTTTGACATGCAGATATTATCATATTAACACCCAGAGAGCAAGGTGCCCTGGGGGCGACATCGACCGTAGGCTGGCCCGTTAACAGAAGTGCGCGGGCCAGCTACGGTCGATGTAGACCCGATTAACTGAGGAGCGTTTGCTTATTGAGTACAAGTCAGAGTGGCTGTCACCTTGAAAATTGGATTGTGAACCTGATCGGTACACGCGGTAGGCAACTCAGGACGTACAATATAGGCTGTATTTTATTTTTTAAAAAAAGGTATAGCACACAATCAGGTTTGGGATGATGATTCGTACACATTTTTTTTTATTAAGTTTTGGCTTTAGGTAGCGCCTAAAGGAATCAGCACGACAAAAACCGCTACCTACAGCCAAATGGTTGAAATAGACATTGCGGGTTTTAAGCTTCGATCATCATAAATACTGCTATCTCAATTTAACGCACACTGTGCGTATGTATGTATGTATGTATGTATGTGTGTGTGTGTGTGTGTGTGTGTGTGTGTGTGTGTGTGTGTGTGTGGGTGTGTACGGGAGCGGAGGGGGGGGGGGGGGGGCGGGGGTGGGTGGGTGTGGGGTGTGGGGGTTGAGACTCTTGCGAAGTGACTGAATACTGAGGTCTTTGTGAAGAGAGTTAAGGCCCCGCTACACTAGCCCGGTTTTGAGGCCGATTCCCGATCAGTTTTCGAATCGGTAGGTGATCGGACCGGACTAAAAAACGTGTGCACTGCCACACACTTCACCGACTTGTTTAGCCGACCGGTTTGAACCGAGATCAAAGTCGTACCTGTTCTGCAAAATGACTGCTAGTTTTGACAGTGATGATGATGTGCTTGCATTATCAGCAGTTTTGCATCATCGTATTCGGGAAGAGGCGTGCGAAACATCAACACTGAACGGCGGTGGTACTGATCACAACAGGCGTGTTCCACCATTTGCAAACCGTGCTGAAACGACATGATTTGCGAGACGCGCTCTGATTGGTTGAAGCTTACGATCGGGACCGATTCGGATCGGGAAAATAGAGCAGGTTCTAGACACCCGATTCCCAGCCGATTGGGACCGGATCGCCGATAATTGACGTCATCCGATCGCAATCGGATCGGAATCGGCTTCAAAATCGGGGCACAACCCGCTCGTGTGGCGGGGCCTTTAGGCAGCAAACGAATTACACACAAGCATATGCACTTCTCTCTCTCTCTCTCTCTCTCTCTCTCTCTCTCTCTCTCTCTCTCTCTCTCTCTCTCTCTCTCTCTCTCTCTCTCTCTCTCTCTCTCTCTCTCTCTCTCTCTCCCCCCCCCCCCACCCTTTAACCTCTGTATCACATCCCGTCCTCCACAAACGATTTTCAGAAAAAGAGTTTTCACAATCAGTTTGACATCTCACTTGTTTGATTGTACTGAATCCGGGCTGTTACACACACGTGCTGCAGTAAACCAGAAGACTCTGGCCAGGATGTAGCAAATCGACCTCCATGTAAGCAAATTAGCTCAAAGCTATACCCTCCCCCATCTCTGAATTTGCATCGTCAGTTAACACATTCGCGGCCAGCCGCATCCGGATGCGCGGTTTATTTCGCGCATCCGGATGCGCTGGTCGCGAATGAGTTAACGACCCTTTGTTTGATTGTATACCGAACAGTTACGCTACAGTGACAGTGTGGCAGTACCTTTGAACTATCAAGGTAAGTTCATGTCCTTCAATCGTTGTTGGAAATACATTTTTTTAAACATACATGCACCCTCACCCTCCCACCGCCACCACGTCACCTCTTTCACCAGACTCCATCCATTAACTGACGTCACAAAATTTACAAGAAGTCAATGGCTCAATGTTAACCTCACCGAGCGTAATTAGCTACACCCAAGCTCAAATGGTACAGATCCTTAAGAGCCAACGCAACGAGTAAGATCCAAATGCAAGAGGAATAGATCTTCATGATGAGCCCCCGCAGTTCGTGAGTGTGTATGTTAGGGACTATATATATATATATATGTGGTAGGATGCAAGGTGTATGTAAAAAAACTAGACCGAAAGGGTTGACTGCCAGTGCTTGTAATTTAGAAAAAACTACCAAGTGAGCAGGAAAAGCACTGTCAAGGGAGAGAAGTGTGCATGATAGACCAATGATCATAGATCTACTTTGGTCCAAGCACACAAAAAAAAAAAAAAAAAAAAAAAGATAGGAAAGAGGGGGCCGTGTATGTATGTTAGTATGTCATTTGTACGGTGCCAAGAGCTTTTCTATCGAAAGTATAGGCGCCTTAAAAATATACATTATTATTATTATTATTATTATTATTATTATTATTAGGATCTATGCCTCTTGCTGGCCTGATTTATATCCGTGTCTCTCGGGCAAACCAGATTGTCCTGGAGCGAATCTGCATAGTTTTAAAGACACCATCTCCAGACGCTAGCAGTAAAGGTGTGATACCCCCCTCCCCCTCGCCCCCCACTTCCCCCTCCCCCTCGCCCCCCCCTTCCCCCCTCCCCCTCGCCCCCACTTCCCCCTCCCCCTCGCCCCCCCTTCCCCCCTCCCCCTCGCCCCCCCCCCCTTTCCCCCCCCCCTCCCGCCATTGAAAACTAAACACAAGAGGTATAGGTTGCGGGGGGGGGGGGGGGCTCATGACTATCTATGCCTCTTATTGACGCCACTAGTTGTGCCCATGTTCCGTGGATAGCTGTGGCAAGAGGTATAGGTTGCGGGGGGGGGGGGGGGGGGGCTCATGACTATCTATGCCTCTTATTGACGCCACTAGTTGTGCCCATGTTCCGTGGATAGCTGTGGCAAGAGGTATAGGTTGCGGGGGGGGGGGGGGGGGGGCTCATGACTATCTATGCCTCTTATTGACGCCACTAGTTGTGCCCATGTTCCGTGGATAGCTGTGGCAAGAGGTATAGGTTGCGGGGGGGGGGGGGGGGGGGGCTCATGACTATCTATGCCTCTTATTGACGCCACTAGTTGTGCCCATGTTCCGTGGATAGCTGTGGCAAGAGGTATAGGTTGCGGGGGGGGGGGGGGGGGGCTCATGACTATCTATGCCTCTTATTGACGCCACTAGTTGTGCCCATGTTCCGTGGATAGCTGTGGCAAGAGGTATAGGTTGCGGGGGGGGGGGGGGGGGGGCTCATGACTATCTATGCCTCTTATTGACGCCACTAGTTGTGCCCATGTTCCGTGGATAGCTGTGGCAAGAGGTATAGGTTGCGGGGGGGGGGGGGGGGCTCATGACTATCTATGCCTCTTATTGACGCCACTAGTTGTGCCCATGTTCCGTGGATAGCTGTGGCAAGAGGTATAGGTTGCGGGGGGGGGGGGGGGGCTCATGACTATCTATGCCTCTTATTGACGCCACTAGTTGTGCCCATGTTCCGTGGATAGCTGTGGCAAGAGGTATAGGTTGCGGGGGGGGGGGGGGGGGGGGGGGCTCATGACTATCTATGCCTCTTATTGACGCCACTAGTTGTGCCCATGTTCCGTGGATAGCTGTGGCCCTTTTTGGTGCTAGAAGTAATAACGATTTTAGATACACAGTCTGCGCCGTCCACAGGCAGCGAATTAAATGGGGCTTACATTACACAAGTGTTTTGCGCTACATACCCTTTTAACTCATTCAGCACGACGGCCGTATTTCCCAAATTTTGGAGGCGTCATCTAATGACTATGCACCAGTTGCAGGTGAGATGGGTCGACCATGATAATTCAAGGGCAGTGCCAGATTAGTTTGGCGCCGATAGGCGCCAAGCTAATCTGGCACTACCCTTGAATTATCATGGTCGACCCATCTCCTGCTGTAGTGCGTCTGGGCTCAATGAGTTAAAGTCTCATGGAAAATGCGTTTGGTACAAAGGAAATACCTTGCATACTATGCCTCCCCACAGTTGGCCGCTCCCTTCCCCCATCCCCCCACTCTCTCTTTCCCCTCCCCATCTCCACTGACGTCAACATGAATTTACTGCATCAGTAAAAACCCTCTCTTTTATTTTACTGTTATCGAACAAACATGTTAACCCTGTTGTGCATGGAGCCACCGGTACTGTTAACAGTACTGGTGGCTGCATGCACTACTGGGGCTTAAAAGTACTGTGTAGGCGCGCATTTCGTCTCCACCGTGGTCGAGTTATGAAAGAAATCACAGTGTGTTTGTTCCGGCACTTAAACCTTTCACTGCAGGGGTCACGCCATCATAAATTTTAACGCAGCCGCACACGCTGATGACAGCGCCTTTTTTCTTTGGGACCAAGTAGCTCAGGTGGTAAGAGCCGTAAGGTTACGAGTTCGAGCTCCGGTGGGGGATCGCAAGTTGTTCAGACATTTCAGTGACCCATAATTATTTGATTTCACTTTTGTTAAAGCAAAAACATTTAAGCCCGACATTAACTCCTTTACTGACGGCGAAGAAAAAAAAGGGAAACTCAGTCCTACTGCAAGAGGCATAGATCCTCATGAGCCCCCGCATTCGCGGGGGCTCATGAGGATTTATGTCTCTTGCTGAAACCAATTTATGTCTATGTTCCTTTGACGGCTGGGGATCTTTGACGTTGCACGGACAATGATTTCAAAGACACAGCCTGCGTCTACCATCAGGTAAGGGGATAACGTTTCTTAGGCTCATAACAAACCTCGTTAAATTGCCGGAGAATCAGTACCCAAATGCAAGAGACATAGATCCTCATGAGTCCCCGCATCCGCGGGGACTCATGAGGATCTATGTCTATTGCTTCTTTCTTTATATCCGTGTTTTGGTTTTCTCATGAGGATGGGTTTACCGAAGGGACATATGATACTGCAGAGAATTGATTTTTTTTTTTAAAGCTATCAGATGCAAGCGATAGGTGAAAGTACTTGATGTCCACAGACTCAGGTACAGAGACGGCACTCAAACTGTTCACCTCAAGATAAATACATCTCTCGCATCTGACAAGTATAGCTTAGCAGACACTCAGTAACACTTGACCCGTAGAGGTTAAATTTGGAATTTTCGGCGCTCTGTTCTCGCAGATAAGGAGTCGCAATTCTGTCTCTGTTATTGTTACAATGGCCATAAAATGTATAATAGCTACGTTTATGACATCATTAAACTGGTGCGCTTAAGCAAGAGGCAAAAGGTGCATAGGCCGACGTCAGTTGTTTGATATGCTTTGTGACTGACGAGCCGCATTAATTGATAGCGGGAGATGTCTAACTCGTTAAGTGTAACGTGTTCTTTTTCGTTTGTTGTTGTTCGTTCGTTCGTTTGTCCGTTCGTCTTTTCGTCCGTTCTTCTGTACCTGTCTGTCTTTTTTCTTTTAAAGTTTTTTTCTGTTGCGCATATTCTATTTCTCTACCTCAGTCTGTGTTATGGTTAACCCATTAAATCGCGAGGCTGATGTTTTTCTTCAAATTTATCTGTTGTCATATGATGGCTCATTTACTTATTACAGACCAGGAGATAATAGATTAGGAGACAGATCAACCATTTTAGTTCAAGGGTGGTGCCAGAATAGCTTGGCGCCTACAGGCGCCAAGCTATTCTGGCATCACCCTTGAACTATCACAGCCAAATTAATTTCATGCGATAGTATATCAGGATGGTTGCAGACGACGTGGGCAAGCCCTATAGAATCTTCGTTCGCGAAGTCAAGCCAAGAAGATATCAGGATGGAAAGAACTAGGACTGCTCTGTAGGCACAAAGGAAAAAGCTGATTACCTGTTCTTGCTGCCTTCGCTGCCGCCGCTCCTCTCTCTTCCTGCGAGCCTCATCGCGTGCTTTCTCATCTTCCAATCGTTTCTTCTCCTCACGTAGCTGCTTCCGGGATAACTTCCGAGGTTTAGCGGGCTTCCGGTCAGCTTCGTCCTCGTCGGGTTTGTCCTCAGCGCCCTCTTCCGCAGCTTCCGGTTGAGCTTCGCCGAGTTCCACAACAGCGTCACGTTCGAGTTGCTCCCTTTCCACGAGACGCTGCGACTCTTCCTCTTGAGCTAAAGTTTTGGAAAGCTCCATCGCAGTTTCAGATGCCTCAGCAGACTCCGTCGCCGCCTTTTCTGTACCAACTGGAGCATCTTTCTGCTTGTAAGGGGGTCCTTTCTGAGAATCCACCAGCGTAACCGCAGATAAAGTCACGAGATTTGTGCGCGGTGTGGATTTGCCATCTTCCCCCGAAGACTTCAAGAAGGAGTCCTTTTTTTTGGGTTTCAGATTCGCCACCGAGGATCGCCGTTTGACGTTACTTTTGCTCCCTCTCCGCCTCATCGGTTTCATGGCGTCAGGTGGTGACGATCTTCGGGACATGGTGGTGGTGCATCAACGAACCACTGAAACAAAATCAGATCAGTTATGAAGAGCGTTTTTGTTCATGATTTAGGCGCAAGGCCGTAATTATAAGGCCTAGATTTACAAACTTGCGCAAAAGCGAAAAGGTGATAAAAAAAAAAAAAAAAACACCACATAAACGAACGAAGGCACGGTCTGACGTTCCACTGGTCTGAACGGTTTATCAACAGAGCCGCTATGAATTTCAAAAGTTGTTTTCGTCCGTGACATTTTCCAGCGATCATCCCCTGCCTGTGAACCACAGACGATCAAGTGTGAATCAGCTGGAAACGCCCGCATCTCACGCTCTGACACTCCTGTCTCTTCTAATAACTGCAGTCTACGTTAGAGGGAATGCGTGTCACTGGTCAGATATGAACGTTTCAAAGCGATTTATATGTTGAGCGCCTTTGGGCAAACAAACAAACAAACAAACAAACAAACAAACAAACAAACAAACAAATAAACAGTTTAGAGTTAAGTCAAAGCAACACCAAAAATCGACAAAAACTGAAAAAATCACAACAAGAAAGACAACAACTACAACGACGACGACAAAACACGGAAAAGAAGAGAGAACTGAGAAAGCCGACGAAGAAGCCAACTGTTAATTTCTAAGGTGTACACATAATCAATAAAAAAAACCCAAAAAAAAAAAAAAAAACCAGGATAATAAACAAAAGGATAACCGTTGAAAAATAAAGAAACTAGAAAACAACAAAAAGACCAAGATCTTAGGCGTTTTTTTCTTGCTCGTTTATTATTTCTTTAATAACACTGTTGATTCTTCCGTTCATTTTATCCCGTGCAGATAAACACAAGAAAACAAATCAAAACTGATTTTAAAAAATGACCAAACAAAAACAATCCCTTATTAAGACGTCATGATCTCGCCCTACCTTAGATTGACTGCAAAGTATTGTCACTTGTAGTACAATAGGACCTATCCAACACGTGGTGCGTGGTATAACGGGTTATATCCAATATCTGATCGTTCCACATCTCTTGATCTCTCCCTTGAAGCCAGCTACTGAATGGTTGGCTGACCCGAAACAGCTTTATATAATGCCACGGGCCAGAGCTTGACCCCAGGTAAGGTCGAGTCACACAGAACGTTTCGATTGAGCGCATTACAACGCGGCTTAGTTCGGCCCAGACGCGAAACACTTGCTGTTACACATTAGTCAGAGAAATGGGTGGGGTCGTAGGTCTGTCGTCTATATACTGTGATAAACATAACTCATTCTACCCCAGACGCACCACAGCAAGATAAGGATCGACCATGATAGTTCAAGGGTGATGCCAGAATAGCTTGGCGCCTATGGGCGCCAAGCTATTCTGGCATCACCCTTGAACTATCATGGTCGATCTGTGTCCTGCACTGCAATGCAGTCTTCAGAGAACGACGGCAAAAATTGGGGATTTCGGTGTTGGGGTAGAATGAAGTACCATTACGCATACATTTGAAGACACATTTCAGCGCCATTTGCGTTTGTTATGCCGTGTCGACACACTTAGCTCATTCAGCCCGGCGCACGTATTTCCCAAATTTTGGAGGCGTCATCTAACGACTATGCACCAGTTGCAGGAGATGGATCGACCATGATAATTCAAGGGCAGAGCCAGATTAGCTTGGATGCCGACAGGCGCCAAGCTGATCTGGCACTACCCTTGAATTGTCATGGTCGACCCATCTCCTGATTGTAGTGCGTCAGGGCTGAATGAGTTAATGAACTTTAACAGCAGTTGGGACACGCAGCAAAAGCACACGCGTAATCGCACTTATTTATTCTGTCCAGCCGTTAGCGAGTCAATCTATTTTTAGCTGTTTCTCGTACTGAGAGCGTTGTATTTATAGAACGGAGTGGAGTCATTGTCATACTCAAATTGTCAAAACGACGTGTGCCGAACTGGAGTGTAGTATGTCTAAATGAACCATAACTAGACCTGTGTGTAGCGTTTCGTGACCATCTGTCACAGAAGTGTATCTTTGAACAGTTACGGCGGTAGTGGGCCTTCCAGGTGGGACCTAATTACTAAGTAACTGGGTCATGAATAAATTACAACTTATGTAATGCATAATATGGACATGAGTGATAAGGATAAGGGTGCTTTGGGATGGATGCACACACGCACCTATCCAGGCTAACCCATTCAGCTCCGGACGCACTACAGCAGGAGATGCCCTGATTACCTATTTGCTTACTTGTTCTCCTTCAGGTTTCTGGGCCAGCCGCACGAGAGAGACTCGTGGTGACTCGAGGGTAGTGCCCGATTAGCTTGGCTCCTGTGGTCAGGTTAAATCCATTCATTGCCATTGGTCGCAGACTGTGGTTTTTCAAACTGATATTGTAAATCCAATGTTGTACTTTGTGTTCTAATTTGTTTATAGTCAATAACGTTTTGATATTAATTATTTCTGTATAATAACCTTTTTTTGTTTTTTGTTTTGTTAAACGACTAGAGCTCTTATTTTTTCTGAGGTTTGGTTCTGTGCATGTACTATTCTTAATGTCAAAGCTGCCTTTGTCGTCTGAAAAAGAATATGGATACAAAATGGTTTCAGCAAGATGCATAGATCCTCATGGGCCCCCGCAGGGGCCCATGAGGATCTATGCATCTTGCAGTCTGGATCGTCTTAACCTTTCTCGGTCAAGGGGTTGATATTTTAGATTCTGATAACGACGACGAAAACGAGGACAATGATGATAATGATGGTTTAGACAACGTCATCATCCAAAAGGAATATTTGCGTGATGCTCAATAGTGAGGTTTCGTTTGAAACGAACGAGAGCGTTATCGCTGCCGATAACCAGTATGCACCAGCCGTAGGCATCGGCAACACTTCAAACATCTCCAAGAGGCATAGATCCTCGTGAGTCTCGTTTGTTGTTGGGTGTCGTTCCTTGCAAAAGAAACCTCACTAGTCTAAATAATTGAATACGAGTACACGGTAAAAATTGCTAAAAAAAAGAAAAGAAAAAGAAAATCACTACGACGATGATGATGATTATGATGCTGATGATGACAACGACTCTAGTGACGGCTATACAAACTCTGACAGACGGGCGCACAGACGTCTGTGTGCTGTGCTGTTAGTTTGGACGCTACTGCTCACAGCCGAAAGGTCTAAAATGAACGACCAGCATTCATATGCAAAATACCAAACACGCAGACATAGAAAACCGTACATCGTATCGCTATTAGCCGTTTCTAAAGACATCCAAGGACATGCAAATTACACACTATTTGACGTGCAACATTTTAAGCCGTTAGTAGCAAAAGACACTATGCCCATTTTTTGAGAAAAGCGATATTTTTATTGTATAACAATGAAAATCTTGTTTTTCTAATAAAATAGACACAATGCCTTTTGCCATATAACGACGGTATTGTAGACACACAGACGGACAAGGAGAGAGAAAAATGCTACATATTGGTGCTGTGATGTAGGAAGCTTGGGAGCCAGGCGTGGCCTGAGCATACCTCTTCTAGACACCTTATGGCCAGAATATTCTTTGTCTATACCTCCTTGATTGATTTGGGCCATACCTCCCAGTCTTGGAACTTCTTATATAAATGTGTACCTTCCCATATTTCCCCTAGACCCGAAAATCAGCTTAACCCACATCATACTGAGGCTAAAAGCTTTAAATTTGTACACTGCCATATGCAAGCTACATTATAGTACTTACAGATAAGGATATAGACCAATGGCTTTAGTTCAAGGGTAATGCCAGAAAAGCTTGGCGAAGCTATTCTGGCACTACCCCTGAACTATTTTAGTCAAACTTATTTCACACATAAAGGTTGATCAGAACTCTTGTCAAAAACAGAAAAGTCACCCCCCCCCCCACCTCCCCAACAACCTAACCCACTCACCCACTCACCCACTAACACACACACACACACACACACACACACACACACACACACACACACACACACACACACACACACACACACACACACACACCATCACACACACACACACACACACACACACACGCAAGCACGCACGCACGCACGCACGCACACACACACACACACACACACACACACACACACACACACCTCCGTCCCTCGGTCGTCTGATTCTCTGAGGTTGGGCCATACGTCTCAACACCCTGCTGGAAATCTTCCTACGCCACTACCCACCGCGGGTACCTATAATTTTCTCTAAAACATGATATTATCCAACAGTGACAAAAGATTTGTTACAATGTGTGCTGGTCTGTGATTTTGGACCTTACGGAAGGTCCAAAATCACAGACCAGCACACACGTGTTGCTGTTTCTGCTTCCACGCTTTGGACACTTTGACTGTTAGACCAAAATAACATTATTGTTGTAATCGCTGTTGTACCCGCCTCCAGCGGATTTTATGGGAGGGGTGAAAATTCGGACTAGCCGGTATATAAACTTGAACTCATACCTGACCTGCGATACAGTGGATAACGTTTCTTGTTTTAGTTTCACGACCAATCTCTTTAGCGCAAACTGTACCGTATGACTGACTGAGCTACAAAAACCTTGTAGCGAAAAATGGCGGACTTCTTGTAGCCCTCTTTGTGATGTATCTTGGATGCGAGTTTTGTTCTATAAAAGATCACCAAAACGAACTAAAGTAAAAAGTTACTTAGTGTTGTTCGAAACAACAAACACACTACTGGAGATGGCAAAGTCATATCTTAAATTACGTCGTAAGTCTATTATGTATAAATGTGTATTCCTTTGACGTCAGTCATGTCTGCCGTGATCCAAGTCGGAATATTTCTTCTTGATTTCTTTTACGAAAATTGTGGAGGAATGAAAACAAATACGTTATTGGTAGCAGGGGCTTGCTGCACGGACCCTTGTAGGCCTTCGGCCTTCGGATTAGATTGGTTCCTTTGACCTCCCTCTGGCCTACAAGGGCCCGTGTAGCGAACCCCTGCTACCAATAACATAATTATATTGTTTCATAATATAATATCATTTACAAATTTGTGTATTATGGCACAGGTTTTACCTTTTCTCAATACGGTGTGTTTGTCAAATCTTATATAGAAGACGATCAATGAATTATGACAATATATTATAATCTAAAGTAGTTACTTTATGCGCCATTTTGCTAGATAAGAAAAGATACGATAGTTTATTTCCATATGTTTCCATGTAAAAACAACAACAACAAAAAACAACAACATCAACAACAACAATAAAACAAACCAAAAAACAAAAAACAAACCCACATTGGAATGTGTCTTGATGTCAGTTACTAAAGACTAAACTAATATCACTCCTAAACTATCACTACCACCCGCCGTGAATCCGCCGCCGACCCCTCCCCTCCCCCCCTACCTTCCCCCCCCCCCAACCCTCGTTTTACACACACACCACCACCACCACCACCACCATCTTCCTCCAACCCAGCCCATATCCGCTAAACTATCACTTTTTTAGAACAAGATGCTTATCAGCATGCCACTTTAAAGAAAATAATGATAGTTTAGGGGGTTGCTTCGATACCCAATCGAGAAAAAAGCTCACGATTATTATACCCAGGATATACTTGAAGACTGGCGAAGTTTGGCGAGTTAATGCCGCGCAAAAACATACTATGAGTTGATAAATGTTGCCACGTTAGGTTTATATAATAGGTCCTATCCACTGTTTCACACAAAACGGTACTCAGAGCCAAACTATCGTCAGCATCGAAGTGCAAACTGACACCCCCTCCCCCCCCAAACAATTTTCCCCCCCTAATGCATTTGTGCAGCGTTCATGGCATTGTTCCGGCAGCGGCAGGGTCAACGATAATCCCAATACCTTATATATGCGTAAACTATAAACCAAGCCAGTAACTGACATTTATTACGTCCCAGTAGTGGCCTGGGTACAGTCACAGGCGTGGGAGTGAAGTTCGTTGCGAAATTGACTTCGTGTTGTTACCTACGTCCCGCACGTATTTCCCAAATTTTGGAGGCGTCATCTAACGACTATGCACCTGTTGCAGGAAACGGATTGACGCAGTGTTAATTCAATGGTAGTGCCAGATTAGCTTGGCGCCGACAGGCGCCAAGCTTATCTGGCACTACCCTTGAATTATCATGGTCGACCCATCTCCTGCTGTAGTGCGTCAGGGCTAATGGGTTAAAGAGGTGGTCGATTAGGCAAACGATTATCCAATGCCTGTGGGTACAGTTGTTAATGTCTCAGCGCGCAAAAATACTATTGGGCCGAAATCGGCCGCAGTGGGCCCGTACACGGTCGTGCGCGCGTCCACTGCAGCCGACTTCGGTCCGATGGGTTGTGCTCACTCTCTCTCTCTCTTACTCTCTGAGTCTCACTCTCTCGCACATCAGTCTAAATACGGCAGAAGGTATCCTTCTTTCATATTAATTTTCCATAGTGGAGACCCGGATGCTGTAAAATTACGTCCCCTTTGCCTTGCCGTCCGACCCCATTCTTTGGCTGCCTACAAACGAGTTGAAGGATAAACTGCCTTTGAAGTTTGCGACACTTAATCGTCGACGTATTGCCCTACTCGTGGTCCAGCGATGAAAACTAAGCCGATATCGTGTCAGTTATAGCCGCTATTTAGTAAGTGAGTGAATGAGTCAGTAGTCAGTCAGTAGTTAGTTGGTCATTTTGTAAGTCATTCAGTCAGTCGGTCGGTCGGTCGGTCGGTAAGTCAGTAAGCAAGCAATCAAGTCAGTCAGTCAGTCAGCCAACAAGCACATTTTTAGTAAGTGAGGTAAGTTAAGCAAGGTTTGTTAGCTGACTGGTGGGTTGATGGGTTAGGCGGGTTGCATAGTTGGTTGATTAGCCGTGAGGCTTGAGCAATGTGCGAGCAAGAAAAGCTATCTCATGGCGAGATATCCGTGAACAAGCGCTAAGAGTGTCATTAAAAGCGGCAAACACTCTTCCCTTTTAATACAACCTTCATTCAGATTCGTACGCATGACCCTCGGGACACCTCAGCAGGGATATGGACCGGCCATGACAGTTCAAGGGTAGTGCCAGATTAGCTTGGCGCCTTCCAAGGCGCCAAGCTAATCTGGCACTACCCTTGAACTGTCATGGTAGAGCCATCTCCAACGACTAACACGCAGAACTGGTGAACAAAGTCATTCAGAGTGTGAATGAATCCAGGCTTTGGTGAATCGACTATGCGTTAACTTAAGAATATCCGGCGTTTGCGTGCTCTGCCAGAAAGCGTAATGCATGCAATAAGTTAATAGCTACGTGCACATATGCAGCTTGAATTGGTCTTTGACGTAATCTGGGTCAGTGGGTCAGACGTTGCACCCAGATGTCAATAGCGGACGCGGACATGATCCAGTAGCAAAGTTCTCTCATCACATAAACTTATCTCACGAAAAATGACTTGTTTCATCACAAATCTGGAAGAAGAGACACTTGTATGCCGTATCACTCGAGTGAAGTATGTCACGAATTGTCGTTCATGTAAGGATGATTTATTTAAAAAAAAAATCACGGATCACGAAAATGGTTATTGCTTGTCAAGGATTTTACATCATCCCAATACGCTACGCGAAGGCCATCGGGTTGACGTCGGCCCGATGGCCTTTTGCGCATTGGGATAATATTTCCCCTCCCTCCCTCTCCCACGCCTCCCCCCCCCCCACCCCCTTCTCAACCCTCACCCACCCCCCTCTCAACCCCCCTCACCCCCCCCCCCCCCCAATCACACACACCATCTCTTCCCAATATAGCCCATATCTGCGCAAATATCTCATATTACCCCTAACTCCATCCCCACCTCCACCTCCACCTCCAAAATCGCTTTACTTTCAGCCATACTGAATGGAATGGCGCAAATGCCGGCTTTTCGATGTCCGTTAGCTCCACCAAAACTCCCACCCCCCTCCCCCCTGCCGTCACCACATACACACACACACACACACACACACACACACACACACACACACACACGCACACCACAGCCAGCAGCATCTCCCCAAGCTAGCCCATACCTGCGCTAACATTTCATATAGTATCCTCAATCCACTCCCTCCCCTTTCCACTCCAAGTCTCTCCCCCCTCCTCCCTCCACACCACCACCACCACCACCACCAGCATATCCCCAACCTCAGCCCATACCTGCGCGATCATTTCATAATGATTACCCTCAATCCACTCCCTCCCTCTCCCCAAGTTACCCTCTCTTCCCTCCACACCACCACCATCCCTTTAATCACACTGGTTGCCACCCTCGATTCGCTGCCCTGAATCAGCGCAGCGAATCGAGGGAGGCAACCAGTGTGCCCTTACTTTCAGCCACACTGAATGGTGCAAATGCATTTCGTCTTCCATTAGCCCCAGAAGAGGTAGAGATCGAACTGGCGTGTTTCTGCAACCATTTGCTTGATTGACGCCCACAGTCGTTGGTAATTACTTTTAGAGTGGTCAGCTAAGCTCCACGCACGAGACTGACTGTCGGACAGCTGAATGGTGGTGCTTTTTGGCGCCTCTCCAGTTGGGTTGGACTGTTCTCTCGAGAAGCGAGTTAACTCATTCAGCCCCGACACACCACAGCAAGATACGGATCGACCATGATAGTTCTAGGGTGGTGCCAGAACAGCTTGGCGCCCATAGGCGCCAAGCTATTCTGGCACCACCCTTGAACTATCATGGTTCAGCTGTCTCCAGTCTTTAGAGGACAGCTCGAAAATTTGCGGATTTCGACGCGAGGGCATCCTTTCACTGCCAGTGGTGACATTGTGTTTTTGAATTTGTTGTACAGTAAATATCCGACATAACACATCGCCACCCACATTTCCTCGTCGTTATATCCGAAGTTTGTAATAAGCGAAGTAATTCATATAGAGAAAGACTTGGTGTTTTCGGGACCTCAGGAAAAAAAAGGTGTTATTTCCTACTGTTATAATAGAATCCGACCTTGTAATAAGAAAAGTCGACTGTATGTATTCGACGTTAAAACACAAACATTAAAAGAACATGGATATAGAAAGTGGATTCAGCAAGAGACAACTGCGGGGGCTCATGAGGATCTATACCTCTTGCAGTTGGGTGGTTCCTCATCATTGAAGGGGTTACATTAGTAGTAGCCTTGTAGGAATCAAATTAGGGAGCCCATTCCACCGGCAATTGTTGATTTGCGCTACGCGCGCACGTTGACCTTTACGTGTTTGTTCGCGTGCACTCTGGCTTCAAATCCAGTCCGCTTGTGCATGCAGCTACCAGTTCTGTTTACATATAGGGGCCTGACGATCGAGCTCAATGTACGTCGTTTGACGTTGGAGCGCACAATGTTTCTCGGGCATATATTTTCGCAAAGAACCACTTTTCTATACCAATCATAGAACAAACTGATTATCATTCTGTGCCACTTGACCTAATATGATTTGAACAAAGTGTTAGTTTTGCTGTACAGTCGTGAAAATCTGTATTTTGTGTTTTTCATATAACCCGGATCATACTGAGGCTAAAAGCTTCAAATTTGTACACTGCCATATGCAAGCTACATTATAGAGAATGGAAATGATCGTCTTATTCTATACCTGCGTATTTCTCTGTGGGCTGGCGATTGGGTGCCTGATAGGCGGGGGCAGGGGATCTAACTGTTTGTCTGTCCAGCGCTGTGATTCCCCTTGGTTTGCATACAAAGTTACATTATAGTACATACAGATAAGGCTATAGACCAATGGTTTTAGTTCAAGGGTAGTGCCAGAATAGATTGGCGCCTAGAGGCGCCAAGCTATTCTGGCACTACCCTTGAACTATTTTAGTCAAACTTATTTCACACACTGGTGTATTTACGGATGATAATGGTTAAATGATTTCTTTTACATCCCTAAATGTGCTCAGATGTATCCATCCATTCCCGGTATGAGAAAGATCCATTTTCACGTGAATGAGTAAGATAACAAGTTTTCAAACCTGAAACAGCGGAGGCATGTACATGAAGTCTGCATGCCTGATCTCGAGATTGAAATCTGACCGTTTCCCCGCCGGGGATCTATTAAGGTATTGAAATTGGCTTCTTCTTGTCTTTCAGAAATTTTTTTACGACTGTACAGAAACATCTACAAATCATAGGAGTTAAGTAAAAAAAAAAAAAAAGCCTTAATAGGTCAATTGGCACTATATAAAAATGTTTCTTTGCTGAGATATTTGAAAAAAAAAACAAAAAAAAAAAAAAAACGTTGTGCGCGCTGATGTCAAATGGCCGCGGCCACCACAGAAACCTCAGTACAGGTCACGTTACATATTCAAATGAGGTAGGTGAGGCAGTGCATGGACCGGCGTTTTCTTAAAATATCTTCTGCCTTCTTTGTCTTTTTGTACAGGGTCAGTATGCTGGAATTTGCTTAAAATCTCTTGATAAATGAGAAGAGACATGTTTGCTGCTTTGATTAATACAAGCCTTGGCTTAACCAGCGGACTCTTTTTGGCCTAGTTTGAGTTGCCAAGCGTGATTTGAGGTGTGTACCAGTTTTGGCTGCTCCTGGGTGTAGGGTTGGTACAGAATCATGTTGATAACCAGGAAATGAGACGGGCGATGTTCTTATGTTTTGTGGACTTTGCGCATGGCAAATGTGCAGCAAGTGGGCGGTAGTGTGGTTTAGGGGATTGAAAAATTAGGGGATGACTGGGACAGACCAAGGCTAAGGCATTTTAACAGATGGGACTGCAGTTGAGGCCCACTGTGTGCTTTGACCTACTGTTCTAGGTTGTTCTAGCGGTGGCGCAACGGTATCCGCAATTCAGTAAAAGCTCGATCGTCATGCCCGTATGTGTTTACAGTACAGGTGGTTGCATGCAAAAGGGTGCTTGCATGGATTCAGTTGCGCAATTGCTTTGATTGAAGCAAAGTCCTATACAACGAAAGACGGCTACAACAACTCTTACCCCTTAGCCCCAAGGTCCCATGTCTCAGAGTTTGAAGGTGTTGCTAAGTTAATCACAGGAGAAGGATTGACCATGATAATTCAAGGGTAGTGCCAGAGTAGCTTGGCGCCTTCAGGCGCCAAGCTAATCTGGCACTACCCTTGAATTATCATGGTCAATCCATCTCCTGCTGTAGGGACTCGGGGCTAAATGGGATTTTTTAAAAAAGAGGTCACGACTCCATAAGTTTATGTAAATTAATTTTAACAAAACGTTGGGTATAACAACAACAAATATTGGGTCCCAAGCCGATTTTTTATATATCCAAAGATTACTGTATTTACAAACAGTGGCGTAGGAAGATTTTCAGCCCAGGTATGTTAGGCCAATTTGGGAGGGGTGGGGATTGGGGGGGGGAGGGGGTGGGTAGAGGGAGTGGAAAAGTCTATCATGGCGAAAAGCAATACCTGCCCAGCTAGGCTCTACTATCTATTGCTCTGCTTTTATTACTGTTTAAAGTTTTCCTCCCTGGGTCTTCTGGGTCGCACCGAAAGTCAGTCTGCGATTTGGTGTCGAGAAAAGCAGGGGGCTTTGGGCAGACTTTGAAAGGACATGAGAGATCCGTGGTAAACCAGGCCAAAATTGGTACGATCATCGAAAGGAGCTCTGGGATTACTTCTGACGGGTGGATTAGAACGCGTATGGTAGATCTCCATCTTGATCGAACTGAACTGCGATTTATTAGACCTTTCGGTTATAAACTGTAAAGTCCAAAATCATTTTCTCCAGCTCCATAATTTATTGAATCATTTAAATGCATATATATATATATATATATATATATATATATATATATATATATATATATATATATATATATATATATATATATATATATATATATATATATATATATATATATATATATATATATATATATATATATATATATATATATATATATATATATATCCTCCCTCCTTGGCTTGACTTCGCGAACGAAGATTTTATAGGAGTTGCCCACGACGTCTGCAGGCTTGTTCGTGGCTGCGGAGGCCAATCCGAGACAGGCAGGTTCGACCGCAGTGGCTGCAGGGGAAGGTCTGGCCAGGGTTCTGAGCTGCGGCATCTCTGTTTTTTTCTCCTGAGCCGCTTGTCCTTAAGGCTAGCTCTGCGAGAGTCCTCAAAGGAGACAGCTGCCTTGTAAATGGTGGAGCGCCAGGTGTCACGGTCCGCAGCAAGCGAAGACCACTGGTGGTGGTCGATTTGGCAGGCACTAAGTGACTTCTTGAGACAGTCTTTGTATCTCTTCTTTGGTGCCCCTCTGTCACGGTGTCCAGTAGCAAGCTCGCCGAACAGGGTGATCTTTGGTAGGCGATGATCCTCCATCCTGGAGACATGCCCCGCCCAGCGGAGCTGTGTCCGCAGCAGCAAAGCCTCGATGCTCACAGTTTCAGCCTGTTCAAGGACCTCGACGTTGGTGACATAGTCACTCCAGTGAATGCCCAGGATGGTACGCAGGCAGCGCTGGTGGAAGCGTTCGAGGAGTCGTAGTTGGCTGCGGTAGAGGGCCCAGGACTCGGAACCATACAGCAGGGTGGTGAGGACCACAGCTCTGTACACGCTGATCTTGGTGCCTGTTTTCAGCTGTTGATTGTGCCACACCCGCTTGAAAAGTCGCCCGAAAGCACTGTTCGCTTTTGCCAGCCTGCTGTCAAGCTCCTATATATATAGTTAACCCTTTGCGTGTCGGTGGCGGTTTTTGTCGCGATGATTCCTATAGGAAAAACCGCCACCGACACGCAAATGGTTAAGTTCTTTCTCTTGCTGGCCAGTCTCAGATGAGGACCTGGGCAGCTCTGTCCCGTAAACGCAAAAGGCAGGAAGTCCGTTTCTGTGAAAAGCGAGATTGTCACTGTTTTACAACGGAAATGTCGCTTTTCACAAAATAGAATTACTGACTTGGGTTCACAGGGCAGAGCTGATGTGGCAGAGTATCCTTCAAGGTCGCGAGTTCGAAATCTGGTCGTGTCAACATTTGTTTAGATCCTTTTGAGTGTCTCGTCTTTGGTCACCTCCATGGTAACAAAGAAAACTTTCCCGCTCAGTACTATTTGTCGCAAACTGTGTTTCTCTGTTAATCCACACAACAATAAAAAAGCGCCATTAACTGTCCCCGGAACAAGCATCCAAAGTGTATGTCAGCAAGAGGCATAGATCCTCATGAGCCCCTGCAACTGCGGGGGCCCATGAAGATCTATATCTCTTGCAGTTGAGTCTTGTTCAAATTTTCTCGGCATTGAACGAGGTAAACCTTTAGCTTTTTAACGTTCCTATTACGATTCAACTTTTCTTTTTCCCGCTCTACTCAGAGGAAAGAGGTCTGGCGATTTCCAGCCTGCGACTGATCATTTCTGCTCTCAGTGTGGTGCAGCGTGAAATCCAGAATGGATTATCACCATCAGAATAGTCAAGTCTGACGACATTGTAATCGGCTGTGTGCAGTGAATCCCCAATTGAAGCTCCGATACAGTGCTAATAACCAGCGAAGCGTGTTGATGGTGGAAATAGTTACTCAGGCTTGTGCTGAAGTGGAAATAGTCACTCAGGCGTGCTGCAGTGAAAATGCGGGTTACGTGGTGAAGTGGAAACGGGTATCGGAGTGGAAATAATGGGATACTCCATCCTTGACTAATCGGATGACTGATCCCTGATAACTGTTTTTCATAAGCAGACTTCAGCGGTTTTATTGGTTTTAGTCGCTCACATCATTACAGGATCGACTTTTGGTTTTCAGTGCATAACGGCAGGATAGAAACTTTGTCATGGTCTAAATGAGAAGTTCTGGTCTAATGATATAATAGTAGACCATTCTGGCTTACCGTATAACGGTAGGCCAAAACTTCTTATTTAGACCAAGCCGAAGTGAAGTGATGCTGATTTTCAATGCATAACAGAGAGATAGAAACTTCGTCCTGGTCTAAATGAGAAGTTCTGGCCTTCTGTTATAACAGTCGGTCAGAATGGCCTTCTGTCATAACGGCTTGGTCAGAACTTCTTATTTAGACCAGGACGACGTTTTTAGTACGCCTTCATGAATTGCCATTGGTTTTCAATGCTTATCAGCAGGATAGAAACTTCGCCCCGGTCTAAATTAGAAGTTCTGGGCTACTTTTATAACAGTATGCTAGTATGGCCTAATGTCATAGCTGTAGGCCAGAACTTTTTATTTGGACCAAACCGATGTTTTTAGTACGTCTTCATAAATTGCCATTGGTTGTCAATGCAAAACAGCAGGATAGAAACTTCATCATTGTGTAAATGAGAAGTTCTGGCCTTCTGTTATTATAACAGTCGGCCAAAATGGCCTACTGTTATAACAAGAGGCCAGAGCTTCTTACTTACAATGCATAACAGCAGGATAGGAGCTTCATCCGGCACTAAAAGAGAAGTTTTGGCCTACAGTTATAACCCAGGGGCGGAACTGGGGGTGGGGGTTCCGGCCCTCCTCCCCACCCCCACCCCCCTCCCCCGACCCAAAATTTTTTAAAATGCTACAACAAACTCCCTTTTTTGGAGTGTTTATACCCCCCCCCCCTTTCCCGCCCCCCCCCCTTTCATATTTTGGCGAGTTTTCACACACGCATACGTTCTTCCCCCCCCCCCCCCTCCCTTCGCTTTTTCGGCCACTAAAAGCGTCGGTGCTTTTGTATCAGGTTGAAGGCCCCAAACAAAATGTTGAAAACGCCTCCCCCCTCCTCCCTCGAGGTAATGGCTCCGCCCCTGTAACCATAAGCCAGAACTTCTTATTTCGACTAAGCCGACATTTTCAGTATGCCTTCATGTATAACCTTTTGAAAGCTGAATTAGGACAGGGTGGAGCGCGTTCAGTAACAAGTACCTGCATGCCAATGGCGTCAATGAAGGTCCCGCTTGAAGTGAAGAAAATAAAACAACAAAACAAAAACTGCGTCATGCCTGGCTATGCCACATTCGCAACAGAATATGCTTTTAGCGCGACTCAAATGTACGGTGTGTGTGAGTGTGTGTGTGTGTGTGTGTGTGTGTGTGTGTGTGTGTGTGTGTGCGTGTACGGACTAATATCTCCAGTGAATATATAAGAGGAGGGGGAAGGAGTGAGTGGGATGGAGAATGTCCTGCACTGTGTGAATGCGAAAGGCAATATGAATCCATTTGTGAAAAGCATAATTACGCTGAAAATCTCGCTTTTCACAAAAATTGACTTACTGTCTTTTGGCTTTACAGTACAGATAATCCTAATCAGGTCCGGGGCAACAAATAACATGGAGCACAATTATGAAGACGGCGATGATGATGAAGATGGTAACGACGACTACAGCGACGACTACTACTCGTCTACTGCGGAGACGAAGGTAATCTTAATGACTTTCCTATGTTTAGCATCGCTGAAGATAACGTACGAGCCGTTGTATGCAGATGGCTCAACTATGACAGTTCAAGGGTAATGCCTGCTTAGCCTGGCGCCTTCAGGCACCAAGCTAATCAGGCACTACCCTTGAACTATTGTAGCAGATTCAACTTCTGCGTTTGTGTCTAAATTGAAAAATGTGCTAAGGGAAGTAAGAGCCATATGAGAGATGTGATGTTGGCAGTTGCCTCAAAGTGTTACTTCCCTTCTTCCACGCGCAACAAAACCCATCGCCTACTTTAACTCATTCTACCCCAAACACGCCACAGCAAGATAAAGATCGACCATGATAGTTCAAGGGTGATGCCAGAATAGCTTGGCGAACTATCATGGTCGATCTGTGTCCTGCACTACAATGCAGTCTTCAGAGAACAACGGCAAAATTTGGGGATTTCGGTGATGGGGTAGAATGAGTTAACTTTGTTCTCTTCGAAATAACCGTGCCATTCTCAGCTTACAAGTAACAAATGACGTTGGAAGTTGACCAATTTGCATATGACCCGGAAAGTCAATGCACTTAAAAACACGCACGCACGCACACACACACACGAAGTTATTTATAGTGTGAAATATACACACAAGTTTATCAGCGGTAGCGAAACGAGGGAGACAGCCAGCGTCATGTACCAGTTTAATGCTTGATTGATTTTATAACCATATTCTTTTACGGAAAAGACAATGTCTCCGAGCTTTGAAATTGTAAGCTCGTCTTTTGAGCAGCTCTAAAATAAAACACTTAACGATCCTTTTTATGAACGGGGTGGGGGTAGGGGTGGGGAGGGGAGTAGTAGGGTGGGGTGTGGTGTGATGGTGGTGGTGCTGGGTGGGACGAGGGAGGGGGGGGGGGGGCGGAGGCAGTGAGTTGTGGAAGGGGAAAAGGGGGGTATGCCCTAAAATCGTGACCAGTCATAACTTCTTTTCGGTGTGACAAAAGCACACATCAAAAATCAGTTTGATAATTTCTTCCCTTCCACTGGAATTTATATTTACATTTCTATGTTCATTTTTCGCATTACTTTTGGTGCTGAGTATGTTACAGTCAATCCATGAAGTAAGTAAATTCATGAATTTTCTGATCCTTTCAGGAAATACACGAATTGCCTGTGACCCCCAGTCTAGGCATTTCAGGTCATGAATTTTTCCTAAAATTGGCGGCCATTTTATACACATTTCCTAAATAGCTTCTGTAAAACGTGAATGGCAGCTTTTTCATGTGACTGTCACAAAGATATTACTTACAACAATAATCGGATAATAAGTGGACTGCTCCAGGAAGAACATCGACCGCTAAATATTTACAGATACAACAGGTCTGAGTGTTGTCTCGAGTCATGACCCGTTTTCACAACCCTTGAGTAAGCACACGTAACAGAGGTTTTCTACTGCCCCTTGTGTGCACTGGGAAAAGTCTCCTGCTTACAGAAGAGAAGAGGTACAGAAAAATCTTTCATTTACGACATTTCAGCTTCAAAAGTTACATATACGAAATCTATCATGTTCAAAAGTTAATTTGGCCTTTTGTGCAGCATTCTCTTAACTCATTCAGACCCGACACACCACAGCAAGACATAGATCGAGCATGCTAGTTTAAGGGTGATGCCAGAATAGCTTGGCGCCCGTAGGCGCCAAGCTATTCTGGCACTACCCTTGAACAAGCATGCTCGATCTGTCTCTAGAATTTTAATACAGTCCTTCAGCGGGCAACTTCAAAATTTGGGGAGTTCGGTCCTGGGGCAGAATGTGTTAAGTTGGCGTACTAATAACATTTATGAAGCAGATATTGCGAACTGTTAACCTTTTTAACCTGGATCAGATCGCTTAACAAATGTCGGAGGTCCGGACCACACAGTCAATTCATGAAATTGGAAATTCACAAATTTTATAAACAATTAAGGAGATACACGAGTTGCCTATAATCACTAGTCATTACACTGAATGGAATTTCATGATATTCGTACAATTACACGTCAGAAAATAAACGAATTGCCTCTGACTAATACCAATGCAGACCCAAAGTGGATACCGTTTTACTACCATGGAATTGCATTATAAATGTAGGATCTATATTATGAGACCAAAGGGATTGACTGCCAGTGCTTGTAATTTAGAAGTAGGAAAAAGCACTGTCAGGGGATTATATAGTGCATTATCGACCAATGCAACGTACGCAGACTTTCAACCGGTCGCACGCACAGCGGACTCACAAACGCAACGGCACATACACAACAACGCTCTCAGTCGGACGCATTGGTCAACGTACAAAAATGCACAATTCTCTCCCCCGACAGTGCTTTTTTCATGCTTACTTGGTTGTTCCTTGTAAATGTCAGATCTAGTTGATTTTTGGCGCACGTGCCATAGTGCAATAGCTAAAGCGAGCCTTATATAGTGGGTCATCCGCCCTCCATCATTCCTTCCATCGTCTGTCTGTGGTAAACTTGAGCGTAGGCATATCATCAGAACCCACTCAATCCATAGGCTTCAAACTTGCAACAAGGATATTTTGTGACAAGACCTTTCTAGACATACCGTATTACTGAAGTTACCTCTCTCAAAGGTCAAGGTCACAGAGGGTTATTCAAAAGGAAAATAAAATGCCATGTTTTCAAGACAGACAAAATACGGGCTTGCTCTACAGCATGACCGTTGAAAGGTCCTGGTACATCAAAGTGGCACGTTTTCAGTGGCAACTGATCAGTGTTCAGTGTTGAATAGGCAATAACTGTTCCGGGACACTTAACACATTCCGCCCTAGGACCGAAATCCCCAAATTTTAAAGTTGCCCTCTGAAGAACTGTATTACAATTCTAGAGACAGATCGAGCATGATAGTTCAAGGGTGGTGCCAGAACAGCTTGGCGCCTATGGGCAACAAGCTATTCTCAGTGGCACCATCCTTGAACTATCATGCTCGATCTGTGTCTAGCTGTGGTGTGTCAAGGCTGAATGAGTTAATATTGATTATAAACCCGCCCCGAGGGTCGTCCATTATCACTCCGATGCCGTGGACGTGAAACCCCGAAATAGATAAGCAGCTAACCATATTTAGTCAAAGCCGTGTTTTCTCAACTTCAAAAAGCCAAACTTGACACCTGGTGATAAGACCTGTCTAATTAGATTGGCCCCTCTGAAAGATAAAGGGATGAAACAGGTCGAAAGATGTGGGTAAATGCTTATAAAATGTTAGTTGAAATTACCACTCCACAAATAATGTGAATGTGACATTACACAAGCCATGTATAAAATGACCGCCATTTTTAGAAATTCATGATATGCCTCTGAAAGATAAAGGGATGGAACAGGTCGAAAGATGTGGGTAAATGAGTATAGAATGTTAGTCGGAATTATCAGTTCACACATTACAGAAGCCATTTAGGAACCACGTGTATAAAATAACCGCCACTAAGTTTAGAAATTCATGCAATGCCTAGAAATTTTAGTCATTTCATGTATTGACTTGGGGTCACAGGCAGTTCCTGTATTTCCTGAACGGTTTAGGAAATTCATGAATTGCCTGACTTCATGGATTGACTGTAACAAGTATACGTTATGTACGTGTATATTCTAACAATCATGTGTATGTGTGTGTGTGTGTGTGCGCGTGTGGACGCGTGAGTGCGTTTGTGCGCGTATGTGTTTAGTGGACTATATATTTTGTATCACTGGGCTTTGACGTCCCTGTTTTATATATATTTTGTACTTAGTTAGTCGTAGTTGTAGCAACGGCAGGTACGAAAAATGACATAGTCACTGACTGTGTTAATATCTTCACCTTTGTAAAATAAAGATTCATTGATTCTCTCTCTCTCTCAGGCCCCCCCCCCCCCCCCCCCCCCTTCTTTCAATGTTACATTCCCATTATTCGGGCAACGAGAATTACCCGCATTTTGTTGTTGTTGCAGGAATCTGTTTTCAGTGCAGTCAGTTTGTAACCCGACAAATGCATTTGTTTTTCCTTATTGACATTTTTCTCTTTTTATTACGGCTGACACACTTTCCCCCGCCCCCGAGTTTCCCTTGCCCTCCCTCCCCCCCCCCCCCCACATACACGCAACCCCGGGCCTTCACCCTCCCCAACGCCCTCCCCCTCCCCACGCCTTTCCTTTCCTCGATGAAGGCTGGTTGTATGTGTTCCGTCCTCCACAAGTCAGACCCTTCTAGTTGCCAGAGGTGAAGATTGCCATGAATCTCTGAGTCTGCTCGTCTTGCGCCGAGAGATCGCTTCCATTTCCATCTGTGGCCTCACCTCACACGAAAAACAAACAAAAAACAAACAAAACAAAACAAAAACAAAAAAATGAAACAACAACCAACCAGTCGACAAAGTTTAACCCCTTAGCTGCCGTGGGCAAGGCTGAACGCTACCCATATGCAAGAGGCATAAACCCTCATGAGCCCCCGCAGTCGCGGGGGCTCATGAGGATTTATGTCTCTTGTTAGTCCTGTGTTCTCTGTGCCCACGATCGATTCCATTTCATCTGTGTTCTTCACGCGAATGTCGATCAGTGTTTTTGTGGTTTCAAACGAGAAATCCGCGTCCACTGGCAGTTATAGGGTTAAAGTTGCTTTAAACTCCCAACAAGATGGGATGAACCATAACCCACAAAGTCCCTTTTATATGAGAGCTGGCCTCGCTGTCAGTGGTCTCTACCTTTTGTCTTTGACCTGATTCTGATGTTGAATTATCTCCTATTGAAAAAGTCTCGCAGATCTGCCAATGCGTCACTGAGTGAGTTCTATAAGGGGCGCAGGAAATACGCGTCATTGACTCGTCAAATGTCATTTGACATGACTTAAGATTTAGTTTTTACGTAATTTGATATTTTACGTGACATGAGTTTCACTTTCACTTCATAGGCTTGTGAGAAAATGGTGACAAAACTAGAACTTCACGGTACAATTTCAGTCTTGCTATAATTTGTGTCAAAGCAGGTTGACTTTACCCTGCTACATGATATACTAAGTACATGGGTCACCTGCACGCTCTTCTGAAAGCGCGTCGATGTGTGTGTGCGTGTTAGTGCGTGCGTGCGCGCGCGTTCCAAACATCTCCAAAAGGCAACGATCCTCATGCGCTCAAGTAAATATAACAAAAAGTGAGAGATTTTTAGCCTGCCTGCCTTTGTCATCATGGACATGCTATTCAAGTCGCCCCACCGCGACCCGTCCTAAAAAGTCCCTTCTATAAATAGAAGGGACTTAACAAGAACAAGAACAACAAAACAGCAACAACAACAACAAAAACCAACCAAACCCATAGATGTCCCAGCAACATGGATTCAAAATGGTGTCAGCAAGAGGCATAGATCCTCATGAGCCCCCGCTACTGCGGGGGCTCATGATGATCTATACCTCTTGCCAGTTGGGTGGTGTTCAAATTTGTGGGGCACTGAACGGGGTAATGTTGAAAAAAGACTTAACTCAGAAAGACTTAACTCAGTCTGCTCCAGGACCGAAATCCGCAAATTTGGAAGTTAATGCCCCCCTGAGGACTGTATAACACTTCTGGAAACAGATCGAGCGTGATAGTTCAAGGGTTGTGCCAGAATAGCTTGGCGCCTATGGGCGCCAAGCAATTCTGGCACAACCCTTGAACTATCACGCTCGACCCATGTCCTGCCGTGGCGTGTCGGAGTTGAATGAGTTCATGAATTAAAACTGATAAATATGGAATGTCAAAAAATGCGCGGCTTTTCTGCTCTTCTTCTTCGTTGTACGCAGAAGAGTTCTTCCGTTACACATAAGGGGCAGTAGAAAACTTCCTGTACCTACTGACATGGATTGTGAAAAGAAGGATACAAAAGGTTTAGTTTAGACAAGACAACATTGACATAGTTTTGGCATGGCAACATTGATAAACCGTCGTAATCGGCAAATTTGAGCAAACAGAGCCCACCATGGAGCAGATAGCTGTAAAGTTGCATTGAACATCGAACAGTGAACGTTGATTGCTTCGAGTGCTAACATTCACCAGTAATACCGATTATCCTGCTTTAAATAAGACTGTTCTACCCTCCTTTTCACAGTTAGGTTATTAGGCACACGTAACAGAAGAGTTAGTTGTCATGTATGCACACACCAGTGTTTTTATACACCAGTATATAAATTTTTATACAGCTTATTGTTGTGTACTGTGTATGCACATTACTGATTGTAAAGCGCCTAGAGGTCCGCTTGGATGTTAGGCGCTGTATCAAGCATTCGTTAAAAAGTTAATATTAATATCAATGTTGTTACATGTTTCTTTTAACTTAACGATTACGAGAGTATTTTCATGTCCATAATACAGGAAGTTACTCGCTGGGTGCAAATGCGGTTCACTGCAAATGGAATGGGTACATTTACAAACGAAACGACCGAACCTATCTGCGCTGAAGTTGTTTGGCAAAAGGCAGTGAGTCCGTTTTTGACAAAAGTGAGATTTTCACTGTATAACAATGAAAATCTCGCTTTCCTAAAAAAAAGCGCATACTGCCTTTTGTCGTATAGCAGCAGAGTGTTATCACTCATCTAGCGGGTTGGCAAAGCGTTGACAGCTACACAGTGTCGAGATATAGATCGTATTGCAGAATTTGAAGTTGAGAATGTGGAACTGAGTTTAAAATTCCTGCCCTGTGAAGAACTGTGTGCCAAAAAGTCTATCGCAGCCCCGGATCGGTACAGCAGGAGATGGCTTGACCATGATAATTCAAGGGTAGTTCCAGATTAGCTTGGCGCCTGAACTCGCCAAGCTAATCTGGCACTACCCTTGAATGATCATGGTCAAGTTATCTCCTGCAACTGGTACATAGTAGTTAGGCAACGCCTCCAAAAGTTGAGAAATGGGACCTTGAGGATTGTCGTTGAGTTACAAAGAAATATCGCTTTCCCAAAAATGAGTTGACTGCCTTGTGCCTTCATAACGTAATTATTGTTTGTACACGTTGTGAATGCTTCTCTTCTCACGGTTACTAAGTGACACTCATCAGGGAATCGGGATGGAAAACAAGAGAAAGTGGGGTGACGGCGGGGGGGTGGGGGGTGGGGAGAGAGAGAGAGAGAGAGAGAGAGAGAGAGAGAGAGAGAGAGAGAGAGAGAGAGAGATGTATACGGGTAGTGGGGCTGGAACAAGTACACGAGTTGGGTGGCTGGTTGCACATTCCAATTTATTTCCAAGTAAGGCTGTTCTCCTTTTCATTTATCAATGATTTGAACTACTTAGCTCCGTGTGTATGTGTGTGTGGGGGGTGAGGGGTGGGGGGGGGGGGTGAGGGGAGGGGTGGGGTCTGTGCGTCTATGAGTATGTCTGTTTATGTGAACAGTGTCTGCAAGTATTGTGTTTTACTTACATACATGTACATTTATATTCTATGTATATCTTTTTGTGTGTAGATAGTCTTGTAGTTGTTAGCAAAGGCAGATTTGTGTCGACGACGATGTCAATGCCTTAACCGTTGAATAATAAAGTCTCATTGATTCATTGATTGACTGCTTACCGTCCTGTCAGCAACACGTACTCAAGACGTGCATACGCAGCAGGTGAAAAAAACGACAACATGCTAAAGTATCGTACTCAAATATGAAATAAAAAATAATTGCAATGTAAGCTTCAGGCAACAGTGAGGTTTTGTTTACAACGAACGACTCCCAACTACGAACGAGAGTGAATTGATGGCGGATACCCAGCATCTACCGTCAACATAGACAACACTCTAAACATCCCCAAGAGGCATAGATTCTCATGAGAATCAGGGCCCATGAGGATCTATGCCTCTTGGAGACGTTTGGAGTGTTGTCCATGCTTATGGTACCGGCTGGTGATTTCGCTCTCGTTCGTTGTTGGGAGTGTTTCGTTGTGAAAGAAACCTCACTATAAAAACAACAATAACTGACAGGAAAAACAAGAACAATATCAACAACAAAAACAGCGTAGCAGCAGAAACAACGATACCTTAATTGTGTGAACAAGGCGACGGGTGTTTTCTATTTTCAATTACAACACTGCTATTTGCATCCGTAATCGTTCCCTTCCAGAGCCAAGAACTCACAACCCACTGCCCCATATTTTGGAATAGGCCAACGGAATTAAACCACGGGGTATAACTTGTACCAAAAGCATGTTTCCAGCAATAGTTTCGTCACTTGAATTAATTCCATTTTCTATTCGCTTGCACACAACTACTGAAAATGGCAATTCTTGAGTTATCAAAATTATTAATGCTTGAATTCTTCTATGATTATTTTAAACCAAAGTATCCTGACTGTCGACTGTTATACACTGACTCTATGATCATTGATGTGCCTAATGAAGATTTTCATGAAGACATGAAAACAGAGTTACATATGTATGGCATGTCTGATTATCCTACAGATCAAGAAAGTGCCTGGAAAGTTTAAAGATGAACTGAATGGAGTGCAGATAGTTGAATACGTTGGACTGAGATAAAAAATGTATTCCATACTACACCAGAAAGGCAGTCAGTCCAAAGCCAAAGGTATAAAAAAAACAGCGATAAAAAATAAAGACATCCGTTATGAGCACTACAAGCAAATTTTAGATGGTGAATTAATGCCTGATTATCCAAACAAGTCACTTAGGTAAAACAAACATAATCTTGAAATGATCCAAACACAGAAGAAGTCACTTGCAGTAGGAGACACAAAACGCGTATTTCACACTAAGGAGAAGGCTCATGCACCTGGGCATTACAGACTTAAGTTATCTGAAGAAATAGCCGATGAACTGGTTGATGAACTAATTAATGAATTAGTTGATAAAATGATTAAAAATGCGTAACAGTGTCTGGGGGAATAATCTGTAGTTCTTCTCTGACAAATGCCCTCTGTGAGGCAGGCTCATATAGATAATAAATTGAAGGGTTTCCGTGAACTTTTTTTTAATATTGTGAACAGACGTGGACTATATTGGATCAGTTGCCCTGTGTCTGACATCATTCTTGGCCTCACCGGGTTGATACAGATATCTTACCTGTTTTGTAAACAAACTTGTGTCAGGCGCCAGCCCTGTTTGTGTTTTTAGCCCTGGCCCTGCTGATCCTGCCGGTATTGTTTTTAATTTAATAGCATCAGCAGGTTTTGGATGTCCCTTGTTATTGATTTCTTTCATCACAGATGGTAATCTCTTAACCCACTCAGTGTTACGTGCATTATGCACGAGTTCCTTGGAATACTGATATCTGAAAAGTCTCTCCGATAATTGCTTGTTAAAGTTCTCAACAATTGCCTGTGATCTGTGCACGCCCGGTATGCCTCGCCGTGCTTTGCAAATAATTGATTAACAGTGCCTTTGAATTCACTTCCGTCATCGACTTGCACAAGCCTAGGATATTTTCAAGGGCTTCCGCTATATATCTTTGTTAATGAAGTGGCTACCGTACTAGCATTCTTGTCAGTTATGGGCTCAGCGTCCTTGCACCTTGAAGCTATGTCGACAACAGTTAATGCATACTTGTATCGTTTCTTTCTTATTGTATCATGCAGCAGGAACAGAAGATCCATTTGATGGGTGTCATTTGGGGTGGTGTTTTCAAAATGAGGTCTTGATATTTTTCAGGGGGGGGGGGGGGGGGGGGGAGGGGCAGCTAAATATATTTGCCAAATTGCTTGTTTTTGGAGCCACTGTTTTATTTGCTCAAGTGTAACATCCCTGCCCATAGCGGCACACAATTTTTCTATTGCAGTATTCCCTTTCCAGTAACCAATAGAGGAGTAAGATATTTTTGATAGTTTATTTCCGATGTCTGTCATTTTTTTCTAGCAATAAAAACTCCTGTAAAATAAACAAATGTCATTCCTACTAGAACAAAATTTATTTCTCCATTTCTTTGTTCTGGTCTTGGCTGGTAGTAGTCGCTAAGTTTTGGGTTGCGGAATGGTTATGTCTTCGCCAGTAACAAGAAAGTATTCTTTTATTTTTCAACAACATTTGAAAATGTATGCTGAGTTTTTCACTGATAAAATCAAGTTTCTTTATTCTTTGCTTTTCGTAATCGTAATTGTGCCAGTTTTTCAGACGCCTCATCTATTTTGCACTCTCCCCTCTACCCATTTTTGAAAATAGATACTTTGATCTGCTAAATGCCAATGCATTAACAACTGCACCATCAATCATAATAGCTAATCTTGACATCCTTTTTATTTACATAGAAATACTTTCTGGAATAATTCCTTGCTTGATGAGAAAGTCTTTTGTTGCAATTGACGCTGTGACAACTGCAACTAATTTAGCACTGTTTTCAAAATCTAGTTTACCAAGGTCTGCAGAACGCATTTTGAATAGACTCCGTCCAAGCATAGTGTAAGCAACTGCTAATCCACTTATTATGGCAGAGTGATAGACGAGGTTCATTATGTTCTTTGCGTCACTCATTTTTTATGCCACAAATATTAAAATAATAAATTTATTCACTGCATGTAAAATGGGTCAAAGACTTTGGGTGTTGCTGGTAATGTGGAGACTTCTTGCTTTATTTTGGGAGTGTCTGATGTTTTGGACACTGATCAAGTGTGTGGTTTGTATTTTTTGTATAATTGGTAACCTACGTAACCAAATCCGACAACAAATCCAGCAACTATATATTTTGTTATTTCAGGTTTAGACTCAGTTGATTGATGACGGTGAGAAGGTGTTGGTCCTGATGGTAGTGACACCGGTGCTGGGGCTGGTGTTGTTTGTGGTAGGTCAGTTACATGAGTCTTTTATGTTAACGCCTAAAGCTGTAATTTTGTTGTTGTTGTTATATTCAGTTAATTTTTTTCCTGCCTCAACCCTGCCTGGGCTTTTAACCTTAGTCACTGTTTGAACCTGCATCAAGACAGGCCTTGGTTGTGGAGTCGTCTGGGTCTCACCCATTTTCTTCTGCTTTAAAATTTATTTTAAAAAAATCAATACGACTCCCAGTAAGAAACAGGGTTACCACAGGTGCAAGGTAATTCCTAAACTTGTAAAACATAAGGCATGCTAATTTACCGATTGAACTTGAAACAATAGGGTTGCTTTCGAGATCGTGTGATAGGCTGTCACTATCAACAGGAAGGAAGTGACTCTCAGCTTTTGTATAAAGGAAGACAAGAGATCATCTCAAATGGCGGGTCATTAGTCAAATAATGTGATTTTCATATTTAGCATGTAGTTTGATTCCTCACGCTGGGACCATATGGCGCTGAGGCGTGTCCCCTGGGTGGTGGATAGGGGGTCCCTCGTGAGAGGGGTGCACCGAATGAAATAAGGTGCCGTGAACCAACATGGTCTAAGGGAAGGTGACCCCGTCAGAAAACCCCATGTCCTCCTAGTAAGGGGTTGGGCGTGGGGGTAGCTTCCCCACCCTGAAAAAAAAAGGAAATAGCTACAAAAACGCCGACGAAAAGACAAACAGTAATTCCTTTCCTGGAGGAGGAAGATTCTTCTACCAGAAGATTTATGACGTCCTGTGGTGAAAGCCGGAAGTCTTCGGAAGCCACAGGACCGAGCCGCCTCTCTCTATCCAGGGACACAACCATGGGCACACAAGGCCGCCCAGATAGCAGCGGAAATGCAAGAGTACAACCTTTTACTGCTAGGTATCAGTGAAGCCAGATGGACGCAGTCTGGCCAGAAAAGGCTGTTATGTGGGGAGATGATTCTGTATTCAGGTCATGAAGAGGAGAATGCCCCCCATACAGAAGGAGTAGCATTCATGCTGTCACCAGTGGTACAGAGAGCGCTGATGGGCTGGGAACCTCTGGGGCCAAGAATTATCACAGCAGCCTTTAGAACCAAGAAAAAGCTCAAGCTGAACGTCATCCAGTGTTATGCGCCCACTAATGACAGTGACGAGGAAGAGAAACAAAGAGTTCTACGACCGACTCCAGAGTGCCGTGGACAAATGTGCGGAGCGAGACATCACCATCGTCATGGGCGATTGTCGGGCAAGTATGGCCATACAAGTGGGCCTCACCATCCACAAACAGAAAACAAAGATGAGGCTGAACGCAACCAGGGAAGAACCAGTCTTGCTTGCTGGCACCCAGTTGGAGGAGGTGGAGTCCTTCACCTATCTCGGGAGCATCATAGACAAAAAAGGCGGCACTAATGCAGATGTCCTTACTTTTACTTACGCCTGTCACACCTCCCCGGGTATAGGCCGTCGACGAGAGACCTCCAGCGACTCCTGTCCTGTGCTTCTTCGATTTTACTCCAGGTGGTTCCCAGGCACTTGATGTCTGTTTGGAGGTCTCGTTGCCAGGTGTTTATCGGCCTGCCTCTTTTCCTCTTTCCCTGGGGGTTTCATGACAATGCCTGCCTAGTGATACTGGAAGCTGGCTTTCTCAGACTGTGACCAGTCCATCCGCATCTTCTTCGCCCAATTTCATTCTCTGCTGTTATCTGCTCTGTTCTCTCCCAGAGTCTCACGTTGCTGATCTTCTCTGCCAGTGGATTTTCGAAATTCTTCTAAGGCAACTGTTTATGAAGATCTGTACTCTGCTGACTGTGGTTTTTGTCAATCTCCAAATCTCTGCTCCATATAGGAGAACTGCTTTTACATTGGGGTTGAAAATCCGGACTTTGGTGTGTTGTGACAGCTCTCTGGAACTCCCCACTTTTTTCAACTGGAGAAAGGCTGCTCTGGCTTTACCGATTCGCGCTCTGACATCTGCATCAGTGCCGCCTTTTTTGTCTATGATGCTCCCGAGATAGGTGAAGGACTCCACATCTTCTAACGGGGTGCCAGCAAGCAAGATTGGTTCTTCACTGGTTGTGTTCAGTCTCATTGTTTTTGTTTTCTGTTTGTGGATGGTGAGGCCCACTTGGGATGAGATGTCAGAAAGCCTTGTGGTCTTGTCCTGCATTTGTTGAGTGTGGGAGCGTAAAGCCGTCTGCAAAATCGAGGTCGTCAAGCTGTGTCCACAGTGTCCACTGTATTCCACTTCGTCTGTACTCTGTGGTCCTCTTCATGACCCAGTCTATGCCAGTAGGAAGAGGAATGGAGACAGCAAACACCCCTGCCTGACACTGGTTCTGACCTGGAGCTCCCTGGTGAACTGCCTTTCGTCGATCACGCGACATGTCATGCCATCCTAGCTGCTCTTGATCAGGCGGATGAGCTTTGTGGGTACACCATAGTGTCGTAGGAGTTTCCACAGAGTCTCTCGGTCCACGCTGTCAAATGCTTCCTCGTAATCCACAAAGTTGACGTACAGCGGGGAGCTCCACTCCAGAGACTGTTCCACGATGATGCGGAGAGTGGTGATCTGGTCTGTACATGATAGGTTTTTCCTGAATCCTGCTTGCTGGTCTCTCAGCTGGGGGTTAACGGAGCTCTTCATTCTCTCCAGGATGATCCTGTTGAAGACCTTTTCTGGTACTGACAGCAAGGTGATTCCTCTGTAGTTGGAACACTTGCTGAGGTCGCCTTTCTTGGGATGCTTGATTAGGTACCCCTCCTTCCAGTCAGCTGGCATCATCTCCTCTTCCCTAAATCACCCTCGTGGTGGACAAAAGACGTTAAGCCCTAAACATTTAACATTTTTTTTTCATCTCCTCTTCCCAGATCTTTAATGTAAGGTGTCAGTGTGAGAAAAAGAAGGGTATTGATGCAACAACAAAACCACTAGTAACACATATGGCGAAATGTAAGGTGTCAGTGTGAGAAAAAGGAAGGATATTGATGAAACAACAAAACTACCAGTAAGACATCTGGCGCAATGAAAGTTGTCAGTGTAAGAAAAAGAAGGGTATTGATGCAACAAGAAACCACCAGTAAGACATCTGGCACACCTCCTCTTCCCAGATCTTTAATGTAAGGTGTCAGTGTGAGAAAAAGAAGGGTATTGATGCAACAAGAAACCACCAGTAAGACATCTGGCGCACCTCCTCTTCCCAGATCTTTAATGTAAGGTGTCAGTGTGAGAAAAAGAAGGGTATTGATGCAACAACAAAACCACCAGTAAGACATCTGGCGCAATGTAAGGTGTCAGTGTGAGAAAAAGGGTATTGATGAAACAATACATTGCTGACACCAGAACCACAGGGGGAATCCACTATAAGTGTTTCTGATGCCAAGAGTGTTACTCTGGTAACAATACGTCTATTACAGTTCATTTCTTTGAGAGTTATGGGTTATTTAATTATTTCTTTGAGTGAATGATGATGCCATGTGTTGTATGGGCAGACAGTGAATTTCCCCACGAGGGATTAATAAAGTATTATTGTATTGTATTGTATCATATGATTACAAACACTGTTAATTCAAAGTCAACAATGATCTTCACTGATTTGAAACCCACAAAGCAAGGATTTCACTTCTAGTGAAATGAACTTAATAACAAATTACATTCAAGCTTTTAATCCCCTAGCACTAGGACTACAATCTGTACAATTATGTGGCTTCTGTGTATCAGCATGTGTTTTCAAGTCACAGGATACAGCAAAGCTAGCACTATACTGTGTACACTTATGTGGCTTCTGGCCTGTGTGTGTCAGCATGTCTTTTCAATCTACTAGATTGAGTGAAATTAGTACTACATTCTGTACATGTGTGTGGCTTCTGACCTGTGTGTGTCAGCATGTCTTTTCAAGTGACCAGATAAAGCAAAACTAGCACTACATTCTGTACACTTGTGTGGTTTCTGGCCTGTGTGTATCAGCATGTGTGTTTTCAAGGTACTAGATCGAGTAAAACTAGCACTACATTCTGTACATTTGTGTGACTTCTGGCCTGTGTGTATCAGCATGTGTTCTTTCATGTGACTAGATCGAGTGAAACTAGTACTACATTCTGTACACTTGTGTGGCTTCTGGCCTGTGTGTGTCAGCATGTGTGTTTTCAAGTTACCAGATAAAGCAAAACTAGCACAACATTCTGTACACTTGTGTGGTTTCTGGCCTGTGTGTGTCAGCATGTGTGTTTTCAAGGTACCAGATTGAGTGAAACTAGCACTACATTCTGTACACTTATGTGACTTCTGGCCTTCATGTATCAGCATGTGTTCTTTCAAGTGACTAGATCGAGTGAAACTAGTACTACACTCTGTACACATGTGTGGCTTCTGGCCTGCGTGTGTCAGCATGTGTGTTTTCAAGTGACCAGATAAAGCAAAACTAGCACTACATTCTGTACACTTGTGTGGTTTCTGGCCTGTGTGTATCAGCATGTGTGTTTTCAAGGTACTAGATCGAGTGAAACTAGCACTACATTCTGTACATTTGTGCGACTTCTGGCCTGTGTGTGTCATCATGTGTTCTTTCAAGTGACTAGATCGAGTGAAACTAGTACTACATTCTGTACACTTGTGTGGCTTCTGGCCTGTGTGTGTCAGCATGTGTTTTTTCAAGTTACCAGCTAAAGCAAAACTAGCACTACATTCTGTACACTTTTGTGGTTTCTGACCTGTGTGTTTCAGCATGTGTGTTTTCAAGGTACCAGATCGAGTGAAACTAGCACTACATTCTGTACACTTGTGTGGTTTCTGGCCTGTGTGTATCAGCATGTGTGTTTTCAAGGTCCTAGATCGAGTGAAACTAGCACTACATTCTGTACATTTGTGCGACTTCTGGCCTGTGTGTGTCATCATGTGTTCTTTCAAGTGACTAGATCGAGTGAAACTAGTACTACATTCTGTACACTTGTGTGGCTTCTGGCCTGTGTGTGTCAGCATGTGTGTTTTCAAGTTACCAGATAAAGCAAAACTAGCACTACATTCTGTACACTTGTGTGGCTTCTGGCCTGTGTGTCTCAGCATGTGTATTTTCAAGTTCCTAGGCTGAGTGAAACGTGCACTACATTCTTTACACTTATGTGGCTTGTGGCCTTCGTGTTTCAGCACGTGTGTTTTTAAGTTACTAGATTGAGCGAAACTAGCACTACATTCTGTACACATATGCCGTTTTTTGCCCAAGTGTTTATATGGCCAATGGCCTGTGTTTACAATTGTGTATGCTCTAAAATCACTGCTGCGAGCGCCACTCAAACCACCATCTGTACATGTATGTGGCGTCTGGAAAGTTGCTTCACAGTGCCTACAAAACCATGTTTTCCCACTTGGTGCATCTGCTGATGTCTGTACATCAATACATGCACTGTCAGCTGTACTTGTCTTCTGCTCTGAGGTAACAGTGTGAGGCTTCTGCCCTGTGTGAGAAGACATGTGTTGCATCAACTGATTGGACAACTGGAAACATGCATCACACGACCTACATACAAATGGCATCTGACTCTCGTCAGCACTGGGACTTTCTGTAGTCAAGGGTTTTCGTTCTGTTGACAAAGTTCTACCATGAAGATCCACAGATACTCCCGAGTCACAGTCCATGTCACTGATAACACCAGACACAGAGTTGGACTCCAGCTTGATATCATGTTTAGTGTCACAGTCCATGTCACTGATAACACCAGACACAGAGTTAGACTCTAGCTTGATGTCATGATTAGTGTCACAGTCACTGTAAACACTGAGCACAGAGATTGACGCTAGCTTGATGTCAGGTTCCAGATTAACCCCAGACTCTTTGCTGGTTCCCAGTTCTAGCCGGACACCAGGTTCGATCTTGATAGCTGGCTCCAGTTTGAATTGTGGGTGTTGGACAGGACCATCTCTCTCCACACCGGCGGTGTTGACTGTGTTTTCACCAGTAATGTTGACTGTGTCTTCACCTGTAATGTTGTATGTGTCTTCACCAGTAATGTAGTATGTGTCTTCACCAGTAATGTTGTATATATGTTCACCAGTAATGTTGTATGTATCTTCACCAGTAGTGGCGACTGTGTCTTCACAAGCTGTGTCGAATGTGTCATCACCAGTGGCTGGAAAGTCCTTGTGGTGTCCATATGTCTCAGAGTAAGCCAGTGGTGTTTCTGCTTCTTCATCTTCTGGGGAAATAAACGGGACATGGGTGTCAATATCTATGAGATCAACTGACATGAGAATTTAACACAGAAAGAAGAAACCCCTCTAGACAGCACACATACCTGTTCTGGGTAAATAAACAGGACCATGGGTGTGAATATCTATGTACAGACAATGGGATCAGCTGACATCGTGAGCATTTAACACAGAAAAAATGAACTCCTCTAGACAGCACACATTCCTGTTTGTTCAGAAAACACGCTTTGTACAAGTGAGTGATACAAATTAAATCTAGCACATGAATAGTGTCAGTTAACCCCATGCCAATGTATTCCTCTCTCTCTTTTACACATACCTTGACGCTGACAAACTCACAAACATAATATGACCACTGGAGTTAGTTGATCATTACAGTGTCTGTATTTACTATTTGTGCTAATTAAAACTTAGTAATTCCCCTTATGTGTACAGTTTTACCAGTGCCAGCCTCACCTATCTGGTTTGTGTGTATTTGTGCTGTACCAGTAGTGGGTGTCATCAAGAAGTGTGACTGTAGATGAAAAGTGCCATGCTTTGCACAACAAACTCATTAACTATTTCTTTCTTTATGAAAAAGCTAATGCGGCCATACTGATTTTACAATTATTTCATGAAACAGCAATGCAAATTAACAAATTATAGTCAAATAAATCCTCCCAGTACAGATTCACGTTACATATACATGTAGTAAATATTGTCAGCCTGCCCCAGTACAGATTCATGTTACATATACATGTAGTAAATATTGTCAGCCTGCCCCAGTACAGATTACCGTTTACATATACATGTAGTAAATATTGTTAGCCTGCCCCAGTGCAGATTCACGTTACATATACATGTAGTAAATATTGTCAGCCTGCCCCAGTACAGATTCATGTTACATCATGTAGTAAATATTGTCAGCCTGCCCCAGTACAGAATCACGTTACATATGCATGTAGTAAACATTGTCAGGCTACCCATAAAACTAGTTAGTTAGTTAGTTATTTGGGTTTAACGCTGAGCAGGCAACCAAGGCCATCTCACGGCGGGAAGGGTAAAAATCTGGTCAGCCAGACTAAAAGAAAGGTCTTAAGACATGTAAATATACCTTAAAAATATGTCAGGCTAGGTCTTTAAAGAAAACGTCGACAGACTCTCAAAAGGTCAAAATAATAGAAACATCATAGTCTATAAACGCTCAAATCTTGTTAAAAATATGGCACTCTCTCAGAAAACTGAAGATCTTGTCCGAGGAAACATCCCCGAACAAAACCTTCAAAGAGTCTGCTGTGAAATGTTTATACCTTGTGTCGATTAGATCAGCACAAGACAGCAAAAAGTGTTGAACAGAATACTGCTCGTCGCAGGCATAACACCATGTAGGCAGAGTTTAAAAAAGTCAAATACAGGTTTAAACTCTCCCTAAATTACAAGCACTGGCAGTCAACCCTTTCGGTCTAGTTTTTTACTACAATTTCGACTGCAACCCCTTCCCCCTTTTTAGTAGGTTCTCTCTTAGGGTGCATGGAAATTTGGCTCTAGGTGGAGGCATGGAATGTATGCCCCTGCAGAAACCACAGTAAAATGTGGTCTTCCTTGCAGGTAGGCAGAAGTTCCTTCTCTTCCTCCAGTATTGCCGATGGTGTGCTGAAGAGGTCGCCAAGACCGAAACAGCTGTCCACATCGGCTCAATATCTGGACCCCCAGTTGGGGCACCTAGATTTGAATTTCCACGCACCAAGGGGCTGGAACAGTGTGATATGTGATACACCTCCCTTCAGGGGGGAGGGGGGGCTTCTATATGCATTGCTTCCAGTCACTTGCTTAGCGCACCCCCTCTTTCCTATCTTTTTTTTGTGCTTGGACCAAGGTAGATCTATGATCATTGGTCTATCATGCACAATTCTCTCCCTTGACAGTGATTTTTCCTACTTACTTGGTCGTTTCTTCTAAAATTACAATCACTGGCAGTCAACCTTTTTGGTCTAGTTTTTTATAACACCATGGACGCTCCTCCTGTTTTAGTAAATAAGAGTGCGTAACATACGTGTGCCCGATGTTGAGCCGAGCAAGGACAGTCTCCTCACGGCGGCTGCCGCAGCGATAAGGTAGACCCTCGGACAACTTAGGAAGGGCTTCATGCAGCTAGTTACCTTCCTCTTTAACCCACTCAAACTGCCACTCATGGGTTATGTACGCACTAACCACATGTCTAAAATCACTATAAACAGTCTGTGTGTTAAGGACAGGGTCGTTTCGGGCATCGTTGGCAGCAGAATCTGCGATCCTGTTGCCTTCGATGCCCACATGCCATGGGACCCCCCAAAAAATGATGTCATAATATTCCTTCATCAAGTCCGCATAAAGCTCTCTGATCTGCACCAGCAGTGGGTGGTCATTTCCCGTGCCCTGAAGGGCCTGCAGGGCAGAAAGAGAGAGAGTTAGTTATTTGGGTTTAATGCCGAGCAGGCAACCAAGGCCATCTCATGGCGGGAAGGGTAAAAATCTGGTCAGCCAGACTAAAAGACAGGTCTTAAGACATGATTTAATAAACCTTAAAAATATTTCAGGCTAAAATGTCGCACAGGTCTTTAAAGAAAACGTCGACAGACTCTCAAAAAGGTCAAAATAATAGAAACATCATAGTCTATAAATGCTCAAATCTTGTTAAAAATATGGCACTCTCTCAGAAAACTGAAGATCTTGTCCGGGGGCACATCCCGGAACAAAACCTTCATGGAGTCTGCTGTGAAATGTTTATACCTTGTGTCGATTAGATCAGCACAAGACAGCAAAAAGTGTTGAACAGAGTACTGCTCGCCGCAGGCATAACACCATGGACGCTCCTCGTGTTTTAGTAAATAAATATGAGTGCGTAACATACGTGTGCCCAATGTGGAGCCGAGCAAGGACAGTCTCCTCATGGCGGCTGCCGCAGCGGAAAGGTAGACTGTCGGACACCGTAGGAAGAGCTTCATGCAGCTTGTTCTGTTCCTCTTTGTCCCAATTGGACTGCCACTCGCGGGCTATGTACGCACTAATCACAGGTTTAAAATCACTATATCAGGGACAGGATCACTGCGGGCACTGTTGGCAACAGAATTGCAGATTCTGTTGCCTTCGATACCCACATGGCCTGGTACCCAAATAAAAATGATGTCATAATATTCCTTCATAAAGTCTGCGTAGAGCTCTCTAATCTGCACCAGCAGTGGGTGAGCTGTTCCCACGCCCTGAAGGGCCTGGAGGGCAGAAAGAGAGTCAGACAGAATCAGGAAGTTCCTTTCTCTAGATCGATAAGCATGCTTGAGTGCCAGCAGAATTGCCTGCAGTTCTGCACTAAATACAGAGGAATGGTCAGGGAGGCGGAGCTTAAATGGGCGTCTAGGATGGCGAGAGGACACTGCAGCCGCAGCCACTCTCCCATCCTCAGACATGGACCCATCTGGATGATAGCCAACAAATTAAAACTGAATGAAGATAAAACAGAAGCCATGCTAGTTTCCTCTACCAGAATATCTTCCTCCTTACCGCAGTCCATCACAATACTAGACACTGAAGTTAGCTTTTCTGATCAGGTGAGAAATCTTGGCGTCACTATCGATTGCTGCCTCTCACTAAAACAACACGTTTTGAATGCCTGTAGATCTGCATTCATTGAACTGCGTCGCATTAGTTCCATCAGGCATCTTCTCACACCAGAAGCCACTAAAACGCTGGTCTGCTCCTTTGTCTTGTCCCGACTCGATTACGGCAACGCACTCCTGTGTGGCTGTCCTCAGTACCTTCTGGATCGGCTCCAGAGGGTGCAGAACTCAGCAGCACGGCTTGTTGTCAAGGCAAAGAAGTCAGACCACATCACACCCATCTTGCGTTCACTCCATTGGTTGCCTATCACATCCAGGGTACAATACAAAGTTCTGTCCATCTGTCATACCTGTCTGTCTACTTCTACTGGCCCTGTCTATCTTTCTGATCTTCTTCATGTGTACACACCTTCAAGACAGCTCCGTTCCTCAGCAGACACTAAACTATTACGCTTTCCGACTGTGAGAACTAAGTCTTTTGGCGAGAGGTCTGTCTCATACCAAGGACCATTTCTCTGGAACAAACTCCCACAGTCCCTCAGATATGTTGAACCAGCGAATAGTTTCCGGCAGTCTTTAAAGACACATCTATTCCTTTAAACGTGCATTCACCGTTATAATTATTTTATTTTTGTTTTTGGTGCTGCTGTCAGTGAGAGCTGCCTAGTGTATCTGTTATTAGTTTTATGGTACACGTATATCTTTGGTGTGTGTGAGCATTTCTTGTTGGTGTGTTTATTCTGCTAAGTTTATTTTCCCTGTATATCTTGTTGCGTGAGTGTGTATGTTAGGGCATATATATGTGCTGTAGGATGCAAGGTCTGTGTATGTTAGTATGTCATTTGTACGGCGCCTAGAGCTTTTCTTTCAAAAGTATAGGCGCCTTAAAAATATACATTATTATTATTATTATTATTATAAAGACGACAATAGCCAGGAAAAAATGAAAGGAGTTCATCGAGGCTCTGTTGGTATATGGCTGGTGGAGTACAATCCGTCTTGTGGGCGGTCAAGTCCAGCAAGATGTCAGGAACAGGTAGTAGCCAGGGTGGAGTGACGTGTTGCAGAGATTCTGAAACTTTGTCCAGGTCCACTCCGGCCGCCTGCAGATGAGGTTGGACACGGAAGGAAAGTGGACGAACAGCTCCCGGACGGGCATCGTAAACCTCTGCAAACGACGGGTTAAAAACACAATCATAGGCAGGATTGTCTGGATGGGCCTTCAGCTTCAGAACGTAGCTGAGCATGAGATTGGATTGGATTGTACATGGCTTAACGTCCCGACAGCAACAAGGCTTTCTCAGGACATGCCTGCACTGCTTGTGAAAAAAAACCTAAACAGAACATTGAATGTATGTCGCCAGCCGGTCAAATACGTTAAATAAACCTATGACATGGGGCCTAAATAAAGCCAAGACCATTTAGCAACACACATCCAATATCATGAGCTACAGGCAGCGCAGGCAGTAGGGAGAGTTTAAAAAAAGAAAATACAGATGAATGGACCAAGGGTAGACAGAAACACATGCCCCAGAATACAGAAGAAAACCCACCCTGTGGGGCTGACCAGGGTGACCCGGGAACTAAAAAGTAATTACCCCACCCAAGTCCCCCAGGGCAAACCCGGGTGGGGAAGCTAAGCATGAGGCGGATGCGGCAGAGCCTGAGAGAAGGCTCCCCTGCCTCGGCATACAGACTAGGAACTGGAGATGTCCTGAAGGCTCCCAGACATATTCGCAGACCTTGATGGTGAATTGTGTTCAGACACTGTAGAACAGACTTAGAAGCCGAACCATATCCCACAGAGCTGTAATCCAGTTTGGACAGAACAAGGGCCCGGTACAGTCAAAGTAAGACAACGCGGTCTGCACCCCAGTCAGTATGATCAACAACACGAAGAATGTCGAGGGCCTTCCGACAAGAGGTTCTAAGGTAATTAATATGGTTGCAAAAGGTCAATCTTTTGTCAAAGATGACCCCCAAAAACTTTGCCTCTTCGGCCACCTTAATTGGCACTCCAGCAATGCTCAGGCTAGGTTCTGGAAAATATTTCGTCGGGTTAGTAAAATGCACACAGACTGTCTTGGAGGGCGAGAACCTGAATCCGTTGAGAGACACCCACCTCTGGATGCAATCAACGCACAGCTGCAAGCGCCTCTCAAGGGACGCAAGTCCTTGACCTCGTGCACACAAAGCAAAGTCGTCCACAAACAAAGAGCATTCAGAATTATCCTTGACGGCCTTTACAATGTTATTTATTTTAATGCTAAATAAAACAGGAGATAAAATGCTGCCCTGCGGGACACCCATCTCCTGTTCAAAGGAGTCGGAGAGGGTGGAGCCCACATGGACACGGAACGACATGTTGGACAAAAAATTGTGAATAAAAACGGGCAGGTGCCCTTTAAAACCAATGTCCAACAATTGATTGATTGTACATTGCTTAACGTCCCGACAGCAACAAGGCTTTCTCAGGACGTGCCTGCACTGCTTGTGAAGAAAAAACTAAACAGAACATTGAATGTATGTCGCCAGCCGGTCAAATACATTAAATAAACCTAACACATGGGGCCTAAATAAAGCTAAGACCATTTAGCAACACACATCCAATATCAAGAGCTACAGGCAGTGCAGACAGTAGGGAGAGTTTTAAAAAGGCAAATACAGGTGAATGGACAAAAGGTAGACAGAAACACATGCCCCAGAATAGAGAGATAAACCCACCCTGTGGGGCTGACCAGGGTGACCCTGGGAACTAAAAAATACCTAACCCCACCCAAGTCCCCCAGGGCAAACCCGGGTGGGGTCCATGTCCGACAAATCAGACATTACACCAAAACCATACTTCCAGGTAGTGCCTTCTCAAGATCAAAGAAAATTGAATAGACATGCTGCTTGTTGACCCCGGGTGGGGTCCATGTCCGACAAATCAGACATTACACCAAAACCATACTTCCAGGTAGTGCCTTCTCAAGATCAAAGAAAAATTCATTTTTCTCTAAAAGGTATTTTTTCGAAAAATACTTACCGATGACATGACTTTATGGAAATGTCTACTTCTAGCTCAATTTTAGCCTACTTACCCGTTGTGTGCCCACACAACCCGGGAGGCACTCGGGGAACCCCCCCTAGAGGGGCCGATAGTTGTCTCCCGTTTCCCGCCTTACCAGCTCCGGTCACGAGACCGGCCAGTTTTTTGTGATACTTCGCTCGAAAGCGGCAAGCGGGGCAGGAGGGAGGGTCCTCCGAGTCATGTCATCGGTAAGTATTTTTTGAAAAAATACCTTTTAGAGAAAAATGAATTTGTTTCCTCAAAAACATTACCGATGACATGACTTTATGGAAGAATTGCGATGAGGAGGAGGGTGCCGCGCAACTCTTAATGGTAACAGCGCCGTCCTCCCAGTCGCAACCTCCCGACAATTTTAGCGAAGTGCATACCTACGGCGCCGGTGGCGCCGGGAGGGAGTGTTACGCCGCGGCGATGTCCCCCACTAGTGCGAGATTCTCTCTTTGGCCTGCCAGGTCCCTGAGGTAGAAGCGGGCGAATACAGATTCAGTCTGCCAGCCCACGGCTGCCACGATGTCCTTGACAGCGCAGTTTCGGTCAAATGCGAGGCTCGTGGCCATGGCTCGTACCTCATGTGCGCGAATGTGCAGCCTCTTCGCTCCCTGCGGGGAGATATCTTGATACGCGGAGCGTATAACCCAGCGGAGCTAGGACGAGATCGTCTGGGCTGTTATGTCATTCCTGCTGGGTCTCAGAGGTAGGAAGAGGCGCGAACGCCCTCTGCGGAAGGCTTTAGATCGTCGCAGATAACTCTAAGGGCGCGCACGGGATCCTGTTGCCTGGTCTCCTGAGACAGAGGGTTGGTTCTTAGCGGCCGTAAGGTGATAACCTGAGGTGCCGTCAGAGGAGACCTGTTCTTGGCCAGGAAGGCAGGGTCAGTGAGGAGTTGAACAGACCCGTCCGCTCGGAACTGTAGGCAGGTAGGCCGCGCCAAGAGTGCGTGTAGCTCACTCACCCGAGAGGCGGTAGCAAGGGCCAGCAGGAAGCACGTCTTTCGTGTCACATCTGCGAAACGGGCCAAAGGTAAGGGTTCAAATCTGTCAGAATTTAACCACGTTAGCACCCAGGGCAGGTCCCAGCGGGGAAGGAGTGAGCGGTGTGTTGGGCGCTGGATGCCAAAGTGACCCATAAGGTCGGCTAAGTCTTTGCAGGCGCCCGGGTCTGGGTGTCCAAGGTGTCGATAAGTGTCAGCGATCATGGACAGGTAACCCCTCACGGTGATGGAGGCCAGGCCTAAGTCTCGAAAGAGCCAGAGGAAGAAGTCCGCCAGCTGAGGATTAGTCAGTTCCGTGGGTGACAGGCCGTGCTCAGAGCACCAGGAACACAGGACTCGCCACTTTCCCTCGTAGACTCGGATGGTGGAAGGTCTGCGGGCCGAAGCGATCGCCTCCACTGCTGCACCCGAGTAGCCTCTAGCTCCGAGGGCTTGCCGCACAACCTCCAGGCGTGAAGGAGGAGCCGCTCCGGGCAGGGGTGGAACAGCGGCTGACGCGGTTGCTTGAGCATGGTGCGTGGGGCGGGAAGCAGCAGGGGCGGGTCCGTGGCGAGGCTGAGAAGGTCGGTGGTCCAGGAGCGGTTCCAGGCGAACGGCGCAACTAACAGCAGGACCGCCGAGCATCCCCGAAGCTTGAGAAGGACTTTGGGTACGAGAACCGTCGGGGGGGAAGGCGTAAGCCACCAGGCCGTCCCAGGGAATGGAGAGTGCATCGACAGCCCAGGCAAGTGGATCGGGAATCGGGGAGACGAAGAGCGGCAGCTGATGGTTCCACCTTGTGGCGAACAAGTCAACCTGGGGAGTCTCCCACCGGGCACAGATCATCCGAAAGATGTCCTGCCGAAGGGTCCATTCCGTGTGCAGGAGCTGGCCGCGGCGAGACAGCGAGTCGGCTAAGACATTCAGGTGTCCGGGGATGTGTCGGGCTCGAATGGTAATACCCCGGTCCTCGCACCAACGCATCATCCGGTAGAGGAGCATACAAAGGTCGGGAGAGCGAGTGCCACCTTGTTTCTGGATGTAAGCCACCACAGTCGTGTTGTCCGAGAGGACGAGTAGCTCCTGGTGTCTGAGGAGATCCTCCCAGAACTGCAGGGCTTGCCACACCGCCTGCATCTCCAGCCAGTTGATGTGAGTGTGCGCTAAGTCCGCGGGCCAGGGCCCCGAAGTCGAGAGGAACCAAGGAAGGAGATGAGCGCCCCACCCAGTGAGGCTGGCGTCGACACAAAGCGAGGTATGGGGAGGAGGGGCGGCCAGGGGAACTCCCGACGCTAGCCAAGAGTGGTCGGTCCACCGACGAAGATGAGGCAGCAGCATCTGGGGCACCGGAACCAACGTCGTTAAGTCGCCTGACGACGGGCGCCAATGGAGTAGGAGATGCAGCTGGATCAGCCGGGAGTAGAGACGACCTAGGGGGATAAGGTCCGCTGCGGCGTTCAGCAGGCCCAAAAGCTGGAGCCAGACTCTGGCGGGGGCCACGTCCTGTCGTGCTAACTGACCTGCTAGGTCCGCAATCTTCTGGATCCGAGGGGCTGGGAGGCGCACCGTGTTGAGGTCGGTCGCAAATTCCATGCCCAGGTGCACGAAGCGGCGGGACGGAGAGAGATCCGACTTGCCGTCGTTCACTAGGAAGCCCAAGTGTGCCAGAAGCCGTAGCAGTGCATCCCTGTCCGACGCGAGCGAGGTCTCTGACTGGTTGCGTAGGAGGAGGTCGTCTAGGTAATTCGACGTCGGACTGGAGGAGGACTGTCGGGCCTTGGCGACTACGGCGTCCATCAGCCGGGTGAACACCCAGGGGCTGAGGTTGAGACCGAACGGGAGCGCGCGAAACTGGTATACCACACCGTCGATCGCAAAGCGGAGGAACTTCCTGGAGGCCTGGTGCATCGGGACATGCAGGTACGCATCTGAAAGGTCCAGGCTGACTGCGAAGTCCAGAGGCTGGACCGCGGCTCTCAGGGCTCGAGCAGTCTCCATCCGGAAGGAGGGGGCCGTAATGTACTTGTTCAGGGCCGAGAGATCGATCACCGGTCGCCATCTCCCTCCAGGCTTCGGAACGACGAACAAGCGGCTGTAGAAGGCTGGGGAGTACGGGACGCAAACCACCTCCATGGCGGCTTTCCTTAGGAGGGAGGAGACCTCTCCCCGAAGAGCGGAGGCCTTCAACGGATCGCTGGGGATCTCGGTCCAAAGGGGGGAGCGACGCAAAGGAGGCGGGCTGCGAAAGGCGATCCGGAGGCCGGCCGAGACGGTGTCGCAAATCCAGGGGTCGTCGGAAAAGAGTGTGAGCCAATTTCCGCTGAAAAAGGCTAGCCTCCCACCGACCGGAGACCCCGAAGTGGTCGGTGGGGGCAAGGCTGGGGGGCAGTCAGGTAGCCCGCCCGCGACCCGGTCGCCGGGCGGGACGGGGCCAGGCGGGGACACGGGCCCTGGAGGGTCTAGGACGTCCAAAGGCGGGGGCCTGCTCAGGGGCCGAAGCAGGGGCTGACGCAGCAGCGGGTCTAACCGACCGCGAGGCGCGACCCCTAGCCTGGCGGGAGGACGGAAAGCGGCGGGGAGGAGGAGCACTCACAGGCCAGCGGTCGGGGTTGGAGGCTCGAACGGATGACCAGGTGTCGCCGAAAAGCAGGGGGCCACCCAGCGGAGCACGACGAAGCTGCGCACGCAGGTCAGGTGGTATCCCTCGGCAGGCAAGCAGAAGGGCGTCTCGACGCATCAGGTCACAGTTGGCGGAGGCAGCCATAGCGTTAACGGACGAGTGGTAGGCGGCTCGGTTGGTGACTTCCGCTAAGACGAGTAAATCCCCAAGGAGAGGCGTGATAGAAGGATGCCAAGCGTCTTCCACACGACGAACCAGGGCTTGAGTGAGCAGCTCCAGGAACCCAGCGCAGGCTAAGGTGTTCCGCACCAGAGACGCAGTCAAATCCAGGCCACGAGGGAAAGAACGGCGAAGGAGGGCGGAGCCGCCAGCTTGCGACACGGCCGGGGGGTCGATCGCAGGAAGAGGGATGGAGAAAGCCTGGGAATGACCGGCATACCAATCCCGACGGAAGGCAATGTCCAGGCCAGCCGGCCAGCGACGATCGGAGAAGAACACCGGCTCTCGAGACGCTGGAAGTTGCAGGTGCGCTGAGAAGACATCTCGCAGCTCCTTAAATCCAGGCGGCTGGGGAAGCGACTTGAACCTCTTCACCTGATGCTCGGCATCCACAAAGGCCGAGACCTTCCTCTTCAGGGGGGGAGAGGCTGGGCAGGAGTCCGCTGGCAGAGTGGCCGCGATGATCCTGGCGGCTTCATCCAAGGCTAGGAGGGTCTCCGCCCGGGACGACGACGGAAGGGTCGAGGGGACATCATCACCGACGTCGGAGGGCGAAAGGGAGCGAGCATCCTCCTCCAACAGGGCTGAGACGGAGTCTTCGGGCAGCAAGCTGAGGGCTTCTTCGTCCAGGGGTTGGCGAGAAGGTGGGTGAGGCACCAAGGAAGGTCGAAGCTTGGGCGGGGGCGCATCTCGAACCTCACGGGAAGCCCGGGCATGAGCCGGCAGCGACGACGGAGGCGGGGATCGCCGAGGCGAACGCGGGAAGGAGCGAGGAGGGGTCCTGTCCGGCGCGCGGGAACGACGTCTGGGTGAAGTACGGCGGACAACCGAAGAGGAGTGCCGATCACGGGAAGAAGGTCGACGATGGCGGTGACGCGGCGAACGCATCGAACGGTGCGAAGGCGAGCGCGACCGAGCGCGCGACGAGGAGAGGCGGGGGGAGCGGCGACGCTCCCGGCGGGGGGAACGATCCTTCCGGCGGCGCTCGCGGGGCGAGCGCGAGTGTCTAGCACTGACGGTGGAACGGGAAAGGTCGGGGGCGCGACTGTGTCGCGTAGGTTGAGGCTGACGTCTCTCCTGGCCGGACTCAGTGAGAAGGGCTCTATGCCGGTGTACAGATCCTCCGGAAGGATCAGCGGGCTTATCGTGGAGAGATAGAGGAGCAAGGCCAGTCAACGTGGGACGGCTCGTGGCGAACTGCTGCAGGCCGGGCTCAGTGAGGCGGGCGCTTTGCCGGCAAACAGACCCTCCGGAAGGGTCAGCGGGCGTGGCAGCAGTGGCAGTCCTCTGGTCAGCGAACAACGCAGGGTCCCGACGATCAATCCGTTCCGAGAGGCCGAGGCGAGGAAGAGCGGTCGTTACCACAGGGGCGACGTCAACAGGAGTGGGACGAGAGATAGCAGACGGAGGTCGCTCTCGCCGGTAAAAAATCCAGAGGTCAGACCAACGGATCTCCGGCCAGGTCGCACAGACATCGCAGAGATGGTCCGAGGCGCAGCCCGAGCAGGGGAGGCAGACCGCATGGTCGTCCGTCGGCCACTTGAAGTCGCCGCATTGAGAGCAGGTAAGCATTTGGTTCCTGCAACAGACAAAGAGCACAAGGTCGCAACGGCGGACAAGGGAGCCTAGCCCCACACCAAGGTACTCCAAGCGCCGTAACCACCGGCGCGTAAATAGTGGCTACAGTCTCCCAGAGCTAAAGGGCCTTTAAGGTAGACGAACGGAGTGTGGGTGCCTGAAGGCCCTACGAGAACAGAAACCCTAGTCTACAAGGCAACGTCTTCTCGTAACAGTGAAATACCAAAGGAGGGAAGGCGACGTCCCTCGAGGAGACTCGTAAAAAAGGTCGTGCAAGGCGCCGAAGCGTAAGCTCAACAACTGGCGCCCACGTAGTAGCAAAGCCGAAAGGAAAGCCCAACGGTAGCCGGCTCTCGGCCCGAGGGCCGGCTGTGGGAAACTACCACTACCTTACCTCCGAGACGAATCGGGAACAGGGGGAAGGGTAGTCATACACCTCCACAGCCTAGAGGAGAGCAGCAGAACGACGCCAGCAGAGGCAGGGCACAAGAAGGCAGGTCAGCGCTAGGAGGCGCAGAGCACACGAAGAGGCAACGAGCGTAGGCAAGAGAAGGACCGGTCGAAGCGGCGCGAGAGCAAGGCCAGACACGTCTTCTCTGTACGAGCGAAGTAGCAAAACTGGCCGGTTTCGTGACCGGAGCTGGTAAGGCGGGAAACGGGAGACAACTCTCGGCCCCTCTAGGGGGGGTTCCCCGAGTGCCTCCCGGGTTGTGTGGGCACACAACGGGTAAGTAGGCTAAAATTGAGCTAGAAGTAGACATTTCCATAAAGTCATGTCATCGGTAATGTTTTTGAGGAAACAATTGAATAGACATGCTGCTTGTTGACAAAAGCATCTCGGATAAAAGACTCAAAGCGGACTAGATGGTCAGTTGTACTACGGAAGCGCCAGAAACCGCACTGGAGGTCTGTGATGAGACCCTGTGACTCAAGATGCCACACCAAGCGGGCGTTGACCAAGCGTTCCATAGTTTTACATAAACACGATGTCAAAGCGATTGGCCGGTAGTTGCCCGGGGCGGAAGGATCCTTACCCGGCTTGGGGATTGGCACAACCACAGCCTGGCGCCAAGATGGCGGAAAATGACCGGTTATCCAGATATGGTTAAAGGCCTTGAGAAGTATAAGGAGTGAATCCTCAGGCAGATGTGTTAAGAGCTGATAGTCGATGGTATCTAGTCCAGCAGCAGTCAGTACATTTCTGCATGGCTTGCTGCATTTCTGAAAATGTAAAAGGGGTATTATAGTTTTCCGAGTTATCCAATATAAAATCACAAGTACAAGACTCTCGCTTCTCCTTCTCTCTCTGGAAGAAAGGTGAATAATGCTCTGTGGAAGAATTATGGACAATGGTGGAGGCAAGCAAATTGGCTACAGCCTTTTTATCCGTGACCAAACTGGCACCATCTCTTAAGATGGCCTACAGTAGCCGAGCCACCCCTGCCCCTAATTCTTCGAACAGCCTTCCAGACTTTTTGGGACGGAGTCCTAGAAGATAAAGAGGAGACGAAGCGTCTCCAGAAAGCACGGCGTTCACGTTTAAAAATGTAGCGGGTTTTCGCCCCTTGTCTTTTAAATGTTAAAATATTTGCTTGCGACAGATTACGAAAAGCATGTCGCTGAGCAGATTTGTGCATTTTTTGGGCCTTGCGGCACTCTTCATTGAACCATGGTACTCTCGGCTTCCGAGGGACTGATGTGGAAGTTCTAGGGATGGTGTCACCTGCTACATCTAACAAAATAGAAATAAAACAAGAAACAGGTTCTTCAGCTGACATGACCACCTCCTCTGTAAGATGAGACTGACAGAGGGAGGCGAACAGAGGCCAGTTAGCTTTCTTGAGATTCCAGCGCCCCACCAGCGAATTCTCCCCACAGCTGACCGATAACAGGACTGCTGGGAAGTGGTCACTACCACACAGGTCGTCGTGAACTTTCCAGTCAAAGTCCAGCATGAGAGAAGGATCACACACAGTGAGGTCTAGAACAGAACTAGATCCTGAACCAGAGTTATGTAGGTGAGCCATCGTTAAAGACACATAGGTTAAGTTGAGAAAAAATATCTTCTAACATCTGACCTCTGTCATCATAGTGGTCACTACCCCAAAGGTGAGCGTGACCATTAAAATCCCCCATGAGAATAAGTGGGGGGTGGGGGGGGGTGGTCCGTGGCGCAGTGGTTAAGGCGCCTGCCACCAATGCCAAAGGTGCGAGGTTCGAAAACGGGTTCCGGCGTTGAACTTTTCTCCTCTGGTAAGTGTCACCGTTAATTCGGGCGGACCGTCCGGCTTTTTTTCTCCGGGTACTCCAGTTCTTCCATGCCCCTCCCACACTTTGGTACCGGTTTCAGGCCACTTTACAAATTTCAAATATAAGCGATCAAAAATCTCTGTAACTTCAGTAGCTGAACTGGCCCTTCGTCTGTCTTGTACTGTGTTTGTCTTCGGTGTAAATCTGTGTCTGTCACGTGAGTGTGCGTGTTGGGTTTCTGTTCACGGCGCTTTGAGTCGATTCGCCCAAAAACTGAGAAAAAGCGCCCATATAATAACGGCATTATTATTATTATTATTATTGATCTACTAAGTTAAAACTATCATTACTACAGACCCGCAGTGATGGTGGCAGGTAAATACTGCATATGGTTATGGTCTTCTTCAAGGTAACCTGAGCTGCGACAGCCTGAAGACAGGTGTCGATACTAACGGGGCTACATAAAATTTGGCTACTAATGAGAAGAGCCACTCCACCCGAGCGCCTCTCCGAATCAGAGCCTTTATGTATAACATTAAAACCATTAATGGACACAGGGTCAGAAGTCTTCAGGTAAGTCTCCTGAAGAGATATTACTGAGGGGTTACAGAACTTGACTAAAAGACGTAATTCCTCAAAGTTAGCTTGAAAACCATGACAATTCCACTGAAGCAAAGAGTCCATGATTAAGTCTTATCTGGGGGTAAGGAGTTTCCCCCCCCCCCCCCCCCGATTTTTCCTTTACCTTGGAAGGAGTTGAAGAAACAGAGGGGGGCCGACTCCCGGGCCTCCTCTGGTTCTTCGGAGATGAAGGGGGTGGAGCCGCCGCAGCATCAGCAACGACAACTTCCACTCCCTCCATCCGCTCCTCCAGTGCAGCATCTTTGTTTTGAAGGGGGACATCAGTGTTCCCGTTCTGGGCCCGTGCGCACAGCGGTCCCATAGATTTCTGGTCCTGGGCAGCGTTCCTGCCGCTAGAGTTAGCGGCCTTAGAGGGCTGATCAGAGCCAGAAGCCTTTGGAGTTGACTGACTAACAGGTTTGGGTGGGGGCTGAGGCTTAGGGGCAACAGAAGGCGGCACTACCGGATCGACAGTGTCCGCCCTCTGCGTTCCCCGGCTCCTCGTCACCACCGGAGGAGGGTTACTCTCCAGGGGCGAGAGGAGTCGAGGCTCCGCTCCCAACCAAGAAGTTGGGGTTCAACATGAAAAGTCTTTGGTGGGGCACTTGCCTGCAACCGCTGCACTGAAAGTATACACAGAGGTTGGGGCAGCTGCAGCTGCACCAGGGCCTTCAACCAGTTTTTTTGCATCCAGAAAGGACAGCCCCTTCTCCACACGCACCTGCTGAATCTTGCACTCGGATATCCAATGAGGGCATTTCCTATCCGAAGCCATATGCGCCCCCTGGCAATTCACACACAGGGGGATGGCTGTGCAGGACTCAGCAACGTATCCGGGCTTAGTGCAACGGGTGCATGAAGCCTCTGCCTGGCGGCATGTCTTTTGCCCATGGCCATACTTTTGGCACTTAAAGCACCAGAGGGGGAGAGGGACATACTTTTTCACTCTCAGAGAGTAGTAACCTACCCAGATGGTAGTAGGAGGGGTGGGGGTGCCAAACGTCAGGATGGTGGTAGGGAGACGGATCTCCCCACCACCTCGCTTGGAAGCGAAGCACCTGACATAAGTCACCCCCTGAGACTTAAGGTTCCGTACAGGTTCATCTTCTGACAGTTCTGCCAAAGCTTGATCTTCGATTACGCCTCTTGACGAATTCATGGTTTTGTGGGGTGTGACTTCCACAGGAGTGTCTCCGATGGAAGAGAGCCCCAGTAGTCCGCTGGAGTGTGCCAGGGTACGGCACTCCACCAGCAAGACACCAGACCTGAGGCGCTGGGCATCAGGCCTGCCAACATGGCTCCTGAGGGTTTCCCCACCCAGAAAAGGATGCAGCTTGGATACAGGTTTCTCCTTCACCTTGCTATGGACAATGAGGAAGCAAGGCCATATGGCCGACGCCTGAGGCGTCGCTTCCTCACAGTCTGAATCACTGTCATATTCAATGTTGATGGCTATGTGTCGTTTCTGTGCTATTTTTTTTTCTCCATATTATATTAGTAGAGATATTCATTCCCCGGGGTCCCCGCCCCCCACTGAGCCCAACAAGGGAAAGTACAACTGTCGGCGGGTCTCCAGGCGACACACAATGGAGACTGCCCGAAAGGTATACTCAAGGGGGTAAACCTGATTGAACCGTCTGAGCCACCACCTTCTATCACACCGTTGAATGCAGGGGAATACTGGCATAGAGCACCTAATAAGCAGCAGAGGCTATAGCATGGTGCTCCGTATAGCAACCCGCATGTCAACAGTGGGATAGGGCTCAATGTGACCAAGAGCCGATTGACTAGGCCAGTAGGACTAGCCTCCCGTTTAGGCAGAAGTCAAGGCCAAAGTGGAGTGTTTCAGCCAACCAGGATCCTCTTCTCCCCCGACACGGGTCTCCAAGCACGGCCGGTGCCGAGTGGGCAAGTCTCCTGAAGAGATATTACCGAAGGGTTATAGGTCTTGACTAGAAGGCGCAATTCTTCAAAGTTTGTGTGAAAACCACAACAATTCCACTGAAGCAGAGAGTACATGATTAGGTTTTATGTGTAGGAGAAGAGTTCCTTCCCCCTTTTCCTGTGCTTTGGAAGGAATCGAAGAAACAGAGGGAGGTCGACTCCCGGGCCTTCTCTGGTTCCTTGGAGATGAGGGGGGAGAAGCTGCCGCAGCACCAGCTACGACAACCTCCACCCCCTTCATCTTCTCCTCCAATGCAGCATATTTGATTTGAAGGGGGACATCAGTGTCCCCCCTCTGGGCCCGTGCGCACAGCGGTCCCATAACTTTCTTAGACTTCTGGGCCGGGGCAGCGTTACTGCCTCCAGAGTTGGCGGCCTTAGAAGGCTCACCAGAGCCAGAAGCTTTTTGTAGTAAGCTTGACAGGTTTGGGTGGGGGCTGAGGCATAGGGGCAGCAGAAGGCGGTGCCACCGGACCGGTATCGTCCACCTTCTGTGTTCCCTGGCTCCTCATCACCACCGGAGGAGGGCTACTCTCCAGGGGCGAGAGGATCCGAGGCTCTGCCCCCAACCAAGAAGTTGGGGTTTGACAAGAGAAGTCTTTGGTGGGGCGCTTGCCTGCCACCGCAGCACTGAAAGTATACACAGATGTGTTATTTGAGTTTGGCGCAGCCTCAGCTGCACCAGGGCCATCAACCAGTCTTTTGGCGTCCGCAAAGGACAGCCCTTTCTCCACACACACCTGCTGAATCTTGCACTTGGAGATCCAACGAGGGCACTTCTTGTCCGAAGCCATATGCGCCCCCTGGCAATTCACACACAGGGGGATGGCTGTGCAGGACTCAGCAGAGTGTCCGGCCTTAGTGCAGCAGGCTATAGAGCCTCTGCCTGGCGGCATGTCTTCTGCCCATGGCCATACTTTTGGCACTTAACCCTTTGAACCCAGCAAACCGCTGTAGCGGTTCGCGGCCTCGTATACCGCTGAACCCGACAAACCGCTACAGCGGTGTCAGGTATTTCGTATCGCGCGCCCAGTGACGCGCGAGCCTCGCTGAGCGTGTGGTGACCTCGCCCTTTGCACTGACACATCCTGTTTACACTCGGTACACAGCACGTACGTTCGTCTGTGGTATGCGGTCAGTTTTTCGGCGCTAGCGTGGGAATTACGGTCGGAATGGCGAGTGGATGTGTAGATATTCGGAGTGATACAATTTTGTGTTTGGAGACATGGTTTCAAAAGCAGATAGCTTTGATGTATCCCTATGTGTGCATACCTACTGCGAGGCAGCACAACCACGTGTTGGCAGTGTCAGCTGGAGCGATCGCCGTTTGAGTCACTGACAACGACAATGACTTCAACTTGATTCTAATGCTGAATTCGGACTGAGGTTGTAATTGATATTCCGTTTTTTTGATGCCACACCTTGGTGCACCTGTAGGTAAGTCTGTGGACACCAACGACACACATTGGTCACATGTGTAGTACGTGTATAGTCTTTACAACACTGGTACTTCCATCCGATCGTGTACGAGACACAACACAGACACACTGATCATCATTCGACGCCGCTTATTACATGTTGTATAGACCGTGGCAAGGTATGTGGAAGATCCTGGAGCGACTAGGCTGTCCCCCAAAGTTCCTCAACATGATCGTCCAGCTCCACGAGGACCAGCAAGGCCAGGTCAGACTAAACAGTGACCTCTCAGAACCATTCCCCATTCGCAACGGCGTGAAGCAAGGCTGCGTGCTGGCACCGACCCTCTTCACCATCTTCTTCAGCATGATGTTGAAGCAGGCCACAGTGGACCTCGACGACGACGACGCAGTGTACATCAGGTATCGTCTCGATGGCAGCCTGTTCAACCTCAGACGACTGCAGGCCCACACGAAAACCCTAGACCAACTGATTCGTGAGCTGCTCTTTGCTGATGACGCTGCCCTCGTTGCACACACAGAGAGAGCCTTGCAGCGCATTACGTCCTGCTTCGCAGATGCCGCCCAGCTCTTTGGACTTGAGGTCAGTCTGAAAAAGACAGAGGTCCTTCATCAGCCGGCACCCAAGGAAGAGCATCGCCCTCCCCACATCACCATCGGCGAGTCCGAACTGAAGTCTGTACACCAGTTTACCTACCTTGGCTGCATCATCACGTCAGACGCCAAGCTGGACAAGGAGCTGGACAACAGGCTGGCAAAAGCAAACAGTGCTTTCGGGCGACTATTCAAGCGGGTGTGGCACAATCAACAGCTGAAAAAAGGCACCAAGATCAGCGTGTACAGAGCTGTCGTCCTCACCACCCTGCTGTACGGTTCCGAGTCCTGGGCCCTCTACCGCAGCCAACTACGACTCCTCGAACGCTTTCACCAGCGCTGCCTGCGTACCATCCTCAGCATTCACTGGAGTGACTATGTCACCAACGTCGAGGTCCTTGAACAGGCGGAAACTGTGAGCATCGAGGCTTTGCTGCTGCGGACACAGCTTCGCTGGGCGGGGCACGTCTCCAGGATGGAGGATCATCGCCTACCCAAGATCACTCTGTTCGGCGAGCTCGCCACTGGACACCGAGACAGAGGGGCACCAAAGAAGAGATACAAAGACGGTCTCAAGAAGTCACTTAGTGCCTGCCAAATCGACCACCGCCAGTGGTCTTCGCTTGCTGCGGACCGTGACACCTGGCGCTCCACCATTCACAAGGCAGCCGTCTCCTTTGAGGACTCTCGCAGAGCTAACCTTAAGGACAAGCGGCTCAGAAGAAAAAACAGAGCTGTCGTAACTCAGAACCCTGAACAGACCTTCCCCTGCAGCCACTGCGGTCGTACCTGCCTGTCCCGGATTGGCCTCCGCAGCCACGAAAATGCCTGCAGACGACGTGGGCAAGCCCTATAGAATCTTCGTTCGCGAAGTCAAGCCAAGAAGAGACTAGACCGTGGATATACCTTATCAGTGGCAGGTGTAAACATTGACATCTGGTGACAAGGTAGGGGCCTTACGTTGTATCGGCATGCTGGAAATGCATGCACACTTATGTGTCACACTAACAGACACCCTATTTAGTGATGCATGTTAAGTACCAGTGACCTGTCATGCACGAAAGACTTTTTTAAAAAGTTTATTGTCACCTGTCACTATTTTTGTCACCAGGCATTACGACACATGTGACACAGTGTGGTCAAATCCATAAAACGGTAGTTCATCCAATGGCAAATCTGTACATATATACTTTTATGGCGATATCTGTTGTAAAGTATTATTTACAAATATTTTACTGTACACACCCATTTTCAACAGATTTCTGAAATAAAGTCAGGGTTGAAGGGTATATAGACTTCTTATTTACTCAGGGTTCAAAGGGTTAAAGCACCGGAGGGGGAGAAGGACGTACTTTTTCACTTTTAGGGAGTAGTAACCTCCCCAGATGGTAGTAGGAGCATTGGGGGTGCCAAACGTCAGGTTGATGGTAGGGAGACGGATCTCCCTACCACCTTCTTTGGAAACAAAGCGCCTGACGTAGGTCACCCCCGGTGACTTAAGGTTCCGTACAAGTTCACCTTCAGACAGTTCTGCCAATGCTTGATCTTTAATCACTCCTCTAGAAGAATTCATCGTTTTGTGGGGAGTGACCTCCACTGGAGTGTCTCCAATGGAGGAGAGCCTCTGTAGCCCATTGGAATGTGCCCGGGTACGGCACTCTACCAGCAAGTCACCAGACCTGAGGCGCTGGGCCTCAGGCCTGCCAACACAGCTCCTGAGGGTCTCCCCTACCAGGAAAGGGTGCAGCTTGGAAACAGGCTTCTCTTTAACTTTGCTGTGGATAATGAGAAAACGAGGCCAGATGGCCGATGCCTGAGGCGTCGCTTCCTCACAATTGGAGTTGCTATCATTTTCAAGGTCAATGTCAGTGGCTATGAGCCGCTTTGGTGGCAGTTTTTTTTTTCCCCATATTATTATAGTAGAGATATTCATTCCCCGGGGGTCCCCGCCCGCCACCAAGCCCAACAAGGGAAAGTGCAACTGTCGGCGGGTCTCCAGCCGACGCACAATGGAGACTGCCCGAAAGAAAGGGGGTAAGCCCGATTAAACCGTTTAAGCCACCGCCTTCTATCACACTGTTGAATGCAGGGGAATACTGGCGTAAAGCACCTAATCAGCAGCAGAGGCATGGTGCTCCATATAGCAACCCGCATGTCAACAGTGGAATAGGGCTCAACGTGACAAGAGCCGATTGACTAGGCCGGTAGTACGACTAGCCTCCCGTTTAGGCAGAAGTCAAGGCCATAGTGGAGTGTTTCAGCCACCAGGATCCTCTTCTCCCCCGACACGGGTCTCCAAGCACGGCAAACACTTGGGATCCAAAGGACCAAAAGCTTGCGCGTATTTTTAAGGACCAATCCAACATGGTAGGACCTGGGTAAGCACAGCTCCTTAAAAACCGGACCAGTGAAAAAGACTGAACAAAATATCTGTTGACATCAAGTCCTAATCCTGGACAAAGATGGCACCCCTCTGCTAGCCCACTCAGTCAGGGACTGAGGGGACTACCCACCCACGCCACGTGGAGGCCGGTGCCCAGTGGGCCAGTTCAATTGCAGACTAGAATCTATGTTGAGTAGCATGATGACCCCTGACATTCCTACAGTGATCACAGTGAACATCACTGATCAAATTGTCAGGGTATTTTTTTCAGTTTCAGTCTAAGCCAGTTGTGGTTTGCTGGTTTGTTTCAAGCGTCGATTATAGAGTGTGCAAAATATAAACACTCGGATGGTACGCACACTAAAAACGCTGCGCTCGATTCGCGCACCCTGGAAAAGCAATTGGCCAACATGAGACTGAATGCATCAACTGGCCTGGGCAAGTTCCCAAAATTAACCCTGTTTGAGAAAAAACATCTCTTGTCAAAATGGCGATTTTGGGCCTATTTCTTGAGCTCTTGTGATCTTTCTGAGGGATCAACCAAATTAGTATGCATAGAAAGGTCGTACCATCAGGAATCTTTTTACCAAGTTGGATTTTGAAGTTGCGAACAGTATTTGAGAAAAAACATCTTTTGTAAAAGTATGGCTATTTTGGACCCATTTCATGAGCTCTTGTGACCCATGACCTTCCTGAGGGATCAACTAAATTAGTGTGCATATAAAAGTCTTGCCATCAGGTATCCTTGCACAATGTTTGAGTTTGAAGTTGTGAATAGTATTTGAGAGCAAATAAATTATGTCCCAAAATAGCTATTTTTGATATATTTCCTGATCTCTTGTGAACATGACCTTTGTGAGAGGTCACTGAAAATGGTATGTTTAAAATGGACTTGCCACAAAGTATCCTTAGGCCAAGTTTGAAGACTGTGAAATAAAAAGTCTCAAAGAAAATGCCAATGTTAAAGTTTACCACAGAGGACGGATAACAGACAGACAACCACTGGCACAGAACATAGACTCACTTTCGCTTCGCACGTGAGCAAAAAACCAAAACATATGGGCTGTAAGTAAGCAAAAGTCAGTGTTTGCATAAAGAGATTTGCTGTATACAGAAGTGTGTATGTACTGTTACCATATTCTTGCTTTGTCATTATGCAAGTCTCTTCTTCCTCTGCCACATCAATCTCTATCTTCACGTCTGCTGTCACCAGCGGGTCATGCAACTCCATCTTGTGTCAACAGCAGTGCCCAGAATCCCTCAGTTCAGCTCAAATCTAGGTGCCTTGTCAACACACAAAAAATACAACACTAGTAGTAGTACATCACACAGGATGGAAATGCAACATGTAATAAATGTAATCTTTTTCAATTTTGAGGTTTATGTGACGTAGTTTCATATGAACCCTCCAGTACACAATGACAAGCACAGTCGGATCGCATCCCTAGTTTCAAATAACCTTTAAACTTTAACCCCCAGCTGCCTCTGTAATCAAGTCACATAGTTCCATGATACATAATACACTTTGTACATACAATATCACAATCATCTGTTGTTTTTTTCTCTAAAATTCAGTCAAAATTCAATGGGCCAATTAAATGAGCAGTGGGTCAATCATTCATCGCCAAGGTGATCTAACAGGGAGACAATCCTTCTTTCAAACTGAAAAGTTTTCTGAGAATTAAATCGGCTTAACGATGGTTCTCATTGGTCGAATAGTCAGCCAAATGTCCAACCTAAATTAAGTGGAATAATTTGTTGATTAGCAAGTAGAACTTTAAAAAACTGAATACAACACAATTTTTTTTTCAGATATACCAACTGGTTGCTGAGATATAATGTGCGTTCAAAGCTTACAGACATTTTTCAAGAACGGCCGACTTGTGAAAAGGTCATTTTCAGACAATCACCACAAAAGAATGAAATTAATGACAAGCACAGCATTTTATTTTCAGAACCTCTTCAGTAAACCATTTTAAGATAAACTGAATTGATTCATGTAGCCTTTATTGTGTCTCGGTAGCAAGTCTCCAAAAACTTAAAGTATGCAAATCTGAAAATGGACAAATTGAACAAAATGCCAACTTGAGAGAAAAGAAGTACCCACGAGAAGAACACGCTTAGAAAGACGGTACAACACATTTATTAATTTCGGTAATACCCTTGTCAAATAGACAACAAACAACTGAGATTAGCCGCTACTTATCTTCAATGGCAGAAGGAATGTGAGAGGCTACAGTGCATAACATTTTCGACAGAACAACTGTAATAGATGAAATTTGTCTTCAGAAATATTTAGAGAGCATGCCTATTTTTTCTTATACAATACTAAAAAAAAAACCTCTGCCCATTGTGAAGCTGTAAAATCTGGAAAATGTTCTAAATGACAGGTGGCGGATGTGCTAGAAACCAAAATACTAAAATGGACATATATCTCAGAAACCATGTGAAGGATCTTAAAATGGTTTGGAGAAAAGCTAAATAATTGTTTTAACTACAAGAAAAACTTAAAAGCAAGACAAAATATGCATGTTTAAATATGTAGTGGTGTAACAAAGCAAGAAAAAAAATGACTAAAATAAAAACGGACTACACTAAATGCTATACAAAAATTGCTGTAACATCAAAATGGCTCAGCAGACATAGAAACCATATAAGCATAATGCAGAAGATGTCTGGGTCTTCATATCGACATCAAAATGGCTCAGCAGACATAGAAACCATATAGGCACAATGCAGAAGATGTCTGGGTCTTCATATCGACATCAAAGCACGGGAGATACTGATAAACCTGTGCTGCTGCTAAGAGCGGAAAGTGAGCAACAACTAAAAATGCATTAATGAAATGACACAGTAAAGTGGACGCAACAATTGAGCCAATTGGAGAAGTCTGAAGAATGCATTGTTTCACAGTCTACAGCAGTGCGTTCTTGAAACGGATATACAGACTGTGCATGATTGTTGGAGAGGTGATGACAAAGGAGCGCCCAGAAGAGGATGAAGGTGCTAGTGAGATCTCTGTGTATTTTACGTCTTCTATCAGTGGCCACCGGAACACAGTGTTTTGTCCTGATACTCCTTTCAAATTCGCGATTTCAAAAAAAAGGTAATCTCTGTTTTTTCTTCAGAATAAATATGCATTACCTCCCGAATGAACAATTTGTCCCAGTAAAATATGGCAACAATTTCACCAGTTTGACGAAACACAAAATCTGGTGCTGTGCCACTTTCATCAGCTTCCTCCTCTCCAGGTTCCCTTTCACTAGTATCAGCAGAAGCGTCACTGAGGTCAGAGTCTTCTGGCTCATCGCTTGTGGTGTCACAGCCAAGGCTAAATGTTGGCATTTCCAGGGATGCTGAAGATTACAGTGCTGAATGAGTGGTACAGGTGCCATCTTGTATGTGCGACTCCCACGTGTTTTTAGCTCCCAGTGTTTTAGTGGTTTTTCGTTGGATGTACTGTGTTTACGTGTGCTGAAAGTCTGCCGAGTATCGTATAAGAGTGCGCTGATGAGAATTGCATGCTTATTTTTCGTTGGATCTGGTTGCTGTTTGAGTGATATCGTATTGAATAGTGTGTCGTTTTAACTTTGTTTACATCGCCATTTTGTTTCTTTCCTCAGCGTGGGTCCGCCGGGACTTTCCGCTGATCTGTTTTTATGTGCTGCGAGCTAGTGTGTAAAGTGTTTACTGTGTGACTGTGAGTTTGTGTGTCACCCGCGGCTGCTGTGTTGTTGTTCATGTTCCTGCCATCCTATTGGTTTTACGTGTGCTGCCCCAAATTTTTATCTCCCGTCGCCATCTCGTCCTCCCCTCTTCAGCGCCTTTGTCCGACCGGGATTGTCTGCTGCTTGTTAATTTTTCTCCTGTATCCATTTTGCTCTTTCAGTGTTGGCATTGCGTATTATCAGCGTCGCTCACCTACCACAGTCACACACACACCAGCACACACACACACAGACACCCTACTGCACATTTTCTCCCTTGCGTATTGTCAGCGTTAGGGTTAGGGTTAGTGTTAGTTAGTTATTTAGGGTTAGTTAGTTAGTTAGTTATTTGGGTTTAACTCCAAGCAGACAACTAAGGCCATTTCACGGCGGGAAGTGTAAAAATCTGGTCAGCCAGACTAAAAGAAAGGTCTTAAGACATAATGTAAATATACCTTAAAAATATGTCAGGCTAAAATGTCACACAGGTCTTTAAAGAAAACGTCGACAGATTCTCAAAAAGATCAAAATAATAGAAACATCATAGTCTATAAATGCTCAAATCTTATTAAAAATATGGCACTCTCTCAGAAAACTGAAGATCTTGTCCGGGGGCACATCCCGGAACAAAACCTTGAAGGAGTCAGCTGTGAAATGTTTATACCGTGTGTCGATTAGATCAGCACAAGACAGCAAAAAGTGCTGAACAGAGTACTGCTTGTCGCAGGCATAACACCATGGATGCTCCTCCTGTTTTAGTAAATAAGAGTGCGTAACATAAGTGTGCCCGATGTGGAGCCCAGCAAGGACAGTCTCCTCACGGCAGCTGCCGCAGCGATACGGTAGACCGTCGAACAACTTAGGAAGGGCTTAATGCAGCTTGTTAGCTTCCTCTTTGTCCCACTAGGACTGCCACTCACGGGCTATTTACATACTAACCACATGTCTAAAATCACTATAAACAGTCTGTGTGTCAGGGACAGGGTCGTTGAGGGCATCATTGGCAGCAGAATCTGCGATCCTGTTGCCTTCGATGCCCACATGCCCTGGGACCCAAATAAAAATCATAATATTCCTTCATCAAGTCTGCGTAGAGCTCTCTGATCTGCACCCGCAGTGGCCTGTGGGTGATCATTTCCCGTGCCCTTAAGGGCCTGCAGGGTAGAGAGAGAGTCAGACAGAATCAGGAAGTTCCTTTCTCTAGATCGATAACCATGCCTGAGTGCCAGCAGAACCGCCTGCAGTTCTGCACTAAATACAGATAAGTGGTCTAGGAGGCGGTGCCTAAATGGGTGTCTAGGATGGCGAGAGGACACTGCGGCCGCAGCCACTCTCCCATCCTCAGACTTTGACCCATCCGTATAGACACGACAATAGCCAGGAAAAGTTTAAAGGAGTTCATTGAGGCACTGTTCTGGTGGAGTAGAGTCTTTCTTGTGGGCAGTCAAGTCCAGCAAGATGTCAGGAACTGGTAAGAGCCAGGGTGGAGTGATGTGTTACAGGGATTTCGAAACTCTGTCCAGGTCCAATCCGGCCGCCTGCAGATGAGGTCGGACACGGAAAGAAAGTGGATGGACAGCTCCCGGATGCGTATCGTAAATCTCTGCAAACGATGATTTAAAAACACAATCATAGGCAGGATTGTCTGGATGGGCCTTCAATTTCAGAACGTACCTGAGCATGAGGCGGATGCGACGAAGAGTAAGAGAAGGCCCCCCTGCCTCGGCATACAGGCTAGGAACTGGAGACGTCCTGAAGGCCCCAAGATATATCCGCAGACCCTGATGGTGAATTGTGTTTAGACGCTGTAGCACAGACTTGGAAGCTGAGCCATACACCACAGAGCCGTAATCCAGTTTGGACCGAACAAGGGCCCGGTATAGTCGAAGTAAGACAGTAGGGTCCGCACCCCAGTCAGTACGACCAACGACACGAAGAACGTCAAGAGCCTTCTGACAAGAGGTTCTGAGGTAATTAATATGGTTGAGGAAGGTAAGTCTTTTGTCAAAGATGATCCCCAGAAACTTTGCCTCCTCAGCCACCTTAATTGGCACTCCGGTAAAACTCAGGCTAGGTTCTGGAAAATTTTTTGTCTGGTTAGTAAAATGCACACAGACTGTCTTGAACTTGAAAGGCGAGAACCTGAATCCATTGAGAGACACCCACCGCTGGATGCGATCAACGCACAGCTGCAAGTGCCTCCCAAGAAACGCAAGTCCTCGACCACGTGCGCACAAAGTCATCAACAAACAAAGAGCATTCAGAATCATCCTTGACGGCCTTTACATTACAATGTTATTAATTCTAATACTAAATAAAACAGGAGATAGAATGCTTCCCTGCGAGACACCCATCTCCTGTTCAAAGGAGTCGGAGAGGGTGGAGCCCACACGGACATGGAACGACCGGTTAGTCAAAAAATTGTGAATAAAAACAGGCATGTGCCCTTTAAAACCCATGTCCAACAAGTCAGACATTATGCCATACTTCCAGGTAGTGTCATATATGCCTTCTCAAGATCGAAGAAAATTGCATAGACATGCTGCTTGTTGACAAAAGCATCTTGAATAAATGATTCAAAGCGGACTAAATGGTCAGTTGTACTACGGAAGCGCCAGAAACCGCATTGGAGGTCTGTGAGGAGACCCTGTGACTCAAGATGCCACACCAGCAGTCCATCACCATCGACGGCCTCTCCTCCAACCCAGTCACGCTCTCCTGCGGAGTTCCACAGGGGTCTGTCCTGGGCCCGGTCCTTTTCACACTCTACACGTCTCCCCTGTCCAACATCATCCAGTCTCACCACATACACCACCACCTCTACGCTGACGACTCACAACTACTAGACAAAGACAAACTTGACAACACTCAGTCACTACTGACTCGCACGGCTGACTGCTACGAAGATCTGAAAAACTGGATGACAGCAAACAAGCTTAAACTGAATGACGACAAAACGGAAGCCATGCTGGTAGGCACTCGCCAGAAACTTTCCCAGCTCCCTCCCTCCCTCCACCTTCAACTCGACAGCACCCCCATCTCACTCTCCGACTCGGCCAAAAACCTCGGCGTTATCCTCGATTCCTCTCTTTCCATGACCTGCTTCGACTCCGCCATGGCCCAAGCATGCTACTTCCACCTCCGCCGCATCAGTCAGATCAGAAAATACCTCACTACCGAAGCCGCCACCAAACTTGCTGTCTCTCTCATCTTATCTCGCATCGACTACTGCAACTCTCTCCTTTCCAGCCTCCCTCACTCCACCACTTTCACTCTACAGCATGTCCAGAACAATGCTGCCCGCCTCGTCCTCAGAAAGAAAAAATCCGACCACATCACTCCCCTGCTCAAACTCCTTCACTGGCTTCCCATCCCCCAACGCATCCAATACAAGATTCTGTCTCTCTGCTACAAATCCCTGAACAACTGCGCTCCCGCCTATCTCTCAAACTTACTTCACCCCTACACTCCTCCCCGCTCCCTCCGCTCCGCCTCTCTTCGCCTCCACATCCCCCGCACCAAACTCAGCACTTTCGGCCCCCGCTCCTTCTCAGTATACGGTCCATCCACCTGGAACACTCTCCCACTCTCTCTCCGTCAGAAGCACTCTCTCTCCTCCTACCAGTCTGCCCTCAAAACTCATCTCTTTCAACAGTTCTAGCACTATACCACCACACTCCCCACCCCAAGCAGACTGTCGTATTGTATTTTACTATCTGTGGTACGTGAGTCGTTGTCTAAAGCGTGCGCATGCGTGCGCGAGTTGTGAGTGCGCACTTAGAGTTATAATTATTATAAGATAAGCACATTATAAATACCGTAATTATTATTATTATTTCATTGACCAGGCACTCCATAGTTTTACATAAACATGATGTCAAAGCGATAGGTCGGTAGTTGCCCGGGTCGGAAGGATCCTTACCCGGCTTTGGGATCGGTACAACCACAGCCTGGTGCCAAGACGGCAGAAAATGGCCAGTTCTCCAGATATAATAATAATAATAATAAAAAAGGTAATTTGTATAGCGCCTAATCACCAAGGTGCTCTAGGCGCTTTACAATCACTGTAATGAAACACAAAGCAAAATACAAAAACAAGCACATACAACAACAAAAATACATTGATTTACAAGGAGCAGAAAACTCACACACACACACATGATGAGCCAGCAGACAAAATGGTCTTTACGTATATGCAACAGAGAAAAGGTGAGTTTTAAAGCTTCAATTTGAAAATGGAAAGAGATGATGAGTGACACACATCAGCTGGGAGAGCGTTCCATGTAATGGGACCAAAATACGAAAATGCACGATGACCTTGAGTGACCTTATTACGTCTAGGGATACGGAAAACACGAGTGTCTGAAGCAGAGCGTAGTGAGCGGGACGGTGTATACAGCTGGACAAGATCAGAGAAGTAAGGAGGGGCAGAACCAGAGATGATGTTGAAACAAATAACACAGACTTTATACTGAATTCTGTATGAAACTGGCAGCCAGTGCAAATCAGCTAGTAGAGGCAAAATGTGTTCACGTTTCGGTACATGAAAAATCAGACGTGCAGCACAGTTCATGACTCTCTGGATTTGGTCAAGAAGATTTTGCGGAACACCGGACAAAAGAGAATTGCAATAGTCTATTCGGGACAGCAGAAGGGAGGTAACAAGTGTTTTGATAACTTATGGTTAAAGGCCTTGAGAAGCACAAGGATTAACCTCTCAGGCAGATGGGTTAGGAATTGATATTGGATGGTATCTAGGCCAGCAGCAGAGTCATTACATTTCTGCAAGGCTTGCTGCAATTCCGATAATGTAAAAGGGGCATTATAGTCTTCTGAGTCATCAGACTTAAAATCACAAATACGAGACTCTTGCTTCTCCTTCTTTCTCTGTAAGAAGGGTGAATAATACTCTGTTGAAGAATTATGGGCAATGGTGGAGGCAAGCAAATTGGCCTACAGCTTTTTTATCTGTGACCAAGCTGGCACCATCTCTAAGGTGGCCGACAGAAGCCGAGCCACCCCTGTCCCTTTCTTCAAACAGCCTTCCAGACTTTCTGGGATGAGTCCAAGAGGTTAAAGATGAGACGAAGCATCTCCAGGAAGCACAACGTTCACGTTTAAAAATGTAACGGACTTTCGCCCTCTGTCTTTTAAAGGTTAAAATATTCACTTGCGACGGATTGCGGAAAGCATGTCGCTGAGCAGATTTGCGCGCTTTTTGGGCCTTGTGGCACTCTTCATTGAACCAGGATGATTTGAATAATTACAAACAACAGAAATCTGAAATTCAAAATAAGATGCGTAGTCAATCACCCGTGAATGTTGAAGAACTGAACTGAAGGCTACTTTTTTAGCGGAAGGAAAACAGATTAGAGTTCAGAAAACCACAGAAAAACTTCAAAATCTACTTTCAAGTAAATAAAGATAAGTTTTGGCAATCTTTTAATAATGCAGAGATGTTTACCCCCCAAAAAAAAAAAATGGAGTAATGGGCTATGCCAGAAAGAGTAATCTTGGGTAAAAAGAGTAATGCTTTCTGACAGCACATTTGATCGTTCTCAAACGCAATCTCACTCAACAAGTTCTTACAAAGCCTTGCAGTTTTTATTTGCACTCAAAATGAGATACAAGTGAAAAGAAAAAAAAAAATCACTGTGTTAATTCAGGCATGCCTACCCTCAATTTGAAGTTTCAGTATTAGCTATTTGAAATTTCAGTAATACTATTAAAATTTCAGTAATACTATTACTATTGTTACCTATTATTTCTGCACTTTTTTTATATTGTGCCTTTTATATTAGCACGAGCACAAAAATAAAAATGACACACACACACATCACTGACCAGTACACATATAGTTTGCACATCTCTGTAATGGGTTAAATAATGGTTGGGCCCCCCACACCCCCCCCCCCCCCACCTCACTTAATTTTGTTAAATTTTTTTTAAACTTGCACATTGCGAAATTTTCTTATCATTGCAACCAAGGGAAAGCAGACACTGTCAGGTTGGTTTAAATAAAGGGACGTAATCGAGCAAATTGTCCTAGTGTGCTTACTCCCCTTGTTATTGTTTTAATTTGACCAACTCCAACATTTACTTCTTCTTCTTCTTCTCGAACGCCGTCACACTTGGAGTTTGGCTCTCAAAATGAAATCTGTGGTCTTCTGTAGCGCCTCCACAGGCCCGTACAGTTTCTCTTGTAGAGTGGCGGGCTTCGGCCATATCTCCTCCCTCAGCGGCTGGTGGTTCCCACAGTCCTGGAGGATGTGCTCTGCGGTCTGCTCTGCTTCTCCACAAGGGCACAGGGGAGATGGCACGAGGTGGAAGCGTCTGTGCAGGTGGAAATTGAGTCGGTTGTGCCCGGTCCTCAGACGAAAGATGGTCACCTGCTCTTGTCTGGACAGCTGATGGTAACTGTCTAGGGGCCGTTGTGGTGGTCTGTACACAGACTTAATGATGGTCTTCATCTCTGTGAAGCTGACTCCATTTTCATCTTGTTCTTTCTCTCAACATTTACTTTATTTCTAGATTTAAAAGGCAACTAATATTAATGATAAATTAGGAAATCATATAAATTATTATTTTATGTACTAATGTTGGATCTGGTCATGGACCCGGTTATGTTTTGAAGTAGGATTTTGTTTGATCACTTTCTAAGAAAAAAAGCGGATTGGAATATGATTTCAAAAATCGTAGTTTTTGTTTTAAATAATCGTAATAGTGTGAAAAAAATCGTAGTGGCGTAATCTATGCCAAAAATCGTAAGCAATTACTCCAAAATCGTAAGGGTAAACATCTCTGATAATGTCATACACTTCACAGAAAGATGACACGCCACTTACACGGCTTAGGCCTGTTTAAGCAGCCCCATCCGCTCCACCGCCAGAGTACTATTGAGCTATTGAGAAAAAAAAAGGTTTTTGTTGCCCTTGTATTTGAAAAAATTGACTGAGTATCTTGTGACTGGAGTCAAGAACTTATAAAAACTTAGGGTAAGTAATTAATAAATTCTTATGTTAAGTAATTAATAAGTTTTTATGACAACTAACTTGTAAGAACTTGCAGATGCTACCAACACGTCATAATAAGTAGGTACTCCAAAGTGATTTTTTAAGTTACATGATCATATTTGTAAATATGTTTTTCAGATAGGTCTCATTTTTCTAATTCCAATGATATCAAGTTGAAAATAATCGGACAATTAGATCAAAAGTTATGAATTAATTTGTTTATTTTTTTGCATGCCTTTTTGGCAACAGTGAAAACTGAATGTTTTGGCATTTTTGGAATTTCACAGAACCAACCTTATAGTGATAATGGTACTAAATTCTACTATAATCAACTCTTTTTAGTAATCTGTGACAGCCTAGTCTTTTTCGAGGATCTTGAACAAGGGCATCTTGCTGAAAATGATCCTCAAACTTATTAAAATCACTGATTTTGATGGCTGAAAAACAACAAAACACAAGAAAAATCATATCTTGGGTTGTAATTAAGATAGAAACATGATTTAAACATCTTTTGACAAACAACACAAAATTGATCACCAGCAATTTCAACTATTTAAATTGTTGAATTATAATTGTAACACTTGTGTGAAATTTGCTTGTCTATACAAATCACGGACATAAAACTACACACTGATCTAAAAAAAGAAAGTACTTCATCATACTGTAGCAGACGAAAAACAAGGTCACGTGACTTCACAAAAATAACTTTATCTCAAAGTCTATGACCGCCAGAAGATAATGACTTAAATATAAATGTACCTTAACATCTTTTATAAAGTAATAATGTTTAATTCATACTTTCTTGTGAAAGAGAAAATTATGTTCGGTATTTCCGACGATAACCCAACACACTTTGTTTACCTCGCAAGACAGCACCGATGCTTGCTCAAAAGAAACACTTCAAATACAATTGAAAAGCAAATGTAAAAACTAGCAATGTACAGATCAATCAAAAAATGGTATTACATATCGATATTTTCATCTGAAGTCGGTAGATTGGCTAAATCTGACGATATATATTCGCCGAAGCACATGGTACAACTACAGCCTCGCTATCGTTTGTGCACGCCATTCTCCAACACGCGTTAGCTCGTACACAGAGGCAGCATGTGCGCTCTTTTGCTTTGCGTGCGGAGTCAAAGTAATGAATATATACGAAACTTGGCAGTAATATAGAAAAATGATTGACAATTTTAGGCATATATTTTTCGCTCCTGTCTGTTTTGTAGAAGAGTGAAAATATTACTTTGAAACTTTTCTACTTGAAATTTGAATTCGTTCCCGTGATCGTATGCAAAAATAAATTATACGAAAATGAAGGGCTAGCTCTACTCTACCTAACTGGCTAGCTATTTTTAGCCTGTGTTGCTTCGACGCGACACACAAGGCGATTGAAAAGCGGATGTGTGCTGTGAACAACGCGCGCACGCTAGTCATGAACAACAGATATGCCAGTAAAACACAAATATAAGTACTAAATAAAAACATGTAAAAATAAGCACAGAAACACACATGAACACAAAGAGTAGACACCATACAACCCAGTATACATTTTATTGATATATGCAGCGTATTTTGGTTAACATCACTGATGGAAAATGGTGAAATTTAGGTCGCGCTTAGTCATGCAAAAAAGGTTTGGAGTACCTATAATAAGTATGAAGTCCCACTTGGCTACAGTCTTGGAAGTTTCTCAGAAAACAGCCAACATCCCCTCCGTGATGTGTTGTGGGTGCAGAGGCTAGCCAGTTTTTGTTTTTTTTTAAGAAATTGTATCTGATTGAGAAAATTACGTTCCTCAGAAATCAACTCTGACAGGGGGTTGAAATGTCTTTAGTCTATTTTTGCCGAGTGCACTATATGGATTTGGTTTGTTTTGAGAGAAACGGCCATGTGGGCATTAATGACCTTAATTAGTTAATTAATTAGGGTAAACTTAATGAAAAAGCTCCGGAAATCTCCTTGTTTATATCTCTAAGCAGACTGTGCCAATTCCTGAGGGATCTCACTCTTGTCCATTGCTGGCAAGATCCTCATGAGTCATCCTCAACTGCCTGATCAGCTCTGTGTCTGAGGAAGCACTCCCAGAGGCTCAGTGTGGCTTCAGACCAGGCCGCAGCAAAGTCGACATTGTCTTCTCTGCGAGACAGGTCCAGAAGAAATGCATTGAGCAGCACATAGACCTCTACGTTGTCTTCATAAATCTGACCAAAGCATTTGACAACATGAACAGAGAAGCCACGGCTGTTCAAGGCCTCCCATTTAGTTTTGAGACGCGCGCGCGCGTGCGTGCAGCGCTGTAAGATAAGGAGCCGCGCAGCGTGTCGTCTCTGTTAATACCGCCGGCTGGCACCACAGAGCTGAGCGCAGTCTGTTATGGCTGTGCAACTATAGTCGCACTATTCTTGTCACTGTTTTACTCGAGCACGCTATGTGCGTACACGCTCAGCGCTGACTGTGTGCCACATGGGATACATTTTAATGGCACCGGTCATTTACCGCATGTTGTTTAAGCTGTACTGAACGTATGTTGTATTTAAGACAAACACTTAAAAGCTAAGAAAATAAGCTTTCTGCAGACACTAGACATGCTTAGGAAAATGAAGATGAGCAATGCATGCAACGGACTAGAAGACAGGCAACCGGCGCGCAGTTTACCGTGAAGACGACGCAAATCTGTTGCAAATGACACGTCCTTCGTTCTAACTCATGCAAAGTACTTTTGCAAAAATTATGGTTCAGGCCAGCGACCATCGTATACCACTACTACGATAAGCACTACTCAAAATGTCAGATAGATTTACCTTGCGATCTCAGTGGGTCCTGAAATGGGATGATGCGTCATTGGTAATCCAGTGTTAGACCAAAAGTTCTTGGCAGTGGGTGAACGCCGTAATCTCCACACGTAGTTGATTTTGGATTGATTGTACATTGCTTAACGTCCCGACAGCAACAAGGCTTTCTCAGGATGTGCCTGCACTGCTTGTGAAAAAAAAACAACCCCAGAACATTGAATATATGTCGCCAGCCGGTCAAATACGTTAATTAAACCTAACACATGGGGCCTAAATAAAGCTAAGACCATTTAGCAACACACATCCAATATCAAGAGCTACAGGCAGTGCAGACAGTAGGGAGAGTTTTAAAAAGGCAAATACAGGTGAATGGACAAAGGGTAGACAGAAACACATGCCCCAGAATAGAGAGAAAAACCCACCCTGTGGGGCTGACCAGGGTGACCCTGGGAACTAAAAAATACCTAACCCCACCCAAGTCCCCCAGGGCAGACCCGGGTGGGGTGTTGATTTCGGAGGCAGTGAAAATGTTCAAAATAATTCAGTTCATATGCAGGGTTAGCGGCAGTGTCAGTTGCACACTTTATATAGGTGAAGTTGTCTTTAGCATTCCACTAAATCTTACAAAATCGGAAGCCGAGCAATCCACTTTACTAACAAATCGGATGGGACACCCACAGTGAAAACTGAAACACTCTTACTGGTGATCAAATGGCTATTTTGACTAGTCGTAAATTAGATAAACACAGAACAGTGCAGGCTAAAATGTATCAGTCTCAAGACAGTTTATTTCACAGAGAGACTGAGTCCTGCCTGTACTGACTTGAGTTACCGGCGGCTCTCTACACATTTCTTTCAGATGTTTGGCTTCTTCATCTGTACATACGTCAATACCATGAAAAGCAGAAAGATCGTAGTCTACATAATCAACGCACAGTTTAAAGTGTTGAAGTCCGTCTTTCCTTTGCCTTTTAATCGCTCTGCATGACAAATCCTGCACAAACTACTCAATCGTTCCATGTGGTTTGAATAGGAATATTGTGTGTCAGACTCCATTCTAAATGTCGGCAAACTACACTCGCATGCTGGTCTATAAAACTTTCCATAAAAAATCACGGGGAAATCTATCCAGTAAAAGAAAAGCACTTACTTGTAGCACTATGTTGCACTAACACATATCACTCATTGAAAATCCAAACAAAAGTATTTTGAAAGCACAGTAAAGTTTTAAAGACAGCACTAATTTGGCACTCGGCCCACATAAAATAGTAAGCGTAAAGAAGGCCTACTATCAGGCGGTACCAGATGCCCATCGGAATGCGCTGTAACTAGGTCACCTCGCTACCTGATAAGCTAGCGCGGCACTCCCTAACTAAATGTGTTGGGTTGTAGAAGAACTGAACAGCCGTAAAGCGCTTTGGGTCATCCTCGCAAAGCTCGGCTGCCCCATAAGTTCACCAACATCATCTGCCTCTTCCATGATGGAATGGTAGGAGTTGTCCAGTCAAACGGCAACACATCCGAACCCTTTGACATTTCCAATGGTGTGAAACAAGGTTGTGTTCTTGCCCTTGTGATGTTCAACCTGTTCTTCACGTGTGTCCTGACCCATGCAGTACACGACCTTGAGAAGGGAGTGTACCTGAAGTACAGACTAGACGGCTCTCTCTTCGACCTCCGTCAACTGAACGCCAAGACCAAGACCATCGAGAGACTGATCCTTGAGGCGCTGTTTGCCGATGACTGTGCGCTGATGGCACACACGGAGTCTGACCTCCAGACCATCGTCAATAGGTTCTCGGAAGCCTCTCGACTGTTTGGCCTCACCATCAGTCTCAGCAAGACCGAGGTCCTGCACCAACCAGCCCCAGGCACAAGAGCCCCCCCCCCTCACCCAAAGTGTATATATTGAAGGCATCGAGCTGAAGACTGTCGACCAGTTTAGATACCTTGGGAGCATCATCTCTTCTGATGGTACTATCGACAAGGAAATCGCAGCTTGCATCAGCAAAGCCAGCCAAGCCCTGAGTCGCCTGCGCACTTGTGTGATGAATAACAACAACGTCAAGCTCTCCACCAAGATCAAAGTCTACAAGGTAGTAGTCCTCCCCAGCCTACTCTATGGCTGTGAGTCATGGACGCTGTACAGAAAGCACCTCAAGTAGCTTGAACGTTTCCACATGAGATCCCTGCGCACTCATGGGCATCAAATGGCAAGACACGGTGACAAACCTGGAAGTCCTGGACAATGCTGGCTTAGTGAGTGTTGAAGCCTTGATCTTAAAGACGCAACTCCGCTGTACAGATCATGTCATACGCATGGATGATTATCGCATGCCACGCCAACTCCTGTATGGTGCACTCTCAAAAGGCCACTGGAAGCAAAAACGGCCAAAAAAACGCTTCAATCAAAGACTGCATAAAACTAAAAGACAGCCTCAAGTACTGCGTCTTCCCGGTAAAGGAACTTGAAGCACAAGCACAAGACAGATCCAGCTGGCGTGCCGCCACCAGGAAAGCCTGCACGCTCTTTGAACACAATCGGCGCGAACGGATAGGATCACCAGTGCCAGAGCTCGCAGAAAGACCGTGTCGACTCTCCCCACAGCTACGTTCCAGTGCCCCCATTGCCCTCGCAGGTGTGGCTCCAGGATTGGCTTGGCCAGCCACACCCGCACCCACAAGTAGAAGTCATGCACAATGATGACATCATCGGTTTTCGATGGTCTACCCATTAATTAAAGTATGAATCTCTTATACCATCTTAGAGCCGTGTTGTGAAGACGTGTTAACACCAGACAATACTGATACTGCATACATTGTATGAATCTCTTATACCATCTTAGAGCTGTGTGACTAGTGTACAAAGGTGTTTGGGCACAAGATGCCTTCATCAACTAGGCAGGATAAACAGCACAAGATGCCTGCATCAACTACTTAGGCAGGATAAACAGCACACTGCAGGCAAATCATCACACCACCTGGACTTGTGTATGTAACAAGACTCGGACAGCCTACAGCTGTCCCAATCTTGTGTGGGCAGCAAGGCCCTTACATCCCCTGCAAATCTGTCACGATAGTAACGGGATGTTTTCTACTGCACGTTTGACAACCTGGTCATCGTTCTGTAGTTACACGGGGGAGAGGCTCATCACAGGTTGCTGGGACAACTTGCTTTTATCATTCTACTTGTAATAGAACAAGTCGTCCCCAGCATTACAACAGGCGTTCCACTAGGATTTTAAATTGTCTGTCACCAGGACAGACAACACAACAAAAACATACATCTAAGCTACTCTAAAGTCCATAAACACAACCAGGATAACATCAGTACTAAATGCAAAGCTGCATATGTACATGTATGCAAGTCAGTTGGGTGTGGTGGGGTGAGGTTGATGTCGTCACATAACCTCCAAAACTTTATCACAGATTTGTGAACGTTTCACTGGCCTCTGTGTTCCTAACTCTTTGGGTGTCATCAGCGGCTTTAGTCGCCATGTTTTAGTGCTGCAGGAATCATTGCGACTAACACGGCTACCGACACCCAAAATGCTAAATGCTTGGATGTTTCTTCTTTTCCCCCAAGATTTCTTTGTGAGGATGTCTTTCCAAATTTGTCTACCGTATTGAAAATACAGCAGACTTTGAAATGGGACTGGTCGGGGCGTGTTCACATGAAAATACAGCAGACTTTGAAATGGGGCTGGTCGGAGCGTGTTCACATGACATGGGCGGGCCCCAAGTTATGGCAAAGACGTAACAAGATAAAAATTACATCACATCTAGCTAAGCAATCCTAATGGAGAGAAAGTACTTTCGGCACCAAGCACCATGTGTATGTGTTTGTGACATTGACTAAAGCTCATGTTTGTGGGCGGACAAGCTCAACATTTTAAGATATATTTTCTCTATTACGATTTTCTCAAGGTAGTTTTGGGGAATGTCTTATCAGACTACATATTGATGAAAAATGGTCTTTCCACAAAACCGGTTGATCCGCATTTTACTTGGTCATTTTTTCTTATAATTACTAGATATTTTTAATAAATTAATAATAATAATATTACTGTAGCGGGGGAGACGATTTTAGCCCAGTGTTTTGGTACAGTGGCATATTTTCCCCAGCACGCCCAAACTCAGAAGCTGGCGACACAGCTATGTGTCAAGAGCGAGTATGTCAGCCAATCAGCACAAGGCACACCGAACACACTCTTAAGAGTGAGAGTATAAATAGTGGGTGCTTAGCAAAGTCGGGCAAGCCTCCTTGCATGAGATGCCTCCGTCCTACACAGGACGTATAGTTAAGTTTTTTCTCTCGTCTGCCTGTTTAGTTAATTAGAATTTATACTGTCCACTGCGACAGTATATTAAGGTGCACTTAGTTAATTAGAATTTATACTGTCCACTGCGACGGTATATTAAGGTGCACATAGTTAGAATCCTTGTAAAGGACTTGCACCTTAGTTAATTAGAATTCATACTGTCTACTGCGACGGTATATTAAGGCGCACTTAGTTAATTAGAATTTATACTGTCCACTGCGATGGTATATTAAGGCGCACTTAGTTAGAATCCTTGTAAAGGACTTGCACCTTAGTTAATTAGAATTCATACTGTCCACTGTGACGGTATGTTAAGGCGCACTTAGTTAGAATCCTTGCAAAGGATTCGCACCTAGTTATTTAGAATTCCTGTAAGGGAATACTTAGTTAATCAAGAGTTCCTCAGTTTAGAGGAGCACCGGACTGCGTGGGCAGCCATGGTAGATTAAGGCATGTTTAGTTAACTAGAACTCCTGTAATTATTATTAGAATTTGGTTTTTATTTGTTTTGATTGTTATGTCTAGTGTGTAGGCTAGCATAGCTTTGATTAATAGGATCGTATTCAACTTTGTAGATGTCAGGCTTAGGAGCAAGGTTCGCTAGGTGTCGTGTGAAGGTATAGATATTAGGCCTAAGGTATTAAGATTATTAGGACTTTGTATTGGTTTGCCGACTAATTTTGATCATGTTGGTTGTTTCATCATGAATGCTTTCCTGGCATAAATAAATCTTGGAACCTTATTTCCATCTTGCTAGAGTGAGAGTGAGACTGAGGCTGTGCGTGTGTCAGTGCGAGAAGTTTGTTTGTGCAGTGTATGTCCGTTTGGTATGACGGTGTGACTGATCGTGCGAGTGCATGTTGGTACTTTGGTAGCTCAGTAGAAACGCTAACAGCAACAAACACCAAATACAGTCAAAATAGAATTTTTCTGGATACTGTGGTCAGTCCATTGCGCAGGTAACTTGACTTTTGAACACAACGTGAGGCAAGTAAACACGGATTTTGAGATAATAGTTTACTCTCCACAGCAATCTCCAGCCCTTCCCTGGACCACAAAAGGGATGCAGACTAAACTCAGTAGGCACTTGAGCACTGTATTAGATGGGCAGGTTTTGTCTATCTGAATCTGATAAACTATTTAAGTCGCCTACACCCAGTCTGGTTACATTACTAACAATAATAATAATGCGCCTTTATATCGCACAAAATCCCCAGAATCGACGCTAAGCATGTTACAAAAGTTATACTACGCTATACACATGTATACACAATCACACACTGCCTTGATACGAGTTTAAGCTATGCACACACTCACACAAACTGAAGTCTAAAAACCATCCCCAAGTTACTGTCATTTTGATGATGCTGATGTGCCATCCCCGGTGGTGCTACACAGTCAACAAAGGGAAAAACTATATCAAGGGTGTATAAGGATGAAATGAGTTAATGATAATTCAGTAACATTTCTATTTGTACTACAACTTACATGCAGTCACTGATGTCCAGATATAACTTCGTAAGTGCGGTTGTTGAATTTGGTGCGACCAGAAGCGGAAGCTCAAAATAAAGGGACATTACCCAGTGGGCTGACGGTCAACTCGCTTAAAATGAACTCGCCCCAGGTAAGGTGAGCAGTCAACTCGCCCTAACAGTTTTATCTAAAATAGGGGTCTAGCATCCGACCCTCTTATCGTCTTATGGCTGCGAACATATTGTGCTGTTTACATACCGGTAATTAGATCACTGTGATGCTAAGGGTGCCTGACACTCAGTCAGTCCCTCAGCACAACATAGAGTTTCATGTGCCCCTTCACAGGGGCTCATGAAAGGCATAACCTCTTTCTGTTGATACGAATGGTATTGCATCTTCAGACGTGGCAGTCATCTATGTTTCAGTAAGTCTACGCCTGTGTACACGCCAACTGTGATCAGAAAACGAAAAATAAACTGCATTGTGCCGCCCCCCCCCCCCCCCGGGGGGGGGGGGGGGGAGGGGGGTGAGCAGCCAACTGGCCCGGGTGTCACAGGTACCCAGCAAGCACAGTATATTGGGCAAATATTCAGTGGTCCATTGCTGGATAATGTCTGATATATTGGGCTAGTATGCGAGAGCTTAGCGCCATGCTGGAACCTAAACACGCACGCCGGTTTTGGCACTCCGTGACTTTAAAAAAAAAAAAAAAAAAATATATATATATATATATATATATATATATATATATATATATAAGATTTATTTGCCGCATTCTATGTTTTGTAAGACGCTGCCTTGCATGTGTAGCAGGGGAGATAATTTGGCTCAGTCGGTGTTTCAGTACAGTAGCACCAATTTCCCCAGCACGCCGCAGGCCCAGTAGTGTTAGCCATGCTGCTGGTGCCAGAGTGAGTAAGTGCCAAGCCAGTCGGCGAGAGGCACGCCAAACACACCCTTAGGGGTGAGGGTATAAATAGCGGTGCCTAGCAAAAGCGAGTAGAAGAGTCCGAAATAGCTCAGGCGGTTAAACGTCGGAGCAGGAGAGCGAAGGGAATCGCCGGGTCGTGGGTTCGAATCCTGGATTGTGAGTCCTGCTACCGGGTGAAAAAACGGATTTGTTCAATAGCAAGTCCGTTGAAAGGTCCTGGTAAATCAAAGTGGCACAGTTGGAATGCGTCTGAGTTGATCAGTGTTCAGGTCGTACTCCATAGGCAATAGATTTCCCTGTCCCCCATAACCCGCCCGTCAGGGCCGTCCATGATCACCTCGGTGCTGTAGACGTTAAACCCGAACTAACCAACCAACCAACCAAAGCGAGTAGGAAGATTTTCGACGCGCTGCAGTCAGAGGAAGAGGACGGCCCTCCGCTCTTCGCCTACAAGCAAGCAAGCAAGCCAAGCCGCAAGCGTCGCCTCCACGCCACTCCCCACAGCGCACGTGAACGTTCCACCGCACAGCGGACCACGCCATGCCATCGCGAAAACAGAACGCCGCCGCCCTTTTAAGGGCAAACAGACGCCAGACGAATCGGCAACAAGCGGACGAATACCAGGCCCACTACCCCCAACTACGACCACAGCCCACGCCTAGCTCCAGAAGAGAAACAAGACAGCAGCAACAGCCCATGTCGCCACCGATACCACCCCCAACGGCGCAGCCAGTGACCTCGTGCGCCACCAACAGCCTTCATAGAAGAAATGATGCAAAAGTATCCAATGCCACTGCCACCACCAGGGATGTTTCCACAACTGGATACTCTCATAAGGAATGCCCAAGCCCCCAGCTACCTAGCAGCGAACCATCAAGCCACCGCCCAGCCTCCGCTGTCACCATTGGCAGACGACGAAATAGAAGTAGTAGAAGAGGAAACAGAACAAGAAGAACAAGATCAAGAGGAACAAGACGACAGGTGGGAACCATCGTCGGAGTCGGACTTCCCTTTCTCCCCGCTAGACATCCTCATCCCCAAACACCTAAATCGGGAGGGACCCTGGACACCGGAGCCGCCGTGAGATGGCCTTAGTCGCCTGCTCGGCGTTAAACCCAAATAACTAACTAACTGGACACCGGAGGAGAGGGAGGTCTGGCTTCGTGGACTGGATATAGACGATCTAGTCCTCCTGCTACAGACAGCGGCCCCAGTCATCAGGGCAGCGCAAGGGGATGATTACCACCGGGCACTAGTCACCACCCGGTGGTTGCTCCACACAAAGCACTAGACGACCTCCGGCCAGCAAGCACAGCAAAACAAGAATGCCACGCAGTCCCTCAGACAAAGGAGATGGACAGCCAAGAGACAACCGAAAAATGCAACAAGGGGACATCGGCCATCCCAACAACCAAGACGAAACACAAAAACAAATCGGCACCAACCCGACAGCCACCATAGACAAAAACAAAACACCACCACCACTCCAGGGACACAAGATGCCAGCACCAGCACTGCCCCGCAAGACCAACTCCCAGGCGCACCGGCCACAGCCAACACAGCCACAAACACCACCAGCCGCAGGCAACGACCACCAAAATCCGCCCGGCAACGGAAGCCGACAAGCAAGAAAACCCCCCTTCTTCCGACACCACCCCCACACCTCCGGATGTCATCACCCCTACCATCAAGACACCGCCAACGCAGTACCCCATGGCCCCGCATCCACTGGCCACCACCCCAGGCGACCCAGCCACGGTTCTACCGGCCACCAACGCCCTACCGAACGCAGCCACGACAACCACCACTCCCCCCACCGCATCTCCTCCACGGGCTGCTCCACTGGTTAACACAACAAGTACCCACAGCCCGGATACAGTAAAGCGGCGGTCCCCGGCCTACCACCTGCCTCCCCCACCACCAACCACCCGGCCCCGGCAATACCACCAGCTGCTGCGCGACGGAGCGACAGACAGACAGCGAGATGACCCCCCCCCCCCCACCCCACTGCCCCCCCCCCCCCCTGGACGAAATCAGCGAGAGCTGGAAGTCCTCATCCCATTCAAATTTGCACTTGCAAAGCGAGTAGGCGGGCCAATCATTCGTCGCGCTGCAGTCAGACGAAGAGGACGGCCCTCCGCTCTTCGCCTACAAGCAAGCAAGCAAGCCAAGCCACCAAGCCGCAAGCGTCGCCTCCACGCCACTCGCCAGAGCGCACAAGTGAACGGTTCACCGCACAGCGCACCACGCCATGCCATCGCGAAAACAGAACGCCGCCCTTTTAAGGGCGAACAGACGCCAGACGAATCAACAAGCGGACGAATACCTGGCCCACTACCCCCAACTACGACCACAGCCCACGCCTAGCTCCAGAAGAGAAACAAGACAGCAGCAACAGCCCATGTCGCCACCGATACCACCCCCAACGGCGCAGCCAGAGACACCTCGTGCGCCACCAACAGCCTTCATAGAAGAAATGATGCAAAAGTATCCAATGCCACTGCCACCACCAGGGATGTTTCCTCAACTGGATACTCTCCTAAGGAATGCCCAAGCCCCCAGCTACCTAGCAGCGAACCAACAAGCCACCGCCTAGCCTCCGCCGTCACCGGTGGCAGACGACGAAATAGAAGTAGTAGAAGAGGAAACAGAACAAGAAGAACAAGATCAAGAGGAACAAGACGACAGCTCGGAACCATCGTCGGAGTCGGACTTCCCCCTCTCCCCTCTAGACATCCTCATCCCCGAACACCTAAATCGGGAGGGACCCTGGACACCGGAGGAGAGGGAGGTCTGGCTTCGTGGACTGGATATAGACGATCTAGTCCTCCTGCTACAGACAGCGGCCCCAGTCATCAGGGCAGCGCAAGGGGATGATTACCACCGGGCACTAGTCAACACCCGGTGGTTGCTCCACACAAAAGCACTAAACGACCTCCGGCCAGCAAGCACAGCAAAACAAGAATGCCAGGCAGTCCCTCAGACAAAGGAGATGGACAGCCAAGCGACAACTGAAAACGAAAGCCGACAAGCAAGAAAAAAAAACTCCTCCCGAAACCACCACCACACCTCCGGATGCCACCACCCCTACCATCAAGACACCGCCAGCGCAGTACCCCACGGCCCCGCATCCATTGGCCACCACCCCAGGTGACCCAGCCACGGTTCTACCGGCCACCAACGCCCTACCGAACGCAGCCACGACTACCACCCGACTCCCCCCCCCCCCACACACCGCATCTTCTCCACGGGCTGCTCCACTGGCTAACACAACAAGTCCCCACAGCCTGAATGCAGTAAATGCCACGCAAAGATCCATGGGTAGTCCACCCGCAGACCCAAACGAGGCGGCAACTAGCCATCAAACTCCCGTAAGGACCCAAGGGCACTCAAACAACCTAACAACGAAAGACAACCAACCCAAACCCAACAAGAACGAACCACGCAAACAGTTAGTACCAAGCGAAAGACCCGGGATCCCGCCCGAGCGGAGGGGACCAGTGTCGGATGAAGCGGTAATAGCTGCCTCCCCCCCCCCCCCCCACCTACTGTGGGAGAGTCTGTCCTTCAGTTCCCGCCCCACCCCCCTCAAGCAGCGGGGAGGGACAGCATGGCACCCCACCACCAGACAAACTATACCCAACGGTTGGGATACCCTCCCGAAAACAGAGAGAGGGGGAGCGCTCCCGGGCTGAACGAAGAACGGGCCAGAAAAGAGACGGCCGCAGCCCGCCACCCCATCGTGGAAGGGGCCAGCCTGTCCCCCTCATATCAATCAGGTGAAGAGGGGGGGGGGGGGGAGGGCGGGACCAGACGGCCCGACGCTCAGTCCGGAAATCTCCTCCTACACCAACACATAATCGCCATGGTGGCCTGGGGAAACATGGTCACCACAGAAATGAGTAGGTCCGGCGCTGAACCAATTCATAGGGCTCTTCCATAGCCTAATGCAAAAACCTAACGACAAGTCTACAGCTCTAAGATGGCAGGCCTTCGCATCCTTCAATGGAACTGTAGGTTCCTCCAATCTAAACTAGACGAATTCAGAAACTGGTTAACCCCCAACCCCCCCGGAAATCCTCGCCCTACAGGAGACGGGTTGCCGGGCCAAACCCCTACAAATAAAGGGGTACAAATACCCACCCGTTTATAAAAGTAGGACAAACCAAAAACGAAATTGCTATAGTTAAGCTCTTCAACGACGGAGCGTTAGTCTTTCCCTCCCGAAACCAGGAAAACCAACACACCAACCCGACAATTATAGACCCATCGCATTAACATCCCAGTTGGGCAAAACACTAGAAAAAATACTCAAATACAGACCTATGTCCCACTGCGATAAACACCTCCTACCCCCACAGTAAAGTGGATTTAGGAAAAAGCGCAGTACACTTGACCACTTAACTACCCTACCACAAGAGATCCTAAATACCCAACGAGAGAGGGGAACTGAACTCATAGGAATTTTCCTCGACATAGAGAAAGCCTATGACATGGTTTGGCACGAAAAACTACTTAGCAGATTGGGCGACCTCGGAATAACAAACAAAATGTATAATTTTGTCAAATCCTTGCTGGCAGACCGAAAAATAACAGTAAGAATAGGCAATGCGACATCCAAAGAACACACTCTAGACAACGGAGTACCCACAAGGGTCGGTACTCAGCCCAATTCTGTTTATACTCCTGCTCACAGGTCTACATCACGTCGTAAGACACAATAAAATAATGCAATTCGCCGACGACACCTCTCTTATAGGGAAAATCAAAAGCAGGCAAAGAAACTTTAACTGGGAATTAGTAAGATTCCACGAATTCCAACAAGATCTAACAAGAATAGAAAACTGGCTAGTAAGAGCAAGCCTCAAAATTTCCCCCAACAAAACTCAAGCGATCATTTTCAGGACCAACCAAAAACAAAAATTTCAAACAAGAGCCCCCATCCCTAAGCTACAAATTAGTAATACAAATATAGAATACTGCCAGAGAATCAAATTCCTAGGAGTTACATTCACAAGTAACAATAATTGGACACCATATGTCGATCAAATATGCCAATCTGCCAGGAAAGGTATAAATCTAATGCGTAAGGTAAGCGGAGCCGACTGGGGCACAGACCCGAAGTCACTCCTGAATCTATACCACGCCTTCGTAATGTCCAGGCTACTCTACGCAGCCCCGCTTCTCACCAATCTTAACAAAAGCCAAACCAAAAAACTGATGTCAGTACAAGCGGACGCCTTGAAGGTGGTCCTGGGGGTACCCAGGCACACCCCCAACCTGCTTGTGCTGGCCGAATGTAATCAAAAACCCATAACGCTTATAATAAAGGAAAGAGCAGCTAACCATTACTATAAAACACTATGTATGCCGGAAGACCACCCGGCCAAACACACACTCACCACGGACCACAAACACAGAGGTCAACGCACACTGACGCCTCAAATCAAAATCGTCGCCCAAACGATTGAAGGCACCATAAACCTCAAACTTCCAAAGAGAACACACAATACACCAATCACAGTACCACCATGGAGACTCCCACAAATAGAGGTAGACCTGGACCTAACCAAATACCAGAAAACAGCAGACGGGCCCAATATGAAAACGGAATTTGACATCAAAAGAACCACCACGTATAAAAACTACGCACTCCATATACACAGACGGGTCCCATGACCCAACCACCCACGCAACAGGACTAGGTGTCCACGTCCCCAACAAATCGGACCGGGCCATCAAACTACCCGATCACACAGCAGTCTTTACGGCCGAACTCACGGCTTTACTAGGAGCCATTAAGGCAACAAAAAGCGACCTACCAAAGACCAAACATATTCTCATAGTGACGGACTCACTATCCGCAATCCAAGCAATTCAAAACCTAGACTCGTGCAGAGAGGATCTAACCTACCTGATCAGGTTCATCATCATCATCAGTCCCTTGCCCGAACTGGACGTTGGGGGGACTGAAAGGCAGCAGCAACAGACAGTGCTCTCCACTGAGTTCTATTTTGGGCGGTGGCAAGCAAGTCTGGCATCTCGAGTTCGGTCCATTCTTTTATGTTTGCGACCCAACTCTTTCTCTGACGACCTCGCCGGCGACTTCCTTCGAGAGTGCCTTGGAGGATAGTCTTGGACAAGGTGTTGTGTCGGGTCACGTGGCCAAACCAAGCAAGCTTGCGCCGTTTCACGGTTGCCAGAAGGGGTTCATGTGGGCCCACCAGGGAAGTGACGATGCTCCGTACATCCGTACATATTCGTTGGTCTTGTGCTCGCGGTACGAGATGCGGAGCAACTTCCTCAGGTTAAGAGCAGCCAAACTCGCAGAACGCGGCCAATCGATCAAGATCATGTGGATCCCCTCCCATGTGGTGATCCCAGGCAACGAGCGAGCAGACATAATAGCGAAGAAAGGCCTCGACCAAGAATCGACCTTCTTCAACCTACCCCTCTCAGCAAACGAAAGGTCAAGAGCACTCCGACCCGCCTTCCAAAAACTATGGGAAAAGAATTACATCAGACCAAACGGAGAAGACGTAAAAATCTAACGAGAGTACTTAACAACACACCCATCCTCTTTTCAGGCAAAAGGAGGGACCAGTCACGGCTAACAAGGGTCCGATTGGGGGGCGAAAGATACCTAGTCCTCCCAACCCAAATAATGTGCACATGCGGATTTGTTCTCACCACAGAACACATACTGTTAGACTGCCCATACATCCTCGTCCGAGCACCCCCGGGTCCGAAGTGCTCAAACATAGATAGTCCCCCGGTCGCGCATAACGGGTGCTAGAATGATTTGAAAGAGGAAGTAAGACTGAGCGTATGCAAGGGAAATGAAGGAAGACTAAAAAATGCAAGAATGAGTGACTGAAGGGGTCCCCCCATCACCAATCATCCCCCTCCATCGACCATGGCCCAAGCACCCCCCCCCCCACCCCTTGAACCCCCAAGGTAATAAAGATTGTACCCCACCTCACCCCCATCCTCTCCACCCCCATCACAACCACCCCGCCCGGGCTGCCCGACCGGGGCGCTCAAAAAGATAGCACCCTAGACAGTGAGAAGCACTCCTGAAGTCAGGTCTCCCAGAACTGCCCGGTGCCTGCTCTCACGAAACTACCCCATAGCCTCTAGTATCTATCCACTCCGGGGACGCCCGCCTCGCCCCACCGCCCTCCCAATAAAGGGCGGGGGGGGGGGGGGCGGGGCGGCGGGAGGGGGAGAGGGTGAACCCATCATCTCCTACCCTCTCATCTCATGATCCGAGCACCCGCCCCCCCCCCCACCCCCCACATAATAAAGAAGTCATCTCATCCATACAGCCCCCACCCACCCACCCCTCTTTTTCTTTTTTCTTGCAGCCCACCTCTCCCGACCCTACGTGGCAGGAACGGGACCGCGGGGAGCTCAGCGGTGGCCGCGCAGGCGGTCAGACACCATCACGGTGGGCCGTGCTCGGAAACCGTGGGGCGCCACGAGCGGTCCCAATCCCCCGCCGGGTCACCCGGGGCCGAACAGGTAGGTCCCGGGGAGGAACACAGGGGGGAGCAACCAGAAGAGCGGGTAAACCCGGGCGGCTGGAGTCCAGCCTGGATGAGGAGGGACCAACCATTTAAACAAACTAGGTCCAACCAAAGGAGGTTTAGCATCCATCGTCAATGCACTCCTTATAAACATAGATAATGGGTGACAGCTTACGCGCAGGATAACACCCTCCCAGAGTCACGCGGTGGCGGACCCTGTCCTCCACCGGCCCCTCCCCACTTGTCCTCAAACTATCCACTCGCGAAGTGCTGCCGTAGGCCCGTCAGGGCCGAACAGCAGACACAGGTCACCCTCATCGCCACTCCACCTCATGGTCCCGCACCCGCCCACCTCCCCATGGTTAATAAAAAGAGACCTCATCATCCTCACCATCATCAATCACCCGGTCCTGGACCGCAACCTCTTCCTCCGCCACGGGTGGGCCCCCGGTCCGGTGGAAGCCACCGCCGGGCCCGGTGGGTCCGTTCGGGCGTGGGGAGGGAGGGGGGAGGGTGCCGAGAAACCACCCATCACATGATCCTTTTTTTTTTTAGTTTGTTTTTTGTCTGTTCACTTTACTTTCCTTAATTTTTTCGTCCCCGGTTCGTTAAGATAGCCCCCCCCCCCCCCCCCCCCCCCCCCGGAGTTCGAGGGAATGCCCCATAGGTCTCTACCGGGAGGCTTTTTGACCAATTACCCCCCTCCTAGCGGGGAGAGGGTCCCCGGTGCCGGCGGTGGGCACCTGAGGCCCCCCCCTCTCCCCACCGAAATTCTTGGTGGGACGCGCCCGGATGCTACCCGCCGGCTCCGGGGTCCGTCACCCCGGTATTGGGACGTAGAGGACACTCCTGGAAGGTCCACTCTGCGGGATAGGGAGGTTAGACAACCTAGGGGGGGGGGGGGGGAAGGGGGGGGCGAGGTACCCTAGTCGGCACTCCGACACCGCGGGACTCTCCGCTCGCCTGCCCTGGGTAACGGAGGGTACAACACCCCCCTCCAGAAATATACAGAAACACTTATAGGGGGGTTAGTAAGAATCAACCCCCCTCAAACAAGCCGGGTGATAGGCGACGGGGCTTAAAAACCGGGCCTTGGACTGTGACTACCAGAAGGGGAAGCTGGAAACAACAAGGGCACCGCCAACCAAACAAGACAGGGATCCGGACACCTGCGGGAACACGGGCTCTCCCTCCAACGACCCCGCCGCCTGCGGCGCGGGCAGCCATGATGAGGGAAACACTGGGTGAAGCGTTACACCAGCGACAAACAGCCAAAATAGATCCCCACACCCCCCACCACGGCCCCCACCCCCACTCAGGCGAAATCAGCGATAGCTGGAAGTCTTGGTCCCACTCAAAATTGCACTTGCACTACAATAAAGCGACGGTCCCCCGGCCTACCAACCGCCTCCCCCACCATCAACCACCCGGCCCCGGCAATACCACCAGCCGCTGCGAGACGGAGCGACACACAGACAGCAAGATGACCCCCCCCCCCACCCCCTGCCCCCCCCCCCCCCCTGGACGAAATCAGCGAGAGCTGGAAGTACCCATCCCATTCAAATTTGCACTTGCAAAGCGAGTAGGCTTCCCGCAAGAGAAGACTCTGTTCTGCAAAGAACATTAAATAAGTTAGATTTCCTGTAAAGGAATATTGTCCAGCAATGGACCTGTAGTTAGTTAAAATTCCTGTGAAGGAATACTGTAGAATTCCTGTAAAGGAATACCTGTCCAGCAACGGACATATGCAATTCCTGTGAAGGAATACTGTCCAGCAATGGACCTGTAGTTAATTAGAAATTCCCGTAAAGGAATACTGTCCAGCAACGGACATACTGCATGACTTAGTTAATTAGAATTCCATTAAAGGAATACTTGTCCAGCAACGGACATATGCAATTCCTGTGAAGGAATACTGTCCAGCAATGGACCTGTAGTTAATTAGAATTCCTGTAAAGGAATACTGTGCAGCAAAGGACATACTGCATGACTTAGTTAATTAGAATTTCTGTAAAGGAAAACCTGTCAAGCAACGGACATATGCAATTCCTGTAAAGGAATACTGTCCAGCAATGGACCTGTAGTTAATTAGAATTCATGTAAAGGAATACTGTCCAGCAACGGACATACTGCATGACTTAGTTAAGTAGAATTCCTGTAAAGGAATACCTGTCCAGCAACGAACATACGCAGTTCCTGTGAAGGAATACTGTCCAGCAATGGACAGACCGCATGGTGTAGATAGTCCCGTAAAGGACTCGGTTTAGGTGTAGTGTAGCGCTTCGTCCAGAAACGGACGAGTGTTAATCTTCCCTAGTCAATCCCGTAAATGACTACCCAACAATCCCGAAACGGATTGCCGCCTTTGTCCCGCAAAGGACATTTATGATTAACTAAGTAGATAATTTAAGTACTTAGTTAAGTGAGTTTTTGACCTACAGAACTTGTAGTAAAACTGTTGCCGCTAGGGTTTCACGTGAAAGAAAAACAGAAGATAGTGGTAGAAAACCCTTTAAAATAGAAACAAATAACAACGTTTCGGATCAA